>JAGQAX010000010.1:4434205-5129304 GCA_019142605.1 Cephalopholis sonnerati
TACATGAACTCGCTGTGAGTGATCGTGATCTGTGCCATCCCATAATGATGTTTCAGCCTGGCTGTGCTATGACCATTGTTTTGCTTCACCACTGGATGTCTGAGAGTCTGTTGTGATGAGCAGCAGTTTAAAGATGGAAACATTATTGATGTGATGAAGCAGCTCTGAGAGAACTGTGTGAACATTAGAAGTCTCCTCGTTAACAGACAAAGCTGCCGGGATGATGAGTTGAACCAAGACGCTGGTGATTAACACTTTCACGTGCATCCCAGTGGAATCTGCATACAACCTGCTACATTTCATTTATGAGTTATGTCGCTGAGACATGTATGTTAAATTATGAGTGGTTTATGGTGGCTTTTTCTGTGATTGGAAAAACTCATTTTACCACAGTGGTTGTGCTCTGCGTACACAGCATACAGTCGGTGACTGTGTGCACTGGGTCACATGTGCATATACATATATTCATGAGCAGCATCAGCTGCGTATGGCAGATGCGGTTAAAAAAAAATGACACATAACTGTTGTTTATTGGCAGGAAATCAAATTCTGACATGTTTCCTCTGAAAGGGGAAAGGTCCAATCCCATCCAGATAGTGTCCTCCCCCCACACACACACACACACATAATACGAACTGTCGTGCATGCTTTTTTCGAAGGATATCATACGAACTGTTCTATGAGAATACATGAGACTACGCTTGCCGACTGACATCTACTGTAGGCAAAACACTGACTCTGGATAATTCCCTTCTACAACCTCACTTCAAAAGAGCCAAACTGTCCCTCTAATGCAACACATTAACAGCAACTACTCCAAAAAAATTACATTTCCGAGCAGTGTGCAACTTGTCTCAAAGTTTTCTTTTGCAAACTTCTGTGGCTTTATGGAAGGAAAATAGAACAGTGTCCTAATTTTTTCTTCTGTGTTGTGTTGCAACAATGAACCAAACTCAGTCCACCCAAAACTACATGTTGCTGAAATGCACTGCCAGTCAAAGGCTTTGATTTGTGGTTTTGTGGTGCATTTCGGCCACGATGTCTGCAGCTCAGTATCCCCAGGCTGACATAAACGTGCACATACACAGACTCACAGTTCACTTACGGCCAACTTTACGCCCATCCACTCTGTTGATGTAGTCTGATTTAATTTAATGCAATAATGGGCCGCCGTTTGGCCGGCATCCATTTCCTGTGTGGCCTAATAGAGAAGCAGTTTGTCAGCAGGCCACATCAAAAACATAACACAGTATAACTAAAGGAAAGTTAAACTAAAAGGTTTCTAGGATGGCTTTTTTCAGTTCAGAACAGCTTCCAGTTCAAAGATGATGTACTGACACATTATGTTTTCAAGGACACTGCAAAGAGGACTGATGACAAAACCATCTGCAGTAACTGATGTCGGTGCATTTTGGTGGTAGGTATATTTTATTCCTGGTGCTGGCTTTTAATCCGTGAATTCAAAATGTCATCAACAATGGAAAAACACATCACGAGTCAAACTTACTTTGCGCACTTCCTGTGTAAACAACAGCGTACGCTTGGCACCATGTGAAGAACGAAATCTTTCACCATCTTTATTAGAAATCTTAAAAATAACTATCAGCCACCATGACTGATGACTTCAAGCCATAAAGGCCACGGTTGAAGTTCCTCTAGCAGCTGTTAAAACCCCAACTTCTTGCTCAGAGTCAGTCTCAGTGGTTTTAATGTCTAATTTCACTTCTGCTAATGTATCTGTCAGCGGTGATTTTGAAAGGTATCGCTGGATTTAGAGGATATTAAGACCTAAACATTCTGATGCTTAGAGGTGTGTCTCATCTGTCTCGCTCTACCTCAACTCTACATTTGCTCAACTTTGGTTTTTCTGGCCCTGAATGATTGATAAGATTGCAGTGAAGCCGCCTGAAGCCACACACAAGCACACACACACACACACACACACACACACACACACACACACACACACACACACAAAGGCTGCAAATATCAGTGCAGAAGACGAGCTGTCAGGTTTGAAAACAAGCATCAGTGCCTGGAGGCCAGAGTAATACATTTGTACTGTGACTGGAGGTGAGAGTTCTAGCAGTTATGTGGAGAGGAAGAGGGAATACAGTGACCTCACCTCCCTAAATATTTTAACAGTGAGTGTACAGATGTCAGAGGAAGGATTTTTCCATCACACTGACAAAATGATCAATGTCCTCAGTGAGCAAACACCAAAATGAGCTGTACTTCAGACCCACAAACTCTGAAAACCTCACAAAAAACATCATATAAACCCTATAGCTGTACAAATCATCTAGTTAGATATTACCTGGTGACCTACTGAACTTCTACTGTCATCACTGAATCAAATAAAATGTTTTATTACTGATTACGTTGTTTGTAAAGTGTCTTTTTGTCAGAAGTCCCAGTGACCTAAGAGTTTGAGATGCTGACCATCCAATTCTCCAGCAAAGACCCTGTTTGTATTAGAGCTGCACAATTAAATGAAATATTATTGAAATCGCAATATGGCCAAGTGTGGCTGAGGCTCAGAAGCAGAGCAGTTCGTCCACTAATCCTATAGTCTGCATGTTGACGTATCCTTGGGCAAGATATCGAACCCCAAATTGCTCCCAATGGCTGTTCCATCTGTGTGTGAATGCGTATGAATGGTTAGTGAGTAGCAGGTGGCACCATGTATGATAGCCTTGGCCACCAGTGTGTGAATGAGTGAATGTGACATGTAGTGTAAAAGCGCTTTGAGTAGTCAGAAGACTATAAAAGTGATAAACGAGTACATTCCATTTACTATTTACAAATTGCAGAAGGTGCAATGTTTTGATCACGGTAAAATGTGTGGCAAAGTAAAAAACAATTAAGTCAGAGAACCAAGTAGGTTCCGTTCAGAAGGATTTTAATGCAGCGTAATGATTTGAGCCACACGACTCATCCTCAGACTTCTGATACATGACAGACAGTCGCCATCTTAAATACCCATAGTGCTGCTTGAGCCATTCATGTGACATGCCACACCTGTAGCCCATATTCATGATAAAATAAACCAAGAAAATATATGTATACATAGCTGTGTAGGCTGAATAGTCGTCATCAAAATACGCCTCTGTCTGTTTATCTGACCCTAAAAAAAAGTTTATGGTGCATACAGAAACCAGTACTTTCTTTGGTCCAGTACCCTCTCCATTGAACTTTGGGATGTGTGTGTCTTTGGTACTGTTTCTGAAGGTAAAATGTGTCTCAGCATATTATAAATGATGCATTGTGGTGCTACAGAGATGCCCCGACCTACAAACCATATTCCAGATGTTAGGTAACATGCTTGTTTGGTACAGACCCCAGAAAAAGTGACAACTTAATCATTTTTTCATCGTGAAAATGAATTGCAAATATTACTATGACCATTAAAATTGCGACCTATATCACAATATCTGTCAAAATAATTATGAGTCTTTTTTTACATATCCTGCAGCCCTAGTTTGTATGTTATCTCCCATCTCACTCTCTCCCCTCATTTCCTGTCAGCTCTCTACTTGTTCTTATCAAATGAAGACAAAACTGCTTCATGGAAAAAAACACACAAAAAAATTCCCTTTCTCTTTCATCCATAGATATGTCAGTCATTTCAGATAAAGTGACTAAACTGTTCTGCTGTTGCTGCGTCCTCAGACCTCAGCAATGACTCTGGTGAATAAACAGGGAGGAATGATGCTAAAATCCAAGAGAAGAAGACCCGGATTGTAAAAGCATCCAATGGTGTGTCAGAGGCATTTCATCTTCTGTTGAACCAGGTCAGATTGTTAATATAAACATCTTGTCAGGGCCTGAAGATGTTAAACTGTCAGTATTTCACAAGAAAAAAGTGCAAATCTTTCCAAATTTTGACTTTTTAAGAAAAAAATGTGTTTATCTTTGCTGATGTGTGACTTTAGTTCAATGTTGGTAAAACAGGGGACAATCAAGATAAAGAAAAAGAGACTTTTATTTCGTGCTTGACCTGTAATCGTCTTTTGAGTCTTCAGATCAGGTTGGGAGCGACAGGGTCGGGGGTTAGAGAATGCATTATATCAATGAGGTTTCTCATATAAAAAGAAGTACAAACTTGTGTGTGCGTTGTTGAGGTAAGAGGGCGATTACGACCAAACAGTATAAGCAGTTTCCAGTCCTCAATGTGACAGTCTGTGTGTCTGCAGAAGGCCACAGAGGCACCACTGACGCATGTGCTCACTCTCTCTTGCTCTTACACACACACACACACACACACACACACACACACACACACACACTTGCATGCAAAAGAACAACTACTTTGGCCCAAATGTGCAGAGATAAACATACACACTGTTTATTAATGAGCAATGTGGACAGTGTGTCTGAGAAATATGTGACCTCTGACCGGCTCACAGCTCCGCTAAAACACAAACACACACACACACACACACATGCACACACACGCGCACACACACACACACACACACACACACACACACACACACAACCAAGACATCCGTCAGCCTCAAGGTTGCTATAAAGAAAACAAGAAGGGGCCCTTCGTCGCAAAATGTAAACTCAACCAAACATTCACATTTAAAGAGATAGCGCGGCTAAAAATGTCTGCAGGGACACAGGAACAGGCATGAGTTTGGTTTAGACTTTCTACAGTGAGCCAGAGATAAAGCCAGGGGCAGCTGTGAGATGGAGAACCATTCAGATGATGATGATGATGATGAAAACCTGGACTAACCCTATGCCACAATATATGTTTTCACAGCAGTCAAAAGACATTTTATCAAACATATGTGTCACTTCTTTCAGCTAATAAAAGTCAATATAGAAACAGGAGTTCACCCAAAAACACAGACTCTCAGTCCTCAGGGAGCCCTGGTGTCACAGCATAAGTGTAAGATAAAGTGCTGCCAAAATGCTGGACTGTTAATCACTGTTTCAAAGTGTTGACTGAAAACTACATGATTTTGTACGATGTCATTTGCTCATAATGAACCACATATTTGTTAGAAATCCTGCAGCAGTAGCCGTCAAATTAAAGGAACACTTCACCAACAGAGTGATATCATGTTTATCAGTTATTCACGCTGTATTATGTTGAATTCATGAAGAAAATATTTTAATGTTTTTCTCACATGCCTCAAAAGGCGAACGAAGAATCCAAAAACAGCAAATATTCTTCATGAATCGAAGTCATAGGGGTCCACATTTAACAACTGCAAAACTACATGAAAACATCTCTTTACACACTCTCACACAACTCGAGCAGTATAATCAACACAATTCACTCCAACCTTGTCACATGTTGACATTTTGGTCATGGACTTTCATGTTCACATACGACATGCAAGGTACCCTGGGTGCGTTGGTTGACGTTCTGGGACACCGTGTCAAGTTCTCTTCTTTCAAGATACTCTTCTGTTTTCACAGGAAATTTAAAGTTTAGATACAGTCTCTTTCAAAATAAACACACTACGTCAACCACGCAAACTTTTTTTCCATTAACAACAAACACGTGGTTGGGTTAGGAAAAAAGAACAGGGTTTGGCTTAGAATCCTACAGGATGCGAGCACCGCTCTCTCGGGTGAAAGTCGGTGTTTGGTGGACCCATCCACCAACACCCCCGCCCGCCCCATTCCGACTTTCGCCGACTTAACTTTCACTCTTGTTCCACCACGTTTACCCGTGACACCGCCGAGCACTGTTAAACTATATCAGCAACCAGCTGTGTATCATGCCGATGTTAAAGAATGCCTTTTTCGTTGGTTTTGACAACTTCAGAGTGAGGCTGCGCTCATGTAGTCCAAGTCTCATTCATCCAGTCGTATGCTCAGTATTTCCAAAACACATGCATTTTCGCTAACATCTCTACTATTTAAAACATTTCAGCAGAAAGTCTCACACACAGACGAGTAGTCTGCCACGCAGTTTGAACTGAACAAAATGCCAAACTCAAGCCTTCAACACAGAGGTCCACAAACCAATGGATGACGTCACAGTAGCTACGTCCATCATTTTTACAGTCTATGGTTCAAATGGGGTTGTGTTCTGTGGTATTCATGCCCTCCTGAGTGGAAATGTTTGGAGAGCTCCAAATGAGCATGACTTGTACCCATGTTGTAAACACAAGCTGACGAGTTCCATTTGAACACAGCAATACTGCACAAACCTCAAGAATTTTGTCTGGTTTTGGATTCTTCATTCCCCGTGAAAAAAAGAAAGAAATACAAATGTTATCATCACAAATTCAACTTAACAAAGGGTAAGTCATTGATATACAAATGACATTTTCGGGGGGTGAAGTGTTCCTTTAGACTACTACAGCTCATGTATAGTTACCCTCCAGTGGTAGGATAAAAAATGGCAGACAGCAGTGCACATCCAATACCTCCAACAGACTTCACCCATAGACACTGACATAGATGGACTGCGATTACACCAAATTTTACTGGGATTGTCTCATTTGTATAAGAACAGATCTTGTACATTACAAATCACACAAAGATTCTTCACATAGCGACTGCCAGGTGGTTAACTGAGATTTAAAGTATATACGATTTGTCGTAAATCGGTAAAACACTTGCAAAGCAGCTTGTATGGCTCTTTGAAGATAAAGACAATAATTGCATGGAGCTCGGATACTGCAGGGCCTGAGGAAGGTGAAATAATGAAATAAGTCTTGCAGCGTCTCATTTGTGAACTTACAGACTAATAAATTACTCTCAGCCATGTCGCTAAAAAATAACTCCAGAAACAATTGGAAAATGATCTGATTCACTGGGCTCTAACTTTCCATGCAGGAGGGTGAATTTAGGTGCTGATGCTAAACCTGCTGACAACCCACAGCCTCGGGCTGCTCCATGAGTCATCACTTGTTTATGAGAAAACATGCGATGTAGAATATGCTCTACGAGACGCTGCGGGGTGGGAGTCCTCGCTGGATGCATGAATGAGCTGGACGAGCCGAAGAGGTTCATTCCTCTCTTTGTGGTGCTATTTATGGAGCAGTGAGTGACCTGTGGCCTTGTTTTAATCCCACTGAATACACTTTCACGGACTGGATGCTCTGGACTTTCGAGAAACTGAGCAGAGAACTCCAGCTGAAATGATCCAGCTCATGACCATCAGTCAGGGACTCTTCCTGCGAGAGGCTGAAGTTGTTTTTCCTCTTCCCGGCCTCTCGCTTTCATCAGCACAAGCCCAAGGCTTGGACCATATTTGGTGTTTGTTTTAAACTGCAAGCGTACCAGATGGGTGGTGTTTACTACATCAGTGCAGTTCAGACAGTGTCAGGTAAGTTGTCAATCCCAAAATAAGGTCACTAAGTAGACTGTCAGATCGTTTCCTGTCATCTAAACTTCTGCCGTCCTCATAAAATAAACTTTACCGACTGAGCAGGAAACAACCAGCAAAAATATAAAAACACTAAAAATCCACTTCTTCTTCTTTGATGCATAATTTATTTACCATCACTGTAGTCTTCAGTGAAAAACTTGCAAACATCCATGAATCTGTGTCTTTAAACCATTCAAAGGTACAAGTTTTGTACACCTGACTTGACATGGCCTCGCGTTCTAGCGTTGCGATCAAAAACTATTTGTGCTACCCCGTCTGGCAACACGTGTCCCACAATTAATGGCACCCATGACAATATAGTGACCGCAACAGGACAAATTAGCATCCCACATATACACTTTACACTAGGGGTGGCTCCTATACTGGAGTAGTTAATTTTTGTTATGATTCATACCATCATGAAGGGTGCCTCAATGCATTGGCGTCCACTGACAAAGCACTTTTTCACTTTTTTGCTAAAATCTAAAAAAAAAAAAAAAAGCTTTCTTAAAACTATAATCCTGTTGCATCTTGTACCTTGTGGCTGGTTAGACCCAGGGAGGACTCAGTCAGGGATTGGAATATGTGGGTCATGCATTGGTCATTTAACCTTTGTTTTCACTGATGATGATACAGACAAATAAGTGTCCATTTTTCTAAATAAAATCATCAAATAAAAAAAAGCCTCATTGGGCAGTTGCACAAACCTGTTTAATTTACATGAAAAGTTTATAAGATTAGCAGAAACATTGCGTCTTACTCCTCTGGTTTTGTCTTTGTTGTGGTAAAGGTATGAAGATAACCTCAGTGTGTGTATTCATCCCCCGCTAAAAGTAGTCCCTAACAAATGCACGATTTCTTCATGTCTGAGTAATGTTTGTTAAGAATTACAGTGACTAGCTGTTTAATGATGTTACTGAGACTTTTTAAAAATGTTTTAAATGAATAAATAAAATTAAACTATACATTTTATAAGATGTTTTTAAAGATTTACGTCTTCAGTAGGAGCCAGTGGGCTTGAAGCTAAAAGCCACAGACAGAAGTCAGAAAGTACTGGGAATTGTTGACAGTAAGAAAAATAGTACATGCAGTTCTAATACTGACCTACAGTTATAAACGTAAACGTTTGCTAAATGGCAAATCAGTAAAGCAGAGAGGAAACTGTCAAAGTATAAATAGAATCCATTTTTCTGTGCCTCTTTAGCAGCTCCACCTCCCACATAATGTTTACAGGACTGAACTTGTGGTCTACTGTTAACCACTTCTGGTTCTCTGACACACTTCTCATCCACCATTACTTTATAAATGATATGGAGCAATCTCTACAACCTCTTTACATCATTTTTATTGTTCATCCCTGCAGCATTTTTTGATTCTTTGCAGCCATTTTAAGAAACTTCATCTCTATCTGTTCTTTTCATTCTCTCTGAAGTGGTTTTATGCGATCAGATCCTGCTTCCACGTCACCTGGTAAATGTCACGCTGCGGCCTTGACAAATCTGCACCACCTTCTACTTTAGGGCTTTTAGCTGATGCCCTTCAAAATCAAAAGCAGCAGAATGAGGATTGTTTTGTCTATCAGCAGCGTTACAGGATCCAGTGGCAGAGGTCAGAGGGGCAACAAAACACTCCTGTGTACTAAATGTGACTATGAAAGGAAAAAAGACCTTGAAAGAAGAAAACAAGTCAGTATGAAAGGACAGAAAAAGTTTTTCCTCTTAACACAAACCAAAAGTACTTTACTTTAATATTAAAGGCTTTGTTAGTTATCTTACTTTCTTTTTGCTTTTTCTTTCCCACACGTTATTTCCATCATTACAAAGGCACTCTCGGTGGCCAAGCCTCGCTCAAACTGACAGAAGTTCAATTTAAATTCTCATCAGGAGTTTTCCAAAGATAAGACACAGGTCACACTGAACTGCAGGGAAATCTATATAAGACCTGTAGCTTTTGATGTAACAGTGAAACCTCTTGGGTCCAAAACTTTCTCTCAAGGTAAGAGTGATATCAATGAAACGTTGAAACAAGCAGGAAAAGATGTATTTATGTAAAAAAACTGAGTCACTCAGTGGAAAAACTTATCCTAGTGTTATATTTCTCCTCTATCTGAAGTTTCTTAAAGGGGTTTTATGTGATATTCATAGCATATAAGTTGTCTGCGCACAGTTCCCAACATGGAGGTGGCTGAGCTGGCGGCTACAGGATAATGGTGCTAACTCCATTAACAGTGCTGACAGAGCTAACAGTGTTAACCAGTCAAATGTCAGAGGTAAGATTGCAGTTTAAGGGGATTTTTACAGGAGAGTCAATAGACTGCTAGGACCTGCAAGATGATGGTGACTGGACAGAAAAGAAGCAGCTAAAGGAATCAGTAGGCTTTTTGGTTTGGTTGCTAGCTGAGCTACATGTTACTATAACGATTGTACAGTTAAAGTGAAGCGCACAACTGTCCCTAAGAGTCAAAAATTAGCTTCAGAGTTTGTTAATTAACCTGGTGCAGCTCTGTTTCTTAACATTTACTAGTTGTCACAAAGGACTATGTTGTTTTTGTGTTCCTAATCTAAACTAGAATCAAGTGGATGTTTGTGACCAATTTTAAGAACTTCTCTTATGGTTTTCTTGAGATATCATGTTCATGAGATTGAGAGCAACGAGGTGACAGTGACTTTGACCTTGACATATGACCACTAAAATCTAATCAGCTCATCGTTAAACCCAAGTGGGCATTTGTGCCATAAAAAAATAAAAAATAAAAATTGAAAATCCCTCATTGTTGAGTTCAAGTGGATGTTTGTGAAAAATTTGAAGAAATTTGTTCAAGTCATTCTAGAAAGAAATCGCATTCATGAGAATAGGTCAGACAGAGAGACGGACAACCTGAAAACATAATGCCTCTGGCCATGGCTAAAAATCATGGAAAATGGGATTCATGTTGAAAAATACCAGAGTTACCCTTTAAAACTTGATTTTCAATGGACAGGGTCTTTGAGAAAGCTCATCTGTAATTTCCAATAACAACTGTATTGTACCTATTTGAACATTTCTAATGAAAATCTATTAAATAACATCAAATATACAGCCAATGGTGATCTGTATGAGATCATTCTAATAATGGTTACACCAGCCAACAGTGAACTTGCTGGCAGTATTAACATTGCCTTGGCTGAGGAGAGTCTCCCAGCTGTTCACACCTGGTTTTCGGGTAAAGAACATGTCCATGGACTGTATACTCCATCCTGCCTCCATATATTCACACAGGAAGCTGCTCTGTACAACAGTGTACTGTTGGGAGAAAGAGCGTCTCCTCCTTAATGAAGATTTACACCACCATCCCTTTGTTTAGAAGTGTTCCTTTTTAACCGAAAAGCTCCAGACTGACTGACAGGCTTAATGACGATAACAATGCCTAATGACCACTGTCGCAAAGGTCGAGACAAATGGCATTAAGTGTCAAATCAAATTTGACACAATAAAGAGAAACTGTAACTATCCATTGTGTTTGTGGACATTGGCTGTCTGCTTCATTCCTCCCTCGCATACGAACTTGAAGCTTTAAACAAACAAAAAAGAGTTTAATTTGAAGACGAAGAAGCGGCCGAGCCGTCGTCTGAGTTTGCTTTCTTGCCTCGTTGTTTGGTTTATGTGATTTCCACCGTTTACTCTGGACATGAGCCAATGGATCTCCATAACTCTTGTGTTTCTTTCCTGTCCGGGTTGTCATGAACTTGATGAACCTTGATATGACAGCTTTGGTTTCGAAAGCAGAAAGTCTAGAATCCATCACATCCTCCAAATATGAAGCTGAAACAACTCTAACAAGCATCGTTTGAGTCTGGATGAGTTTTAAGATAAAAGAGCAATAAATAAACTCATGTCATCAGATGTTCATTGGTAGTTTTGAGTTGATACAAGGAATGGGAAGAGAAATATTTTAGTTCCCTGCCCTCCATATTGTCAAAGCAGAAGAGCAGCTCATAAAAAACACTTAAGCATTTATTTACCTCTTTATGAAAATTAAACTTATGTTCATGTTCCCAAATCAAAAATAGCAGCAGAGTCCTCAGAGGACTAACATCCTCTGGGAAATCACTCAGGGTCTCTGGGAATAGAAAGTGGAGCATGTCCACATGAAACAGAACATTTTCTCCTGAAAACACCATCATTAGATTTAATTATTTCAAGTGGGAGTTCTACATTCTTTTTATTCTGGGAGTTTTAACTGAATAAGACGATTGATGTTTTTGATCAGTCTTGGCTGACAGGAACGTTTGTAATGTGATCTTTTATGACTGTATTTTGATTGTTTGCAGCAAACCTTACTATGCTACGTATCTCAGCAAAGTAAGACTATAGTGATTCAAGCAACAACCCAGATTACCCAAAAGAAACCTGGCCATGACTAGGGTTGAAGCGATATACTGGTTTCAAGGTATACTGTGATATATGTTGATGCTAATCATGCTGTGAACATTCGCCCATCTACAATATTACAGAAAAATGCAACTGGACATTTTGACTTGTCATAGTAGCAAGCATGGATGTTACTAATATCAAATCTACATCAAGGCCTCTAAAGTTCCCCTTACCCTGTGTTACCAGAGGCACAGAAAATCATTTAAAAGTAACTGTACTAAGTTACAACTCTATACTATATGAGCTCCTCCCTAATATCATGCAACAGGAAGACACTGGCTTCATTTTTGTATGTGTTTGTTGCATGCCCGATCATTTATCACACCACGCTGCAGATGAATATACCAATTATCTTAAAATACTGAAAAAGAGCTGAGAAACTCAGTTATTGATTATCATTGTCACAGTACTTGTCAGAAAATATTAATTCAATTCAATTCGAACGTTCCATGAGATGCACTTAGAGGGAATTGCAGAATATGTGGAATTTGTTCCTCCTGTATGAGGTGTTCAATTAACACTCAGGTACTTCAGATTTCATATTAGTAATGTTGTCCCTGTGCAAGCCCTGATGATCATTAACAAGACATCTGAACTAAAGGGACATACATCCCTGCAGTGTGTAGTGGGCCATCCAAGGTTGAGCGTAAGGCAGTATCCAGCCCGTTGAGATGACACCGCTAGTTGGCCAGACAGCACCTATCATGGCGGTACGATACATCGCTGGACAGCATGAGTATAAAACACTATGGTGACAATGTAATACAGGGGGCTGGAAAGTCCCTGTAGGGCAGGAGGGTCCAACAAACCTTGGACTTTTACCTGTAAGCCCGGTGTTCACTTCCAGAAGGAATGTAGAGCCAGACCATGATGGGGTTTTTTTATAAACCTAACCACATGCTTTTGTTGACGTCCTGGTGTTGGTTGCAGCATCCAAGAACATCAACAGCAGACACCCAGTAATATGTAGACGTGAAAGTCCAATGACAAAACAGCGATATGTGACGGCTTGGGAAGAGAATGTTGCAGTATCACACCAAAGGTTAGGGGGTTAAGTGAGGGCAGAGCTCAGCTGTATTTCTGCCCATGAAATAAGGTCAAAATTGTACATGATCTTATCTGGCCTTGAGACCCTGGGTTAGTGTGTTTCATAAAATGACCACCATGGGATTAAAGAAAAGGCACTTTATTTATTTAATTTCTTTAAAGCGAGGTGTTGATAAAATATCATTTTGATGGCTGTACCAAAATTCTTGCATCGGTACAGTTGTATTCATATTCTGGCAGATTTATCATGAATTTAAAATAATTGAATTAATCACAAAAAAATCTGATTCCAATGTTATTACAGCTACAACAGTTTCTGTTATATTTAATTACCTTTATGCTAAAAGCACCTAGCTCCAGCTGTTTTGCTGTTGAAACTGTGAACAGGACAGCCAGAGATGACCAAAAGGAGACAAAGAGGTCAAACACACACACACACACAGAAACCATGCAGACAAATAGATGTGACACCTTCGGCTGAGCACAGACAGCCTTACAGAGAGATGACATTTGTTCTGGTTGGTTGCTCGGCCTGTCAGAGTGACAAAGAGTCTGATGAGATTCTTCAGTTTCACTGCGTCCGGATGTGAATCGACAGGAGAGGAACTGGTTGTGTGTGCAGATAACAGCTTCCTCTTCACACTCATATATCTGGGGAAACTAGATACACGAATAGAGGAATTTAAATAGAGATAAACAAGCAAACAAAGACAGAATGATCAACACTGTAAAATTAGGCGGTGGCTTTAGCACCCTGATCAGTTGCTCTGCAGGTCAGGATTATTGCACATGTTTGCAGCTAATGTTTAGCATGAAGAGCGAGTGGAAACTGAGCTTCAGGTTCTCTGTTGACTTTGGAAAATGTGATCTCTCTCCTGGGCTGGTTGCTGCCTTAAAGACTGGAACTAAAAACTTGTTTCACATTAGTTGTGTTTCATTACAGACTGAAATTCAACCAGAGGCTATATGCTTCATTTGGTTTTTTAAAGGAGCTGGATGCAACATTCAGACCATTAATACAGCGGTAAACCACAATCTGAGATGTAAACATCGAGTGGAGTAGTGGCGTCCCGGCAGAGAACGGAGTCACGTTACTTCCGTGTGTTGTAATCGGAGTTTCTCTGTTTGTTGCTGGGCAGATAGTCTGGCCACTAATGCATGTTAGTGCATATGAGTCCCAGTAAGCGAATGCCACTGGCTAGCTAATCACTAATATGGCATGTTACCACTCACAATGGGATGGCAGCATCGTAATAGCATAGTGTCGAGCATTGTTGCCCTTGTTAGCGCTGTTTTAGGAGTTAGCATTGTTAGCAGCTGGCTAAACCACCTTCATGTTGAGAACTGTGTGCAAACAATTCAGCTCCGGACTTTTTTGAGACCAGTTTTATATAATGGTCTTACGTGGAATTACACCGTCGGGGTCCATCACATGATGCCATTGAGCCCCAAAAGACTTTCCCCATAGACTCACATTGTGAATGTGACGTCTGTAAATCGTTGACTATATTTTATTGAGCGTTACAACCCCTGCGATAACATTTCAAAAGTCTAGATGAACCATGATTTAGTAATTTTATTCCCATTCAAGTTAGCACCTTGCTAAACCAGAAGCTAGATGTACAGCTGGTCGAAGTTAGCTGTCCAGCTGCCATAATTCTCTAGTGCGCTTGCTGTTTGGGCCCCACAATGCAGAAGATCTGGAAAATTTCATCAAACTGAAATAGAACTTTTTTGGCTTCATGTGTCCCTGAGCGATTTTGGTAGGAATGAACGCACCCTGCATCCCATGCTGTATCCAGGTGTCTTAATACATCCATGCTCTGAATCACAAATGTGCTTTGAATGTCACATATAGCTCCTTCAAAACACTGTTAAGTGATTTTTGGACACTCGCATGCAGCAAAACAAGCTGAAAATGCAACTTATTACCTTATAAAGTTGATATGTCAGCAACTATTAACACATCCAGGAAACACAGCAACATTGACATTCTTATGGAGTCATGTTGGTGTCCATGTGATGAATGTAAGTTCAATATTTACTCTCCTTTTAGCTCTGTTTTTGGTCTCTACCGACTCCTGAGAGAAATATTTGTCTCTATAGCTGCTAGATGTTTCACTTTCTGTGCCAGCTAGTCTCTAACTGTGTCTGTCTGCTGTTTGCTGCTGGGCAGGTAGCGTACATGAGTTCATCTGAGCTTGTTGGATGAAAACAGCTGTCTGCTGGAGGTCGATGCAAACAGAGACTGAACCATACAAAGTTGTGGGTGGTATAAATGAAGCAATGAGCTGGAAGATGCAAAAAAGCTTTGCAGCACTAAGAGGAACTGCAGTCAGGTGATTCTCTGTAGGTTTGTCACTACAAGCAGCACCCTCCATCCATTGTTAATATAAAATGTTGCTTACTGCAGCTTTTCAAGAGAAAGCAAAATAAATCTGCAGAAAACCAATATGCTAACAATGTACAACTCCCAAGTGACCTGACCATGAAACATATCAGCCCTCAGAAATCCACAATTCAACACCCACACTGTAACTCAATTACATATCAGTGACTATTGAACCAAATATGTAGACAGCAATAATTGAAGCACTGCCCGCTGCCTTTTCCTTTGAGTGCAGCTCTGGATGCTGCCAACCCTCCGAATGTTTTCTGTCTGGCAACTTGCCCCTCCGTCTCCTAAATCGTGCGATGCACTGCAGTCCACTCAATCTGTCAAAGGCGCTCCGAGTCCTCTCAATTAGGGGAGCTGCAAAGTGTAGCCAAAACACCCCGGTGTTTTCATACCAGTGAATCTGCAGAGCAATTTATTTATAATACCAATTTATTAATATTGTCTCTTGGTTTCAAAGGGGAACCAAACACAAGCTGAAGTGCTAAACCCGGAGGCTATCAACTGATGCTGCTTTAGAGAGCTGCAAACATTATGCATCAGTTTAGAAGAAATAAAAGTCAGTATTTTAGGCATACCATCAGTCACAAATCCATATTGTGTGGCGTGCATATAGGCAGCGTTCACCAATATATATATAATATATATATATATATAATATAATATTTATATTGGCCATAACTTATTCTAGAAATTTAGCAATTAGACTTTTTGTACTAAAAGAATACAAAAAGCAATCCCTTTCAACCTGACTGTAATGTGTCGAGTATGAAAATAGAAAATGCCAAATAATAATGAATAGCAGACCATACACGGGATGCAAATTAGTGGTGTGGCTGCAGCATATCAATGACTTTGTGTTCTTTTCCATAAAATATTCATTTAAACAGTCCTTTTCAGCCAAGTGAAGGACTACACTTAAAAAGGGATGAAAATGCATCTTATTATAGGAGAATGAATACGTCTGTACTCCTATAGAGCTGGACAGAGACAGTTTGGAAGCATTGTTGCCAGGTGTATGATAATGATTGTATTTGTATGATAATTTAGCTTGTTGTACAGTCATTCATTATAAAAAACAATAAAGGGGCGGTACTAGCTCAGCTGGGACAGCAGAAGTTCTGTCACAGCTCACGTTTCTTAGGTTGTGTTTTTTATTTGATTCATTCATGTTGTTTCCTGTTTTACTTTGAAACTAACCTCTCCTCTCGTTTCAGATCACTTCACTTCCTGCCCGTGTGAACCCTCAGCTGCTCGGGGCGACTGTCAATGGGCAGCCCTTTTACTCTGACATCTCTCTATTGATAGATCCTGTTTGTGCATGTGTGTGTATTTCCTGTGTGACATGACAACAGAGTAAAAACAGTTGAATTTCCCCAAAGTCTGGATTGAAATATATAATAATTTGCTGTAAAATACAATACAACATTGTACAATTATTATTTTTTTAGCACCTGGAACACCACGCTAAACTTTCAGTTCCCCATATTCTCATCAGAGCTGAACAACACCACGGTTTCTGTTGTGATTTTCATGTGATTCTCATGACCTTTGGATATTTTTAACCAGTAAATCAGCTCTAAGTTATCTAAAGTTTATATATGACGGCATTGTCTGCTCAGCCATCTTAGTCATACTAACAGTACAAAGAGTCTCACTTCCCATCAGAGCACATTGTCTGCTCGCTCCCCGTTTACAGAAAACAGTCTACGCCCACACAATGACCGGTATTGTTACAGAAACACAGTGTGTGTCATGGATCAGCTGTTCTCTGTTGTCTTTGTTAATGTTAAATGTTTGAGGGCTTTCAGCTGACATAATGCATCCTCTGGCAGCCATATTGGTGGTCCTTAATCTTCAGTAATGGCGACGAAGAATGGCTGATTGTTTGAAATATCCGGTTCTCAGCAGATAGGTATAGCCAACTCGGATTAATATCTGTATCTGGGCTGTTTGATTTTTTTGATTCGGTTGATTTTTATTTTCATATTTGCAGTTTATTAGCCAGTCAGTGTTGCCTGGTAACAAACTGGCCCTGATATAGATGGATGTGGACTGTAGGATGGACAATGGACGACGGATGCAGACATGGACACAGGCCTATAATACTACATTGGGCCCAGTATACCATGTTTAACACATATGTGGTGTAGACACTTGTAAGTGTATAAATTTTATACATTTTGATTGGACCCAGAATGGGCATCATTATGATTATGTGACAAGCTGTTTAAGGCATTGTTCCTCAATGTAAAGTCTAGTCACTTTACATTAAAGATGTAACGTCATTTTTGGGGCACTAATATGTAGAATATCATACAAACAGTTGTATAAGGATAACTTATATAAACGAGTGACAAACTTTCACGCTACTTGCAACCCTTGCAACTACTCAGATATAGAATATATGACATAGGCTTTACTGTTTCACTTGTACAGCTAACAAACTGACTATGGCTAGCGCAAGCTAGTGTTAGCTATGGCTACAGTAGTTAACAATAGCACAATGCTATGCTACATATAGCTTGGTTAATTAGTCGGTTTACTGTTATTCTTCATAAACACTTAAAAAATACATATATTTTGTATATTGTTTTGTAATTCTATTTTACATTGACAATTCATTTTACTAAACCAGCGATCCACAATACAATCTCGTCCTGTGTCTCACTTTCAGATTGTTAGCTATAGCTACCTGTTCCCTCTATTCACTTCTAATGAGCAGGTACAGTTTTTGATTTTCTGATAAATGCATAGCTTTTTCATATGGCACTCATCAAACTTCCTGTTTTAGCCTACACTAGGCTACACTGCAGCTTCTTCTACTTCTTCAAGTAGCAGAGGAACATTAAGTAATAGGGATGAGCGAGTACACCATTATCCCTATCTGTATCTGTATCTGTATCTGTATCAACCCACTGATTTATCTGTATCTGTGATTGGAATGGGTGAGGTTTAAACTGGAAGTGGTTGTGGCTTAAATTGGAATGGGTGTGGCCTGGCTGGAAGTTGTTTTTTTAAGCCTAAAATTGGTATGATCAAATGTTGCCTTATTTATTGGTCATTAGTCATTAGAAAACTACATACAGAACAACCGCAAGATTCAATCTATTACTCTTGATAACAAGGGTAATAGATTGAAGACAACCAACCAAATGAGGATTTTTCTTCATCACTTCTTTACTGATATTAATAATAATAATAATAATATTTACTGATATTGACTCATTTTACCTGGATGATATTTGTACCTGTAAAAAGCACATCATCTGTACCAGATACTCATTTCTAGGGATGCACAATAACATTGGCACATCATCTGTATCGGCCCATATCGACTTGAAGATGAGCTATTAGAATTGGCCAACATGCTTTGTCTTATTTTGCACAATGAATAAATATTGCATGCACTGAAAATCATTCTGTTTCATGTCTCCACCTGCTGGTGGGCCATCACGATAAGACTATGCATGTATGATATGATGTTAATTACACTACAGAAGAGACTAAATGATCACTAAAAAAAGTTGGGGAAAAAGGATACATCATTATTGGCATCGGTTATCACCCAAAGAAGTTGTTATACATCGTCATATCGGATATCGGCAAAAATCTAATATTGTGCATCCCTACTTTTTTCATTACTGTATTCGGCTCAACCCTGTTAAGTAAGCAGGATAGTTATGCTTCCATTTTAAGAAAATTAGGCATGATACCTCATTCATATAGTGGAGCTTGTAAATACAACTGAAAAATCTTTTCTGAAAGCTCTTGTTTATACAACAGTGCTTATTAATTCAAAAGTGACTTAAAAATATGGATTATGTAAACTAAAATTAAGTCATTCAAGATCATTTAATCCTAATTTAATGGCTATAGAGGTATACTGAGCATGCATGCTGCTTTATTAATCTTAACATAACTAACTCTGCAGTTAATCATTCCACCCACATGATGTGAATGGATAATAGGCCGTAGGCTTAAACACCGAGACAGTGTCTGATTCAATGACACTGCCGGGACGCTTGTTGGGTCAATTGCGTTCAGACCGTAATAAATCAGGAGTGCAAAAAGAAAACATCTCCCAAACTAACTGCAGTGTTTTGTTATTGTGTCACAGTGTAATAGAGCAGCTACAAGGGCATGAGGATGTAAATTAGTGTCTGCAGAGTGTCGGTGGAATACCAACGACTAAACTCATTCATCTCCATAAAACATTCACTTTAATGCAAAGTCCATTTTCTCCTTTCTGCTTTCTAATTATCCAGTCAGACTTGGTTTTTATGATGCCTCGCCGAATATCAATGACTGCGTTCATTTTAAACTCAAGTTTGATTTTCATTCTCAGCCGAGCTGGATGATACTATATGCTAATGAGAAAACTCAGTATCAGACTTTCATTTTCTTTTGTTTATCCTCTGACGCGTTCATCTTGTCACGAGCGTTTTATTTTTTCATCTAGAAAGCTGTTGCTCGATGGTCCTTACACAGCAGCGTCTGCCACCCTCTCTGATCAGTCCACACGGCAGCCATTTTGAGCAGGAGTGCACACTGTACATGTAAGATAAGCTGCAATAAAGTGCACATCATAAACCACAAATCAAAATGGACCCTGAGCGGAGTCGAAGACGGCGCAGGGTGGATGTATTAGTCCTCTCTGTCATTTCAAAGGGACTCTTCCCAAACTGTTGTGACAGCCCGCTCTATCTTCTACTCCATCACAGGCTCCTGCCAATATTCCTTCCTCACAACACACACCGCCGCCGCCGCCCAGCCTCAGATACATGCTGTTAAGACAGGAGACCTCAAGAGCTGTCAAGTACTCGGTTTGTATACTTTCAAAGGAATCGTGATCTCATCTCTGCATCTTTCCTCGCGGGCGCTGCTGAATTTAAATGAGAGGGGCCCACCCGCCTGGCAAGTTGGGTGTTTTTTGATGTTTTTGACTCAACATGGGAAAATATAACTGAATCACTAAACATATACTTGGATTAATTGTTCACGTTTGACCTGGCAACCTGCGGAAACAACCTGGTATATCTGCTGGTTGACTGTAATTCAAACTCGACATCCCAAACACACACAACACCTCATGAATAACTGGGAGCACGCAGATGTTATTTTATGGCTTAATTCATTCATTAATCACTGTGCTATACAGTATGTTATACAGGTTTTCACAGTGAGTGTATTAATTTACACAGTCAAGAATATTAAAAACTGATTTAAATAAGCCAGTAAACACGGTGCACTGTGTCGTAACCACTGTTTGTATTATGTAGTATTGTGGACTGTGTTATGAAGAGGATTAAGGACTTTGTGTTCTCAGCTGTGTTTGCTTGTTATCGATAATGTACTGCAGCTTAGTTCTTTGCATTATTTGAATACCTTCCTTTTTCTGTCTGGTTTTAAGCACACATAGAGAACAATAGAATACCTGGAAATCCTGAACAGCTGGTCAGTGTGTCTGTACAGAGACAACGAACTGTTGTAGAGAAGCTGAACAGAGCTACACGCACATATGTGAAGCAACAGCACACACACAAAGGAATCTGATTATAAAATGGGCGAATCAATAACTAGATATCCGTGAGTGATTCTAAAGCAAGCATTCTGAGTTATTGGTTTGTGTGTATGTCATCATGGCAAAATGTTGTCCTGGTGACACTGTTCGGAGCAGGAACTAACACAGAAGCTGTTTTCAGTACTGTTTATACAGTATTTCTGTCAGTCTGTCGACAGATGTTGTTTCCATGTTAGTGTCCCAACTGTAAAAGTTGCAGTCACACAACTCTACAAGTGTGTAGCTGAGATCACAGTGAAGGCCAAATTTGAAGATGGGTGTCGTCCAAACAAGAGTGCAGGGTGTAGAAGGGTAGGAAGTAGGGAGGGGGCCATTAGACCCACACTTTGCATCCCTGGCCTCCCATCACATGATGGTGTCCAGTTTATTACATTAAGTCCCAAGTCAAAACAACACTTTCACATGAGACAATTCACATTACATAAATATGTGACTTTCAAACATTTTACATGAAATATCAAATGATAAAATCTATCTTGTGGGTGCCGTTTCAGCCCATTCTCATTCCCAAATGCCGCAACTTTGTCAGTGATGTGAGCATTAGATACCAACGCACGAAGGCATCTTTCTAGGTGGCATAATACGCACAGTGTCACAGCAGTTGTTGACGCAGCGGCCAACAAGCAAAGGTCATCAAATACTGACACTATGTCAGTGGACATCAGCATAAGAAATTTCCGCACAAAGGTATTTTTTGCGGTGTTATGAAATGCTCTAGCGAGCAGCAGTTTGTAACGCTGCTGTCAACTACTATAAATGGCAAGAAAGTCCCTACACAGTGGGTGGGAACTCAGATGAATGGATTCGACAGACGCTGGACTTTCACCCAGCAGCCTACTGTTTGTTTCCCATGAGAAACAAAATGTCAGTGGAGTAATTTTACAACGTAGTGTGCTAGTATGTTTAGCATTCTACTGTAGTGTTGGATATCATATAACATATGTCACGTGATGTTACATTACATTAGTAAATACTGTACTTATTTGAAGCCGAGTCATGAATTTTTTGTTTTTGCTAAACTTAACCATGTGCTTTTGTTTCCTTAAGTTAAGGAAATAAGAGTAAAAAAGAGGTGTTTTAGGTGTATTGTAGGGTCATTTTGGAAGAGACTGTAAGCATGTAATAAACAGAAACTGTACATTTCCTGTGAAAACCAAAGTGCCTTCTAAAAAGACACAATGCCAGTGACAAGCATGCATTGACACACCTCCACAGTACATAGAAAACAGATGCAGGGTACCTAACGTGTCATATTTTGCCTTTTAGGTCCACTGTCAAAGCGGCAGTACTTGACGAGATGGGATGAGAATGCATTTGTTGTTTTTGCACTAGACATCACCTGTTATACAATCAAAGTCTTGTGAATACCAATAATTGTTGCTTTTCTCTAGCATTGGCTGCATGCACTTAAAAGGTGTAGTATGAAGGATTTAGTGGCATCTAGTGGTGAGGTTTCAGATTGCAATCAACTGAAACTTCTCCCGTGTCTTGGTGTAGAACTACAGTTGCCAATGCGAAAACGTAAGTGGCTCTATCTAGAGCCAGAGTTTTGTTTGTCCATGTTGGGCTACTATAGAAACAACACAATCCATCACACTGGACCTTTAATATAAGACATGCTAATGTTAGCAAGCTAATAAAAACTACGGGACATTAAAAGGTTGACTAACAATGTTAGTGTGGTAACATGCTGCTCATACTCACAATATGGTAATGTGATTAATGTGTTCATGAATTGTTACACTCACATGCTAAATGTCAGCATGTAAGTGTAGTTCACTTTCTGACAGCAAAGACTGTGTTGTTAGCAATTGTTAGCTGTCACCTCGGGAATTAGGAATAATATGACATAATCTTAATATCTGTTTTGTTATTTTTCTTTTATTTTTTTACTATTTTTGAAAATGTAGTTTATGTAAATGTTGCTGAATTTTCTGTAAAATTGAGCAATGAAAATTAAAACTCCAGACATTCTACCACCTGAGCGATTGAGATGAACCTCAAACAGACAATCAACAGGCACAACAAAAATGGAAATCTTTTATCATGATGCATGAAAGTGTATCTCTGAAAAGCCACTGGGTGCAGCTCCGGGCTCTGTTAGAGTTAATTGATGTCAGAATAGCTCCTGATTGGTTTGAGATTTGTGGTGTTTGTGTTCAGCCTGCGTTCCCAAAAGGGGCAATCACATTTACATCTTACATTTATCTGACACTGTTAAACAGAACAGCTTACAGCGAATGCAACAGTGTAGCATCTCCTTCCCTTTTATCACTTCTGTTCTGCATTTCCATTCTTTTGATTTCCTGATTGCTGTCTGCTTTGAGTTGTCCTCACTTTTCTGCAACATGGTAAGTACCAGGGGAACTGTAGTACAACTGTGAACTACATTCCCCATGCGTACTTCCATGACAGGCACAGGTGTGCTTCACTTGATCTAATTTTTAGCTCTGGGACAAACATTTGCCGGGATGAAGATTCAGTGGCTGAAAGCTTGACTCTATCATTAACCTGCTGAGACCCCAGCTTTTGTTTGGTATGTCTTTTTCATCTCTCTTGGCGATTTGGAATGAAAAGGGGCTGATAAGTTTAAAAAAGCTGAGTAGTGTTTTGGAAAAAAGATGTCCCCATCTGGGGACAATTGGTTAATTTCTTATAGTCACAAGTGTGAAATAAAGTTTGAGACGGTTTATTTCAATGCCTGAACATTGCTGTGCAAAAACAGAACATCACACAATGCAACTTGTTCAGTGTTTTGAAGCTCTATGGTGAGGGGTCACTATTTAAATCTGAAACTGTTCAAAACTGCTCATCTCACTGCCTGTACATGGCTGTGCAAAGGCAAAAGGAGTTTCCTTTTTGTCTGTGGGAAGTCTGGCACACGTAATTGGCCGTTGTAAAATGCTGCGATAATACAATAATAAAGTCATAATGTCATCAAACAAGTACTTCCCAATAAACAGTGTCATAAGGTTCATTTATACTCCCTTTACCTACGAAAATATATACGTCTATATTATCAATGAACTAATCATTAACTCTATCACATTTGACTGGACTTACTGAAGGACTGACCATTAATTAACTGTCAGTAACTCATTTGTACCTGATAAGTTAACTTAGTCATTAATAATTCACTAAAAATGAACTAATGATGAGCTATTTTGTGACATGTGATTGGGAGTTACTGAAGAACTGAACATTAACTAATGCTTTGTAACTCATTAGTTCCTCATTAGTTCTTTAGTAACCATCCGTTTTTTTGTGTACCTTATTGTAAAGTGTTACCAAAGTTTCACACAACGACAACAAGGCAATGGTGGAGGAGGTCATAATGTTGTACTTTTAAAGTGAGGCAGCGCTGGTGGTCTGTGAAACCATTATATACATTGTAACATGTGGACGGAGAATGCTCTTCACTAAATCACCAATTCGTTCTAGTCCGCAATTTTTGAAATGTCATTGTTGTCTCCTGTTGTCGTGTCTCACTTTAACTATGCTACACTGCCCCCATGATGTCCGGTGGTACTGCTCCGTTCAGTCCGTATCTGTATCCTTTAAGAAAACGTGCACAAATACAGATCAAATGAACACAGAGTGCAGACAGAGGGCTATGTCTGTCTCTTTACATGTAACATTGCTCTAACGATGAACATAAATGATCCTTTAGCTTGTCACTATTGCTAAAATTAATCAAATTTATGTGCCATATCAAACTACAAACATTATAAAGCATAAAAGTTTCAACCATAAAATTTGATCAGGTTTTGTAACTTTTTTTTAAACCAATTTTGTGTCAGGATCAGCTGTGAACTGACTTGGCAGAGATGACTGCCATCTTGTTTCCACACTGATTAGTGTATTGCGGTCTTGCTACCACTAGATTGTACAACAAAAGTGTCCGTGAAGAGGACACGTTCTTTCAACATTAGATTGTGTTAATGCTAACTGCTAACTGGCTAACAAGCCTCAAGACAGTCTTCTTGTTTCCCTTTTTGAGTGATGAATGCAGCTGTGGAACATATGTGCTAGTTGGCTGTCGGCTGTAGTCTTTGCAGTGTGTTCATGTGCAGCGTCTTGGCTGAGACACAAGTGATGTGAGGTGATGCAGCAAGGGACTGCTAGTTCTCTAAAGTCAGTTTGGTGCGTCTGGGCCTTAAAGTGCAGCAATTCCAAAGCGTAATGCCCTCATACGAAGGCGCAGGGTCATAGGAGGTTAAATACTTGGGCTGGACTCGAGTGTGCCGAGCTGATGGTTCTCCAGTAAATAAAAGATAAAGCGCGCTTCACTTCCTGAATTACCAACAGGGAGGAGGAACCTGCCAATATTACTGTAACCTTGAAATGACCAAAGCTTTATAAGAAATGAGAAAATCAGCAGCCAGACAGAGGTAGATTATTTCTCTGTGATGGGGTAAGATAATGGGAATGGGGATATGTCTAATTACTGCTTATCTGCTTTTTCCTGAAGCACTGTCCAACTCCAGTGAGAATGCTACAAATACTGTAGAGGTAGATATTATCTGCACGTATCACATAAAGATAGAGGCTCCATTTGGCTGCCAGAACCACCCGGGGATTGTTTCAGAGAAGAATATTTCTTTTCTCTTTCTCTTTGTCTTGCTTTCAGCTCGGCTCTATCTCTCGTGTCAATCAATAGCACTGCAGCTTTAAGCCCACCACTAGCAGCTCTGCCATCCCAGTGTCCCACACCATCCTCCTTTCCATCTGTCTGCACGGATCCCTGAGGCCCCCGGCTTCCACCCGGAGCCAGACATGGTCCAACATCAATCAATATCTCTGCAGGGCTGTACTGGTGAGCAGAGCAGGTTTCTCAGAACAGATCAGAGCCAAGTGACATTTCTGAGAAAGTTCTGGGAATGGAATGAGCGACTCTGATGGGAAATGGGTTTTAAAAGACTGTCGGTTGTTTTGCATGTTTTAGCTCATTAACTGCAAATTGTGCAGATATTTTGCACGACTATCATCTCTGTCATTAGTCATCATTAGCTCCGTACTTTTCAGGCAGCAATTGTTTTCCACTTATTGAAGTACAGAATAGAATTCATGTTGCAGAGTTTTGCCTGAGATTGATAATCCAATATAGTAAACAGCAGCTCGTCTACTCTTTTCCTTGCCAAAGATAATTTCTCACTGCACAGTAATGGAGGACTGTTGAAATGTTCTGCTTAAGGACAATCTGAGATTGCAGAGTCATATTTAGTCATATTTTTGATCAAGAGCAAGGTCTTCAATGAAGTAGTTTTAAAAGTGATCAGCAAAAATAAACAAACCAATCTTTTTAAATCACTCGTTTTAGTGTCAGGTACTGGGTCAGCCTATTAAACATCCAAGTGTTCATGAATCCTTGACTTTTCCTCCTCTCTGTTCCTCTCTGTTAGGGTAGTCTTCATGCTGCCTGCAACAGTGAGTGAGCATGGTTAATGGTAAATGGACTGCACTTGTATGGCACCTTTCCAGCCTTCATGACATGATTACATGTCACACTCACCCATTCACACACTGGTGTCTGAGGCTACCGTACATAGTGCCACCTGCCACTCAGTAACCATTTACACTCTTTCATTGGGAGCAATCTGGGGTTCAGTATCTTGCCCAAGGATACTTTGACATGTGGACTGGAAGAGGGGTCGAACCGCCGATCTTCCAATTAGTGGACGAGCTGCTCAACCTGGGAGGCAGCCACCCCGAGGGACAGATTCAGTCAGACACGAGTGAAGACCTCCACCAGCAAAGGCCAATGGTACATTCATATGCTCCTTGAGTGGTTGCTCTTCTGACTTTGACGAGTTCATGAGCTTTAGGTTGTAATGTGGAAACAGAAAGAATTCTTATACAACAGTTCGTGTGATATGCTACAAGGCACCCCACAAAGTCCATTACTTACTTAACGTAGAGTTAAGCAGATTAGGTTTACTGAGGTAAAGTCACTGTGGTTAGGTTAAGGAAAAGAAACGGTGACATTGTACCTTAAGATGAGTCAAAGCTCACTCAAAGTTCACACAAACACCAGTCTCCTGGGGAAAGTCCCAGGGGGGTGTCATGTGTTTTGTGACCCATCCACCACACCAGCGTGCCTCCTAACTGGACCACTTCCTCTTTAATACCATCAGCGTTTGGTCATGTGATCACAACCTACCAAAATCATGAATTACTGGTTCATTATTACATAGGATATATATGGCTTTTGGGGCATTATTTTCATAGGAAAACATATGAACAGTGCATGAGAACAGCCTGGTGAACAACATGGATGCTACACAGAAGATATGTTATATTTTATTCCTCAGAGTGTTTAAACAACACGTTGATAACAAAGACCAAAGGAAACAGATCACGTGTGAAATATGATCGGGAACTCATTTTTCGGATTATTCCGACACCACATGAACACAGCAGAAGGCTTCAGCGGTAACTGGGGTGTCTGCTACTTGCTTCTCAAAGAACGACAAATTGTTGGTCACTGACATTTCTCTAACATCATATTAAGCTTACATAACCTACCTACATATAACATGCTGAATCAATGCAGTACAATAGATATTTTATTAATGTAATGTATACATGATGGCTGGTAATACATTGAAGAGAAGTTTTGAGGGGCGGGCAGCATCACAGTAGCTGTTGAATGTGCATCTGCTTTAATGGAGAAACTGACACTATATTTTGCAGGAAGAATCATAAGTTGAAACATGTATCAATTCAAAGGAACCGTTACTGTGAAAAGAATCAGTCCACCCATCACTAGTTTTTTGGCTCTGTGTCAACATTAGCCAGGTGGTTGACTTATTATATTTATGTGTTACCGTGTCAAAATTTTATGTTTGTCTGAGTCACATTTGAAGTCTTGTTAAAAAAGCTCAGTCAATCAGAGCCGAGGACACGAGCTTTAGATGCTCTGCCCCTCCTGCCTCTGAGCGCAGACGGAGGTAATAACTCCTGACTGCTTTCTGGGGACTTTTCTGTGATGTTTATGATCCGCTTTACCAGCCAGATCCCAGCGCACAGGAAAACATAAAGCACCGTCACCGGAATCATCTTTAATATCTCCCATAAATCTGACGCATGAAGAGAGGCAGTGAGTTCACAAGCATGAGATGAACACACAAAAAAACAGGTCTTATCAACTGCTGCTGCCCACGCAGACCAAACATGCAACACTCACTCTGCATTTTGCACTTCTCTCTTTCAGGATATCACTGCTTTAGTTCCTTCTACCAGCACATCCAATACTGTTACAGCTGTCATCATTTTCACATGTTAAATCTACAGCAAAGACATTCGAGCAGAATTGATTTCACCTCTTTATAACCACATGTACCCCGCTGCACTCACAGCCAGCATGTTCTCTGCAGTTTATCGTGCTTTGTCAGTTAGTTCAGATCATTTTATGAGGTGAGAATAAAACTGATGGTGTACATGTGTACAGTGCAGTGCATTTTATTAGAGGTGAGGATGCGATCTCACCCAGTGGCTCCAAACCTGGGGGTGCAACCCAATCACCAGAATAAATGTTGTACATTTCTGCAAACCACAGGTGCATTAAATTTGAGTGTTATTATGTGGTGAATATATTGAACATGGGCAGATCATGAGACAATGGGCCCCTGGGCCCAGATATGCAAAGGACCCCACCACCTGTCCTTCATGGGAGCAAGACACACACACTTTGTGGTGTTTTTGCATCTCTTTATGGTCTTGGCGCCTCTTTTTGTGGGTTTGTGTCTTTTTTGTAATTTTTTGTCTCTTCGTAGTTGCTTTGCCCATTTCTCAAAGTTATTTTGGTGTCTCTTTGCTGTTCCTTTGCATCTCTTTTACCCCTTTTCCACCAAATCAGCTCTGATTCCTGAATCGACTCTGCTCAGGGCTCTTTGAACCTTGGTGCCATCTCGCAAATCAGCTCGTGTTTCCACCGCTTTTGAGCAAAACCAGTATAATCGAGGATGTGTGATCAATAAAGGGCGTTGCACAATGCTCAATGAAAGCTGCAGTAGTAGCAAGATGACAGATTGCATTGGTTACCTGCGAGCTTTTGTTCTGTTATTACAGATCCAAACAAAGAGCATGGACCAACTGTTAATAAGACCACTGTGTGCTCTTTTTTTGCGAAGATTTCTTACTTGACTTCCTCATTGTTGACTTCTCCATTCTCTCTTTCCAACCTGAAGAATATGACACGCCCACAACTGTCCTCAGGGTCCTCATTTCAGATCAAGGAAAAACCAACTTCTCCTGTTCCAAGCCAATTTGGCTGAAATGATCCAGTGGTTCAAAATTAGGTGCAGGAACTGGGATAGAATCTGTTCCTTGTCGGTGGAAATTTTTTTTTGTTTCTTAGTTATTCTGTTTCTCTTCTTGGTCAGTACGTGTTCATTTGGGTGAAGGTGAAGGACCCTTGTGGGCCACTGGGCCTGTCCCTGGTCGACCCGTTCAGTTACTCATCCATTATGTTAAAATCTTGTCTATATTTCAACAATGCTGTGGTTACAGTGTGGTTAGGTTTAGGCACAAAAACCACTTGGTTATAGTCAGGAAAAGATCATGTTTTGGCTTGCAATACCTGTTTTTGGTGACACAAGTACATCTGGGAATGCAACAATGTCTTGGTAAAAAAGAATCGCTTTTCATTGCACTATCCCTGGTGGAAACACAGTGAAAGGTTGCTAAAAGCACCCACGTTTGATGGCTAAAATGTCACTGCAAACACAGCAATGACTTGATTGTTTGTTGGTCTCAACTTGGCGTCAGCTTGGCAGGTGCCGCGCCTAGGTGTCACACCATTCACCTCTGCCTCTAATGACAGTCTGCTCATATACTATGTCACTTTAGAATGTTGATACTTATAAAATGTACAAATGTAATGTATCATTGGTTTGCAGAAACATACACCAACATTTTCTAGTGGTGACTGGGATGGCGTTCAACAACTCTACATGGTTGCAAGATGATTACCAGGAGAGAAAATGACAAAATATAATATCCAACATATTAAAATTGTACAGTTTTACCTTGCGCTGCATGTTGATTTGTTCCCACTTAAAAATGTGGAATAATTTTGTGCTTTTTGTCATTTAGTCGTGAGTAAGTCGTGGAAAATAACAAAAAGAGCATCCACATCCTTAAAACTACCCACAAATATCACACGTTTATTGTATCTTATTCTAATTTCTTACTTTCATACATGAAACATCCCCTTAATACTTACTATGTTCTTCAGTGTGAACACAAGAGAAAAACTTCCCCTGCTGCCAAAACGTCTCTCCTGGAGGGATGACAGGTCACCAGAGGCGTCTATTAAATGACCTGCACGTGAGTCATGTGACTTTTGTTTACAGTCTCCTGCCTGGTTTCCAACAGAGTTCAAACTGAAGAAAGAAAACTGCAGTTGTGACCTCAAAATGGCACCAGACAGAGGACTCACTGCTTCAGACGCAGTAGTAAAAAGTGGCTTCAGGCTGAGATCTAACAACACAACTGCATCTGTTTCCTACAAACATATCTGGTGCAGACTCAGACATCCACCCCTGCCTTGTTTTCCTCCATTTGTCTGTGTGTCTGTCTGGCTGTCTTGGCTAAACTGGCCCTCTCAGCGTTGCATCTAAATGACCCCTGTCACCAGCGCGTCGGCAGCCAGCGGCCAGACGCCGGTGGAGCGAAATTGGACGTGGCGGGCGTCCGCTGTCCCCAGCCACAACAGTGAGACAGTGAGAGTGAGAGAGAGAGGGCAGCCCTGCAGTCAGCGACGCTGGGTGGCAAGCCAGACGAGGAGACGGGACAAAGTCGACTTTAAACTCCAGCTAACCCCGAAAAAGAGCCACGGGGGGGGTGAGAGCCAAGACACACATCATCCAGCACCATGCAGGCAGACTGGACTCAGTGAGGACACAGGGCACAGTCTAGACAGCCTCTAATTGGTCTTTCTGGTATCAACTGGGTTACAGCTGAGCAAGTACAAAATTTGAAAATGCCGAGCTTGTTGTGCTTTTGAATTTACACCCAAAATTGTTTGAAGTTACAATATTTCAATTTTTTTATTCAGAATTTCAAATGAACCAATAAAATAAGGTTGATCATTTTTATTATGTGTAATAAATTTAATCATATCCCATTAAAATAAACTCAACTACATTGATTTTCATTTCATTTCTAATTATTGCATGTTTATAAATGTAAAATTATTGCTTTTCATTTTATTTAAAATATATATATTTTTTAATTAATTCTATTTAATATAATGTATATTTAGAAATAAATATACAAAAATATATTATTTTTATTATTATTAATATATCTTTTTAAATATTTAAAATGTACCTATCTATAATTCTAGTTTAATAACAATATTTTAGATATTTTATTTATTCATTTAATTATCTTTTTTATATATTTTTAAATAATTAAAAAAAAATATTATCAAGTAAACAAAATGCAAATGTATTTACATACATTTTTTATCACTAAAAGAAATAATTAATGCATTCATTTTTATCTTAAAAATATTCTTAAGGACTAATACATTATTACATATTATATTATATTATATTATATTATATTATATTATACATTATTTTTCTAAATATCACTAGAATAAGAATGCACTAAACTACTGTTTGGCATCAGTCAAATATTTAATGCAACATTAAGTAATATAATTAAACTGATGTACAGCGTTGTAAAATCAGCCCCTCGCTGTTAACATGCATGTAGAAAACTATCCACCCCCTCACAGTCTAATGTTGCACACACTCACACATAGCTGAGTGTTTCAGACAAGCCCTTGATCACGTCTCGCACTTGAGGAAAAAAAAATCCCGGTGAGAGATATTCTTGTAATTTTTTTCTCGTCGTCAGTTTTTCTGGCGTTGATGGGAGCTGACAGAACTGGGACTGCGACACAAGCGCGAGGAGGCCGAGCACCTACGAGTCTAAACTCTGTTGTACCATCTCATTATTTTCAGACTCTCTGAAACAGTCTCTGGACTGTTTAGGATTCACGTGAAGAGCAGCGCCAACAATGTTCTCCAGACTCTGCAGTCCTTAAAGATTTACAGAGAAAGGTAAAGATGGAGAGGAGGAGGAAGATGCTGATAGCAGCTGAAGGCTGTGGGGCTCAAACATGTTCATTGTTACTGCTGAATATAATTTGACCATTTTTTTCATCTCTATTATTACGCTGAGCTTAACATTGTCTTTTGAAACATCTGCGTGTCCGTGATTTTCACCAATTACAGTGAATTTGGTGAAAATGCTAAATGTTGATATCATATAAAATATTATTAGCGGCTTTACGGAGCTTTCCAGTGGATTTTAGCTCCTTGTTTATCCGTCTGCCCCACCACTTTACTGTTCTGGCTCATGCTGGATATGTTACGTTTACGGATACGTTAAAAATTTACATTTCAACAACACTGTGGTTAATGTGTGGTCAAGTTTAGGCACAATAACCACTTGGTTATGCTTAGGAAAAGATCATGTTTTGGCTTAAAATACACAGTTGTGGAGGCACAATCTGGGCTGGAGATGCAAAGATGTCTTAGTAAAAAACAACCACTGTTTGTGCCACTGTTGTGGCAGAAAAAGCAGCAATGTCTCTGTAAAAAACAAAAGCTTTTTTTCGCACTATCTCTGCTGGAAAAACAGCTACAGGTCACTACAAAACTATTACGTTTGGTGCCTAAAAAGCTGCTGGAAACACAGTGAGTCTCAAACGGTGGTCTGCAGCTCGGCAGACATCTGGCCAAGGTGTCACGCCATCCACCGCCCCCCTTACCTCAAGATGACAAAGTCAACTCATAATCTGTCACTCTAGAAACACTGATATGATACGATGCAAGCGCAACATATTTGTGGTTTGCAGAAACGTACAATGCCAACATTTTCCTCTGTCGACTGAGCCGTTCTCATCGCGCATAAAGCAGTAAAAAGCCACTGTGCATTGTGTGCTCAGCAGCAAACAGCAGACAGCTGCAGTTAGAGGCTAACTGTCACAGCTCAAGTTTCTTAGGTTCTGTTTTTTATTTTGTTCATGCTGTTTCCTGTTTTACTTTGAAACTCACATCTCTCGTGTCAGATCACTTCACTTCCTGCCCCTGTGTGTTTTCCCTCCCTTTTGATGACTTCACCTGTGTCCCATTGTCTGTCCCGCCCTGATTAGCCTCACCTGTGTCTGGTTATCCTTCCCCTCACCGGAGTATTAAGTGTGTGTCTTGTTTTCTTTCAGTGCCAGTTCATCTTAGCTGCTTGTGTGTTTGGTCTTTCAGCCTTTTGTTTCCTAGTGTCCCTTCCTTGGTTTTTTGGATTTAGCCTGTTGATAGACTCTGCCTCTGCTTCGTCCCTAATAGATTTATTTGCCTCCACTGATAGTCCTACTGTGTACAGAACCTACATTTTGACCAGTAAAGACTGCGTTCTTCACCCGAAATGACTCCAGAGTCATGTGTTCAAGTCCACTCTCACCTGGATCACCAGCTAGCTAATGAACATTATGTGGCATTTGGCAGCTAAAGAGACAGATCTTTTGTTCTGTTTTTGGTCTCTACCAACTCCTGAATGAAATGAGTTCCCTCACCTTCAGCATATCATTTTAAAAGGTAATATGTTAACGTTGTGTTTACAACTTGTCTTCACTGACAGGAAATGAAATAGTTGCAGTTTAATTTGGCAGATGATTCATTGAATCAGCATGAGGCTGAAATATTTTTAATTCCAGCCACCTTACATAGATCATTTTGAGTACTGTTGTAGAAATAAATCATCAGCAGCACTGCTTTGCTCCAGAGTTTCTGCTGTTACAGCTTTGTGCTCAGTTGCAATGGTGGGCTGAAACAAGATGGCTGCCGCCCACCTCACTGATAAAGAACATGTTCAGCAGCCAGCAGATATGACTGTGAACTTTCACTGAGGTTCACACTGATCTATAATTCAAACTGCATATTTGCATCAGGAAATTCCAGCAGTTAATAATTGATTCTTGCATACAATAACAGAAATGCCTCCGCTGAAGTCAAGACTTGAGTCATGAGACAGGAATGCCAGGTATTTTTGGCTTTCTCAGGAGCTCTGTACAGTAGATTGAGACGGTAAACACAGCTGAAGCCAGCAAGAAAAAAACTCACTTTCCTTCAAAGCCAAGAGTTATTATTTAACCAACCACACGTGATATCCCAGTAAAAATATTCCTGTTTTGCAAGCACAGGTGTTGAAAAAACCTTAACAATACTACGTGATCTGTTCCTCTGTTACAGCAATTACTTTGCCACACCGGGTGCCAGCGTTCAGCCTGAAATGAAATTGTTTGGCTGTTGAAATCATATCTATCAAAATGTTATCACTGTCTGCTCTGCTTTTAGGATGAGATCTGTCTCCTCCACAGATAAGAAAGCAGGTTGGTAGTAGAAATACAGCTGGATTGTGCCTTTATCTACCCTCCCCAAATGATTTTCAAATCCACAAGGACGACTGAGTGACTGAGTGGATTTGGGATTCAGCAGAGAGCAAGCTGAGATTGCCGAGTTCATTCCCGCCCCGCCGGGGTACATATCAGATAACGTTGTCGCTTTTGGTTTGAGCTGTAATTTCCTGGAAGACGAGGTGCGATGTGACAGATGGCGCTCATGGTGAAAGAGCTGCCGAGGACGAGGACATGTTGCACCGCCGTCAAACCTCCGGCGGGACCGGAGCGGGCAGGCACACGAGGAGGGGCCGGCCGCCACTTCCACTTTACATTTCCATGCACTTCTGCTGCAGAAACACTGACTGTAAGACACATCAAACCCCGGGTCAAAGACATGAGTTTAGCATTTGTAAAATCATGTTAGTGCTTATGTTGAAGCAAGAGCTGGCGTCAGGTTTTGCTCTTCAGATACTTTGCAGAGAAAATGTTTGTACCTCTTTTTTTTAATTAATTAAAGGTACACTCAGGTTTTAATGGAGCACCCACAAATCCACAAATACATTCACAGCTTTCTGTTGACGCTTGACAACATAAACTGTGAAAATATTTATGGATGTGAGGGTGATTCATGAAATCAGTGAGCATCTTTAAAGCTGCATGAGTCTGATTTTGGCCACTAGGGGGCACTAAAACACAAAAACAAGTTGATAGACACCGCCACCGCAGACTGCCAGATTTTACGTTTTTTTACAGCTAACATGTTAGCAAACAGTTGCCTTTTAACAAAACATATCTCTTAATTATTCCCAGGGTATCGTGATGACTATATGCGCCATGAGATGATAAAGCTTGATGATAAAACTTGTTCCTCGTGGGATGTACAAAATGACTAGATCACGGCCATCCAGTATAAATGGTTATGTTGTTTTTTTAAGCCACCAGAATGACATTCGCTGCAGAGTTTCAGTTGTCCTGCTTTCTCTTGTGGCGCTATTACAGACACACACATAAAAAAAAAAGACTCACAAACATGATATGTCACACACACTCCTTCGAACCATTCAGATCACTTTCTCGTGTGTCATAGTATAAGCAGGTGAAGTGTGTTTCTCATCTGACTTCAGAATGCTACTATTTAGTCATATTTTGCCACCATGGAGCACCACTGCAAGTAGCAGATATTAATAAAATATGAACTGTTAGATCTGTGAGTTCATATCTAGCTTACAGTGAGTTAATCAGCACATTTGACAGTGCTGGGGTAACAACAGTTTAACTTTATGAGATTGACAATAGCGTGAGCAGAGGAAGCTTGTGTCTTTGTATCTGCAAGGCTCCATGACACGACAATTTAGTCACATTTTTCAACCATGGAGCACCAAACCTGTTAGTTTGTATCCAGCTCACAGTGAATAAAACCTCATGTTTAAAGGTGAAGCAGCAACAGGTTAACTTTGTGCTAACCACTAACTATTGATCAGAAGCTTCAAATTCACAGCAAGACCATCAACAGTTCCTACCCTAAGATTAGCCAGTACTTCAAAATAAAAGCAGCAGTGGTTCCGCTTTGACTTTGATTTAATTATAACAGTATTTTATTTAACTTTATTCTAACAATACTTTACATAACATTAATATAACAGCACCTTTTTAGCTTTATTATGACAGTAACTTCTTTATTTAACTTTATTGTAACTGGAGTTTCTTTTAGAATTTTGTGTTTTAGTAGTCCACAGGACTTTGGATGAGATAAATAAAATATTGCGATATATACTGTTTATCGTGATACAAAAAAAATATTGCGATATTATTTTTAAGCCATATTGCCTAGCCCTACTTTGATACCACATCTCTGAGTGTACTTTATTCTAACTGTAGTCAATTTATTAATTTTGTATTTTAGTAGTCTAAAGTACTTTGGAGGAGATTTCAACATAACGCAATACATATTGTGCATTATAATATAGCCAAACAGACCTTTATGTTTTATCCCAAACCACACTGACTATATAGCAATATATATTATTATCGCATTTACTGTGGTGGAGGATTTTATCTATATCTCCCACCACTAATCCCTGCTGACGTCTGGTTGTAGTATTACTTGCAGAGGTTTGGAGATCTCTACTGCAAAGTTTTCAGCCACCACCTCAATACAGAGGAGATAAAAAGAATTTTATTTGCGGTGTTTACAGCATTTTAACAATGTCTTTCTAGACACAATGTCCCAGTCATTCAGGATTGCACATATGCAAGACATACTGCATAGCAAAACACTATAAACTTGTTTTATAGAGGGCTAGTTTCTATGAAATGCAGAAAATTGTGGAAAAGATAGTCATATCTACAGATACTGAACCTAAAAATACAAAAGTTCTGCCTTGTGCAATTTTCAACTGTAATCCTTCAGGTCACTTAAACCACCAATTTCCCAAAGAAAACATAGAGGACACGACCTCAGCGTCCTCAGCGGGACATACTATGAGTCTGTGCTGCTCATTATAACATCTATAAAAAGACGTTCAGATATAAACTGTGAGGCAGCAAATGACCATGTTGTTGAGAAATGAAAATTCCTGATAAAAGTCAACCCTCTGCTGCGCTGTGACTCCACTTCAGCATAAACAGCACCAAAATAAACTTAGAAAGTCATTTAAGCCACAGTGTCATGCTTCCTTTGACTTTTGAAACATCCAACTTCCTCATTCCTGTCAGGACGACGTGCTGCAGTGAGCAGTAATCAAACACAGTCTGAAAGTCAATCAAGTTTAAAAGCTACAAGTGTGAAACAGCAACTTGGTCTGGTTTCCCTGCAGCTTAGAGACTCTTTAAGGAGAATAAACACTCAGCCAACACTTAATATCTATACCTTCACACTGCTGCGAGCTGCTCTGTCAAACAACATAAAACAATTGGCTGCTAAATGTGGCTACTTTCCAAGAAAGTCACTTCCCCATTTCACACCCAAACGCAAACTCATTCAACACAAAAAGGAGCTGTCTCCTGCAACAGCTGTTCCAGTGCTGTAACTAAAAACGTATCAAGCATTCTTTTCATAATTATGGTACTTCAGCATTAAACTGAGTGACCACAAAAACAGAAACACCTGTATGCTGATGCAACCCAATACAACAGCCCAAATAGTAAAATCAAATTGTGAAACACTTACGTCAGTCCTATAACAAATTACTTTTCAAGCAATTTCACTGTCAAAATCCTTAAGGTTTTACCTCAGTTGGTGCGTTCGCCTGTGATCTTGATCTAAGGGTCATGGCGGGGTCATAAAACTCAGTTTAAGCTGACTTAAGTCAGTCTATTTTTTGTCTTGACATTACAACAAAATCAAATCTTCAATATTATCTAAGTATTTAGTCTAACAACCAATAGCTGTGTTCTTGTGGATTATACTGATGCCGAATTGACAAGAATACTGTCGACATATGACGCCTTTTATTTTGTGTTTCTAGAGTTGTGTGTTTTTGCAGACACATAAGGAATTGTCAAAATGTCATATTTCTTTAATGGAGATTAGCATAATTTTTTTCCCCCAGGAGCAAGATGGGAAATAATCTCAATAGGAATCTAGTTGTAGTCAAACAGCGTCCCAAGTCTTGTCAACATCTTGTCTTAAGATGTGAGATAGTTTAAGACTACAGTCTTCTAGAGTATGGTGGGCATAACTTGACTCTGACTCTATGCAGATGACCCAATGCTGGATGTTGGACAACCACAGAGACAATTTTAACTTGTGGCTAATGCAGTGGTGGCAACACTACTAGCATCAGTTGTAGTTCAGTCTGTTACAACACGTTCTCACTTCCAACTCGTGAAATGCTAACACTTGGTCAGTGACCCGTCACATCGAAATATGATGCTCTAGGTCCCCTCTCGTGTCAGTTTTGGATGTACAGGGACAGCGTGTCAATGGACGCGTGTTACACACATCGTCTTGTTTCAAAATAACCTCCTGAGACCCAAACTTTTGTTTGGTATGCATTTTTAATGTCTCCTAGCAATGTGGGATCAGTAGGACCTGATAAGTATAAAAAACTAAACACTGTCAACAATAATTAAGACTTAACGCCCTCAAATGAGTACTTCCTAATTAACAATGTCGTAGCTCGTTAATGTAGCTTAAATCAGTCAAATTTGTTGCCATATCAAACAACAAACATCATTAGTCATCAATAAGCAAGTTCCAACCATAAAATTTGACTTTGTTTCAGGATTGGCTGCTGACTGACTTGGCAGACATGGCTGCCATCTTGTTTGTACATGGATTAGTGTATTGTGCTCTTACTACCACTAGATGGCACAAAGAAGAGTCCACGAACAAGGACAACAGGTCTAAGTTAAGACAGGCAAGACAGGCAACTCATCAAATGTCAGTAATTAAAGAGTTAGGAGCGGGACCAGGTTGTCCTGTCAGGCAGCTCACTTGGACTAGATTACAATATGAATGTAGAATGTGGTCTATAGCGTTAATGGTGCTAATGGAGGATCCCCAGACGGTCAAATTCCTTCATGAAAAACTTTTTTATATACGTACTAATGCAATAATCACTAGAAAGGTTGTTATCACCACACAAGCTGCATTTTAATTGACAATGAATTGCATAAATATTGTTATAAAAGCAACAGGTTGTCAGATTTTCACTTCGTAAACACATCCAAAGATCGGGGCGTATTATGCTAGTAGCGGCTAACGTAGCCGGCAGCTGCTTAGCCTCAAGCAGAGATGAGCAGCGGGCTAGAGAGGTCTGATGAGCTCAAGTCTTTCTAACTCCTCACATTCCAGATTTTATTCTAAGCGACATCACTTGATCAAATTTTTTGCAGCTACCTCTGGAGACACAAAAGGCTTTTTTCCACCTAATACTTCCCAAAATCTGTAAACAGACTGTGGTGAGTAAAAGTGGTGGAAATTCAATTTAAATCATTATGAAATATATGGGAATATGTATATAAGTACAACACAGCAAATAAATCCACACACACACACACGTTCACACTAACACAGTAATAACAAAATGTAGCATCCACCCAGTCACACCAGCCAAGATTAACCTCAAATGGTCTCACATACATCCCATAAATATACACAATAAAATCAACTTCCTCCACATTAGTTCATGCTAACCATATTTTGAACATACTGGTTGTAGTGCACACCGGCCCATGTCAGATACTGCTGCATGCTGCAGGGCAGGCAGCGTCTGGCCACCTACAGCAGCTCTGCACTTCCTTACAGCGTAAAACACAACCTGCTACCATAATGAAGCACAGCTGCACAGTCTGCACTCCAGCAATATTTCTTACTGCACTGCCTGACATTATCTGCACATTTTGTCTGTTCCTGAGAGATCGTATTTTCCTAAATAAAAGCACAAGGGATAATTTCACCTGCTGTTTCTAATGCTTATCGTGTATTAACTTTATTCACATCTTTTCTAGGAAAAAGGGAAAGTTCTTTCCTCTTCTGGCGCAGTGGTCACCCTTATTCTGTCCTATTTCCGAATACACATCTCTAGAAAACTACCCACACTGCACTGGTAGTGGATGTAAAGTCACCTCGTGGGCAGATTGTTTTTCCTTCTTTTAATGAGAATTTAAGGCCCAAAAACTGACCCCACTGTGTAAAATTGTCCACTTTCTTTGCCGCGGTAGTGACAGTAGTAGCAGCAGTGGTGACTCAACCTGCAGCTGCGCCCATACCCCACCTTCCTCCACACACACAAACACACACATGCACTCACACTCGGTTGCATGTGCGTTGAGCAGCAGCTGCAGCCTCCCATTGTCCCGCTCCATCTCCTCTGCCGTAAGTTAACGAGCCTCCGCCTGCATCTCACGCAGGCTGATGGTTTAATTAAGGCAGGCGCTGCGTTGTATGAAAAGTGATCCTGTTGATCACATGACTCATCGGAGCCTCGACAAAGAGTGCATTTGTTTATGTTTGCTTTTTAATTACTTTGACATCTCAGCAGGGGAGAGGGGAACACAAAGACAGACAAAGAGGGAACCATCTGAAACCTGCAGGGTCCCCTCTCTGTCTCCTTTTCGGCCTCTCTTCTTGTCTGCCAAAAGTATGTGGACATCTCTGTTGAAAGCTCTATACCCTCCTGTCCACATACTTTTGACCATGTAGTGTGGTGTGTGCGTGTGTGTGCGTGTCTGTCAGACAGAAAAGAGTTAGACCCAATTGTGACTTAGAGAGAGACAGGGCAGTATCACTGCTATGTCTCTGCTCTCCTCTCTGACCCACACAGACACACACACACACACACACACTCAGACACACCTCGAGCAGCCGACAGCGGCGGTAATGGATGAGTCACCGTCGTAACTTCTCATCAGGTTGCTGTTTGTCTCCGTCCGGCAGGATGAATGAACGGACTCAGGGCTGGATTTATGAGAGCCAATCAGCAGCCAGACAGACGGGGCACATTACTACAGTCCCCACGTTGCCATGGCGATCTTATAACATGGCTCAGAGGGAGACTGTTGCTGTGAACTCTTCGCCAATTTGACAAGTACCAGAGCTTTAAATGAATATTAGAATTAGAGCTGAGTTATATATTGATTTATCACTGGTGTCGTGATATGAGACTGGATATTATCTGGATTTTTGTTTTATTCTAATATTACGATAAAGATTACATCTGTCTGCTATAGTGATGTATTAATTTTGTTTTTTTTTTCTTTGAAACCATCTTTGCCTTTAGTAGACAGGTTTAAGTAAAGTGACGTGAAACATGTCTAACAAAGGATAAGGACATAATACAACAAGTGCGCCCAGACTATGAGCCAATCAGAATGCTCCATACATCCACATTATTAATGACTTTCGTCTGTTTAAAAGTCTTCTGAAAGGACCAACTGTTATTACCAAAACATTGTCACATTATGATGAAATACTTTATAATGTTCAGAGGCGTATTAGCAGACAATGAGCCCCTGGGCACAGACATGCATTTGTACAGCACCTTTTTAGTCTTCCAACAATCAAGCACTTTCACACTACATGTCACATTCACCCATTCACACAGATTCATACACTGGTGGCCAGTGTTACCATACATGGTGCCACCTGCTACTCAGTATCCATTCACATGCTGTCACACACACCAATGTAATAGCCATCACAAGCAATTTCTCTGAGGAATGCTTAGTTACTTTTTATCCAACACATTCTCACTCCCAACTTGTCAAATACTGGCGCTTGGTCAGTGAACCTACATGTCAAAATATGACGTCAGGTACCCTCCTGCCTTGTGTTTGGACGTGCAGGGACAATGTGTCAATTTGCACTTGTTTTGCACATGTATTGGGTCTTTTGAAAATACACTTACAAAGGAGGTAAAACACTCTCTGACATTCTCACTCTTTACTATGGCAGTTGCCCAGAGCGTCAAGAAATGCTGCCACTGGGGCCATCACACACCGCCACTAAAGGGTGCCTCTGTGTCTGTGTCTGGTGCCAACAGGCCACTGGCCAAGCGTTGGTATTTGATGAATTGGGAGTTAGAAAGGGTTGTTTGATCTCAGCAGATCATTAAACATGTATATAAACTCAGAGTGGAGCGCCACACAAACAAGTCATGTCCCTTACAGAGTATTAAATACAGCAACTCCACTAAAGGGTCAATGCAGAGTTCAACAGATACACAACAGGCCTCTATATGACATCATATAAACATCACAAGCTATAGCAGTTCATAGACTCTGTATGACCCATAACACGCCTGCTACAGTCCAGTTTGATCTCAAATGGACCTGACCACTAAAGCCATTCCATAATAACCTGTAAATAACAACACCTAGAGATTTTCCCCTCTCTTTGAATGTAAAGAGGTACAAGTGATGTTAAACAGCCTGAGATGTTTCAGAGAAAAATAAACGCAATTTCACCAATATGTCTCAGTTTCTCCACATTAAGTCAGTCTACTGACATCTCCATGTGGATACATCTCCATTCCTGTGTAATCATACTGGCATCACTAAAAGCTATTGAGGAAGCAAGTTAAAGTATCCCCTGCCTTACAAACCATTTACAAATCCGAAGCTTTGGCAGTGCCTCAGCAATAATGTTTTGATGCTGACTGACATTATTTAGCACAATGTTCAATATCATGACCACAATAAGCAGGCTAATCATTGTTTTTTCAGAGAACTGTCTAATGCCAGCATCAATTTGATATAGAAAACTGATGACAGATGATATATTGTTGGTTATTAGATGTGTTGTTAAATATCCAAAATCTCCCAAATGTCTTCTGCCAACGTCATCTTGACGCAGAATGAGGACATTCAGTTGTACGGTACAAGGAATAAAACTCAATTTCTGCCATGTCCACAAAATATGAAATTCTTATGTCATTAGACGTTAAATTTTGGTCAGATTGAAAATCAGGTTGACGATATTTTAACTGTCTATTTGAGGTCAATGTCTAACGTCTTTCTGATGTCATATTGACGTCTGGTGGCATCTTAGGGGCCGTACACATACTGCGTCTTTACCGCCTGAAAACACGAGGTTGAACACTGGGTGCTACTCTTGTGCCTTTTCTGTGCCAGCTTTCAAGAGCGCGGCGGCAGGTTGCGTCTGAGGTTGCTAAGCAACCTTAACAAGCATCATAGAGCCTCTTTACCTGAAACCCTGAGTGCAGAGCTGATCTTCTTCCAGGAGCTGTTTATAAGTCTGTAGGCCTATCGTCCGTGGGACAGATGTAAAGCTCTGGGTAGCCCTGCACTAACATGATCAACTTTTCCGTATTTATCAAAGACTAATATTTACAGAAGAAGGGAAAGATATAAGTCGGCTGTGATTGGTTGTTCCTTGTCACATGACATGTGGTGAACACTGCTGCATTCTGCTGAACTCAGTTTACCTCAACTTGGCGCTCGGGAATGCGTGTTCGCCGCAACAGCGTCAGTGTCGCATCGCTCTAGCGTTTGAGTGCACGTGCCACACGTCTACATTGAAAACAATGAATCTGAGGGTGCAAACATGCAGCATGTGTACGGCTCCTTAGGCTTCACAAGTGTAGCAATGTTAGGTCTGCGAATTCATCCAGTGGGCTGGACTGGACCAGCCCATTAAATGGTGTATGTTTGATACTCCTGGACAATAGGATTGCTTTATATTGACCTCAGCTGGGGGCGTTAGAGCTGCAACTAATGCAACTTTTTATTTGTAAATGAATCTTTGAGAGAGCGACTCATGGTTTGGTTCACAAAAGGACAAAAAACAGTGAAAAATCTGCATCAAAACCCCAAAATATTCAGCAATGAAACAATATGACAGACAGGAAACAGAGGAAGTCTGCTATTTTTGCATGATAATGGCCTTCCCAATTAATTGATTATGTGCATTATCATTTATTAATTGTCTTTCTTGAACCAATCAACTGCTCGACTAACTGACTTATTGTTTCCACACACCATCACTATAACCTACTGTCTGATATTTCAGTGAAAAAGCAGTCAGCATCACCATCACTGTGGCTCCATTCAATACACACACACACACACACACACACACACACACACACACACACACTCTCACACACACACACACACAAACACACACAGACACGCACACACACAGACACGCACACAATCCCACCGACATAAAAAACATCTCATTTTATTTCTATAATCAAATGTTTCCTTCGACATAAATCAACAAGAGACCAGGAATTAAAACCCCGCCATCATCATCCTCCTCCTCTCCATCCTATTGATAGGCAAGGTGGCATCTCTCCCATCCACACCCTACTCCCAGTGCGCATGCGTGCCGCGGCAAACAAAGGACCAGGCATTTAACCGACGGAGGATGGCTAATAAAGTTTGCCTCGCTGCAGAAATAACATCCAGCATCGATGCAGCAGCGACAGAAGCAGAGAGGAAGGATGAACTTAATGTATGTATACGCAGATGGGGGTTATTCAGGTACACCCCCAGTTCTCCATCACCCCCCCTCCCTCCCACACACGCTCCCCAAACCCCATCTCCCCCTCCTCCTCCTCCTCCTCCTCCATCCTCCACCTTCTCCTTCTCAGTGCAATAAAACGGAAATATGAGATCAATAATTCATCTAAATCATGACATAATATGGTTAGAGACGCTGAATGTGTGTGATAGTGTGTGTTTGAGTGTGCCAGCTGCATGCAGCCAAATGGTGTCACACCTCCACACAGACAAAGAGGTGGGGCGAGCAGGAGAGAGCTCTTCTTATTTCTGGATGTTCAACTGTTTACTGGCTGTAAATTATGAGGGAAAACGCTCCTCTTTGCGTTGCCTAGCAGCCTGCCGAAATTATATAATAATAAACAATGTCAGGGCAATCAATAAATAATAAAGAGCGCGCGGTGCGCGTGAGGAGACGCTCCTGTGCGCACTCGAAGCGCATTTTCCCTCAATAAAAGTGTGAAAAACGAAAATCTGTGTCTGAGGGTGAAGCGCGTGTTCCTCCAGACGGTACACACCCCTTTTTAAGCTCGTGCACATTTTTCTCGCTTGGAAAAAAAGGAGGATAGAAGAAGAATTAAAATCTGGAATTACAAAATGTTCCTATTCAGCTCCGTTTTTGTTCAATTTTGTTCTTTTTTCCGTCAAATCCACCGGATCTTTTGTCTCCTCTCTACACTCATCCATGCAGCGTGCGCCCCGGCTCCCCAAATGGAGAGATGGAAAAAGACAAAAGGGATGAAAAAAAAAATTCAAATAAAACAGCCAAAAGCATCCAAAGCGCTCTTTTGGAGAGAAAAAGAGGCGAATAAAGAGACGTGGCGGTTCTTACCGTGCACACTCAAGTTGCGACGCTCCCTCTGCTCTCCTCGCAGTTTCAAGTAGCGGCTGCTGTAATTTTTTGCGGCTTCTCCTGCGCGCCCAGCGGCTTGTGCCTGCTGCACGGTACGGCTCGGCTCGGCGATCCTCCGCCTGCGCGCACGCGCATCCATACGTACACGCACGCGCGTGGATTGTGCACACACGCAAACACATAGATGCACAATCCCAGTTTTTCTCAGGAGGAAAATGTCTTGAACTGTCTGAGTTTTTTTTTAATCATTGTATCCTATAAAGCGTGATTATGATGCGTCAGTAAGAGTTTATTGAGACGATACTTTATGACGATTCATAGCTGTCACACGATATTTAATAGTACTTTATGGTCATTTCATCCCCAGTGCTATAATATTTCGGCAATATTCCAATAATATCCCCTTTAACATTCATCACAATTCCTCTGTTTCCAAGGAGGAAGTCACCTGTACCAAAATTATTTTGGCCACTTAATGTGATTATTTATTCTTTTATTTTAATTTTTTATCTGTAAAATCCATTCTTTGAGGTGGATTTGTGACATTAGTGAATAATTACTGTAGTAGTATTGCGCACTGGATGGTAATGTACATTTTCTCTGCGCATGTTTTAGTGGAAATACTCCTCCTTCCTCTGTCTCCTTCCATGTTCCTTGCCTCTGTGCGCCCCCTGCCATTCGCTGCACAGACTGTTCCCGTCGCTCAGTGGAGGACCTATTGGTAAACTTGTTGATGCACTTGATACTCCACAGGTGGAAGAAGAACTTAGATCCCTTATTTAATTAAAAATCAGAGAGAAAAACTCTATAAGTCCTGCATGTTAGGTAAAAAAATGTAGTAGAATCCATTTCTGATTCTGTTTTTTTTCTTTTAACTGAAGGCATAGGGTTTAGTCTGAGCAATGCATCATAAGTATTAGCTCATCACATTCATGCAACAAAAGCTTCTTTTTTTTATCCATCACACATTTATGTTTAAGCCCAGTGGAACATGTTCAAAATCCAAAAACATTGTAGTAAATGCCTCTATTTGAGAGTCTGGAACCAGAAGACACTGGGCATACAGCCTTGATAAATACTAAAAAGAATTAATTCTGCAAAAACTTAGTAATTTACTTATTTGTTCTTTAATTGGATTACCATTAATTGACAAATCAGTAGTTTGACTAATTGTTTCAGTGCTAAAAACAGCATCATAATGGACAAATGTTGATTTTGTAATCCAGTTTATCCATCCTGCAGGGTCACGAGGCACTTTGTTTCTTGTTCTCAGTTGCTGCTAATCATTCAGTTTGCTCAGTAGTTTTTTAAAATTGCAATGGCTGTGTTCCAGTGTCCACTGTTGTTACAGCGATTGAAAGAAGAAAGAAGACTGGTGATTGCATAATCGTTGAATGAATGTTTATGTAATGTTTTTATTTTTTGTGTCGGACCCCAGGAAGACTAGCTTTTGCCTTGACAAAAGCTAATGGGGATCCTAATAAACAATAAACAATAAACAGCTCACTGTATCTGGCTCTCCCCACCTCTCCCTGACTGCTGACTATTACTATTCTTTCACTTGTGCCTTTTTATGTGTATATTTACTTGCTGTACTACTAATCGCCACCCAGGGACAAAATGAATTGAAGTTAAAGCTGAAGTTAATCATTCTAAATACTTTGCCTTTCTTTTTTCAAATATGTGTCAAAACCAATCTTGATAAAAATTTATTTAAGTTTCAGTCCGTTAGTCAAACCAGTGACTGACACAGCTACAAAATGAAAATGACAGTGACACTGTGAGTTAAGTGCTCTTTGCCAGAGTTTCTGAAGATGCAGTTTGTATTTAACTTTGTGTTTGTTGGATGAAAATAAAATGTGTAGTATTTGGGCTTTCCAGTGCTTCAGTGGGCTCTTTCTAGTACTTACATTAAGACACTAGATGGCGGTGTTTGCAAAGAATTGAGATGATTCATTTGTTCCCATAAAGTGTCTCAGCTGAAGTAATGAACGGCACTAAGTTATCTCACCTGAAGACTACTTTTAGATCTCTGCATCAGGTACCTCAAACTTTTTGTCAGTCTTCCATTTTGTGAAGTACATGTCCTTAAGTTTCATGCTTCAGTGCAGTTTAAAGATTCTGCTACTCATGGGAGACTTTCCACATTTCCTCAAATAAACTCCAGAGACAAGTTTTGCTGTGAATTTATCAAGTTAAGTTTTAGATTCAGGGATATATTACGAGGATTTTGCAGGAAAGAAAATCTTGTGTCTCCAAAGGCCAACCCTTTAGAAACTCTTAAAAACAGACTTTTTTTCTCCCTGCTTGATGACACGTATCATTTAGACATTGTCGAACTGGGATCATTTAAACTGTGAGCACAACCCAGTCACCAGAAAAAATGTTGGCATTGTACAACAAATCACAAATCTGTTTTCTGTCTACTACTGATAGTAAATATGTTCAATCTTTATGCTTCAACAAAGCTGTGGATAATGTGTGATTAGCTGTTATATAATGTGGTATCAATACTAAAATGAGCGTTCATCCTCAGCCTTTGTTGGTGTCAGAGTGATTCAGCAGTTTGTTATCAACATCTCAGCTCTGGATGGATTCCCAGGGCGAGGAGCAGCTAACTGCAGCCCCCCTCCTCCTCCTCCTCCTCCTCCTCCTCCTCCTCCTCCTCCCTCCAGCAGGAAGTATGTGGGGATTAAGGAGAGGTCAGTTGGTTCTGGAAGACGCTGTGACCTGACTGACCCGGCCGTACCTGACCTCTGCTCGGGGCTGCTGATAAATCCTGTGTGTTCTGGTCCCGCTGCAGAGGACTACTCATGAACTATAAGTGACCCTTGAGATCCTACATCCCTCTCAGTTCACTAACATCCAGAGCTAATCCTGACAGCATTGAGCACATAGCACCAGTGAGGCTGCACAAGCCTCTGGTTGTTTATCCTAAAGGGTCAGAAAACCTCACAGACTGACAGCAGAGTCCAGCCATGAGGACAGTTTAGGAGACATGTGCTCAGAAAGTTACGGCACCACATGAGGACAATGGAGGGAGTTCATTTTTGTTTATGTTAAATTTTTTTTGTGAAATCAATCCTGATGATGCCATGATGATGTCATCAGGGTCATCCCTGATTTGCGCTTAAAATGCTCTTAAAACACTGTAGTGATATATTTCCACTGCATGGTTCGCCACAGCTCGACTCTACTTGGCTCACTCTTTTTTGGTTTGCCATGTCAAAGTCTGGGATAGTACCTGATACGTGGTATTATTTTTCGTACCACCTTAAGCTGAGCGGATACTAGATGGAGAAGTTAAAACACTGCAGACCCAGCCTGTTCTCACTCTGATGTTGTCAAACTGCCGTCAGTGATTTTAGCGCCAGACACAGATGCCAAAAGCCACCTTTCGTATCAGTATGATACACCACCAGCAACAGTTTGTAAAGCAGCAGGTTGGAACTTTTTGTGGTGTTATGATACGCTGCCAATTGGCCTGATGGCAGCAGTGGTAGCAGCATGATATGCTGCAGGAGGGCATCAGCTTGAAACACTGCTGGTCATGATGTGATATAGGGAGCCTGAAAGGCCTTATAGCGTGGGCAGTATGGGTGGTGGATGGGTCTAACAAATCCCAGACTTTCACCCAGGAGCCTGGTGTTTGCTTCCCATATGCATGTTGAGCCAAACTTTGATGTTTTTTCTAAACCTAACCACGTGCTTTGTTGATAGTCCTGCATTGGGTGTGGCATTCCAAAACATCAACAGCAGACGCAGGAGGATACCTGGTGTGTAATATGTAGGCATGAAAGACCACTGACAAAGCGGCGATATGTGTCGACTTGGGATGAGAACATGTTGGCGGACCACTGAGAGAAAATCATCACGTGTGACATGTGACATCCTGCACAAAAGCAGTTTCACTTTGACAATCAGTTGAGAATCCCTCCCACGCTGATAAGGTATGATCCACAGCAGGAAACAAAATAGAGAGAGTCAAGAGAAGTCAATCCGAGCCAGGCTGTGGAAATGAGGCGTGAGTTATATTGCACTGAGTTGCACTATAGAAACTGCAGTATCCAGTATTTGGGGGGCTTGACCTCTACAAGGGTCTGAGAGTCAGACATTTGTTTCTGCTGCACCGATTATCATTATTATTATCATTATCTTTTGTAATCTGTTGCTTGTAATTGTCCCAAACACTTAAAAGTGTAGCGCTAAATTGCTAATTTGCTAGGGTGAAATTCTGTGTAGACTGAGAGATGATTTAGGCATTTGAAAGGAGTGTTTGTCCCATGCTACACTGTAAATATCTGTTATACAGCTGCATTTGATCATAACAGAAAACATGTTCATATTTGGGAGCAGAGTGGAGATACCCATTATTATGTTGATGCAACAAAAGGAAAAGCAACAACAAAATACATCCTAGCTTCCTTTTTTATTAGGAGAGATTTTATTTCCTGATCATGTGATCACTTACTGTCATTTAAACTTTGTTGTCCCATCCTGTTGTGTCTTTGCATGTGATTTAGTGTCTCCTCACCTCTCCTCTTTTCTCTGATTTGAGATGAATAAAAGAGCTTTTCATCTATCCTGTACAACTTATTCATTTCTATTTATTCATCTTGTGATGGGATTTTTACTTTAGATTAACATTAGTTTGTTTGTTGCACATACTGAAGGAAGTGACCTGTAATAACTGATGTGAGCACTCTTCCTGTTTTTGCTTTTCATTTGCAACTGAATCATCCGGCTGAACGTACTCCTGCACCTTTGATTATCATTCTGAATTGAAGAGTCGGTCGCTGCCGCACGGCGGATAGATAGTGAAGATACAGCCTGAGGTTAGAAAAAGGAGCCTTTTCAGAACATCAGAGTCAAGTTCAAAAGCAGCTTTGAAGCGTTTGGTTCTGGTGATGTGGTGGAGACGAGTCATGACAGACCAACCACAGTCATCGCTATTATTGAAGCATTAATTATACTGCGCGGATCGTCCTGAACTGAAGAGTCTGTTGAAGAGTGAACTGCTGCTGTTTCTTTATGTTGACTTTAACTGCCACAAATACTATAGAAGTTTAAAGTGTTCAATAATTTCACCACACACTGACAGAAGATCTACAGTTCTGAGTAACTGTAGCCACTCTGTGTTGTGTTTACACATTTAATTTTGCATCTTTAATACAAATCAGCAGTAGGCAGCATAATGTCTGCTCTCTACTCTCTTTAACTCATCACTTTTTCACCAGAAGTTCTTCACAGCTTCAGTTGAATCTTACTTCAGTCCCAGTGAACTGAATTAGGTTCTATCTATCTGTCTAGGACAGAGGTCTTCAACATTTTTCAGGCTAAGGACCCCTTAACTCAAAGAGAGACAGAGCAGGGACCCCCTACGTATATTGTATAAAAAAATTTCAGGATTTCGGCTCTTCCCTTGTTTGCCTGTAGCTGCTAAGTCAGCAGCAGTTGTAGCATGGCTAGGTGCATTAGCCTCCCCTCTGCACTTTCAACGGTGGTTTCCAAGGTGGACGGTGTGTCAGAGGCTGGTAGAAAGTTATAGAACAATCCATTGATACTGACAAGTATGTTTAATTAATTAATTATTAATTTAATTATTTAGAGGTCATTTTGCGGCCCCCCTGCAGTGACTCTGAGGACCCCCTAGGGGTCACGGACCCCCTGTTGAAGAGTCTAGGATTTAATGTTACATTTTTAAGGTGAAATGGGTCCAAAGAAATTTTACCTAGATTTTTATTGGAGAAAAATAATTGTTGAAACTTCTGATTAGAATTCTTTCAGTGTTCATTGTGTTCAGAGGGTTTTTACCGGGGGCCAAATTATATGCAGAGGTCTCTTCCTCTCCAAAACAAACAAACCCAGTGATTCAAACTGGTAGAGACTCTAAATTAAGCAGTTCATGAAAAAAAAAAAAAATTAAAAATCTGTGTACACACTAAAGCAAACATTTTTCCTATATTTTATTTCTGCTAATATAGATCAAAGAAAAAAGTGTTTGAATGCAAAAAAATATTTGAGACCCAAAAAATTGCATTTGAACACTTTTTTCTTTTGATTGAAGTGCAAAAAGTTTTGAAGTCGTTTTTTTTTTGATTGAATCATTTTGACACAAATATTCCGCTGTGGGCGGATGCTTCCCCATTGGTCAGACATGTTTGAGTGACAAGTGTCTACACCAATGACGTTTGACAGAGGGATCTCTTTGTAGAACAAGCAAGTCGCCATTTGCAATGTACAGCTATGCGGTGAAAATCCCTTCTATCCATCTTTTCAAAGGACAGCATTTCTTCTCCACAGACAACATTAGATGCCTTTTGAAATGTACACCGAGGGGTTTGTTTACTTCAACGATGTGGACATGTTTGTAAAAGGAGTAATAAAAGTCAGCTGCAGCAAGGACTAGCTCGAATCGTGGCAGCGGCAGCAAGCAGTGGGTCTTCCCGTGGCAGCATGGACCTGTCGCGGCTAATGCCGCTGTTTGAGGCCGTTGTCACGGATCTGCCGGTCCGGGGCAGCTGTCACAGACTTGCTGCGGCCAATGCCGGTGTCTGAGGTAACAGCCTCGGTCGCGAGTGTTTTTTCCCCTATACATTTGGTCAAGCCGGCTGTCTCTCGTTTATATGAAGTCAAGCTAGCCGCTCCAACATTTCAAGTGCTCCTGTATTGCACACTCTATGGCAAATAGACGGAGGCGGTTGACAAAGACAGCGCTAGGATGCTACAGCGAGGACCAGCTTCCGGTTTTCAAAATAAAATGTGGGCTATTAAAGGCAATAAAAAGACGTGACAGTGTGAATCTGCACTGGTTTTGAGGCTACTGACAAAAATGATGATATTTGTTATCATATATATATATATATATATATATATATATATATATAAAATCCAGGATTGACTATTGGCTTATTTCTAACGATCTAAGTAATCATATCTCAGAAGTAAAAATTTAACCCTCTGTACTCACGGACCATAAAGTTATTTCCCTATCTATCAACTTGGCTAATACTACTCAAAGGAAGAAACACAACACTGGCTATTGGAAATTAAATAATACATTGTTGAAAGACGTTCCTCTTAGGTGATCCATAAAAGCAATTATCGCTGAAAACTGGGAAAAGGCAAAAAAAAAAAAAAAATTCATTTGGTAGGCCTAATCACTGGGAATACACAAAATTTCAGATCAGATTATCAGCGATCAAAAGGGGTAAAGAAATAGCAAAAGATAAAAATATTAAAGAAGAAAGTATTCTTAAAGAAGTTACTAATATTTATGGAAAAGAAATTCTCTCTGAGCATGATAAGGATAGTTTATGTAAATTGCAGCTGGAGTTGGATTCTATATACGAAGATAAAGCAAGAGGAGCTTTCGTTAGATCCAGAAAGAAATGGTTGGAAGAAGGTGAAAGAAATACTAAATATTTCTACAATTTAGAAAAAAGAAATGCAAACTTTACTTCCATATTTAAACTCAAAGTTAACGGCCAAGTCTCTGAAGATCCTAGCGTTATCTCCTCTTGTGTTGCAAATTTTTTTGAAAAGTTAGTAATATAGATTTAGGCAGCTCAGCTGATTTCTTATAAGGAAAATTCAAAATGCATAAGTGAGGACTTTAAAGAAGTATGCGATCTTGAAATTACTTTAAATGAACTCAAACTGAATATTGCAAAGTTAAAAGATAATAAAGCCCCTGGCAACGACGGTTTGTCAAGTGAATTCTATAAAGAATTTCAAGATGATATTTCAGAGTTTTTATTATGTGTTTTTAAGGAAGCTATTGAGGATGGTAAACTTCCCCCATCTATGTCTCAGGGACTTATTTCTTTGATACCAAAACCTGATAAAGATCGTTTAAGTTTAGACAATTGGAGGCCAATTACTTTAATTAACAATGATGCCAAATTATTATCTACTATATTTGCACAACGTTTGAAAGCCTGTTTACACAGTATTATTGATGAATGTCAATCGGGATTTATGAGTGGTAGGCATATAGGAAACAATATTAGCTTAATTTTAGACCTCATTGATTATAGGAAATTTGAAATTTCTTTTTCAGTTTTGTCAATTTCCTTGTCGTCCAGCTTCTTGTGTTTTTTTTGTTTTTTTTTTACCCCTCTCCTTCTCTGCGCTGTTTTCCCTCTTCTCTTCTTTTCCTTACTGGGGACTGGTCTATGGAGCCCCTTAAGGGACATGGGGGAGAAAAAAAATTGATGGATGAAAAAAAAAATGAGGACGAACTTTTGCGAGATCTCGCAAAAGTTATTGCGCGGAAGTTTTTCTTTTAAATTGAAAGCGCAGGAGCGCGCAATAGCCTATATGGAGACCGCAGGACGCATCCAAAGCAGCTTCTGATGTAGTTTATTTTACATGAACATCTGCAAAAATCAATACAAGAAATGAACCGCAAATGCCATGCAGATATGTAACTATGTTTTACACTGAAGCACCTTGAAATTGTGTTGTATTTTATAATTAATCATTACCTTCCAGCTCCCACCTAATCCTCATCTCCTCCTCCCACCCTCCTCCTCTGTCCCGCTACGAAATAATCAAAAAGAGTTTGAAGTGCGCACAATGGACACAGCCAACCAGCTCTGGTAATGGCACACATACCCTTCTCTCTCCGGTTTGGGCAGGACTCGTGTGGTCAAATATTGTCTTGTATGTTACAGATCACAATTGTTTAATCCTTGTTTATATATATATATGATAACAAATATCATCATTTTTGTCAGTAGCCTCAAAACCAGTGCAGATTCACACTGTCACGTCTTTTTATTGCCTTTAATAGCCCACATTTTATTTTGAAAACCGGAAGCTGGTCCTCGCTGTAGCATCCTAGCGCTGTCTTTGTCAACCGCCTCCGTCTATTTGCCATAGAGTGTGCAATACAGGAGCACTTGAAATGTTGGAGCGGCTAGCTTGACTTCATATAAACGAGAGACAGCCGGCTTGACCAAATGTATAGGGGAAAAAACACTCGCGACCGAGGCTGTTACCTCAGACACCGGCATTGGCCGCAGCAAGTCTGTGACAGCTGCCCCGGACCGGTAGATCCGTGACAACGGCCTCAAACAGCGGCATTAGCCGCGACAGGTCCATGCTGCCACGGGAAGACCCACTGCTTGCTGCCGCTGCCACGATTCGAGCTAGTCCTTGCTGCAGCTGACTTTTATTACTCCTTTTACAAACATGTCCACATCGTTGAAGTAAACAAACCCCTCGGTGTACATTTCAAAAGGCATCTAATGTTGTCTGTGGAGAAGAAATGCTGTCGTTTGAAAAGATGGATAGAAGGGATATTCACCGCATAGCTGTACATTGCAAATGGCGACTTGCTTGTTCTACAAAGAGATCCCTATGTCAAACGTCATTGGTGTAGACACTTGTCACTCAAACATGTCTGACCAATGGGGAAGCATCCGCCCACAGCGGAATATTTGTGTCAAAATGATTCAATCAAAAAAAAAAAACGACTTCAAAACTTTTTGCACTTCAATCAAAAGAAAAAAGTGTTCAAATGCAATTTTTTGGGTCTCAAATATTTTTTTGCATTCAAACACTTTTTTCTTTGATTTTTTTTTTTTTTTATTGAAGCAAAGTTTTTTTTAATTGAAAATATTTTTTTTTATTGAAATGGTATTTTTTGGGATTGAATAATAAAGACACAAATATCCTACCCATAATATGGCCCAAATACAAAAAATATGACTTCAATCAAAAACATTATTTTTAATCAAATAATAACTCACTTCAATCAAAAATGGCTATTTCAATTAAAGAAAAAAAGTGTTCAAATGCAATTTTTTGGGTCTCAATTTTTTTTTGCATTCAAACACTGTTTTTCTTTGATTGAATTTTTTTTTTTCCATTGAAGTGAAGTTTTTTTTGATTGAAAATATTTTTTGGGATTCCCTCTAAACTCTGAACACTGGACCTTTAAATGTGATTGATTGAGCTGACTGACTCACACCTCAAATCAAACCTTCGCTTCACTGATCTATTTTCCACTTTCTCTAGACTCCTTGCCACCTGAAAGATTGAGATAAACTGTCTCAGATGTACTGTGACATAAGTTTAGAAAAATATCTGTCACAGCTGAATGCATTTACAAGTAGACCTAAAACACAGCACAAAGAACACTCTTCTCTCTGGTGTTTTTATTACATCCAAGTGTTTGTGTTATCTCTCTCTGGGTTTAATAATAAGTAATAAGTGGGCCTGTCATGCCCTGCCCAGATTGAAAGAGTCTGCTGCGTCATCATTTGTCGGTAAGTGGTTCAGATTAACATTTAGCCTTCGGTAATCACAGGGAGTTGGAGACAGGCTTGACTGCAAGCAATTATCAGCCTCTCCCTCCCTCTTTCTCCCCCTCTGTCTCTCTCCTTCCCTCCCGCTGTCAGTCTTTAAGGACTTCCAGGAGCTGTGGGATTCTTCAGGGTTAGCCAGGAACCACTGACGGACATAGATGGATTCCCCTGACAGGGCCCCCCCCTTGGCTTTCTACCTGCAAAATGTCCCTTTAAATTAACATGAATTGAGCAGAGAGAGACACAAAAACAATACAAAGAGATACAAAATAACTACAAAAGGGGCACAAGAAACACAAAACAACTAAAGAAGACACAAAATGACCCCAAAGAAACACAAATACCTATAAAATGGGCAAAACAACCAAACTGAGTCATAAAACAACCAAAGATAGACAAAAACATAACTTAAACCTCCACAAAATTACCTTAAAGAGATACACAGTGTAAACAAGAGACGCTAAATAATTACAAAAACAGTTTAAACAACAAAAAAGAGGCACAAAATGATTACAAAGAGGCACAAAACAACCTAAAAAGAAACAAAATGACCTCAAAGAGACACAAAACATCTATTAGAGACACAAAATAACTACAAAAATGAACAAAACAACAAAAACAGAGACAAAACCACCAGAAAAGACACAAAATTCACTCAGGAAAAAAAGACATCAAAGAGACACAAAACAACTACTACAAAAAGACACAAAATAGCTACAAGAAGGGGCAAAAACAACCAAAATGAGACACAAAATGACCTAAAGCGGATACAAAATGTCTAAGAGACACATATATTAACTACAAAAAACAGGCAAAACAGCAAAAAAGAGACACAAAATGATTACAGGGAGACACATAGCGACCAAAAAAAAGACATAGAGATACAAAGAAACTGCAAAGAGAAACAAAATAACTACAAAAGCGACAAAACAACCAAAAAAGACAAAAGGACAAACAGACGACAAATACGGGCAAAACAACAAAAAAGAGACACAAAATGATTAAAAGAAAACACAAAACAACCTAAAAAAAAACCAAAACATCTAAGAGAGACATCAAATAACCACAAAAACAGGCAAAACAGCAAAAAAGAGACATCAAACGACCAAATAAGACACAAAATTAGCTAAGGAAAAAAAAAACCTCAATGAGACACAAAACAACTACAATAAGGAGCAACAACAACCAAAAGGAAACACAAAATGACGACAACAAAGACAGAAACAAAATCACCACAAACTCTGTGTGTGTGTGTTTCAGGGTCTAACTGATTAACGTAGTGCTTGTAGGGATGTAGACTGAGGCTCTACTTTGAAATATGAAATCTGTAGTTTGTTGCTGTCGGTTCAGTACATTTGTTATTTGGCTTGTTGACATAATCACACAAAGTGACTGTCATAAGGAGTTAGCAGCAGTTCACCGTGGATGGACTACACACTGCAACACTATACGGATGTATCATAATATGATCGGACTATAATTGTGTTCATATTCGTTCATTCACCATGTGATATAGAAAGGGACAAACATTTTATACAGAGTTCACACTGTGTGAGACATCCCGTTGGAATCTATGAAAATTTGGTACTTGTGCCGTAATGTGTAGTTAAAGTGACCCAACAAATTTACACTGCCATCCTCTGCATCCTGTCCTTCTCCTCCAGGTGTTTTATGTCTGTCCTGTGTCAGTGTCTCTCTCTGTCTCTCTGTCCTCCTCACAGCATGATGAAGGAAGTCTGTTTTGGCTTCACCACCACTGACACTCTAAGCAGAAAAAAAAGTCCCAGCTCCGTTATCTCACATCTTTAGGAGAAGTCTAAAACAGCCACAGGAAATGTTTGTCTTCCTCATCCTGTTACAGGCAGTTTGATTCTTTGCCAGCATCTCCAAACTTTCGGACAAGAGACAACTGGCTCCTGTAATCCTCCGGCACTGCTCGGTGATGAGGTGATCAGTCCGAGGAAACAAAGGAGTAACAGTGCCTATCTGTTATCACGGTGCTCCTTTAAAGTGTCGGACCAGACGGAGAGCTGAGCTGTCAAAAGTCAGTATTTTGTGCTGATGTTTTATCTCTACATGTGTTCATTTTAATGCCACTCTTGGTGGTTTGCAGTGTGAAATAGTGTTTTTTTTTTTCACTGAAAGTTTTACATTTTTACTAGGGCTGTCAAGCGATTAAAAAAAATTATCCAATTAATTAAATGTTCTGTGATTAATTAAACTAAATTAATCACATACATCAAATTTTATGGTTAAAGTATTTCAAAAAAATACAATTCAAATTCATTTTGGCAGATGTGCTGTAGTAAAGCTGCTGGATTTTGGACACAATTGTCCTCTACCACCCAAACTGGTCTGCAGTCCATTTTGCCAGGGAGTTAGTTAGTTGGTCACAAGTAGACTCTCTTAAACTAACTTTTTAGATCAAGTGTCTTGATGAGGCATCAGAGGCTGTGCTAGCTCTGACATCTGGGTTCACTGCTGAATGCTTTGCATTGAGGTGATATTTCAGGCTTGTAGTACTCAGACGGTATAAAAATTTCTTACTGCAGAATTTTCAGAGAGCAGTGCTCCTATCAACAGTTCCATCTGGGTGTTTTTTAAATGTAAATTTTCCAATGGAGCAGAGAAAGAACCATTTGAAATGAGGAGCAGTAAGATGATAGGCTGACAGAAAGGTGTGCTGCTGTGCTATTGGTTGATTGTGAATCAGCTGGTGACATGATACCTGTGAGTGAGTGAGCATGCGTGCAAGGAGTGAGTGGCAGGGTGAGAAAGAAGACTTACAGCCTGAACATGAAAAGTACTGTCTTCCTGACTAAACGTTCGCTAGAGCGTCATTTCTGTATTTATTAAGCATCCATTATTTTCCTGTTTCACCTCAAATAAACTCTTGAAACATTGTTGCATGACGGTGTCAGGTGCAAATTGATGTGAAAAGCCAATGGACGGCTGGAAAAGTAGAAAAAAAAAAAACACACTTGAATTTGTAAAACTCATGTGATGTAAGCACATGTGATTTGTAGTGAACAGGCTAAAACATGCAGAGGTTACCTAACAGCTAAGTGCTCGAGCAGCTCCTCATCACTCACTCTCTCACTCAAAATCAACACCTACACATCAACTCAAAAACACAAAAGGTGGAGACCAGAGGCGGAGCTGTGTTCACGTTATTGTGCGATTGTAAAGGTGGGCTGAGCTCATTCCTCACACTTAATCCAGTTTGACCCTGACTGAGGAATCCTCAGGGGATTAAAGACCATCCCTGCAGGGAAGGAGTGTTACTTAACCTCTGTCAGCGGCCAGGAGGCAGAGGTCAGGGGTCACTGAGGTGACATTGTCCAGACAGATAACCTGTGGAGAGGGACAATGGGTGGAGAACACCTTGGAGAGGACAGCTGTGAAGATGTATTAACAAGCAGTGAGGTGAGCGCCTGATAACTCCAGGTACTCACTCAGAGGTCCACCGTCACTGCAGTGCATTAATTTAGAGAATATTAACCAAAGCAATGAACAGGTGTTATTGTTCAGAACAATGTCAGGTTTTCTTTGCTACAGTTTTTAAAAACTTTGCTTTGAGTAAAAGTCCTGCTTTCAAAATCTTACCGAAGTAAAAGCACAAAACTATCAGCAAGTATTGAAGTGCCGAACGTAAAAGTACTCATTATGCAGAATGGCCCATTTATTCATGTATACTATATTATTGTAATTATTGATACATTACTGTGTTCATAACTTTAATGATGCAGCTGGTAAAAGTGGAGTTTATTTCATTTTTTTTTAATACTGCTAAGTAGTTTTACTGAAAATAATACACCATAATTTGAATTTGAGTTGAATATATTTTGTATTTATAATTGTAATCTGCAAAGTAACCACTAACTCAAGCTATCAGATAAATATAGTTGAGTAGAAAGTACAATAGTTGCCTCCAAAGTGTAATAGATCAGAAGTAAAGTCACAGAAAATGGAAATACAAAAGAAAATCCTGCACACTGCTCTTGCTCAGTTTCACAATTCAGTAGGAACACCAACGTTTTGGTCCTCCTTTAAGTCCAGGAGGAACGAAATGCTTGCCGCGGCTTTCTATTGTTGCCAGGCAACCACACCATCACCTCATTACCCTAACCTGAGTAATCAATCTACAGTTTACCCTTTTTTCTCACAGTCATTAGAAGCTACTTTCCTAAAATGTTGAGGCAGAGGGTACTTGCTCTAGCTCTGGTTGAGGATGAGAAGCTGTCAGCAAATAGTTTGTTGGGCACAGGGAAACAGAGATCTGTGTGGGTACATGAGGCCCTAAAAAAGAGGGTGGGTCACAGGGAGTACCACCAGTGGGTCCAGGAGCTTCTCCTCCATGATGGCGGTTACAAGCACTTATATGCTTCCATGTGTGCTGCTACTGAGATCGTGGTACCTCATTTCCATCGCCGCTTATCCTCTTGAGGGTCCTGGAGGGGGTGGAGCCTATCCCTGCTCACATTGGGCGAGAGGCAGGGTTCACCCTGGACAGGTCACCAGACTATCACAGGGCTGACACATAGAGACAGACAACCATTCACACTCACAATCGGGCAATTTAGAGTCACCAATTAACCTGCATGTCTTTGGACTGTGGGAGGAAGCTGGAGTACCCAGAGGAAACCCATGCTGACACGAGGAGAACATCCATACTCCGCACAGAAGGGCTCCCCCACCCTGGGCTCAAAACGGTAACCCTCTTGCTGTGAGGTGACAGTGCTAACCACTAGACCATCGTGCCACCATCATGGTAACTGTGGTTTGTAAAGTCGTATAGCTCTGAGTGTCCAGCAGCCACCACCACCAGTATCTCCTTCATTATTTACTCAAAGTAAACTTGTTGTCCTGATCACCACAGATATGAGATGATGGGCCAGCTTCTGGAGCAGAGATATGAAGCCAGTGCAGAAGTGCCAAAAACTGCAGTTCCTCTAATGTCCACCTGAGGCTGGCTCCAAGACTGAGTCAGTCCCCATAGCCCCCATGTTAACATGCCCAACTTTACAGCAGAAAAAACATGTTTACAGTCTGGTACAAAAAACGGTTTTGGGCTCTGTAGCTGATTTCAACATTCATGACATCTGTATGGGAGGTGAATTTTAATATATATGTTTATATTTGATAAAGGCTTAAGAGTTCTGCATATTTTAGGGCGGGCCCATTTTGGTTGACAGGCTGTCTGCAAAGTATCACCTTAGTCTATGAGTCAGATCCACCCCTCGCTTCTTCACAGAGCCAGCCTCTTGTCCAAATATGGTCACCTCTGGCTCCAAAAAACCAAGACGGCGACAGCCAGATTGCAAAAACTCAACGCTTCAAAATGGAAGTTCACACACCAAATGGGTGACATTACAGTTGCTACATCCATTAATTTATACCGTCTCTGTGTGGCTTCTTTGTTGTGACATTTTCAAAGTTAGGATGTTTTTTCAGAAGGACTTTGACTAAACTTTAAAACATCAACAAGAAATGTTAATACTCAAATTGCACAGTTGGTTTACGGGCCCCGTGGCCCTCCTAGCCCTTCCGGCCCTGGGCTTACATTATGTCCAGTACTCTTAGAATCCAGTTTGATTGCCCGTGAGAACCAGACATGTTCAGTCAGTTGCTCAACATCTGAAATACTGCATTTTGGAAAGAGTTGGTATGATTTTCAAACAAAGTACAAACACATCACAGATGAGGGTGACGTTTGGTTAGCCAAACATTCTTGGCCCAACACTGGCCTGATTTAATTCGACATGCTTGGTTGCCAGATGTATACCAGATTTGAGATATATGATGTGCGAGCTGACCAAGAAATGTTAGCTGGTTCCACAGTAAATCTGAGCAAGTCAGCTCCCTCAAAACCTCCCAGATCTGGCAGCCATACATGGGATCTGGTTCCAGAGCACACCCAACTGCACCGACTCTCAGCCACAACTAGACCGATATGTTTGGCTGCCTCGATGGACTTTTTTCTAAAGCATGTGTATTAGCTGAAAGTGAACATCAGTGCAAATCTGCTTCACCGTCCTCTGCTCACCTGTCTGAGGTTGGGATGTCAAACATCCCTCTCCACCGTCTTAAACAACCCCATCCTTTTTTTTTTTGCCCTGTGACTATCTCAGTCAGTTCCCACTCTTCAACAAGCAGCTGATAGTCACAGGATTGCAAAACCACATGCAGCATTGTGGTTTTAGTGTTGCACAAGTTCAAAACAGACCCAGAGGGTTTGAATACAAAAAAACCCCAGAATCCTCCTGAATCTCGTGATGAGGTTATAAATATAGAATAATGTACTGTTTATCAAAGGCAGGGCTAAACTCTATATTTTACTTTGACATAACTTCACACCTTCCTCTTTAGTTTTCTGTTTGGCCATTTGTTGAATGCAGCTGTAAGGGAAATGTGTACAGTGTGCTGTCATTGTGTTCATGGTGGTATGTGATAAGAATCAAGACTGTGGGTCAGGGGGCAACGCTCTGGTTTACTGCTCTCCTGCCAGTCAGCAGCAGGGGGCAGTAGGCAGTGTCACTCTGCAATTACACTTACAAAAGTGGGCTTTCTGTGCTGGTGTGTTGAGTTTCTGTAAAGTGGGGTAAGGTTTGATTGATTTAACTATCACACCCAATACACATATATAAGATGGCTTTGTGGCAACAATATTAAACAAAAGTACAAAATTCAGATTCATTATTTTGGGGGGCTTCATTGTCTTCAAAATTTATTGTCTCTTATATGTAAAACAAAAGTAAATAAAAGCTTTGTTTACATTGTGGGAAATAGTTTTCAGTTTACATAGAACAGTACACCTGCGTCGCTGTGAGGCATAGTTATGTTTCTGGAGAGGTGCACGCCAGGCTACGGCACAGGATACATGTCCACATAAGCCCCATTTCCATCAAACACTTTCGAAATAGCACCTTTGGAACTAAAAGCAACCCTTCAGACATGGTACCTAGACCCTAGGTCTGTTTAGCATTTTCACTGCAATAATACTCCCAAATGTGGGCGGGGTTGTTGTCACTCACTGCTCCGTCCAGCACTCGCTGTATTTCCTCATCAGCGGTGACACAGATGGAAGTCTGCACCTGGTTTATCGTCCACAGAACGAGGCTGCACGCCCACATTTTCAGAACAAAATACAACAGGCTGCAGTGAGAGTCTCTCTCCATGGGATATTTCAAAATAGCAGCTTTGTGCATTTAGTCCTTCTCAGGCAAGCTCAGGGGTTTAGTGTTGCTGTAGCCCACAGGAACTATGCTCCATGATACTTTCTTTTCCTCCCAGTGAGGATTAGAATATATGAAGTTCACAAAATCCGGTTAAAATTTATATGTTTTTTTAAACACTTGAAGATCCACTCATTACTAAAAGTGTGTGTTAACCAACAGAGACGATAAAAACTAATGGAAATGTCAAAGTTGTCACAGTGAAATTTAAGGTGTGCTGATGGATTCACGTCATCAGCTCATGCATTGAGTAACATTACAAGTTAACGTTCCACCTTAAAAGTTGCCGGCAGTCGGCCCAGTGAATGAAGTGATTTTTTCTCCGACTCCAGCTGCTGTGAGAGGCAGCAAAACATCCTTTCATTTTATAGTTCCAGTTTACTAATCAAACTCTCCACAGTATGAACAGTGGTTACATGAGCCTCAAAACCAGACACAACTCAGCCCTGAGCAGAGTGAGCGTCCTCTACTGACCAATCAGACTGCAGTGTTCACAGCTCCACCTTTTAGTACCAGATCTGTGTGCTAGGTACCCCAACAGAGGGGGGACCAAACATGGGGACGCTAAGGAACGCTTCTATTGGTACCATCCACAACTTTTCACTGTGGAAACTGAAAAAAGCGTACCCAACTGACCTGAACTGGACTGCTTGGTAGAAACAGGGCTATAGAGCCTATGCTGCAGGTACAGCGCAGAGGTATAAACCCCGCCCTGTCCCAGATGAGGAGTATGGATGCCTCACAGGGCCCTGGGGCCCAAACCAGCAGGGGTCAGGGGTCATTCTGTGTGCTTAGTGGGTGCAGGGGAACCCCCACTGAATTAGACATGAGGACTCTGTGTTGTTAACCTACAGCTGGAATGTTAATACCTAACCATATAACTCATTATGTGATTACACAGCCAGCTGCTCTGTGCCAAGTCACAGACTTTGAGTAAATTTCAAGTGAAGTCAAAAGTTTGTTGAAATGTTTCTAAAATTGAGCAGGCCTCAAAAGAATTCTTGTTTTATGCCAAAAACAAAGAATAAACTGATTCCTAAGCAGCAACATGACACACTTTTGGCTACATGAGAATTTGATGGATGAAAAAACTGAATATGACTCGTCTTCTGTATTCATCATCATTATTGTGTAAATGTTTCTGTTTGATATAAGCCTCCCTCGACATCATTCAGGCTTCCAGTGAACTACCGCACAATTGTTGTGTCACTTTCAAAACTCTGCAGTGTTTAGAAAAAATGTAAATGTTTATTTCAGCAGCAGTAAGTGGAGCTTGTGTTGGGATTTCCAAAGTCAAGAGTACATAAAAATAACACTTGTTTCCTGAAATCCTGTCCCGTTCTCCAACATCAAAATGTATTTTTGTTGACAAAACAGACTCACAGAGTAGCTGCTCTGGAGCTTTTAGATCTTGAGCTACATCAGTAGACAGAGTTTGCACAGTTTCATGGGACTGTATGTTCACATGCCTATTTCTCCAAACACCTTAATGACTTCTCATCCAGGTTTGTGTGAAGGCTGAAGTTCAAAGGTGAGTTTTTTCCTTGGAAACAGCAGTTGACAAAAACAATCTCTGTTTAAAAGATTGTATGTAAAATTAGATTAATTTAATCTATACTCAAGTCTTTTCTCTGTCACACAGACCTGAGACATTACATGAAATACTGCCTCTTGTTGACAGGACTGTCAATCTGCTACTACTCTGCGTCTGTTCTTTGTATGGAGGCACATGAGAGACACAAGTATCTGAAATTTAGCAGCCACTGAATACTTAATACTAAAATCTAAACACCACCTAATTCAGCCATTCAGTCTGTCTCTTCATTATATTTTGCTTCTTTTTGTTGCTTAGGCCTACTCATTTTATTGCTTTGTGTTTTTATACTGTCTGCTTATTATAATGCTCTTTGTTTCGTACAGTTTACCTATTATACTGATCTGTATGTTTCTTTTCACTGATGCATACTTATATATTGCTTGTGTTTTTTTTCTACTGAAGGCCAAAACACACCAATGGCAAATGCCACACATCAAAAACATGCCCCTATTATTTTCAATGTACAACCCCACACTGGCGGCGGCTAGACACACATTGGCGCTCCTGGATGCGCCACCCCATGGTACTTTATGCCACTGTCCTATTTCCAGCATCGCCATCCCCGCAAATAAATGCATATTTCCCTCACTTGCTCCTAATGCAGCTCTTTTTCTCTGCTCCTATGGCAGCTCGACTCCTCTCCTCACTATGAACACAAACTGTGTAAACACAGCTCTGTTGTTGTTGTGTTTCATGTGTGACAAAACATGAATGAGGAGAGTCTTGTTGTTAAGGTCGAGAAATATCCCAAGCTAAATGACCCACGATTCCATTATTATTAAGACAATGGCCAAAAAGATATTGCCTGGCGAGTCATAACTCTGGAGATCAGCTCTTTAGGTGAGAAATCAAGTTTAATCAGGGGCTCTCCACACATGATTTTAAGCTCATACAGAGGCTGAAGAGGTACAGATCTTTCATTAAAGTAGTAATAATGTTGTGTGGCTGTCTGTTAATGGGCTGCAGCACAGTGCATCCGGTGAGTGCTAGGGGCGGCACATGATGTGCCGCGGCAGTGCTGGCGTGTTTTCAGCTTGATGCTTCCTGTTTCCCTCTGCTGCTGTAATGTTGCAAATGTCCCCACTGTGGGAAGAATAAAGGATTATCTTATCTTCACTGAATTGAAATATTTTACTTCGAAAACAATGTGTCTGACTTTATTTGTTCTGAATTCACCTCTTTGCAAATCAAGAAATTTCATATTTTAATTTAATTCTGAAAGCTGAATTTGGAATATACTTTTTTCAATGTTCACAAATTCAGATTCAAAAATAAATGACAGAAAGCAAGAAAGAAAGAAAGAGGATAAAATGAAAGAAAATAACATGAGATAAAATAAAAAAATTAAGGTTGCTTAAATTTGATTGTTCAGTTTCAGGGTCAAAAGTTCAAGTTGAAAATTTTCAACTCAATCGCACATAAACAGCATTAATAATATCGTTGGGGTTCGAGCCACTCCGGTGGATCACATGACTGATGGACCGTTCTCTGATAGGCCAGAAATCAGTTTAATTCCATTCAGGCTTGAAGGCCCTCCCTGTCCTGTTTTTTTTTTAACTTGAATTTTTATATCTAAATTTGACATATCAAATTTGGGTAGCCTGAATGTTTTATTTATTTATTTTGACATTCTGAAACTTGAATTGGAATTGTTAACATTAAAAAAATCTATATTTAAATTCAGCTTTTGAAATTGCTAGTCAAGAAATTTCTTTTCTTTTTCTGTTTTAAAGAGGTGAATTCATGAATGCAGATACATGGTTTCAAAGTAAAATGTTTCATTGCTGTGAATCAGAGGTGGGTAAAAACAAAACAAAATTCAAACACTTGTGTCTTGTTTCTGCTTCCACAGCTTTTCACCTGCAAACATCACCTTCAGTCTGTCACTCAGTCACTCCGGGCTCCGCACACTGACAGCAGGAGGAGTCCGAGAGACAGCGGGGCTGCAGGAGGAGGAGGAGGAGGAGGAGGAGGAGGGAGGTGCTGGGTGTGGAGGGTGGAGCCTCAGGATTATTGTGCACCGGTCTAAGTGACTGACTGAGTGAGCTTCTCCAAAGTTTGACCGGCCTCCCGTTTCTTCTCTCCCGCTGCACGTTTGACCAAAACAAGCAACCTCCGCACCAGACTGACGTGAGGAGCAGAGTGACGCACGGAGAGGAGTCTGCACTCCTGGAGGAGAAGACTCCAAAGTTCTCTGTAGAGGACTCCTGCTGTCTCTGCTGGAGCAGTAACCCATGAAACAAAGAGTAAATTTACTACTGTAGCTCCACACTGAGTGAGTGACGGACTGTCCTCCATCCTGCAGACGCTCAGGAGGAAGATCATGGACTGAAACTCTGGGATCTGCTTCCTTTTGTTGTGCTTGGAATCACACTAACAACACATGAGTTGGATTGACCGGACGCGCGGTTTCCATACAGAAAATCCTCGGGGATTAAAATAACGAGGGCGATGGATAATTTCTTCACGGAGGTAAGAAGTCCTCAGTCTGCTGCTTCATTCATGCAACATGTTGGACACACTCGGGCGCTTTTACACTTGTGCACTTGGCTGCATTAGACTTTTTTTCTCATATGACTCCTGTAATAAACTTAGGGATGCCTGTAACTATTAAAACATCTTAAAACATGCACTTTAATGCAGGAACAAATCATGAAGCATCTCAACAACAGCCTGAGTTCCTACAGGGGCACTATTGTTATATTTTAAGAATCCAGATACCATAAAGTGCAATGAAGTGAGGATAAACTCACAATAGAGCACCACAAGGTAATAATATGGAAATTAAAGGTGATAAAACACAATTAAGCTCAATGAGGCCAACTTTATCTCACTACTAGGACTTCCCATTGAAATGTCAAAGGGAATTTACAGGAGCAAAGGTGTCATAAAGAGCTTTAAATGAGCCCTGAACTCATCACAGAATGGCACACACACACACATTGTAAAGCCCTATAGGTGTATCACAAGAATATCAGAGGGACTGTGCGGGGCAGACTGGGGGCTGGATGGGGTCCCTGTGGATCTGTGGTATTTCCGCACCTCTTTTCTCGTTTCCTCCAAGAAAAAAAAAAAAGCTCTACAGCTATTAATAGAAGTCTGAACCTGCATCCACTGGGAGCTTTTGATTGGTCAGACGGCAGCAGGAAGGTCCTGATTGAATGGTTGTGTGATGAAAGACAGTTTGGGGTTTTAATTCCAGGGATCCTCTGTGTCGTGAGGCTGGTGTGGACTCTTTGATGCTGATGTATCCGTCCAGTGTTGCTGTGTTGAAAGCTGTGTGGTGTTTGTTTCATTATAAGGCAGAATAGACTTCTATATAAGCAAAAAATCTATCTGTTCTCTTTTAGAGAAAAGTAGTAATTCACAAGTTTATCTCTCTGAAAAGAGACTATCGTGATCTGAAGTTAAAGAAAGTTTAAACTGTTTTGATAATCTGTTGTTTAACCCACCTTTAGGGAACATCTCCTGGTTCAACCAGCATGATTGTAAGGATTTGTCTGCTTTTCTGTCTTTTGTCTTTTGTAAACTAAATATCTTTTGGCTTTGGACTGTCGGTCTGGTGAAACAGGACATTTGAAGACATCAGCTTTGGCACTCAGAAATGGAGATGAGCAGTTTACACAGTTTTCTAATGTTTCATAGGGCAAACAATTGATTGATTAATAATTGCCTGTTATTTGCCCATTGATTTTAAAGGGATAGTTCAGATTTTTTAAAGTGGGTTTTTATGGGGTACTTATCCACAGCTGGTGTATTACCTACAGTAGATGGCAGTCGGCATGGTCCCAGTTTGGAGAAGCAGGCTGGAGTCCGACATGGAAGCTAAGCAATGTACTGCTTTGGAGGGAGTCAGCAACAAAACATATTTTAGCCACCTAAAAAAATCAATATCATTTTAAGTGTACCCTATATTGAGAGTATTTTCACCACTTAACTTTGTTGTCAGGCAGCCTGTTCCGACAGGGAAGCTGTCTCCATCAGCCACCAGACTCCATTGACAAAAACAGGAATTTTAGCTCACTGAACAGGGGAGCTGCAGGTCAGCCCCAGCTTCAATCAGTTAGTTAGTTTGTGTAATTGTGTGACTTTGAGGAATCCGAACTAACCATTCCAAACAACAAAGTCAAACAATAACACAAACAAAACAGCTGATTGAAGCAGCAGTAGACCAGCAGCTGCTGTGTTCACCAACGTTAAATCACTGTTTTTCTCAATGGAATCTGGCTTTGGAGAGAGCAATAGAACAACTTTATCTTCTCACTGGAAATCACTGTCTGACATTAAGATAAAGCAGTGAAAATATTTTAAATATAGTGTACACTTAAAGTGATATTGTTTTTTTTCATGAAACTTTTTTTTAGGTGGCTAAAATATGTTGTGTTGCTGACCCCCCTCCAAAGCAGGACATAGCTTCCATGTCAGACTCCAACCTGCTTCTCCAAACTGGAGGTGTGCTGACAGACATCTGCTGTATGGAATCTACTGTCTATGCATGAGTACACCATACAAGACCACATCAAAAAATCAGAACTACCCCTTTAGAGTTGTATCTTTCTATAGGAAGAAAAAAAAAACAAATACAGTGATTCTTAGATGACTTCCTGGTGACAAAAATAATTTATTTTCTACAGAAAAGCAGTAAACTATGCTTTCATCCACCTGGAAAAACCCTGTCATCATATAATGTACGGTCACTTAATAAAAATTGAGGTTATCTGGGTCCATCAGGTGGGTTTATCCTCCATAACAACCATGATAACAAACCACAGTACAGGCTGTCAGGTGCTTATTCTTGATAGTCTGAAGCATTCTGACTGTAAATCTTCCACGTGCTATGACTCACAGCTAATAAGCAGTCATTGCGGTCGATTTACGACATCAGTGCCCACGCCTCTCTGATGACGTCACCCAGGTAACGGCAGCAACACCTGAGTCATTCCTGAATGCTTTTATTTTCCTTATTGGATTCCGAGCCTTTAAGAGAAGTGACTGTCATCACAGCAGCTGACATCTGCTGACAGACCGGCTCTAGATTAAAAAAACACCACAGTGTGAGCGATTTAAAACCGGTTTCTCTTCTGGTAGAGGTGTAACGGTTAGACAGCTTGTAAAAAGTCCTGCTCCCTGCTTGAAAGCTCGCCTGCTTTCCCATTGGTGCCCGTGGATTTTCAAAATCCAGTGAGGTTTTCAGCGGTATGCAGGGCCAAAGGTCACAAGACTCACTGAGCTCATAGGCGCTCGTGAGAGCATTCAGGCTGAGTAAAACAAACACTCTGAGGTTTAAGGGGTTTTTTTCTCCTGCAGCAGAGTTGTGCCGGTCTCATGACGAGTGTACGGTACATCTGGCTGTTGAGCTCTCTCTGGAAGTCTCGGAGAGAGAGGGAATATTTGAGTGCCAGAAGCAGGCAGGCGTGCACAATAGTCTCAAATATCGGCCTGCCTGCCTTTATATCTGCCAGCTAATCGCAGCTGAAACAAAGAGCCCAGTCTTTAAGGAAAAGGGCATTTGACAAGGAAGTAAACCAGCTTCCAGCCGCCGCAGATGGAGGCCAGCAGTGTGAGCAGAGAGAGGAATTTGAACAGGGAAGGAAGCTGGAGTGTTTCGTATTTATACTGAAGACAGTTTGGATGAGGGTCGCACAGTGACTGAGGCTAGACAAAGACTGTGTTGATGAAATGCTTTGAGCCTTCAACCGTCCTCCTGAACATTACTGGTTCACTCCCTCAGCAAATTTACTGTGTACAAAACACTTCTCATCATCTGTGCAAACTCACACCCACAAAGCATCATGGGTACATCTGATGTCAGTAAGGCTTTGTATTTAACGTGCTCTCTTGTTTGCAGCACCTTTTGTTTTGCTGCCTGCTCTCACCTGTTTCTGCACCTCATACTCTAAACAGTGACATTAAGTCTTATATACGTTTCTTTGTCTTAGAAATAAGGAGGCTGTAACTGAGCTGTAGTCAGTTTTTAATACAGTGGTCTTAAAGAATGCGTTATTTTCAGTACCTGATGTAAATGTTGGCAACAATGGATACATTATATATGTGCATTATATTGTAGCAGATACTTTAAAACCTTCTCATCAACACTACGGTTAATGTGTAGTTAGGGTTAAGCACGAAAACCACTTGGTTATGGTTAGGAAAAAAATGTCTTGGTTTAAAACACCCAATTTTGGTGGCACCAAAGCTGGAAAAGCAGGGATAGGTCAGTGAAACACACCCAGGTTTGGTGGTGTAAATGCTGCTGGGAAACGCAGCAATGTGCCTCTGAAAATACCCAGATTCAGTGCCACAGTCACTACTGGGGAACAGCATAATGTGTCACAAAAAACACCCAGGTTCAGTGGCTGAAATGAGACTGGTTAATGCTGCTATGTGTCAATGAAAATCACCCAGATTCGGTGCCACAAACACTGTTGGTAAATGGCGCCATGTGCCACTAAAACAACCAGGTTTGGTGCCACAGACGCTGCTGGGAAACAGTGATGTGTTGCTAAAAACACCTAGGTTCAGTAGTTGAAACATTGCTCGTAAATGTGGCTGGTGATGTGGTCAGTAAAAAAACACCCAGGTTTGCTGTCACAAACACTGCTGGTTAACACCACCATGTGCCCCTACAAACATCCAGGTGGCTTAAACATGGCTGGCAAGTGAAAAACAACCAGGTTTGGTGCCACTGATGCTGCTGGGAAACGCTCTGTGTGCTGCTAAAAACACCCAGGTTTAATGGCACAGACGCCACTGGGATACACAGGGATGTGTTGCTGAAAACACTCAGGTTTGGTGCCACAAACACTGCTGGTAAAAGCTGCCATGTGCTGCTAAAAACACCCAAATTTGATGTCACAAACACCAGTGGAAACGCCATGAAGGGCCGCCAAAAAACAGCCGGTGTTTTTGTTTGTTGGTCTCGAACATCGTTCTGCAGCTTGGCATGGGTGTCACGCCATCCAGCATTCCCTACACTTCCTGATGACAAAATCAGCTCATATACTACATCACTTTAGAAACATTGATATGTACGAAAGGTACAAATGTAAGGAATCTGTGGTTTGCAGAGAAGTACAATACTGTCATTTTCCTGGTGACTTGGCTGCGTCTGTAGTCGTTGAACTGACTGTGGTTCATAGTGTTTTGGGAAGATCTTGAAGAAAAGTCTCGTTATTAATCCCCCAGCTCTTAACTTAAAACAACTGTCTCCTTTTTTTCCTCATTGGTGCATTTTTAATGTGATCCATTGAGTTCTCAAAGTGTCTCAGAAGTGGAGGAAGTCAGAGAATTCGTCCCAGTAGTCTCACTTAAATGAATTGTGCTGAAGAGAAACAGCAAAGCCCATAGTCCCAAACTATAAAGACATGAATGTGTTGACAATGACACATCCTTTAGCTGGAGGTTTCTCGTCTCTAATTACTGAGCTGCAGCCAAAACAGTCTGGACCAGAGTCAGTCCAGAGACTATAAATAGAGTCTGACTACACACTCAGACTGCTGAGTTTCATCACTTGGTCACTTTCTTGAAACATGAATTGGTTTTCCTGTCCAACGACCATCACAATCACTTTACATCCTTTACAGGATACAAAGAAACGCTGCACAAACAGGAGCTTAGTTAAAGTGTAGTTGGAGTGTGAGGATGTAAGCAGCTGATAGTTGGGTCATTAAATAGATGACGAAGAAATGCCATTATTCTGGTTCAGTCCAGTTGTGGTCCAAATGCAGTTTGAAAGCCACTTTCACCCTGATAAGATAATTATACGGAATACTGGCAGATCATATTATTTACTGTTTCCAAACTGACCTTTAAAAACCCCAAACTTTTTCAGTAATTTTGCGCTTTACCACGTTTACCACCCTAAATTGGATCCCACAAAAATGAAGGCTTTTTTCAGAGTGGAAAATCCTCTTAAATGGCATTTTGAAACACTAAAATTCTCCAGTGAAACCAGCAGCTGTTGGAGGCAGGACGAGGCAAGTTTCATTCAGGTTTAACAGTCTGACGGCCCCGAGGCTGCACGAGGGAATGATCCTGATCAGTGGGTGCCCTTGATTGGCCAATATCCAGTTTTATTATATGATATGAATGACAGCAGTGAATTAGTTTGTGCTCTGAGGCAGCAGTGTGAAGGTGTGTGTGTGTGTATGTGTGTGTGTGTGTGTGTGTGTGTGTGTGTGTGTGTGTGTGTGTGTGTGTGTGTGTGTGTGTGTGTGTGGTGTGTGTGTGTTGACATAGTGGAGTCAGTTGAGCCTGGTGAACAGAGGGTTACAGGGTTTGTTCTTATTTGAACTGGTGGGCGTGGTGTGAGGTCGGCTTCACCTGTCCACCAATCAGAGAGCAGGATTCACTGTGTTAGTCGAGACAAATGTGTATCAGACGCACAGATAACAAATAAGAGGAACAAGAGGCCTCAGATCAGACTGCTAATAAAGACTGCACAGTGCACGCCTGTGCTCATGTGCTACTTTTCAACAGGACATGAGTGCAAAGCACAAGTGATGTCGTAATGTGCAGCAACTACACTCAGCGTCGTATCTCAGGAACAGAAGGAGAGACATTTGGTCAGATACTGAAATGGTGACACTAATCTTGTGTGCCTATCTTGAAACTGTGCTGATTGTGTAGATCATCTGTGCTGCCGGGGTTTATGATGTTTATGAAGCGTCCGTGTGGTCACAGACATGGATGTAAACTGTAAATGCAACTTGACAGGATAGTGGAGACATACAACCCCGAGACAGTATTCTAGTTTTCATATAATAGCTAATTAAAAGTCTTTGGGCTTAAAAAATTCGTCAGACAGCACAACAAGCTTAGAGATGTTGCTTTGAACTCTGGGAAATTTTTGACATTTTATAGTCTACATGACCTGTCAGTCTGTCCGACCAGGTTGTTGACCTCTGCTAGAAGCTCTATGCAAAATTCAGAGTGTATGAGTTGTCTGGACACGGTTCTGAAAATGGACGTTGCTTAACGGCAGCTAGACGTTAACGATGCTAACTCCATAAACAGTGCTAAACAACTGCAACAGTGCTGAGAGATCTAATGGTGTTAGCCGGGGTGATGGGTGCTACACTTCTGCCAAGACGCCATCCCAGCAGTGCAAAGTGGGGGTGATAAGCTAGCCAGTGGAATACATGCACATGTGGCCGGACTGACTGACCACGACAAACCACAGAGAGGCTCAGGTTACAACACACACAGAGACAGTATGACTTCATTCTCTGCTCAGAGCGCCATTAGTCCACTTTATCTTTACAGAGCAGGTAGTAATTTGCTGCTATGTAACTGCTCTGACTGTCCCGTATAGAACCTTTAAGGCTGTGGTCATGCTTCACTTCGTACTTATTTGAATTTCATATCTTTGTAAATTTAACCCATGTGTATCGTCTCAATAGGTCAGAAATTCCTTTGTTCATATGCAGGAGGGAATATTCTTTATCGACTTCCAAGTTGGCAGAGCTGTGCTGCATTTATCTGCTATTTTGTTAGAAAATGATCTCCGAAAGACAAATGATCAGCAAACATGAACCGTTACGGCGGCTGCAGTTTTGGCAGTCTGAGCCCAGTGTTGGCAACGAGCTGCTCGGAGGTTTGAACTCCGCTGAGAGCTTCTGCTTCATGGTTGTAATAAAGTCACACAGACAGTTATACTTCCAAAATAAGCCCGTAAGAATCAGATTGCTGCAGCCGTTAACCTGGTTTTCTTGATTCCATACCAGGCCTGAAACTTCCAAGGCTTTCTTCTCCCACAAGCCTCAGCCGCCTGCATTCCTCATTAAAACCATAAAAAGTAAAAGCCCAATCATTGACATGAATAGGCTCACCACAACAAACAAAGGCCCTACCCATTTTAAATGGCTTCATTTTAATGATGATTTCGAGCGTATACGAGCCACGCTGCTGTGAGAGCGGTTCCTCCCCCCTCTGTGTCTCACTGGCTTGTTTAAAGCTGAAACCTGACACCTGTGGAGCAGCCAGAAGGAACTGAGAGGAATTTAAACAGCTTGCAGATTTGTCGTTTTGTGCGCTGCAGACGTCCCCCGCTCCCCGATGTCCTACTAGGACAACTGTGTTGTAAGTGCAGCAGACGTGTTGTTCAGTCTGCAGCTTTTGTACGTTCAGGAGTTTCTTCAGGTCAACAAGTCAAGTGACCAATCAGTTTTAAGAATCTCCCTTTTATACTCAGCAGTGACCTCTGTCTTTTCTTGAAAGAAAGGCAACAGAAAGGAAACAGTAAAACAATGGCAGACTAATGAACGCCAGAAATGAAAACATTTTAGAGATACATGATATGGCCAAAAGTTTATGGACACCTGAACATAGTATGCACATGAGCTCAAAGGTTGTTCCTGAACTGTGTGTTTCAACCACATCTCATGACCTTCCTCAATGAACGAAGTTGCTCAGTTGTAATGGAGACAGTTTAGTTGTTAACATATGCCCTATGTACAGAAATTTCTTCACGATAGCAAATTATTTCTTTCAAGAACATGGAAAGAAACTCCAGAAGAAATGACACAAAAATTAGCAAGAAGTTAGAAAAAGAACACAAGAAAATTACCTAAAAATGAGCTAAATAAATAGTTAAACAAGGAAAGTAAAACAAAACCAAATACATGTTTTTAATTTAAAAAAAGTGAAAAAAAAGATAGATTTTTTTTCAGTATAGTTTTCTTATAATTATAAATATAGTTTTCTGGACATTCTTTCTTAGCTTATTTTTAATAATTTTCAAAATCTACTAATTTCTTGCAATTTGCCATCTCTTGCCAAGTTGCTCATTGTCTTTTTCCCCCATGTTTTTTGAAAGAATTCAAACCAGTTTGCTCAGCGTTCAGTGGTTTAAATACTTGTGAAAGGCGTCTTAATGGGGCACAAGAAAAGTGATGCCGATCCAGGTTTCAGAGGATGAGTGGACCCAGCTTTGTGTTCGGGGGCAGTTTTAAAATGTATCAGAAAAGAACAAAGTTGACATGAAGTTGGAAGAATATTACTCTAAAATATTATAGCTGCTTTAGCATTAAGGTTTTTAAAGCTTTTATGGTCTGAAGCCAAACCATGAAAAGCAGGGTCTACATACTTTTGGGCATACAGTGTAAAATGTGGAGTTGAATTCAGAGCTGCGTTACAGTCTTGCATCCTCGCCTTGAAATTGCTAATTAAGTTTGTAACAAAAACAGTCTTCTCCAGAGTCACATATAGGGAGCTGGTATCTTATTTCTCTCGTCATTTTAACTTTTAGTTAAAAAAAGAAAAAGACCCAAAGCAAGCCAGGCGAGCTCAGCTGCTGGCCTGGTGAGGCTTTTTTACGCTGCTGCTGAAATAACACCTTCACGAGGAGGCAGACACTCTGGATGTGAGCCAGCACCGCCTGCACTCCATCTTAAACTGGTTTCACTGCTCTCAGCCGAGTGTATATAGGGCAGAGGGGCAACTCTGACTGTGGGAAATCAAACAAAGTCTCAGGCCTGGAGTCCCAGACCCTGGCCCAGACAGGAAAACGATTTATTTTTATTTCCTCCTTTGGCTGCAGCGGTGAATGCGTACAGTACCAAAACTCAGATTTAAATTTATCATTTTATAAGGCAGCTCAGCAGCCTGGTAGTCAAACAAGAAGTGAGACGTTAGACTTCAAGTGGAGGATTTTCATAGAGTTAAAGGGACTGTTCAGCTCAAAATCAAAACCACATATTTTTCCTCTTACCTGTAGCGCTGTTCATCAGTCTGGATTGTTTTGGTGTGAGTTGTGGAGTGTTGAAGATATCGGCCGTAGAGATGTCTGCCTTCTCTCCAATATAATGGAACTAGATGGCACTTGTCTCTATCAGAAATTATAACCCAGTTACTTAAGATAATCCACAAACCTTGTTGTGAGCAGTTTCATGTTGGAACTATTTTCTTTCAACTGAACTACCCAAGAGTAGATGCAGGCTTCCTTCTGCGCAGTCATACAGTTGGTGATTGTAGCTCGGTAGAAGGAAAAAAGTTCCTCGATGAAACTGCTCACAACAAGGCAACTAACAGAACTTATGGTTTTCAGGTTTATTAAATAATTTTTGCAAATGACCCGTCAGATATCTTCCCGAGATATCTAGGGGCCATAACCCTAACTAGACTTCACCAGCTGCGGGCACCAACATGGCTGACTCCGTGTCTTCCTGATCACTGTCATTCACATACCGAGGGATTACCTCTTTTAAGATAAGACAACATTTTTGTCTTGATCTCCAAAGTGCTCCAAAACACTGTCCTCCAGGTTCTTGTCTCAGTCAGTTTGTAGGTTAATCCGTGATTTAGATGCCACAATAGCAGCCTCATGTATGTAGGTCTGCAGCGTAGTGTGATAAAGAGGCCATCGTGGTCGACGAGGTCAGGCATTGTGCAGTTCAGACAAGAACGAGGTGAAGGCTGATCTCCACATATGTTTTGACTGTAAACACATCAGTCTGAGGATTAGGATCATAGGATTAGCATTAAAATTGTCTTTATTTTAATTTTGTAAAATGTTTAATCTACTTATATATGAAAAAAAATCCTCACTGGGAGCTGTATTTCTAGAATGACAACAACATAAAGGAACACCAACAATATATTTAAAAAGAAATGGTTTTTTTTTGCCAATTTATAAAAATGACGGCCCGATGTAAGAGATGACAAAAAGGACAGCAAGTTTTTAAACAGGAAGCAGACTTTGACTGAACAGAGATCTGACCGTAGCTGTAGTCTGAGATCTCAAGATTTAGTTTTGTCTGTTCCCAGTGCACTGACTGAGCTATGTGCTCTGCTGCTCTCACTTGGAATAGTCTAGATGTGAAATTACATGAAAATTACATTAAAGCTCTCATAAGTACAACAATGAATGAATCGGTTGGTTCTTGTTATTGTGCGTGGGTGCTCTAATATTTCTACATGTTACTGTGTATCTTTAAGTTTTTTATTGTGTTGCTGTTTGGCTGTAACTTCTTTGCATGCTGCTGTCTTGGCCAGGTCTCCCTCGTAAGAGACTTTTTTGATCTCAGCGGGAGTTACCTGCTTAAATATGGGTTCAGTTTAGGAAAAAAAAGACTCCTTTGCATTTGACATCAGTCTTCCTGCAACAAATGAGAACAAAGCTTGTTACCTTGATATATACAGTGGTAACAGAACACCAAAGTCGCTTGAGGCTGCAGTCGCTGGAAAATGTTTTTTAACACCATTTTAGACAAATGAAGACATGAAAAAAGTTCATCACACTTTTATATCAAACCTGTTTGGCCAAAACTTCACTGTAAAGTTCTCATAACAGCGTCATGACTAGAACTAGATGGAAACTGACAATAATCAGAGTTGTGAGTCTACTAAATGTAACAAAAAGTCAAAATCAGGAGCCAAATTTAACACTGGAACCATGAAAGTTAGTGTCCTCAGAAAATTAACTACTAGATATTTAGGACAGGAATTTAAAACTCCAAAACCCTCTTTTTTCTTTCATGATATGGAGAGCTTGAAAAATAAATGCATGGGACTCCTGGAAAAAATATTATCTGTGTGAAAGTCAATTTTATCTAGAGTCTGATGAACACAAACTAAGTCACAGTCATGGTTCCAGTCAGCACTGAAAATATGAAAAAATGTCTTGAGTGCATCACAATCCTCGATCATTTAGTTCTGCATGAGTGAGCCTTTTAAACTGCCTCTTGACTCCAAGCCTTGAGTTCAATCAGCAGATTTGTTGGTCAAGTTTTTCTGCCTCTATTGTTTCCCTGTTTTTCTCTCCCTCCATCCATAGCTTTTTGTTTCTTCGTCCCTGTTCCGTCACCCTCCTCTCCCTCTGTTCTCTTCTCCTCTTTCTTTCCTCTGGCTTTCTATAAAGTCTCGACTTCCTGCCGGAAGGCTCTAAACATTCCTCTGGATCCCGACACTTCCTAACCTCTCACTCTCTCCAGCTCCTCCACATGTGTGTTCATAACATGATCTGCAGAAGGCTGGGATCGTATTCGTCCAGTAACACTGTGATATGTGAGACATTTTAGATACATTTTAGATAAAATGCAGTCATGTTATTACATGAGAAGAACTTTTCTTACATTTTTTAACCAAGAGATTCATATGAATGATACATTTTTTGCCAGTAGTAGTCCAATAATAAATAACAGCCCAGTCACGTGTTGGCATTATACTGTATGTTTCTGCAAACCACAGATTCTTTATACGTATCAGTTCTGATTACATGATTATATGCTGAGTCTTTCATCGAGAGGTGGAATGGATGGAGGACGGTGTTATGGCTGTTAAGCTGCAGACGACTGTTTGACACCAACAAACAAGAAAACCAGGTATTTTTTAGTGGTACATTGGTGGCATTTCTGTATGCCAACACATGATCCTTTTCCAACCATAGCCAAGTGGTTTTCGTGCCTAAACATAACTATACATAACCATTGTGTTGTTGAAACATAAAGAAACATTAAGTTTCCACTAGTGTCGAAGTTAATGTGTTAATAAGGAGTTACCAAAAATTCCTCTTAATGCCACTAATTTTTTTGATGCGCGATTAACGCATGTACCTTCTGTAATTATGATCCTTGGCCCACCCTGTAGTTTGGGAAATCAGGAAGTGATGCAGCAGTAATGTTATGGATGGCAAAGAGAAACAAACCTCTGTAAGCAGAAATGGATAAAGACAGCTTTGTTTGAATGGCAAGTTCAGCTTCAAAGCTGCCAGATGATTCTCGCCACAAGACCAAAATTATTTGCATTTACTGTCAATGTAAATTGAGTCACAACCACAGTATGTTGAGCTGCTAAAAAAACACAGGGGATGTTTAGTTGACCTTTTCAAGTGTAAAGTCAGACACTACATTAGGTCAGTATTATTAAGTAATGTTGCATTCAGGTCAATATGTCCATCTGTTGTTGCTTGTTGGGCTCGAGTTGCCATGGTCTGCTTTCAGCATATGTTTTGAGCATGCAGTACCTTTGAGCTTATTCTGGAGAATATTCTGGACTGTATTTGTCATTATTTTGGATTGATGAAATAATAAAAACATATATTTTCATAAAGCAAGCATATGTGTTCACTCCCATGTTGATAAGAGTAAACTGAAAATGATCACTTTAAGGTATATTTAGAACACATAAAAAAGTGTGAATCAATTGTGATAAATTGTGAGATAGCTATGGGCAATCATGCCATTAATCGCAATTAAATATTCTAATCAATTGACAGCCCTAGTTTCAACATAACTGCTTCATAATAATGAACAAATGTAACATATCTTTGTTTTGCAGAAATGTGTAATGCCAGCATTGATTCTAGTGACTGGGTTGAAAACTGAAGCTTTCAGTGGACAAACTCTGTGAAAGGACTTTGCAGTAAAGTAGAACATATCAGCACCAAAAACTTCTGAAATAAACAATATTTGCAAGTCCATAAATTTAGGATTTTTCAATGATAGAAAATGTCAAAAAATAATGTAAAATCAAGCAGAGTGGTATTTTTATATGTCATGAAACATGTCTGGAGAACATCTTTAAGGTCAGCTTTGTAGTTTTTTCTTGAGCTTCTCACCACAGGTCACGTCTTAAGAATTTAGTTAGTTGTTGGTTTAGTTTGGATCACCTGACCTCAGGACTTTGGTCACAGGGTTCGTGATTTAGTTATGTGAGTCTCCATTCCCCGATGAAAAGTGTGATCATTTTGTCAAACAATATAAAGCCAAAGTCAGGTGAGTGTGTTCACTCAGGTACAAAGTGTGTATAGGTTCAGACGCAGCTTGTGACCTTTGCTGTCACCTGACCTCTGTGTGACCTCCCATGTTACTGTGTAATAATGCAGAAACTGCATTAAGATAATGTTAAAAACTGTCACTCCTCCTGTAGGTGACATGTCTACATATCAACCTGGCCAAGCACTTACTGTACTATACAGCTCTGCAGTGACACAGGAACCTTTAACCGCTGCATGAGAGCTCATTTCTTGGTTCGGTGGCTGCAGAGGCAATATTTCAAAATCCAGTAGAATGGGTTTGAGTCTGAGACGCTCTCTTGACACTAATCCCTCAGCGTCCTGCTGTGTCGTGGTTCCCCGCTGCTGAAATGGTCAATTAAAACCAGGAATGAAGTTTCTGGATCCAACCAGGTTTGATTTATCTTCACTGACAAGGTGTCACTCTGAAGGCTGCAGAAGAGAGACGAGTGTTTTGATCTGGGTTGTATCAGACCTGCTGTTACAAGTGCTGCTGCTGAATCTGTGTGTCTGAAATGTATTAATATAAGATGAAAACACCCACAGTGTGTTGCTGCCACAAAGCGGGTGCCAAATAATAATAAAGAAAGAGCTGTACATAAACTAAAATCAGTGTAAATGAAACAAGAAAAAATTGGAATAAGGCATTTTAATCATTTCTATCAGCACGTAACATGTTTACTGTTTTTTCCAATTAATTATTTTGTTGAGTGCCCATTATAGTTTCCCAGAGAATAGGGTGTCATCTGCAAATTCCTTTTGTCAGACTAACTCCAAACCCAATTGTTGGGCACTTTTAAAGATATATTTATAAAAAAGAAAGAAAGAAAGAAAAAAAGGCATCAAATCCTCACATTTGAAAAGCTGGAGCTAGAGATATTACAATATTTGACTTAGTTCTTAATGAATTAGGCTACTTAAGTAATTAATTGCCAAAATTGCTGGCAAATAGGTTATTGTTAATAAACTTCTGTTTCAGCACTTAAAACCAAGCATAAAAACCATAAAATAACTGAACTAATGTCAGTACAGTGAAACAATTAAATATGTACACAGGAAATAAGTGAAAAGAAAATTAACGAAAACACTTCAAAAGATCTAAAATAACAGGTGTCTATGAGGAATTCATCAGTCAGTCCTGCAGTACGGAGGACAGGTTTCACCTTCAGACTAAATAAATTAATGGCTGTAGCCACCGTGATGTCACCCATTGGTTGGTAGACTCCCGTTTTGAAGCCTACGTACTGGTTTTTGGGGCCAAAAGCGTCCATATTTGGATGAGGATGGACCTGTGGAGGAGCGAGAGATGGATCTGACTCGTAGACTTAAACAGGCAGCCTGTCACTCAAGTGGCCTCATCCTTAAATATGCACAACTTCAAGCCGGTATAAAGTGGAAACAGGTGAGTTGTATAAAAATTCACCCCTTGTACAGTTGTCATGAATGTTGAAATTAGCTATAGAGACCAAAACATGTTTATTTCTGCTGTTAAGTTTTAACATGGGTGTCTATGGGGATTGACTTGCTCTCAGAACCAGCCTCAAGTGGTCATTAGAGGAGCTGCAGTTTTTTCATTTCTTAGCCTTGGAGGTTGCTTCTTGATGTGATTGTGTGTTCTCACCTGCACACACTGGGTTAGCTGCCCCACCTTTTAGAGCGAGCCAGACAAACATGCACCTGACAAGAGAAGTGTGTAGTGAAACATTGTTAGGTTGTTTTGTAGTTTGGTGTGTTGTAATTTATGAGTCACTCATACCTGAGGGCAGTTTACACTTGTCATACACAGCACTGCCTGATATACCCACATACACACACGCACCTGGCCCGCGAAATAACCGTCAAGAAAAATCACCTGGCCCCCAAAACACTGTAATGATTTTAAACACCTGCAGGAAGGAAGCTTTTTCCTTTCCTGAAAAAGGCACAACATACTTTATGTCTGAGGGCAGGTGTTTGGTCATAGTACATGTCAGTGTGCTGCGTGAGTCTAATTTGTTTTCAACAACATTTGAGAAATGTGGTGTTCAAAGCTAATTCCATGTTTAATGAAGGCAGATTTTGTTTGTTTAAAATCCCTCCTAGTGTCAAGGATCAAAAAAATATTTTGGAGGTTTGGTCATAAAATTTTGTGAACCACTTGAACTGGGGGACAGAATGTGATGAGCACAAAATCTAGACTGACTCAAGAGTTTTTAGCCCCTTTTACACTGTCTCTTCAAGGCAGGAATTTCACGCTGTTTTTTCCACCTCGCTATGCTGTGTAAAACACCTGTGTAAGGTAGAATCGGATGTAGTAACAACGGCATAAGTTCTGTACAAACAAGACAGCCAGCAGGATGGGATCATGGACCATCGTGGGAGATTTAAAAAGTAGCTGGTTGCAGTTAGTGGCTAACTTGAAGAGGAAGAGCAGCTGCTGAAAATGTCTGCAGATTAGGAAAACAATGAGGTCCGGGAACTCCTTACCCTCTGAGCAGAGGACAAGATCAGTCGCCATATAAAAGGAACAGTAAATGATTGTTATGCCACTGTTATTGTTTAAAATGTGCTGCCGATTTGTCACACTAGAGGCCAATGCTACTGTGTTACAGCCATCACGCCTCTTGTGATTCCGTGTTGTCTAAAATCATTCACTGGATGGCACGATGTCACCGTTGTTTGGTCCTGTGTAAAAATGCAAAGGCAACATAAAGAAGGGACTCTGTAGACCCCATATTGTGGTCTGTATCTGAAAAGGGCGAGTGTCTTATGTTACTGAGAAAGGCAGATCATGGAAAAAATATGTGTATTCATCACCCTTTATAATCCCACTTCATTAAGTACCACTGCTGAAGTGCTTCTGAGCAAAGCCCTCAACCCTCAGCTGCCACTGTAGCTGCTCTGTTGCTGACAGCTGAAGATGGGTTTTAATGACCAGAACGCTGAGCTGGACCGTGCTTAGAGAGCCAACTGTCACTGGATAGTGAATCTTAGGGAGAGATTTGCACTGGCGGAATGTCATAACTTACAGAAGACATCAGATATTGTGTCAGATACATGCATTTCTGTTTCTGATCAGATCTGAGAGAGAGGTAGGAGGAGGGTTATCTGATCCTAAGATTCCGCGTTGACAGCAGCTTCCTGGAAACCCCCATCCACACAAACACACATGCAACATAAAACAACACAAGTGCAGGCTAGGCACGACCCGAAAAACCAAACATCCATTTCCAGTAATTAGCTGCTTCTCATGCGATCCCGTTACCTTGTGAGAGCGCAGGTCTTCCTCCTCTCAGGACTCCTCAGCGGTACATCAGACTATTTTTACTTTGGCTGTTAGGAAAAACTTGGGTCATTATCTCATTTAATGTGCTGATTGATTTTTCTGTGTAGTACGGAGCCAAAAAGGCAATCAGAGCGTCTCCTCATGTCCATTAAGAGTTATAGTGGTTTTAGTGATCGAGATAACTTTTGGAATTACATTTTTATGTGCTGTTGTTTCTTTGGCTGTAGGAGAGAGAGGCTGCAGTAAAGTTTAGACTTGTATTCTCAGAGGTGGGAAGTATCTCAAGATCTGTATCGTTTACAAGTTCTGCTGCTTTACTGGAGGATTTCTATTGTGGCCGCCTTCGTATTTTTCCTTTACCACATTTAAAGGGGATTATTATTCCCATTTTCAGGTTCATATGTGTATTTCAGGTTTCTACTAGAACATGTTCACATGCTTTAGTGTTCAAAAAACACTTTATTTTCTTCACATTTGCTCTTAAACACCTGTATTCATTCTCTGAGACTCACCTAGCACCTGTCTCTTTAAGGGCCCTCACCTGAAAAAGCCTGGTCTACTCTGATTGGTCAGTGTTTTTGGTCTTTTTCCCTGTCTGTGTTTCTGCACCATCATTGCATTAGTGGGTCTACTTACACTACCTCCACCATTAACCATTTTTTAGTCCAGGGCACAATCAGTCATTTACATCCCTGAAATAGTGACTAATGTAAACTCATCTATCACATGCCGCATTATATTATTTCTAGAGTGATTATGTTCTATGGTGAGTAAGACGTGACGGTCCTTTGCTTTATCAGTAAGTGAGCAGTTGAATCAACCAATAAACCTGCCCCAGTTGCTCTGAACAAAACCTGCACTGAGTGAGTAACAGCTCTTTGTAAAGACAGCTCACTGCAGCCTCATGTTCATCCACAGCTGAGAGAAAAGAAGGAGATGTTCATCAGCCCGTCATGCTCTCCCCTCCCCGCCACTACCAGTCTATCAAGTCTGTGAGTGCTTCATTTAATCAGTAGGGTCTCATGTCAGTAAGAAATTAATTCAGAGGGTTAAAGAGAACAAGGCGGAGCACAGTCTCTTCAGAACATTATTCCCTGACCGCTGAATGTCAGCCTCAGAATGTAAGTGGTCCAAGCTGAGGATGCTGAGTTGGGCTGCACAGAGATGACTCCTGATATACTGCTTATGAACAAGAGCATAGATTTCTGCCTGGTTTGGAACTTCAGTCCACTTCGGTCCTTCCAGCAAGGACTGATGTGATAGCAGTCAAAAAAGTCCAGACATCTGGGGTTAAAACGCCGCTAACTTTGGTTCAAAAGTGAGAGTTTTTGTAGATGTGCAGGCTACACATATATTTTAGTGACTATTTCAACATGGAAATGGTCCTACGTACCCACTGGAACGTAGACATGGTTGGGTTGTTGAAACTAATAGTGTCTAACTATTCATTCAACTCTGTTTTAAAGGTCAAGGATGAACTTTAAATTTTAATCTTTAAGTCAACATGGATGAGAGGTCATAGAGGTGATCATGACCACATCTACATTGTTAATGAGGAACCTGTGATTCAGTCAAAAGCTGCGGTACAGCAACAAAAAAGAACTTTGAGATTTTTTTTTGTTAACTTGGACGTAACCTGGATGTGTCCTTAAGCAATCATCAAATCAGTGTTTCCTGGGATACTCAGACTTAAGACGAACATCTTAGAGTAATTTCTTGATCCAGGCATACAGCAAAGAAAGAGCATGTAAGAATTTTTTAGGTCTGATTTACAGCGACACTGTCAATTAGTCGTCATTTAATAGTCTTCTGGCCTGCTGTCACCCCTCTATAGTGTGAGGAGCACTGAATAAACAGTTTGTTTTTGTTGGGTTGCTGGCTTAAACTTGGAATGCCTTTAGCTTGATTCCATTTCAAATGAATCCTAAACCGCAAATGCATCTAGTATTTAACACAGGACCATCGTCCTAATGCTGAGCCGCATTTTGAAAATTATAGTCTTAGCTGCATTGAGATATTTCTTCTCTTTCCTCTACATCTTTGATTCATATCAAATAATGGATTGTTTTTTAACAAAGATTGAACTTCTCAAGCTTGAAACAAATCATGTTTTAAGGTAATATAGTTCTTCCTTAAAAATCGCAATATCTTCATAGTCTCTTGATAAAAGTTATGTCTCTTGTGGCGAAATGCCCTTGAGGAAGACTCAAGAACTGTTTTAGTGGCAGTAAACATCACTTCTGACCTCTCTTCTAAAGCATGTACCATTGAGTGCATCCCAGAGGACAATTTCCCCATTAGACTGTGTGAAATATGGTATTTTAAACACTTTGGGGTCTCCTGTGATTAAATAACCCCCTTCATTTGTTTACTCATGCACTACAGAGTAATTCTAATTCAACCCTCGCCTCACCACTTAACCCAGTTCTTCAACGGCCAAGCCACCAGAATTATTAGATTGTCTTCACGAGTGCACTCAGTGACTTGACACTTTTCCAAAAAAGCCATAAAGTCATTAGAGGAAGTTAAAAGCTCTGAGGGTTAAAGCGTGTCCTGGGATCAGGCCTTTCTCACACTAAACTGAGCAAACAGACCGAGCCAGAATAAATAAGGTTATCTCTGCAGTTTAGTGGGCCAAGCTGCTTCAAAGGGATTTTATACCTGAAGATCAAGGCTTGTTTCCTAGACTCAGATCTGTTCAAGATAGTGGTCATTCAGAAATTAAAGGCAGAACATGGAAATGTAGGTCAGTGAGGCCTGAACGGGATAAGAGGAAAATCTCATTTTGATTGAATGTAGGAAGGTGGAGTGCTGGATTTTCTCAAAACGGCTGAAAGAAAAGTAAAGAGAAGTTGGTATGACGTTCACCCGAAGAGCATTTAAAATACTTTATTTTTTATCAATGCAGTTATTCAGCCTAGCAGCAACTCTGCATTGAATAGAATCAAACAAACACCTGCACCCTCAGCCATGTTACTGTACTTACAGTTGTGGCCAAGTATCCATATTTTTATTTAGGTCTGTCGTTATTTTTTTATGCACAAAGGACTTGGGTTGGGTAGCAAACTAACCACTTTTAAATGTACCAACTAAATGGCCAGTTGATACCATGGAGAACCAATTCACGTTAAATTCATTGGTGCCAAATTTTAGTATCTGAGAGTGCATTTGGGTGAAAACACTGGATTTAGACAAGAGGTGAAAAAGCTGCAGAGCGCCCTGAAGCCTGGAAGAAAGCAACAGAACTCCAAGGTTGACAACAAACTAAAACTATCGCTGCATCATGATCTGCAATGACAGTTTCAGCATCTGTTTTTCTTTCTTTGTTTTTTTAGTTAAGTGCTTTAGTTAAATACCATAAAAAGGTACTGCTGGATACTGGTACCAAATTCAAGGTACTGGATCCAGCAGCAGTTTGGTTTAAATGTGAAGGACACCCGACCCTACCAAGGACTTATGCTGTGTTCCAGTAAAAGTTGAAGGCTGGCATCTCCAAGTTAAAATTTGCAACCTCTGACCTCCAAGCATTCCAGGTGTATGATGTCATATTTAAACAAATAACATGGCTGACTGTGACAGTCAGATGTTTCTTTGGCAAGTGTACACATAATTGATCTTCCTTGCATATATAAACAAAACATTTTTTAACTCTAACCACTACATAATAACACTGGTGACATATTTTGACATCGGTTCAGCATGTATGGTTTGAAATAAACACAGGCAAAAATACTTTATGTTGCCTTTTAGTTGATGGTTTACCATTTACAACATGTACTTCCATGGGTGCTGCCATTGTTGTGTGATGTCATACAGCTGCTCCTACATGAAGTTGGGGTCGATGGATTTGCCCTGAGTTTACAAGTAGGAACTCCAACTTTGAGTGGCCTTTCATTGTACTTTTTCTTGTAGGAGGTAAATAATTTTCAAGTTACGAGTTGTCTGGAACGCAGCATTAACAGTCACCAATGTCTGTGACTAATGCTACAGGAAGTTACAGCTGCTTCATAATAAAACCTTAACTGTGCTTGGTCAGTAAAAAGCTGTAATTGTGAATCTGTGACAGGAAGTTAAAGTTTGTACTAACAGAAGCATTGAGCAGTCTGAGAAAACAACAAATTCCCCCCTGCAGTAATGTTGCCTAAAGGAGTTTTAATTAAAGCCAGTTGTGTGTTTTGCTAGTTGAATGCTGTTAATATGAAGCAGCAGCAGTAGGGAATGTTCGGTTTGTATTAGCGGTAACCTAAAGAAGCTTGTTGTAAGGAGAGTCAGCAGTGAGGCTGATATAATGAAATTAAATTGTCCTGATTACATTCCTTCATATGTGTAGGCAATATGTACTCCACAAGGGATAGTGGGCTCAGCCACTAACAATAAAAACTGCGATAGAGCTGTTTTCCGGTTGTGCGCACTGTCTGAACATCCCATTCTTGTGAAAGCGATATCTCAAAGACACTGTGAGGGAATTTCTTCAAATTTGGCACAAATGTCCACTGGGCGCACTGATTAGTTTTTGGTGGTCCTAGATCAAAGGTCAAGGTCACTGTGACCTTGTCTGTCTCATTCTCATGTATGTGTTATCTCAAGAACACCTTGAGGGAATTTTTTCAAATGTGGCACAAATATTCTCTTGGACCCGATTAACTGATTAGATTTTGGCGGTCAAAGGTCAAGGTCACTGACTGGCATTTGTCTCATTCTCGTAAATGCAATATCTCAAGAAGACTTTGAGGGAATTTCTTCAAATTTGGCACAGACGTCCACTTGGACTCAAGGATGGACTGATTAGGATTTTGTTGTCTTAGGTAAAGTCACTGTGACCTTGCGTCGCGTTTGTCTCATTCTTGTAAAATCAGTGTCTCAAGAACACCTCGGGGAATTTGTTTTTACAAATGTGGCACAAACGTCCACTCTGACTCAGCAATAAACTGATTACAATTTGGTGGTCAAATGTTTAAGGTCAACATCACTGTAACCTCAAAAAAACATGTTATTCGCAGTAACTCAAGAAGTCATACATTAAGCGTGTTAACGTTTCATATAAATGTCTAATAGTATAAAATGATGTAATGAAAGTAATGACATTTTATGCCCAACAAGTCAAAGGTCAACTTCACTGTCACATCATAATGTTTTGCAAAAACACTTTTCTGGCCATTATTCATTGTCATTACTCAGGAACAAAGGGGAGACATTTGGTCAGATGTTAAATAGGTGACACTAATCTTGAGTGTCCATCTTGAAACTGTGCTGACTGTGTAGATCTTCTGTGCTGTCGGGTTGAAGATGTGTGTGAAGCATCCATGTTTAAGCATTGTCTATTGTCATGGCTACATATGAGTCTGAACAGACATGGATGTAAACTGTTACTGCACCTTGGCTGGTTTCTGGAGGCATCAAACCATGAGGCGGTAATGCTAGTTAAAATTTAACTAAATTTGAAACTGAAGAAAGGACCAAAATTAATACAAGACTCTACTTACTGTACATGTGTCACCACTTTTCCCTCCTTTTAACGGTTATAGGTCACAGTGAAATACTGCTTTAATTTGTGCAGCCACACAGTGTGTTTCTCAGGGTAAAACTACTCCTTTTTTTTCTACAACAAGGCGTCTGTTGTTTGTCCCAGAAGAAAGGCAGAAAGGGGAAGACAGTATTTATATTCTGCCCGTTCCCTTTGCTACGAGTCTGCAAAACCAACGCCAGGCGACCACAGCTGGGCAACACATGGCAGCTCAGGCCTCAGCTGCCAGCCTGTAACACACACACATACACACACACACACACACACGCACACACACACACACACACACACACACACACACACACACACACACACACACACACACACACACAATACACCTCCTCAACACTCACTTAATGCACCCAACTGTATGTGCACCTTTTTTTCACCGGCCTTGCTTTCACACACTTGTACAAACAATGTCTGAAACATGCGTGAACATTCTCTCGTGCACATGCTGACCTTCATGCACACACTCACACACAAACAGAGCAGAGGAAAGTAGGTCAGGTGGGCTTTACCGAGGGGAGTTTGGTCATTTCCCTCCTTTATGGGCCTAAGTGGTCTTTAGTGGTGGAAACCGGTCTGAGCCCAGTTAGTTCGCCGTCAGGTCATCATTGATCCTAAGCTGCAGAAACTTCTAGAGTCTGTGCAAACTTTAGCTTTTTCTTTTGGATTCTTCTGTTCATGTGAGTTTGATTTGGCTTGTTTGCTTCAGACAGCGGCGGAGACGAATCGCTCTTCACGCATGGTTGTGGTGACTAATGAGACACAGACAGGACATTTGCTTCATCACATACTAGTTGTATGCATGCAGTTCTTGTGACTTTTTGATCATGTTTAAAGGTTACCACCCTGCTTTTTACATTCTGAATCAACCCTAATTTGAACTTTTCTACTCTTTAAGAAAAAATAAAAACTCTACAGAACATGATGCAGACAGCCCAACATCGATCTTCCTCTGACCAATAGCTCTCGGACAGGAAAATAACGTGGCTTTATTTAATCAAGAGCTGGATTTCCTGTGGTCTGGCTTCATGAAATCTGGAAAGCATAATCTTTGTGTTTACATGCAGAAGTAGACAATACATGAAGGCTGGTGATATTCAGAGTTTGTAATGGGATAAACACAGTGATGCCCTTGTGTTTGTGAGAGTGCTCAGTGGGAGGGGCTGATTCACTTACACACCAAATTCAGTCAATTATTTTCTGATCCGTGCTCGATGTGATCACAAGGTGTCAATGCAGTGCATCCACAGGTTGTATGATGACAGTAGAATTGAGAGTGTGTCCTCCCAAATTTAAAATAAAAACACAAATTTGGCTTAACAGCCCAGCCTCTCCCTCTAACCAAAAACTAACCCGTCCCAGTTGTGGTTCCTTTTAGGTCACGGAGGCCCCCCCCAAAAAATGCCAGACCAAAAATGGCACACAAAACCCCATTGCCTTTTTCTGTGGATGTTGCATGTTTGACTCAGTGACGAGAAAACAAGGAAGCTGCCCAGCAAGCACAACTGAGATTACAGCCTGGGCTTGTGGGATTCACAGTCGCTTTGTTCTGTAAACCAAAAACAGATTGAAAGTGCCTCCTCATTCAAAAAACAAATGAAAAAAGAGTATTTATTTTTACTTTCAGTCATCCAGGGTTAGTCAACTGCATTCATGCCCTTCATTGCTAAACTCTGCTGCTACCTTCTCACCTGCAACCTGCTCTGACTAACCTACTGTCAGCCTTAAAGGGATAGTTCAGATTTTTTTTGAAGTGGGGTTGTATGAGGTAAATATCCATAGTCAGCATATAACATATCGTAGATTTCAGTCTGCTGTGTTTACTGCTGTGGAGGGGTCAATAACACAATGTATTTTAGCCACCTTAAAAATTATGATCAGTTTAAATTTTGAATATTTTCAGTGCTTTACCTTAATGTCAGACAGTGATTTCCAATGGGAAAATGAAGCCGTTATACTCTTCAAAACCAAACTCCATTGAAAAAACAGTGATTGCACTGCTGGCCTACCGCTGCCTTAAACCATCATTTTCTTTGTGTTAATGTGTGACTTTAACATTTTAAAGTGTTAATTATGATTCACCAAAGTCGCAACAACACAAACTGACCAACTGATCAAGGCAGCAGCAGACCAGCAGTTCCTGTGCTCAGCAAGCATTAATGAGGTCACACGTCAACATGAGGTCACAGTGACGTTGCCCTTTAACCACCAAAATCTGACTACATACTGACTATGGATTAGTACCCCATGTGATCCCACTTCAAAAAATCGGCACTATCCCTTTACTCACAAATTACATCAAAAGTTGGTTTTGCAACAAGGCAGTTTTATCAGTCCTCGTCCTTACCTGAATCATTCCACATGGTTTATAATCCAGTGGAAACCCTATAGTCTTCTCTAACCTTGAAAACGTCTTTGCCCTGGGTTTGCTTATATGAGAGTGAACCAAAATGGCCGCCGCCTGGATAAAAATATCCCACCTGAAAAGCAGGAAGGCGGTCGACAAAGACATGAGTCCGGACAGGAAAAGCAAGTTAGAATTTCTTCACTTCAAAGCTGTTTGTTTTCAAAGGGCTTCTTCAAATCTCTTTTGAACATGTTCATCTTTCTCGCAGTCACAGGATGAGTGTGTTTATGTTCTAGTGGGGGGTTAAAGTGTCTCAGAGCTCAAGTTTTTTTTTTTTTTTTTTTTTTTTTACCCCTTTGTTGTTTCATGTGGCTGCATGAAATGGGAACCCAAAAGCATCTTCTCAGTCGTCTGTAGCGGGGCCAGCGACCAGGTGCTGGCACTAATCATGAAATAACGAGCCAATTCAAAGAAAACGAAGAGTTCTCAAGAAAAGATGAATGTTTAAAAGGTCACAGTGTGCAGGTGTCTGGACTGCACTAACAACCTAGATTTGCAAAAAAACACAAAAACTTCAAACTGTGTTTGTTCTCTAATAGGCACGATGTGGTGGAAGCTCTTAACAGATTTGAATTGTAGCATTTTCAGAGCTCGTCTGGAGGCAGAAATCGTCTTTGGACTCAGTTAAACCTCAACAGTTGGAGCCAAAATGTGTTGTAAGGTCATGCAAAAGTACATTGCAATTTGGCTTTTGTAACAGGACAGTCTTGCAATGTGTCCTTAAAAGGAGATGGAGCCTGAAATGATACACGGCTTCATGTCTAAGTGGACTTGAAAAAGAAAGTGCAAGAAGCAGAGGAGTATTTTTATTCACTGTTTGTGAATGTGATGGAAGAATCCAACACTAAATGCTGCAGTGTTCGTGCCCTGTTTTCTCCATTGAACTGCACAGGAACGCCGTGTTTTACAGCACATAGGTGCGCGTAGGCCGTCAGTAAGTAGAGCATGTTAACAAGAAACAGCCAGGTCAAAGCTATAAACACAAACACCTGTTTTCTCCATCAGCCTCCGCTCACAACCAAACGCACCCACCTCTATCAAATATTCAGGGGGAGTAGTTGCATTCCAACATTTCCATGTCTGACCTTAAAGACACATAAGACAGTTTTACATTTGTTTGCTCTTTACAAACTGATTCATTGCACATTGTTTGATTGTTTTCAGCCTGTAATTACACAGAGTGGTAAATGTATTCACATGCTATTTATTCACAAGCTTGAAGCCTCCCATTATAACTCAAGGCTTCTCAAGGGAATGTCAGAAATAGTGGAAACATGTTACTACGCAGTGACTTGGCATTTTCTCATGTTTAGGTCCAAATGTAAAGAATTCCTGCTCTTTTTCCTAACATCACAAATGTGGATCAGTTTCATCTGAAATGCTGAAGATGTCTTAAGGGATTTACCATTTCAAATTACTCCATTCTGTCTTTGTTCTGCAGTTTATTTACAACACTGAATAGTGAATACACGGCTGAGTCATAAACATCAGACTCATTAGCAATTCACTGTGTCATCAGTGTACAGTGTTATCTGAGCGAGTTACCAGAACAACATAATGAGAGCTGTTGAATAGTTAATGAGACACAGTGACTCAAATAGACTCATCTTCAGCACTCGGGAGCTGCAGCGTAACAAATGTCTGCTGTCATCAGGAATTCATAACCCTGGTAAATAAATATTTCAAGGTTTGTTTGTTGAGGGGGAATGTTTGCTCAGCAGTTGTCATGTCCACATTGTGGGTGATGGAAGTATTCACGGAGGCTCTAAAGCAAAAAACAGTCATTATGATATGGAGTCTGGAGTGTAGCTTTTTTTTCATTGTTTTATCGTTTTTATTGCATCATCAGTTTTATTGTGATACATTTTTAAATGACCTACTTTTTGTTAGAGATTGGTGGTTGATGTTTTAAGGTATACACAGCTTCATCTGTTTCTGCAAACCACAGATAGCAAGCTTTCAGTTTTTTGTCTTTTCCATGCTTGTGTTTCCGTTTCCCATTCTGTGTCATGTGTCTAAATTCAGAGGTTTTTGTGGGTCCATGAACGCATCACAGACGGAGCTCTCCATGAGTTCTTTATTTCCTCAGCAGCAGTTTGTAACTTTCGGGGTGGATAATTGATCTGTCGATCTGTTCAGAGTGGATCAGATCGATGAGAGGAGCAGCTACTGCAAGTGGATGCAAACTTTTAGACCCAGTACAGTTGACAGTTAAGTGCGCCTGACATTTTGCTGCTCCCTCTCCGCCTCAAATATTATGGTGCTATAAATAACAGTGGTATATATATTCCATAAAGCAACTCCTTTTCATGGCTTTATCCCGGCTGGAAAAACAGCAGCACGTGGCAAAACACAACCACATTTGGGAGCTGAAAAACTGCTGGAAGATCAGTGACTGGCCCTAAAAACACAACCACGTATAGGGCCGGAAAAATCACTGGAAAAACAGTGACTGGTCCCTGAAACACACTTATTGGGGGCTGAAGAGTTGCTGGAAAAACAGTGACAGGCCCCTAAAAAGCATCCACATTTGGAAGCCTAAAAATCTGCTGGAAAAACAGCGGCAGTTCCCCTTTGCTGTGAAAACAGCCATGGGTCACTTTTAAACACCCATGTTTATAGACTGCAAAGCTGCTGGCAAAACAGCTACAGATGGCCAAAACACAACCGTTTTTGTTGTTTGTTTTTAACATCTTGGATCATGTAATATGTAATATTGGCCATTCTTGTGATGAAAATGTAAATCTGCTTTTGCCTCTGTTTCTACTGACAATATTAAGAGTATATTATATAAGTCCTCAGTGACAGCTGGTTTGAAGGTGATTGAAGGGTTCAGTGTGCATGGTTTGAATGTTCTGGATAACAGTTTTACATAAGCAGCAATTATATTGTCATACGAGCTGTAGCACGTTTTGACCTGATGAGACAGACGGTATTTATCTCGATAGCTAAACAATCATTTAAAATCATACAATTCAAGTTATATAGTTGTCTTTAGAGATAATATGTGTATTAGTCTGACTCAAACTGTTTGAGGCATTTGCAGTATGCTTAGAATGTGTATATGATTCCTTGTAATGCCTCTAACAACACATGTAAAGTTAACAGGAAACATGTCTTGATGTTAACATTATTTGCAGTCACCACATGGGGAATCCCTGGTTTTGGTCACGTCAGGGTCAGAGTCCGCTGGTTGAGACTCTGTGGCTTCAGGACGCTGAAACCTCACACACCCTGTTGAGTCAGCCAGGTTTCACCATCAAATCCTACAGAATCATCCAGAAAGACTTGTATCAGACATGTTCAGACACATAGAAGGCCGTGAGCAAATTTTATGGACGAATGAGCGATTAGATTTATTGGAAAAAGGGACAGGATGTTCAGTGTGAGGTGTTAATAAAAAGATATTTTCTCTGGAAGTTTGTTCCTGAGAAGTTGCTGTTTTGGAAGGTTTTCAACTGATAAATGATTCGTCACTGAAAATTGTGGGCATGTGACAGCAGTAAAGACAGGAAGTGTTTACAAAAGATATCACATGTTCCTTCACTGTGGCTTAAAGTGAACATGTCAATGAGTTGTGTGTTGACACGTGGTGTGACGTGGTCAGACTTGGTGTCAGTGGTAGAAAACTACCTGTTGTACAGCGTCCGCCTGCAGCAGTCAGATGAGAAAGTAAACGTTCCAGCAGTGATAATGACAGCGCTGAGCTGAGAGAAAACTGTTATTAGAGCAGTTACACACAGCAGGGATCAGCTGTGACACTCACAGTAATATCCCACGTGCTGCTCCTGATGGAGACTAAAGTCAGCAAGGGTCAGGTGGGATCCAAAAAACTGACAGATCTTCAAATGCAACATGATACTTCCACCTGCAGATCTTTATTTTTGTGAATCTGGCAAGCTGAATCTGAACTGGGAAAACATTTTGTTTCACTAAACTTATTACAAATTTAACAATATTAAGCATTTGCAGGTTTGTTATTTCATCAAACACAATGTTTTTCTCAAGACACTCCAGATGAATGTGTGTACATTTATGATAATCCACCTGACTTCAGTCTGGTGTCTGACCTGCAGTGCTCCAGTGATTATTTTTCTCCCACAACAGCTGATAGTGCCTGATTGGGCTGTGAAATATTTTCTCCCTCCTATTGCAGGACATGTGGTTTTAATTAATTGCTGCGAAGCAAATACATCATGTCATCATTTACTGGCTGAGGTGGATTAAAACTGATCCTGACAAGGACAGTTTAAACTTGTGCTTCACTCATGTAAGGAGCAGATCCAGACATTACCCTCAGAGGTCTTCTCCTCTCCAAAACAGATGGACCCGCTGATTTAAACCGTTAAAAACACTGAATAAAGCAGTTTCATGTAAAGAGAAACAACTGTGTTTTTCTGACACTGCACTCCGCAAATGGGCTGGAACTACGTTGGTCGATGGGAATACGATACAGTTTGTCCAATCTGGGCTACTGTAGAAACATGGCGGTGCAACATGGTGATCTCTGTAGACAATGAACTGCTCCCTGTGTAGATTAAACAGCTAAGGTAACTTAAATATGCGGCCTTTTCTGTGTGATGTGACGTTGCAGCTCTGCTTGGTTTGCTGGAATCTTCAATACTATATTCATAAACTATTCTGACTTTTCAGAGGTCCTTTATTTCATCAACAGTCGAGACAGTGTTATTTGTTGAAGGCCAGCACTGGGCTGGAGGTCCTCACAGAGCCCCTCAGTTTTTAGTGACTCATTTTAGACAATGTGCAAACAGTAAAACAGGCCCGTTGCACAGCAAACATATTTAACATGTAAACAAATTAGCACCACGTCTGTGAGCTGGTGTGTTTGCTGACGTACAGCATCTCTCCTCCACAGCAGTGCTTTCTGTCTGATTTCCAGTTTTGGGCCTTTTCTTGTTCTCAGTCGTCTTGTGTTTTTTTTTCCTCTGGCGGTTTGATTGTCCTCCAACTAAAAGAGGCTCCAAGTCTCTCCCGAGTCAGCTGCAAACTCACATGGATCCACCCTACAGCTGCTCTCCAGATCCACGACTACATGCCTTTTAATTATCCACAAAGCAGCTGAGGAGGATACTGAGAGCTTCATCTCCCAAAACTTGATGTCTCTGAAGTTTTTGAGAATGTGGCGTGGGAAAGTGTTGTTCCTTTATTTGGCTGTAAGGGTTTCATAATATATTTCTATTTGTAATCTGGGTCAAATGACTCTTTAATTGACCTGCCTGTCTCTTGAAAAGTGCCATCCTCTGGAGTCAGTCTCACTTTAATCAGCTGGCTGACACATTTTCATCAGGTGTCTTTGTGCTGGATGTTTCCTGATAACCTGATCACTGACAACAGGAGGACGATCAGCCGATGAGCAGCTGCTTCCTGTGTAGCCTCCAGCCAACACCTCTGCTCCCACCCACTCTCTGACTCCAAAGTGTGCCGAGTGACGTGACCTCTGACTTGCCTTGACAATTGCTTTGTTCATAATTAAACCTATCAGGTGTTATGTTGTTGAGTGGGTTGAGACCTGGTGTTTTATTTGAAAGCTGTGGTTGCATGTTTGCAGGTAGCAGCATATGAAGGTAAATACTTTGGTTTATGATCAGATACCTGTAAAATCAATGACATTCATCAGCCTGAGCCTCAGTCCCGATTTCAATATCAAGGTAATTGGTAAAAAATATTGTTTATTGGGCATATTTGATTTTCTCCATATCACCCAGCCCTACGCTGTACCAGCTCATTCTCATTCCGAAGTCATCAGATACCACTGCTTTGTCAGTGATTTTGCAGTCAGACACCAAAAGCCACATTTCGCAGCGGTATGATACACTGCCGGTTGGCCGGATGGCTGTATGGCACCTGCCACAGAGGTATGACACACAGCTGGATGGTGTCAGGTTGAAATGCTGCCCTTGATGGCATAATCTGAAGGGCAGGAGAGTCCCTAATATGGTAGGTGGAGGGGATAGTGGATGGGTCCAACAAACCCTGGACTTTCACCTGGGAGGCTGGTGTTTGCTTCCCACAGAGTCAAACCATGATGTTTTTCTTTCCAACCCCAACCATCTGCTTTTCTGGACGTCCTGGCATTGTTAGCAGCATCCCAGAACATCAACAGCAAATGCAGAAGGATACCCAATATGTAATATGTAGACATGAAAGTCATAGCATAGCCATAGACTCTAAATCTTGTTAATAAGTTATTGTATATCCAACACCATTAAAAACTAAATTGCGCTAAAATAAAAAATAGATCATTTTCTGCTTTGGTCAAAAAAGAGAAATAAACTGCTCAAAATGCAGTGAAATAATCTCAAACTATGCCGTGTTCATCCTGTTTAACCTCAGTTGCTGTTAAGAGTGATACATATTTGTAGCAGTTGGCAGCAGGGTGAGAAAAAAAGGGCACATGTGAATCATCCCTGGCAACAAGGTGACACCGCATGTGTTAAAAGCAATTATGTCCTGGCCAAGAGGAAACTGTCCCTGGATGAACTCCCACTCACACACCACTCAAGAAAAAAAACGAAACCGCACACTCGCTTTCTCAATGTTGACCATCTCTGAGTTAAGACTGGGCTCTAAATTTATTCTGACCACGGAGCCTCTGAGCTAATGTTGAAGTCATCATGGGTGAAATAAGGCTCAGGAGCAAATGTAAGCAGAGGGAAGCTTGTTAAAAGTTGATCCTGTGGTCAGTGAAAAGGCTCTGCATGAATTTCACAAAACACACTTCCTTTTGTTCACTTACAGTTTTTAAGCTTACAGTGTTTGATCCCTTCTCTGTTTTTATGTGTTTCCGACTTTCCAGAGAAAACATGTTCGGCATGTATGTGATGTCTGTGAGTGATGCTGCAGGGTTTTATGAATGAGTGCAGTCATTTCTGTAATTTCTACATCAATATAAAACGCCGCTGCTGGAGCCTCTTGGCAGGCGGCTTTCTCTGCGGTCAGCTCTCACTGTCTGCAGAGATCTGCTGTGAACTTCACCTCAACTCATCATCTTCCAACAACACTCTGCATCCACTTTGGGGGAAATTAGCTCACAACATCCCAGTATGTCTGAAGAAGCTTCAGTCTGTGTGGTGAATCTTTGTGATGAAGCTTATATGGATTTCATATGGTGGATCTTTCTTTACTGGTCCGACATCTGTCCCTCATCTCCGGTGTCATTTGTGGTTTTGGTTCGACCGTTGGCACTGAGACAGTTTGGAGAGAATCAGTGGTGAACGCAGTAACTGAAGCTATTAGCTAAATATTTTTTTGTGTTTTGAAAGAGACATTGGCTTTTACTGTAATGTATTAGTTTAATTTCACATTTCCTGCCGTAGTGGGTCAGCTTTCTTGCTGCGGTGACCCACGGGAGCTGAGTAAATGTAGTTCAAACAAATCAGTTTCAGCAGTCGCCCTCCTTAGTCCGATCTCTCACGTCCTCCAGATGAATGTCTTCTTTGTACAGTGGATGTTAACAGACAACCTTAGCATACTTACATGTGGTCCCTCAGCCCACTCTAGTGAGGATGAACAATTTAAACTTCAAGTGAATGTGAAATTTATAGCAAGTGGTTACACCGTTAAAAAGACCCAAAGAATCTGAGCAACAACAGGGACTCTGCTGAGAACTAATCCCCCCAACAAATACAATATAAACCTTAGATCTTAGGAATGTTAACTACATCAAAGATGAACACATGAAGGGTAACTTGGGTGTTTTTCTGGCCCCTATTTTCCCATGTTTTTGTGTCTGACTGACTCATGGTAAAAGCAATTTCTGAAACTGGTCCAGTATTGAGTGAGAGTATTTCAGGACTGCAGTGTAACCACTCTGGGCATTTGGCACTGTCAAGTTACTTTCACTGAACGTGTTTGTTTTTGCCACTGACAGGCTCAGATTGTGATTCTAAGTGTCTGACACCTTATTGAAAGGATCCCTACATAGATAGACCTCTTTGTTAAAGTGTAAGATCCTTTTTGTTTAACCGGAAACAGCCCCCAAATTGCCATTGCCAAACGCACCAGATTCCATTTAGATAAAGTTAAGTTTCCTTTAAAGTCAACAGGAACAAATTAAAGCTCACCAAACCCGTCTTGGTTCGTCTTTCCATTGTTCCAACAATCACCAACTCTGGTTTGTTTGAAATAAACCAACGCATTCTCATTCCAACTCATCAAATAACGTCGCTTCGTCAGTGGAACTAAACATATGGCGCGGTATGATGTTGGTTTTAAGCATTCACAGACAGTATCTCAATAGATGCTGGTAAAACACGCCTGTTTTACATTTTTCCTTAGGTTTAGGCCACAAAAGCACGTGGTTAGGTTTAGCAAAAAAAAAAATTCATGGATTGGCTTTAAATAAGTATGGTTCTTTCAAAACGTAGTAGCACACTATGTTGATATTAAAATAACTCTGTTGACCTTTGGTTTCACACAAGAAGTGAACAGAGGGCTCCCAGGTGAAAGTGTGGTGTCTGTTCGTCCCATCCACCTCCTCTCTCGCCTGTCCATAGAGACTTTTTCGCTCTTTGTACTATGGTAGTAGAAATAGCTGCTGACATCCACTGACAAAGCAGCAAAATTTCAGATTTCTTAATTCGTCATTTTTATGCTCCACATAAAAACAAATTGTCTAATACAGTCTAATTTCACGAGGTTGGTTGTGGCTGGTGGTGTCAGGAATAGCCTGCCGTTTGGTGCGTACCATATCACTACAGAAGGTGCCTCTGTATGTCTTTATCTGACGCCAAAATTACTGACAAAGCAGTGGCATTGACAAGTTGGACCCAGTTAGATACGAGAATATGCTGGTTCTATGCACTCTTACATTACTGTTTATGTAAATGGAGTCTGGTGGCAGGTACGAACGCATCAGCAGAATAATAATTGTGTCAAGTTATAACAGGCGTTCACGAGGGAAAAGGACATTTAATACTTGAAAATAAGCTGATTGTGAACAAATGAAACCATAATGGCCTGACACCAATATGACAAGAAGATCAGGTTTGAGATTGAATACAGGGGGGGAACTCCAGTGAACGGAGCCTCTGTCATTAATCAGACGTTGTTTGCATGTTCACAGTCGTATGTGTTCTTGATCCAGATACTGTCACACTTAGAATGAAGCCAGTAGTCAGATTATTGCACACATCAAAAACTTTACTTAAAACTCCAGTCAGCAACTCCTCATAGCGTCTGATAGGCTGCTGTGAACTAGTCCATGTGTGTTTCATGGCTGCCGCTCTACATGTTCATGTGATTGTAATTAGTCACAGATCGTCCACAATAGCGTGTGTGTGCCGACCTTCTGTATTAGTGTGTGTGTCTTTGTCTGTTGGCGTGTTTTTGAGTGAGATAAACACAATCCTCCTTTCTCCATCTTCATCAGTCGAACCAGAAATGGCCTCTGCAACTGACCGACCGCTGGCTTCCTTTCTCCCACAGTGCAATGAGTCACTCTGTTTATCCGTATAAACACTACAAGGCCTTGTAAATGCTGACAAAGGCTTTTATACGTGTAATACTTGCTTCCATCCTCAATTGGTTTCAGCATCTAAAATGTTCCAGAATAGACCTACAGCATGCTTTAATAAATCCTTTTTCTGGATTTATTAAAAAAAGTCATATATGAATATTCAGAGAGCCTTCTGTCGGCCGGATGTGGCTGCAGAACTCCTGCCTCACACATGGCTTCTATTAACCCAGTACAAGCTAACGGCCGTGTTTTGCATTCATTTCTCCATCAGAAAAGTTGGAATTTGGTGTTTCTGTGCCTCACTGATGAGGCGAGTGGGTGTGATCGGGCTGTGATTGGGCTCTGTTGTTCTGCTGCCACATCAAGGAGCCACAGACAGGATGGATAATGGCTTCTGCTGTGTTAAATCCTTCTTTTCTGTGTCATTTTGAAGGGTAAATTTGTCCCCTTTGTGATGTTCATGCTCATGTTGTGGAGCTTCAAGCTAACATGCTGCATTAATTTGGATGTCGGGGATGGTTTGTTTTTTGTCTTCGTGGGAACTCAGAGGAGTGGGTTTGGTTCATATTTCAAGCCAACAACAGTAGCTTTGCATTGTAGCTAAATATTTAATATATGTTATGCATTACTGCTGATGATTTGCTGAAGTATACAATATTTACGAGGGGTGACCGCAAGGTTTTGAGCCTAACCCAGAAAATGGGTAGCTAGGCAAGCCAAATTATACTTTCTATAATCTACCACCTCTCCTTGTCATTAAGCATGTTCTTGTTTCAAACTATTTGTGTTTTATTTTTTGCAGATTCTTGAAGTGGGTAGTGGTCAGTGATTAGTCGTAGAGGCCCCAGAAACCAAATTGCAGTCTGCTTTTGTGTTTTGAGCTGATATATTATTTAACTAAAGGTTCAGTGTGTTGGGTTTAGGAGGATATATTGGCAGAAATGGAATAAAATACAATTAGTATGTTTTCTGTAGTGTATAATCACCTGAAAATAAGAATCATTGTGTTTTCCTTATCTTAGAATGAGCCATTTTTTATCTACACAGGGAGCAGGTCTTCATCTACGGGGATCAACCGCCATGTTTCTGCAGAAGCCCAGACAAGGGCGTTTTTGCATTGGCCACCGTAGTTAGAAGCCGTTCCATGACAAGAGTGTCAGAAAAACATGTTTCAATGTTTTTTTACCGGTTTAAGTCACCCAATCCGTTTGTTTCAGAGAGAAAGAGACCTCTGCAGATAATTTGGTTCTTAGTTAAAACCTGCTGAACATCAGGTTATTAAATTATCAGAGAAAAAGAGTGAGCACACATTAGCAGGTGCTAGGCGAACAGCCCAGCTCCGATATGCCAAACACCATCGGAGTGACTCTGATTTGTAACATGAAACTGCTTTATTCAGTGTTGTTACTGGTTTTGTCACCTGGTTGATTTGTTTTCAGAGAGGAAGAGACCTCTGAGGATAATTTTGCTCACGGTAAAAACCTCCTCAACATCTGGATCCGAAATAAAATGAGCACACATTATGTTATCAGAGAAACGTGAGCACACACAGCAGGCCCTGGGCGAGTGGCCCGTTTGCAATGTGCCAAAGGTTGGAGAAACACTGGGGAGGAAGAGACCTCTGTGGATCATTCGGCTCCCAGTAAAAACCTCAACAATGAGCACTGAAGGAATTGTAACTTATACTGTAAAAGTTTCAGGCAAGTTTCTGCAATCCTCACAGATAGACGCCACTAAATCTCCCTAAATCTTACACGCTGGTCCTTTAGTTTTAGGTCTGAGCAGATTCACACCGTTGTTTAAGGCTCTTTAATCAATAAAATAACAAACTAAATCTTCTTTTTGAGTATTGATTTTGTAAACTTTATGTGGAATGATATCACAGTGATTTGGAGACTGTAATTGGAGACTGACGAACGCACTTGAATGAATAATGTCGAACAAATTACAACTAAGACACAGCATAAGTTTTATCTGATGTAATAATTCAATTCCACTTAAATATGCATGTATGCCAGCTTTTTTATTTATTTATTTTTGGGGTTTGCAGTATTTTTTTTAAATCTGGACCCCCCTCAGTAAACATGTAGGTTCAACTCTGTATGCTCAGACTTTTCCAGGTAACATACATGCACATATATGATCTAATCTCCTATAGATGCTGATTAAGCACACACAGGCTCAACTGTAGCAACACAAGGGATTTTTGACAAACCCGTCACCCAGCAGTCTAACTTAGTTCACATTAAAGTTTGGAAAAACCTTCTCGACCCTCTGACGAAATTACATGCCATGTATCATGAATTCCAGCCTTCAGCAGACGTTTAGGGGTAGAATAATATGTGGCACTGCTCACTGAGCTGGGTGGTTAAGTGGTATGTACCGTCTAATTAAGGGGTATTAAGGTCTGGAAATTCAATAAGGGGAGCTGGAGTGAAGGCAGCAGTTATTATGACGGATGATGTGTATGCATACTATAGATCCAGCTGCCGTCTGGGACGTCATTTACTGAGGGAGGGTACCAAGAGTGTTTTTCATGTGCAGGCTAGCAAAGAAGGTTCAAATTTGATCACAATTTAAAAACCTTTTTCTCAGAGCAACTGATGCAGTTGCTCCCTTCTTACTTTAAAGCAGTGTGTCAAGCTCAAAAGAAGTGTCCTGACTTAGTTTGAGAATGTAGACTTCAGTCCTAAGTGGATTAAAGAAGAACTTGGTTCCAGAAGATAACAGGAGATAAGAGCAGAAATGAGCTGCTTTTAAAGACCGATTGATGGAAGAACATTAAAGCAAGATAACCTTCAAAGGAGATCATGTTACACATGTCCATAATCAGCATAATGAGAACTGACTAAACCATTCAAATACTGAATATGGAATCTGATATCTTTAATAATGTTATGGGCTCCAGGGACACTAACATCTGTCTGTTAGTTGGTGTGAAATATCTTAACTATCGCATTGATAGCCTGCCATTAAGGTGCTGATTCTGGCCGGTATACTCACTTCCCTCTGCTATCCGCATGCTACCATTTCTAAATCCCATTCACTACTGGGAACAAGAATTACCTCCAGTTTAACAACCTGTGCGCTGAAAATGGCAAGTTTTGACGGATCATGCAATAAGGCATGCCTGCTTTGTTCATTCAGTGAATTGTTGTAAAGATCTACAATGAATAAAACAACTTGTGAACGCACCTTGGAAAAGCCCAGACTCCGTCTCACAGGAGTCTCATGCCCGATGTCGATACGTGTTGTGACATGGCCAGTCGGAGTTAATTTAGTGACAGTGACTACACTAATGTACCGATCCGTTCCACTTCACTTGAGCTTCTTGGATATTGTCGTAACAACGTTCTGCTGGAGCCGCATACAGCCAGCAAATCATCTGTGGTTTAAACGGGTCCAGTGAGCTCCTCCAGAGCTAAAGTATACTCAGACTTCACCACTAGGGCTCTGATTACCTAATTATGTTTGTCCTTTTTGTCACTTAAAGTTGAATCACACAGTGACATGCGCCTGTGGAAGTGTTGTGTGACCTTTTTTTTTTTTTGTTCAGGGTCATTTTAATGTCAGTGCTCACCTCTACGCATGCAAATGTTCCACCAAAATAAGACCACCGCTGGCACTATTTTGTAAGATCACCGTCACTGCAGCTGTGATTGGTTCAAAGAAACAAAAACAAGCCAGTGTTGGTGATTCCAGACCTTCCTCTAGCGCTGACATGGTGCTGTGGAAATAGACCTGGCTGTGGGAGACTAGTGATCCCCAGACTCCTCTCAGCGATACCTTAGTTTTGTAAAATGACCATGCAAATATTGTTGAGATTGTCTCATTTAATTTGCTCAGGTTCAGTGGGAGAGACAGGGACAGCATCAAGAAAAAAAGCTGTAGCTTCATTCATGTTCTGATGGTTCAAGGTTGAAAAAATGTGTGCAGTTGTGTGGGCGTATGTTTGTATGAGAGAGCAGTCATATTTGCTTTTTACATATAGAATCTCTGTTTGTTTTTGTGTGTGGTTTCTGTGTTTTACTTGCTTATGGCTTAGTACGTTTGTCATGTGTTTATGACTGTTTGCATGTGGTCATGAACGCATGTGTTTTAATTCATGTTTATATATGGATGTGTGTGCAGTTGTGTATTCATACAGTGTGAGTGACAAATGTGTGTATCTGTGTTTACAGATAAATGGGTTCACACTGACGTGTGTGTGTGTTTCTGTCAGTATGTGTGTTTGTGTCCTCGAGTTTAATCATGTCTGATTGTGTGTTTATTTGTGTGTGTGTGTGCGTGTGTGTGTGTGTGTCTGAGAGTCATTGTGAGGCTTTCCCAGACCTTTCCAAAAGTCAATACAGCAACCTAATCAGTTCCCACAATCCTCTGCTCTCACTCTGTGTGTCCAGTCATTCAAATCTAAATGACCTCTGCCGCTGTGCTCGTGTTGATTGGTTCTCCACAAAGGCTTTGCCAGTTGATTGGTCTATGCCACATGCAGGCAAAGGTTCAAGGTCAGTTTGCACTCGTAGACTTCCTCCTGACTGTGTTTCCCAGACAGCAGCTTCCCGCTAAACACTGGTGTGTGTGCATTGTTTCTATTGTGTTGTCACTCACTGTCATCGCAGGGGAGCGTGCTGAATGCCTTCACTTTTTTTTCTTTTACCCTCAAGACCCAAATTCTTTTGCTGGTTTTGCAAAAGCTGTTTAAAATTTGGATGTAAGAACTGTCCTGCAACAGCTGGAACAAATGAAGGGCTAGATCTCTAACTCGGTGCAAGTTTTCAAAGATAAAAATGATCCAACCTTGATCTGTCCTCGGTCGTGTCAAAGAGGAAAGCCTGCAGACAAATTAGCAGTGAGGCAAAATGTGTTTTTGAAATGAAAAATCTTCAAGTAAACATTTGAAAATGATCATTTTACTGACAAACACTACTATCAGATTCTCTGATAGTGCTCTTATTTTGAAATGTGTATCTGTCTTCTCACTCTATTGGCTGGATGTAAGCCAGACAAATTCAAAAACTCACAAACCATAAACGTTACTCACTTTAACCTCGGTCATAAAAAGAAGTTCCCTCTAAACGTTAATAATTAATCTGTCTAATCAGCCATGTTGTGCTTATCTCCCAAAAGCAAAACAAAGAGCCTGATACTGCCGTCTGTGACACACTGTTACTATTACACTGCACCGTGTGACTGCAACAATGGAACTGCATCAGTACCTGCAGGACTGAGAACGTCACACAAAGAAGACGCGATAAAGGCGTCTGTGTTTGCTCTGCATCTGTTGCACAGCCTGCCAATGAGTTTAAAGTAAAGGCTGAACGAGCAGCTGCCTTATTGTCGGCATTTAAAAAAGCATCTGTAAGTGACTGTTGTATCTGTGCCAGTAGACGGACAGTGAACGCCTCTCAGAGAAAACTGTTTTTCAGCAATGACGGCTGAATAATCCCCCTTTGATAGCTGAATGTTTTTGAAATCACGTGACTGTTTTTAAAGGTTTCAAGGACTCCTGGGTCATGAAACGCAGAGAAACACCGAGCACACCTGCACTCAAACAATCAAGATCAAAAAACGGGTGCATAAGCCATTAACCCCCCTTTCAGACATCAGATAAACGGTGCGTGACGCGTCGGCTCTGATCCGTTGTTCACCTTTGAAACTGGTGATTTTGAAAGTGCTGCGTGATGCTTTCAGGAGCAGCAGTTTTTTTTTTACTGCCATTAACACAACCATCTTTTCTTCTTGGTGCGATGTTTGAGGGAGACGGCGTGATGAGCATGTGGGGCTTGTACAAACAAGAAGCAGATAATCTGTTCCACTCGGTTGACTGAGGTAAACCTGCTGCTCTGTAGGTTGGGGGACTTTTACACACTAGGATGTGACTGGTGGAGACATAGGGCTGTATCTCATAGTGTCTGTTGATACAGTGACAACTACAGTTGGCGTGACAGGAAATATTTGAATTTGGTGTTACAATATTGAGTTTCAGTGCTGATACTGAACCTTTTTCTTGGTACCTCCAGGCACTGTTTGAGCAGTCTCTTCTCAAACAAGCACAGAGAATACTGTCAGACTCTTCCTACGTTCTCTACACTGAGTGCGAGCTTTTACTCTCAAACAGACGATACAGGATGGCCAAACCTTAAGTGAATCATTTTAAAAACCAAATTGTGCCATCCTTAACCAAGATTTTAAATAATGTTGCTTGATGCTTTAGGGGTTGTGTTGTGCTTTGCTTTTGGAGCTCTGGAGCTTGGAGCTTCTGAGTCTAAGACGAATTCTCCTACGGGGACAATAAAGTATATTGTATTGGATCGTATTTTACTGTATATTATTGTATACCTCACTTTTTTCATGGGTGGATGCACTGATTTTAGTCCCTTTGCTTGTGTGATGTAATGACTGGCTGCCACAAAATATCATCTCGTCTTGGCATGGAGTTTGAGAGGGAGACTTAATCAGTAACAGGTTTAAACAAGCAACTTCTGTAACATTTTCACTGGCCTCCATACTACTTTCTACTGTTTAATAACCTGTTTTCAGGCTTGTCTGTGATGTTGAACGTGACACTCTTGGGAAAAAGAAAAAAAAAAGGCATACTCATCTGCTGCGTACATGGCTCTAGGCCACTCACCTATTTTTAACAGGTTTTCTTGTGTTTAATAAACCCACCTACACACGCACATTTTTTGGAAAAAAGGGTATGATTGTTGGCATTTCACTTGCAATTTATGCTCCTAGCATTGACTCAAAGTTTTACTCCTTAATAGGGATAATTGTACTTTGAGGTTTCTATTAGAACATGTGTACATGCTGCAATGTCCAAAACTTTATATTTCCTCATACTGTCTTTGTTGGAACACCTGTATCAACTCTCTTTCTGAAACGTTTCATTTTAGCGCCTGTCTCTTTAAGCCCTTCTCCCAAAAGAGCCCAGTCTGCTCTGATTGGTCAGCGTTTCCAGGTCCGCTGCCTCCTGGCACCCCTGCATTGTCATTGCAGCATGAATGGAATGACCGTAACAGAGAACAGCAGCACTTTCTACTGTGAAAAATCAAAAGCTTCTAAACACATTTTCCAGCAGGAATATGATCCAAAATCTGGGAGAAATTAACAACAACCAACCAAGCAAGATAGCATGTTTTCCTGACTTTAGCATGTAGCTACATGTAGCAGCGTTCTTGCAGTTGGGCAATGAACTAATTAAAGCTTGTAAACACAACCCGACATGTTCCAGCAGGAATTTGATTGGAAATCTGGGAGAAATGAACAACCTCAGCAACAAAGAGTACATTTCCCTGACGCTAACATGTAGCTTCATGTAGCAGCATAGGCTACATACTGTAAACACTTGCAGTAGCATGCCTGAAGCAGAGGATCTAAAGTCAGCTTGTCAAGTTGTAAACAGTATTCAGAATGGTCTGAGGTTTTTGCTCACATGGGTTACTTCTACATATGTTTACCTCATCAGTTTAAACTTTGGCCATGTTGAATATCAACTCTCGACACTGTAAAAGCATAATAGGTCCCCTCTAGGTTTATTCCTAGGTCTTTCAGGAGCTTTTGAGTTAGGAGCAGTACTGTGGTTCAACAGATCCGGTGTAGACACTGATGGAGGACTGCAGCTGTTGCTGATGTGCTGCTTTCTCTGCACGGTTGGTGTAGACGAGGTCAAAGTTCAGCAGTGGCAACATGGTGTTCACACACTCAGTAGAAAACAACTGGACGTCTGCTGCCTCGTTTATCGCCAGATCATTCCGAATGTTCTGCACGTTTTCCCTGCAAACGTGTGCCTGCTGTTCTCACTGGAGACAGTTCGACGTCTGAGGAGTAAATACAGCAAACAGTGCCAGCTGTTTATAAGAGCAACAATGCATCATCTCTTAGAGAACATACCAGCAGTTGTGTTGAGTCAGTTTTAGTGCTCAGAAAAAAAAGATGGCCTCACAGGCTTTCCCATTGAAGGCTCTGATAGAGAGGATGGCTGTGGTCGAACACAGGACTTTGTTTGTTATGGGAGAGGAAGAGGAATCCCTTAAACGAGACAGCTGCTCATTTCCAACCCCGACGGCGTACGAACGCTTCCAGCACTACAGATCCTCGTTTTGCCAGCTCCCCCCCGCCCCCGTGTCCCGCAGAGAGAGCATTAGCCACACATGTCGAGGTTACACAGGGAAAATACAAGCAGGAGAAGGGTCACTGCCTCGGTTTTACCCCCAGAGCTTTCAGGGCGGGAGGTTTGTGTTGGTGTTTTGGTTTCTGGCCTGGAGGAGGTGTCAGGATTGTGATAAAGGCCAGAAAGAGGTGTCACTCTGGACAATTGACACATGTGGCTGACTTCATGACTGAGGATGTTATACAGTGCTGGGGTGGGCAGAACTCCAACTCTTATGGATCTGAAAGGACTCAAACCACATTTTATAGACAGTAAACAGAATGAAGTTCCAAGTCAAAATCAACCAGCACGAGATCCTAACAATCCGTATGATGGCAAATCCCCAGCTCAGTCTCCACAAGAAAATGTCAGCATTGTATGTTTCTTTAACATACAAAGATGGCTGTTTTTTGTGGGACCCTGGGCAGTTTTTCCAGCAGCTTTTCAGCCTCCAGACATGGGTGTTTTTAGCGGCACATGGCTGTTTTTCTAACGGCTTTTTAGGCACCAAACGTATGTGTGGTTGTTTCCCAGCTGCCCCAAACATGGGTATTTTAAGGGACCCATCACTGTCTTTCTAGCAGCTTCTCAGCCCCCAAACATGGGTGTTTTGTAGTGAACCCTGGCTGTTTTTCCAGCAGGTTTTAGCCCCCAAAGGTGGACATTTTTTAAGGACATGCTGCTGTTTTTCCTGTGGGTTTTAGGCAATAAATGTGGGTGTTTTTAGGGAGCCATCACTGTTTTTCCAGCACCTTTTTGACCCCCAAAAGTGGAATTTAGTGATCTGTTGCTGTTTTTCCAGCAGGATAGTTGCTATGAAAATGTTTTACTGGGACATTGTTGCGACTCCTGCAGGGATATTGGCTCTAAAAGTTTTTTTTATTTACTTACAGATTTCTCAAAAACCTTTCTAGATCTTAATTTCATCGAATGATGTAGATAGCAGCGCTGAGTGACTTCAGCCTTCTGCAGGTTTTGAGTGTTGGTGCAGGATGTCCTATCAACCTCAACTTCTTGTCAGATATTTCCCAGAACATGACGTCTGCCCTCAGAAAATGATTGCTGACATAACAGAGAAACCAAACATCAGGTTATTATCAAGCCAAAACATTTCTTTGCTAAATCCAAACATGTTTGGTGATACAGTTGTCTGTCTAGAGAACTGTAGAAAAACTGTAGATAAACTCAAGATAAATTGCTTTTCTTATGTTGAGATGCTGACGTTTAATTCCTCAACAGCATCTTTCCCAGTTTAATAATCTGACCTGTTGCTATAGGTCACAGTCTGACACCTCTGACTGTGCTCTGTGAGATAGTTTACTCAGGTTTAACTGGAATGAGAGGCTCAGAGGTCCTACTGCTGCAACAGCTGGGCCTTGATCCACAGCTCCCATTCCCGGTCCAGACTCTTCAGCGTCTCCCTGTTCATGTGTTGACATTAGCTCGGCGGAGGCCCAGCTTCCTTTCATGTCTCTGCGCTGGTAGAAAATCCACATAACAGAAGTTTGGGATTATTTTTCCTGCTTTATTTAAAAAGTTGTTGGTTTTTTGTTGAAGGGGTTTTATGACGTCTTGAGTCTATGAAAGCTGATCTGTTTGATTTCTGGTGGTTCAAGACATTTCTAGAATGTCATGGTATTTATTTGTGGAGCCTTTTCAGCACAGTGAAAGTCAATATTGGGGAATCTCAAACATTCATGACATTAGATGGTTTGAAGCCTAACTGGAGGGGATATTAGGCTGAATAACACTAATAAACCACGAAGTAAGACTGTTTTCAGCAGGAAGTTTCAGTCTCAGTATGCTTCAAACGGTGTGACAAACAGTTCCTGATGGCAGAATATGGGGGTACAGCATTCCACAATTTTTGTAATTTTCTTAATAGACAATAATGAGGGTCCTTTTACACAGTGAAAGAGTGAAGCATTCAAACTTTTTTACGAAACCTTCTTAAGTTCTGAATTTTTATTCTTCACATACATGCTCCATTTTTTGATCAACAACCAACTCCAACATCATAAATGTTTCATTTTTACAGTTCATTGTGTCTTGTGACCTGTTATATGAACAAGTTTGTTTGAAGCATACAGAGGTGTTGTGTTTTGGCTCCTGTTAGTTTGTCTCATCTGATAGTTTGTCGAAAATCTCAAAGGCTTGGCAGCATATTTCTATAAAAATTTAGCAAGAAATTACATCATTGGCCAAAACAGAAATGACTCCTTTGTATTGAAGATCTGAATCCAGTTGTGCCACAATGTGGCATTTATAAGCACTTAATGTATGAATTCATATCACCTCAACCATAAGACGTATCCACTCAGAAAAAAATGTTAGCATTGTACGTTTCTGCAAACCACAGATGAAACTTCACGTTTCTTTATGTTTCAACAACGCTGTGGTTAATGTACGATAATGTTTAGGCACAAAAATAATCTGTTATGGTTGGGAAAAGATCATGTTTTTGATTAAAATAGCTGCTTTTAGTGGCACTATCCTGCAGCTCCGCTTGGTAACAAACAACTGCTTTTTGTTGTGCTATCCCCACTGGATAAACAGTGACAAGTCCCGACAAAACACCCACATTTAGAGGCTGAAAAGTCTGTAAACACAGAAATTGCTCGCTAAATCACAACTGGTTTTGTCCTTTATTGGTGTGGAGCAGTGGTCAGCAGTAGGGTTGCAATGGCATGACATTTTCATGGTATGATAACCATCTCAGAAAATATCCTAGTTTCACAGTATCACGGTATTACAGAATTATTATTATTATTATCAGTTATTAAAGGAATGGAAATGTAAGGGATATTTTTGGTTGAACCAATGTTTTATGTTTTTACACTTTTTGTGTGTAAAAAGTCTTGCCTTTGAAAAAAACTATAATCAAGGCGAGATTCTCCGTCCAGTTCCTTTTTTTCAATGTTATAAATAAGAAAATGTACACAGTATGATAAGCGTTAACTTTATTACAGTATACCTTGAAACCGGCATACTGCTGCAACCCTAGTCAGCACACCATCCACCATCCCCTCCATCTCCCAATGACAAAGTCATTTCATATACTACGTCACTTTAGAAATGTGTGTCCAAATGTAACGCATCCATTGTTTCCAGAAATGCACAGTTTTCTTGTGGTGACTGAGATGAGCGTATAGACAAAACTTTTCCCTACATTCATTGATTCAAGACAAGCTTTTATAGCCCATAACCAACTCCACCCTCCAAATAATGTTTGTTTTTCTTTGCAAATTAATGTTTGCACTTCTCTGAAAACACATCTCATTGATAATTTTCCAACATAGCTGATTAAGATAACCATTCATTCTCATACACGTTGTGCTATTGCAACCAAATTCAGGAGACATGTCCACATACAAACTCTTGACTCGTCTTTGGTGACAGCAGCATGATGGATATAAAAAGCTTTAACTGTGTGGTCAAGAGGTGGACTCTCTTTAACTTTTGCACCATTCACCCCTCAGCCATTAGTTTTCCTGCATTATGTCCATCATAGTTAAAGTTTCTAAGCATTGTTAAAAGAACTAAAGCATGCTGAAGCCTTGGTGGGGCTCTCCAAGTGCTTACTTTTTTGTTTTTTACCCAAGTCAATTTTTTTTATCCATTGACAAAGATATCCACCTCGGCTTCTCATTTTCTTTGGTCCATCGGAAAGTACAAACGAGGTCTTTGATGTTCAGAGTTCAGGCAATCAGCGGTGATGAATGAGGGAGACGAGGTGAAGCACAGACTTTTGGCACGGAGCCCTAGTTTAAAATTGGGCTAGTAGCTCTGTAGGTCAAAGTGTGTGAGTGTGTGAGGAAGAGAAGGAGGGAAGGAAGGAGGGGAGAAGGAGTGGATTAGGGAAGGAGGGAGGGTAAGCACAATAAGATAGTGTGCCACTGTCAGATGCCTCTTTCTCCCCCCTCAGCAGAGCGAGGGCGGGCGGCACACGCTGTCCACAAAGAACATGGATGTATGTGTGTGTGTGTGTGTTTGTGTTGGAGTCTTCGGTGGTAAAAGAGCCTTTAAAGTGTGCTGGGAGGAGGGAGACCCTTCTCTTTCTTTGTCCACCCAAACTTGGTCCGAGCATCAGATTCCTCCGGTGGTGCACATCAGGAATGTCCATATGGTCTTCGCTGGTAAACAGCACACGCCTTCTCTTTGTGTACGACACAATGGAACATCATCCTTTGTTTAGTTCCTTTTTGTGGCATCAAAGAGCCAGACGTCCGCTGCTGTCAGCGTCACAGTGAAGTTTTCTGTCTGTGTTTCTATGCCTGTTTTACTTATGAATAATTTTACATATAAGCTTTATTTAAAAGGTCAGGCTGATTTTATTTTACTTTTTTTTTCATTGTCAACAAATCCCATGAAACAACCAAAACCAACAATGTGTCAGTGCATCGCTTGATACTCCTAGACTTTCTGTCTGTGGCTCTTAGGTTCAAGCTTTTGGTTCCTACTGAAGGCATACATCTTGAAAAACATCTCACAAATATATAGTTTCATTTTTTTTAAAGGCTCTGTTATTTCATATAGTGTATTTCAATAGTGGACCTTTGCTGCTTGTCACCCCCCTGCTCTCTCATCATCTCATCATGTAGTCTGTCTTCATCTCTGTCAATAAAAAGGCAAAAAGATCTACAAAAAAAAAGAGACTTAAAATTATATTTCACCCTCCAAATGACCATTTGTATACCAGTCTCTCACCCCGTGTTGAGATGAATTCATGAAGAAAACTTTGGTTTTCTCACATCCCCCCATGGTGAACGAAGAATCCCCAAAACAGAGAAAATTCTCAATGAATTGAGGTCATAGGGGTCCGCGTTTAACGACAGCAAAACTTTATCAAAACATCAGTTTACAAACCCTCTCATATCTTATGCAGTATAATCCAAGTCATAATTATCCAGTCGTATGCGTGGTACTTTTTAAACAGAAAGCCCTTTCCAATGGGGAACTGAAATGAAAGTGAAATTTATCTACGTTCTCTTCAAAGCCAGACTCCATTGACAAAAATAGTAATTTTACCTTGCTGAACACGGGAGCTGCTGGTCTACCACTGCCTCAGTCAGTTAATTAATTTATGTTATTGTGTGACGTTGGTGAATCCAAGCTAACCCTTTAAAACACCCAAGTCACACAATATAATAATACAACTAACTGAACGAGACAGTGGTAGGCCAGCACTTCTGTGTTCAGTGAGGTAAAATTCCTGTTTTTGTCAATGGAGTTTGGTTTTGAAGAGAACATAGAAAAGTTTCCCCTGAGTTTTCCACTGGAAAGGGCTGTCTATTTGGGAAGTCCTGAGCATAAGACTGGACAAATGAGACTGGGATTATGCTGCACAACTTTGCTTAAAAGCAGGCCCTCTTTTATACAATTCATCAAGAATTTTCTCCATTTAATGGATTCTCCATTCGCTGTGAAAGCATGCAAGAAAAACGCAGTTTTCTTCATGCAACACAGGGTGAGTAGTTGATATACAAGATGTCATTTGGGGGGTGAAGTATTCCTTTGAGGACGTGCAGACACTGCAACAAAAAATGAGGCAAAATGTGATGAAACAAAAACTACATTCTTACTGACAGCTGCAGATTCGTTTTGCACCTCTGCAAGATAAAGTTTGTTTTTAATTATTTGCACATCAGCAAAGTAAAGTAAGATGAGTCAATTCTCTGTCAGACGTAGTGACTGTGTGAAGTCACGATGAAACGATGAGTTTGTTTATGAGTTTCCTCAGAGCGTCCCAGGACCTTTTCAGTCATGCAGTTTCCCTCTTCAGAGAGGACAGCCGAGGGTTTAGAACAACACAGCTCCCCTCTGATCCACTGCTGACACTGCAGACCTGAACTTTACCCCGTTTGTAAGTGTGTGTGTGTGTGTGTGTGTGTGTTACTCTCCATCCATTCATCCTCTGACTTTTTCCCAGCCAGGTTCCCCTCTCCACCGCACCGCAGCGACTCGGTCAGAATGAGGGTTTGTGGGTCAAAGGTCATTCATATGCCTGGTTCAGAAAGAGGAGAGGCATCTCCCAAAAGTGCAGCGTTTGTTTTTCCCATTAGCATTAGCTTGTCACGCTAATGAAGAGCGGCACATGTGGCTTTGCGATTAAGAGGGAATCCACTTCGAGGGCCCCTCTGTTCTGCAGCTCAGTCATATTTCAACAAGGGGAGCTTTGCAGAGTCTGGTACTGCTAGTCTGAATTTCCCACTGAACAAATATCTTTAATACTCACAGAAGGGAGGGGAGTGAACTGAAGGACTGTTCATGTACTGCACCTCGACTACACCGTCAAAAAAAAATCTAAATCTGTACCCACTATTTTGGTCCTGTGGTCACATCCAAAGCCAAAAAATATAAAAAGACCAAAATACAAATCTCCAAACATACAGTTAAGACTCTGACTTTCATCCTAAATTCCCCAAATTCTCTGCTAATTCTCCACAAACACAGCAGAGTAGTGAAACTGTGGTGATTAAATATCCAGCTGTCAGCTGTGAGGGGAATGCTGTAGCAACCAGGAGCTGTAAACTCGACAGGTCAACAGGTATAAAGTGTTTTCTGACTCTGCTCCGCTGACGGTCACTAAGAGGCATCAATAAACATGCAGGTTTACAGGCCTCCTGGGTGACTGCAGCCTGGCTGATGGTGTGCAGGTACAGATCTCTGAAACCCAACACTGCAGAGTTTTCCATGCTTTGTCCACAGCTGAGGGCCTCTTATTGGTCAGAGAAAGGTCAGTGCCGTGGTAATGCCATGGTAACAACAGATCGAGGCTAATACAGCTTCTTGTGCCATTAGTACAAAGTATAGCATTACATGACCTCAAAAGCCCCTTTTTTTGAGATCCTCAAATCATTTCATGAACACAAATAATCTGTTTGTGATCTCAACGAGCTGTCAGAACTGTTTTGTGGTTTCTTACTGGGCCATATTGGAAGTCCTGTTCTTTCTTTTGCAAAAATAAGACTCACTGTTACATGAAGACATTGTTTCTTTGCTTCTGGACCTTCCTTTAGACAGCCCAGAACAAAATGTTAGCATTATTCATACGTCTTATATCAGCATTTCTAAAGTGACGTAGTATTGGAGATGACTTTGTCATTGGGAGATGGAGGGGATGGTGGATTGTGTGTTACCAGGGCGAGACACCTGCCAAGTGGCAGACCACTGCAAACAATGGTTCGAGACCAACAAACAACAAAACCAGTTGTGTTTTAGCGAGTCATTGCTTTTTAGGCACCAAACGTGAGTGTTTTGTATCAAACCATTGCTTTTTTTCACTGGGGACAGACCCACCAAAAGTGGCTGATCTTTACCAAGACATGGCTGCATTTCTGCTGGGATAGTCCCACCAAAAGTGTTTGTTTTTTAAAGACATCGTGGGATTCCTGCTGGAATATTGCCTCGAAAAGCAGTTGTTTTTTATTGATACACAGCTATGTTTCCTGCCAGGAAACAGCCATGAAGATTGGTTGTGTTTTAGAGACATTCCTAAGTTTCCTGTCAGGATAGGGCCATGAAAATTGGTTGTTTTTTACTGAGACATTGCTCCTTTTCCTGCCGAAATTATGCCGCCAAAACTGGGTAATTTTGCTAAAATGTGATCTTTTCCTATCCATAACTGAGGGTATTTTGTGCCTAAACCTAACCACGTCATTTTTATATGCTACATAATAACAAAATAGTTTTTTATGTTGATTTGGTTCCACTAGAACATACATATTCTGGGTTTTTTTAAATCAGTTGGTGGTTCTCCTGTTGTACTGAGACAAAGTTTTCTTTGGTGATTGTGTGGTAAGCTCTGCCCATTTCTAGAGATCATATTTTGAAGTTTTTAATTGGTTTCCTTTGTTGTAGCCTGTTGTATTTGGATTTGTATTCTTCAGTAAGAAGCCAACTCTGGTACTTGACAAGTAAAACTCATACATGTTATGCTTCTTTTTCTGCAGGGTGACCGGGTGTGGTTACGGGAAGATGAGCAGTACCTTCCGAGCACCGTGTCCTCGTGCTCTGGAGGGGTTGTTGTCTTTGCCACAGACTACGGCCAGGTAAGAACCACAAAAGGTCATTTTGTGTGACCTTCTCTCTGAGTCTGCACATTGTAAACCTGAGCGTTGCATCCCATCAGAGCGTCCTATCCTCTTTCAGCACCTTTCAACCTTTTCTAAGAATGTTGACTGTATACAAACTCAAGAACTTTTCCTGTCCCTGTGGCAGTGTTAGTTCCTGGGCAATGCTGCACTTCCTGTCTCCCACAAAGCGTATTTAGTTAGAATTGGGGGAAAGGAAATTCTTTTGTTGTTACTGATGTTTAAATACCTTTAAAGATCCTCTGTGAAGAATAAGTAGCCACAAGGACATGAAGTGCATAAAGTGAGAGAGCCAAAACAGCAACGTTACTTAATTTGCTAATTCTTTAAGTTTAGTAACTCATTAAAGCAGAAAAACAACCGTCATAAAGGTCAAAGAACAAACAGCTAAGAAACTCAAAGATTCTGACGTTGTTTCATAATGTGCAAAACCATGTGATTGTTTTTTATTTCATCATTAATTTAATTTGTGTGATATCCACAGTGCTTCAGATGTGGTGTAGTAACATAACTGAATGAATTAAAGTCACCTTGAGCAGGCAGCTCTTCTAACTTGGCAGAAAGTGTCCCATATTCTGTTTCCTCAGTTGACCTTGTTCCATAGAAACGAACAAACCAGGCAAAGTTAACTGTTTGCTCTCCTGAGAAGGAAAATCCCCATCTTTCCCATACATCTTCTCACACTGACACATTTTTCATTAACCACCAAGAGAACAAAGGCTTAAAGAGGTCCACGTATAATTTGGGATCAGCTCAAGATGCTGCAAATCCCCTAAACCCCATATGGTTGTGTATTACCTCTTTGATCCATGTGTTGTCAAAACAGCAGATCCAGACGAGGTGAAGGACAAATGGAGCAGAGGTCACAGGGGCTTACATGTGTGGTTCATGTTGCTTATTAAGAATTAACAAAAATCAACCTGTCAAGCAGCTTTAGACGTCGGATTTTACATAAAATATTTCTTGTTGTTGGCTGTATTTTTTTTCTCTGTAAGGTGGTAAAGTAAAAAAGAATGAAAATAAGAAATGTGTCAGGTAACGTCAAGAAGCCAGAGGCTTATACAAACAGACCTCCCATCAACTAATGGAGAAAAGCAAACAATGACCAAAAAAAATGAGAAAAGTAGACAAAAAACAAACAATTATTATACAGAGAAATACAACAAAAGGTAAATGACAACAGGAAGAAATCAACTGTTAATTTGCTCTCTTCAACGCCAGACTCCATTGAGAAAAACAGTGATTTAACATTAACAAACACAGGTCTACTGCTGCCTCTAACAGTTATGTTGTTTGTCTTATTGTGTGACTTTGGCGTTTCAAAGGGTTAGACACTTTCACCAAAGTCACAAAATGACACAAACTAACTATCTCATCAAAGCAGTGAAAGATCAGCAGCTCCTGTGTTCAGACAGCTAAAATTACTGTTTTTGTCAATGGAGTCTGGTGACTTTGGCAAAAGCATAGATGGGAACCTGAAACCATTAACGGCTTCTCAGTTGGAACGGGCTGTCTGATGGTGAGGTAAAGCTGTGAAAATACTCTCAATTCAGCGTACACTTAAACTGACATTGATTTTTTTAGGTGGCTGAAGTACGTTATGTTGCATCCCCTGTCCACAGCAGAACATTGCTTTGCTTCCTTGTCAGACTTCAGCCTGCTTCTCCAAACTGGGAGTGTGCCGATTGACATCTGCTGTATGTAACACACTGACTAAGCATAAGTACCCCATACAGCCCCACTTCAAAAAGTCTGAACTCTCCCTTCAAACTCCACAGATTTGGACTGACTGTACAGTGTTATGACACATGCAACGTGAAGAGTGTATCTTCACACAGTGGGAACCTTTTAAAGCTTTGCTTTGACTCCAAACATAAATGCGATCATGGAGAGGACAGACAAAGCGTCCAGCATCACGTTGTGTTTAAACACCTCGCAGTTGTATATGATTTATAAGGCACACACACACCTGATAAACCCTGTAGAGACAAACACAGCTCTGCCATCAGCTGGTTTATGTCTCCTTCAACACACAAAGTCACTGTGGATGTGAGTTTGTTTAGAGGCGTTGAGCATCAGCATGCAGTTTGATTTTATTATAACACCACCATAAATAATACACCACTAATCTACACGTCAAATATATTATATTGCAGTAATATATAGCAGCTTCACAATAAAAGCCTCCCACTCAAACAGGACTGAAAAAACAACAACAACTGGAAACATAGGACTAAAACCAAACTCAAAGCCACATCTTTATGGATTTGCCTTGACAATATATTTTTAAAATGATCTGTAATAACTTAGTTTTTTGGGGGGATTCTGCCAAATACAAAATGCTTATTATAATGTGAGAAGAATATCCACAAATATTTTCCAGAAGCCTGAACTTAATTGAGTTTAGACGACTAACTGCTGTTAAACCAAGGCCTTAAAATCAGACCAACAAACAATAACTGATTGGATTTACTCTCTGTTGCCGTCCTGTGCTGACAGCGTTAACAAAGACTTTCTGTGTAGCCGGTGTGCAGCGGAGGGTCACTACCAGAAGATGGCCTGTAAATGTGAGCGCTGAGGGATTTAGGGTGATGATGAGCCAGCGTATTGTCCTGCAGATTTACTGGCAGATTAAGGCATTCTTAACTCTCTCTGAGACTCTGTTAGACCTGCTGCTCACTGAAGCTAATGACCCTCCACACCACAGTTTATGGTCGCAGCCAGAGGATGCTGGTGATTGGTGCTGCTGTGTTGGTGTCATACTTCAGGGGAGGTTTTGTGGCCATGAGGTGGTCAGTTTAGTTTTAGTTATAGGATGTTTTTTCTCATCACATTGAAGAGCCTTTAAAGGTTCAGTGTGTATGATTTAGGCAGATATATTATTGAAATATAATATCATAAGTATCATTAGATTTTTTAAAATATCTTACTGCGTTTGCTTTTGTCTGTAATCTTTAAACAAAAATTAAATATTTTTGTCTGCTCATCCTCTTGAGTTTTGCTTCCCTAAGGTCTCCTCTCTTCTCTTCAGTTGTTCTCTACTTTTTAATCCTTTTCTTCTCCTTTTTTGATTTAGTTACCTTTGTTTTTTTCTGTCTTTCTCGTCTCCTTTTGCTTTGTCTCCTTGCATCTCTTATCTTCTCTACTTGTTAGCTATTTGTCTCGTTTGTCTTTCAATCCTCTTATCTCTTTTTGTCTCCTGGCTCTTTGTTTCTGTTGCCTCTTCTTTTTAATACTTTTCCTCTCCTTTAATTTTCTCCTCTCCTCAATTTAAATCCTAATTTAGCTCTCATACTTTGGTCTTTTGTTGATGTCGACTCTGTAAGTAACTCTAATAACACTAATGATCAGTGTTCAGTGTTCATAAATGACATGTTGGTGTGCGTCCAGATGGTCCGGAAGGTTTTAATTTGCTCAGCTCAGAGTTGGGAAATAAAAGCAGCTTCAGACTGTCACTCTCAATCTGTTTAAGCTTTAAAAGTATAAGCATTAGCATCAGAATCATTTTTACTTCAAGCAACAATGAGATCAGATGGACGAGTGTCAGACAGAAGAATCAGCTCTGTTAGGGGGCCGCCCTGTAACAGAAGACTCACAGGTTTGATCCCTGAAACAGACCATATATGACGGTGAACTCCAGCTGCTCACTGTGGGAGTGTGTGTGGTTATTGGTTTGTGTGGGCATGTGAGTGTGTGCTGTCAAATGTGTGTGTGTCTTTTGTCTCTGTCATGTTGTGTGTTTGTGCGACTTGTGAATGTTTGTTGTCATCCGATGATTTATTTGGATCGGTGTGTGTGCGTGTGTGAGAGGGTGTGCGTGTGTGTGTGTGTGTGTGTGTGTGTGTGTGCCTGCCAGCCGTCTGTTGTGTGTAACTGGAGACGGACGTCACCTGTTCAGCTTCAGAGCAGATGTTGCTCTTTGTGAGGAAAGCCTGCACTGACCAATCAGAGAGGCAAACTACAGTGAACCCCACCCACTTCAGTGTGTGTGTGCACTACATAGTGAGGACCAACACACATTTTCTTACCAACAGAGTGAGGACATTTTTGGAAAGTGAGGGTATTTTGGGCGGTCCTCATTTCCCCAAAGGCCTGTTTTAAGAGTTTAAAGGGTCAGGTTAGAATTAGCTTTAGGTTAGGACAAGGAGATAGGAAATGCATTACGTCAAGGAGCATCCCCACAAAGATATGTGTTGTGTGTGTGCACAGGTACAAGTAACTGTGTGTGTATTTATGCCCAATAATTATATATGTAAATTTGTGTGTGTACATGTAGTTTATATTAACCTCACAGAGAGTTTACACTGTACATGTCTCATGAGTGTGTTGAGTTTATTTTTATGTGAGTACAGATGTTAGATGTGTGTTGAAATGCTGGAGGATAACTTGTCTGCCTGATTAACTGTTAAGTTCAGAATTAGATTACTCAACATCTACCATTTAGGCTTCCGCGACATTTAGTATTAATATGTTGATATGATGTTTCCCAGAGGATGAATCCTAATAATTCTGCTACCCTCTGACCTTTCTTCTAGCTCCACCATCTGACCAAATTTCCCCTTAACCAACATTTGTGGCCCTTTATTTAGTGAACACACTGAGGTTCCTCTTAGGATAAACATATTCTTCACCTTGGACCAATGCTACCAAAATGCCGCCCCAGTGTGATTTTAGATAGCATGCTGCCATTCTGGAGGCAAAATAGGCACGATGTGTATCAAAACAGCATTGGCCTCTATGTGACATATCACACACCTGTTGGGCAGGACTTTCTACACAATAACGATGCCAAAACATGGCATTAACAATCATTTGCCATCCCTGTTATATGGCAGCTGATCTCGTCCTCTGCTCGGAGGGTAAGGAGCTCCAGGACCTCATTGTTTTGCCAATTTATGGACATTGTCAGTCGCTGTTTTTTTTCTTTAAGTTAGCCGCAAACTGCTATCAGCTACTTTTTAAATCTCCCAGCAGTGGAACGCATGCATAACATCACGCCCGTGCTGCCCATGATCCCATACAGATATTATTTCAGTGCTGTTACTCCCTTCAATCCAGCTTGGAGTGAAGACAACTCTGTCCTTCCATTCTGTGATCATACCTTTTATACAGCACGACAAGGTGGAATAAGGGTGCAACATTCCTGCCTTGAATAGGCAGTGCTAAAGGGCATATAAACAAAGCGGCGTGTCAAAACACAACAAGATAAATTGATTTTTTTCATTTTTGTCATTGATTTTGATGCTACGGAGTTATTTTAGTACCATCAGTAACATATTCAGCTTGGTAAGGAGCTATTTCTCCGATCTGCCAAGGGACCTAAACCATGAATGTCAACTTTAGCTTGCGTGCTATGGTGCTAACACTAGCTACCTAAAACATTAAGTAAAATATGCAGGGGAGGAGCTCAAATGCACCAACATGCATGCACAGCCAGCCCAGCTACCAGCACAAAGAACAGTGAAGCTTGGATGACAAAACACACAGGAAGTGTGACTTCATTCTCGGTCTTCTCAGCTGTATCTTCACACAGCAAATAGTCGTTTGCCGTGATATTAATGTTCAAAATCTGGTATATAGTGGCTTTAGGCTTGACCCAGCATTCAGCACCTTTCAGTATTAGTGTTGCCACGCAGCTCTACACTTGTAGCCGAGGCTGACATTCCTTCAGGTGTCAGCAGCTCTTTACAACCAACAGGCTGCAGACAGCTAATCGCTTCAGTAACATTTAATAACACCTCTGACTTCCATGCCTGCACTCAGTGTGTCAGAGCAGACGGACTGAAACTCTTCATTATGTGTCGTTAGAAGGGGAAACTGAGCCCTCCCACCCCCTCGCTGCCCCTCACTCTCTCTGTCAGAGAGTTGAACAGGTAACCCTCCACCCGCCTCAAGCGTCAACCCCCCCTCCTTCACATCATCATCATCAAAAGCAGCAGCTGCTCTTTGAATCACCATTCATCTCCTGCTGCATTGTCCTGCAGTCAGCTCAGGAGGAGGAGACTGTCTGCACAGTCAAAAACACTGAAACGCGAGCAAGACGAGAGAAACCCGGCGACCTCCGACGACACGTAAAGACATGGTGCACATTTACTAATATTTACTGGGACATTAACCACTCAAAGCTGCAATGCACATAACATACAACTCTCAAGGTCATAAGATAAAGACCTTTAAATCAACCTATAATGTTTGAGTTTCAGGGAATATGAGTGATGGGCCGCTACAGCATCAGCCTTCAGATATCCTTATTAGTTTAATTCTTCCCCGGTCACTCGTAAACTTCTCCTGGTAAGGGTCTTCTAATTGCCCGAACATAAACGTGAATTCACTTTCCTGATCCACATAAGTAAAAGCAACAAACTATATCCTGACTGATCCAGGAACAGAGCCTGTTGATCCGAGGGTACAGCAGTGACCCCACCACCTCCCCCTGCTCTGCACTGATGCTGTCTAATGGCTTTGTTTCACACAGATTTACTCCTGTTAGCATCTGTCGCTAAGCTTAGCGTCCAGGCCCCACGGCTTTGTTTTCGAGGCACGGACCCTCCTCAGCTCCACACAGACAACTGGACCAATTAGTTACCTAATTAGGCCAAAGCTGATGGACAACCTGTCTTCTACTGAGGCCTGCTGGGACGGGGGACTGTAATGCTACAAAAAGTGTCCATGACAGAAAGAGAGAGGGAGACATAGCGTCCACATTCTGTGTTATTAATGGTTTGGGCCTCTTGGTTACGATAAAGGAAATCTTAACGCTACAGCACACGGTGACATTTTAGACAATAGTGTTCTGACTTTGTGGCCACACACAAAATCAGAAGCTTATCCCTTCTCTGCTTCAACATTCAAGATTGTGTCTATTAAAGCTCTTAGTTTAAGGAGCAGCGTGTGTCTAGCTGTGGTGATTGCAGATTGCAACAAGCTGAAACTTCTCCTGGTTAGAGGTGTCCTTCTCTCCAAAACAAATGGACCAGGTCAATTAAACTGATAACAACACTGTATAAAGCACTTTCACATTTAAAAAAATCTGTGTTTTTCCAATGCTGCTCACTGTGGAGGGAGTTTTGACTACAGTGGCCAAACAAAAACATAAATGGCCCTATCTAGAGCTAGTGTTTCCGTTCATCCGGTCTGGGCTACTGTAGAAAGCAACATGGCGGTGCCACATGGCAACGACGATGACCTACTCCCTTTGTAAGTGGTTCATTCTATGGTAACGAAAACTCAACAATTCCTACTTTCAGGTGATTACACACTTAAGAAAACATACTTGTTAATTATAATACATCTCCCTAAGTCCTACTCACCTTTAAATATTAACAGACAAAATCCACACCCCTCATCGCAAACAAAGACACTATTTGATGAAGGCTTTATTGCTCAAACTGGAAAACCAGACAATGTGGTTACTCTGCTTCCAGTAGTTCCAGAAAAGCATTTTTTTTTATGTAATTTTCTAAGAAAATGACATTCACAAATTAATGAGCTCTAACATGTTAATCAGTGAGCTCTACGGCTGCTGGCAGGTGAACTTTGTTTCTTTTTGGATAGTGCCAGGCTAGGCTGTTTCCTTCTGTTTCCAGTCTTTATGCTAAGCTAAGCTAACCATCTGCTAGCTGTAGCTTTATGTTCACCTGAGAGACATGAAAGTGGTATTAATCGTCTTACCAGACTCTTTGCAAAAAAGAAACTTGGAGTGTTTCTAATATGTTTAACTTTTTCTATAACTTTGACCAGCCACCAAGACCTGAAATAGTTGTCAGGAGTAAATAATTAAGGAATAAAAACAAATGTTTCTTTTCATGTTGATTTAAAAACATCATATGTCATATGAGCATAATGGTTTTTTTTGTTGGAAGGAAATTATGTAATTAGAGAAGCTTCTTTTGACAGAAAAATAAAGTTGAATTAAGTGCAGCAGGAACAGGTAAGCAGGTGAGGGTTATGAGGCTCCGGCTCACAGAGAGGTGAAGGTGTGTTTACAGTCGCTACAAAACTGTCCTCTCAACTTTACATCTTCAGGACTGACTGCACGTCTGACTGTTGACTGTAAACTGTGTTTACATTGGACTAGTCTAACGAGTCAGTTACCTCCCTGTAACCGTCTGCCTCTCAGTGAATGTAAACACTATCTTTTAAACAGTGTATCTCATTTCTTAAGCAGTTTAAATCCAGTCCAGGTCAGTGTGACAGTATGTTACAAGAAGAAAAGTACTTTAAATGATGGTCAGGGAGCCATTAGCATTCTTCTCGGTTTAGTTTAGCTCAGTTTAATGTTCAGACGTCTGTGGTATTTTGGTTCAAATGGTGTTTGTATCACCTCGACAGACTGAGGGTATGAAATGTGCAGAACATGCAGGTTGTGAACGCAGCGTTGAAGACGCGCCGCTGAAAACACTCGATCACATTTCATTTGTCTGAAAGACGTTTCTGTGACGTTCAGTTTCCCCTGAAGCGTCACCTGAAGCTGGAATGTGAGAAATGAGGCCTGGCAGGATACTGAGGGGAGTTTGGGTGTTAATGTGTGTGTGTGTGTGTGTGTGTGTGTGTGTGTGTGTGTGTGTGTGTGTGTGTGTGTGTGTGTGTTGTGTCGGGGGTCAGATGTGATTGACTCCTCAGACAGAGACCCGCTTTCTTCAGGAAGAGTCACCCTGAGCCGCTTGGTCACAGCAGATCAACGACCATGTGTGTGTGCATGTGTGCAGGGGTGGTGTGGTGTGTGTGTGTGTTTGTGTGTGTTTATGCATTTCTGACGTTCAGCTTAAAGTCTGACAGTTTGTTTGTTTGTATTTCTGGTTGAAGTTATACTTCTTTATGCAGCTTAGCTCATGTGGGAAACGAGATTAACCGCAGATTATCCATAGTTATCCACAGAAGAAGAGTCGCGCACTGAAAGTGGGACAGAAGACCAAAATACATCAGCAGTAACAGGTCTTAAAGTTTAAGCTGGAGTTTGTCTTCTGCTGACAGTCAAATAAATAAACACAACAAGACAAACATGTCTTTCATATGCCATGAACGTTAGATGTTAATATATTGAACTGTAGTATGGAATGTTGGAGTCGCGTTGGCCTCCACAGAGCCGCACATGTCCTACATCTTGTTAAAGTCTTACTGCTCAACCATGATGTGAATTTACCATAATTGGTGATGAAGTGGACGAGCAGTTTGCCACATGTCATTTATGTTTTAGCTTAATTTCCTTAAGCTCTCAGTGGAAACAGCTGGAGGGTACTATATTGTCTGAATGTGACAGCTTTTAGAATACTGACACTCTGAATTAACAGCCGATTGTCAGGCTAAAATTAGAAGAGGAGATGTTTAAATGTATTTGCCATCCAGTCAGGTGGTTTCAAGATAAATGTAAGGAGCTCAACAAGATGAAAAATCAGTTTTTTTAAAGGGACAGTTCAGCCCCACATTCAAAAGCACATATTTTTCCTCTTACCTGAAGTGTTATTTATCAGTCTAGATTGATTTCCTGTGAGTTGCTGAGTGTTGTAGATATCAGCCGTAGAGATGTCTGCCTTCTCTCCAATATAATGGAACCAGAAGCTCAACAGCAATGTCATTCACAGAAATCATGACCCAGTTACTTGAGATAATCCACAGACCTTGTTGTGAGCAGTTTCATGTAGAAACTGTTTCCTTTTTACCAAACCACACCCACTAACCGTATCATCGCACAGAGGGAAGCGTGCATCTACTCATGGAGGAACGGCTTGTGCTTGTAAAAGAACTACGCCTTAGAGAAGCTTGAAACCCATTTCAAAGTATTAGCCAGGCCTAAAAACCGTTCCTCGAACATAACAGCTTTTTCAGAAAGAACTTAAGGGGACAGTTCACCCTAAAATGTTGGCGATTTCAGCTATAGAAATCATGACCCAGTTACTCGAGATAATCCAAAGGAATTGCTGTGAGCACTTTTATGTAGAAACTATTGTCTGTCTGCTGAACTACACCCACCAACCTTACCAGCACCCAGAAAGAAGCATGCATCTACTGCTAGCTCACCTAGCACCACTGATCTTGGTAATGCATCCACTCATGGACGAGAGGCTCATGCTCGGGACATGAACATTAATGGTGTCCTTCTGAGCTTAGCTGTAATGTTATCTAGCTCAGTGATGCCAGGTGAGCTCACAGTAGGTGCTTCTTTCTGTGGGGTGATACAATTGACGGATGTAGCTCTATAGAAAGCACATAGTTTCTATATAAGGTCTCACAGCAAGGTCTGTGGATTATCTTGAGCAACCAGGTCATGATTTCTGGAAAGAGACATTGATGTTGAGTTTTTCAAAGGTTTTTTTGTCTCTTTGAGCACCACAAGCTGAGGGAGATCTAGTTTCTCAATTGGAGAGAAGGCAGACATCTCTATGGCAGATATCTCCAACACTCTGCAACTCACACTAAAACTTTCTAGATGAATAAATTGCACCACAGGTAAGAGGAAAAGTATGTATTTTTCATTTGGGGATGAACTGGCCCTTTAAAATATCTTAATCCTGGTGCCTCAATAGCTTTAAACCTGTAAACACATGAGGCTAATTTTGGTATGAGCTGTCCTTAAGCAGTTTCAATTAAATCATCTGCACTTCAGCTGAAGCTGAGAACTTCACGTGTAAACACACCTGTGACAGAGGGTCAGGAGTAGACAACATTTAGTTTTTCAGGGTCACTGATCAAAGAGGTTTGAAACCACCAAAATACATCAGAGACTCCAAGAAATGCCGGACCTGCGTGTTGGTGTGTGTTCGTTCGTGTTACTGAATATCCTTTGTGGTGTTGCTGTTTGTGGAAAAGGCTGAGCCAGCACCGGGTTTGGCTGCTCTCAGTTTTCCACCCAGAAGCCAACATGGTTAAAGTCTGACAGGTGTAAAACTTCACAGAAGAACAACAGAATGTAAATAACAGCTACTGCCAGTGAGGATGTCTGTATGAAATTTCCTCCATAATATTGATTAACTGAAGTTTCATCCGTCTGCTGAGAGATTTGATCTTCTTCCTTTGAAGCTCTGTGATGCTGCAGTGACAGATGACCCGCTCAAGGATCTGTGCGTCCTCCTGCAGGCTGCAGACCTCCTGCAGAGCGATGATAATTTGAGGTTTTCTCTTAAAAGCCCTCACTGGCTCGTCCTTTACACGACTGAACTGTCCTGTGGTGTAAAACTCTCAGCTCATGTTAATGAGAGGCTGTAGAAGACAGAAGAATAACCTCTTTGTCTAAATGTTAAAGTGTTTTTTTCTCAATATTCTTGTATTTCGAGTCTCCATATTTGTTCCTCAATGCTCATTGCTGTGGTGCTCAGTCATCTAAGTCATACTGCGGCATCTGTTTTGGATTTGGAGACCTTTTTTTCATAGTTCCTGTTACTCCAAATAAAACCAAAAGGCAAAACACATTTTTGGAGGCTTTAAACTCCTGATAAGAGCAACATTTGGGAGTGAAATAGTCAAATCTAATAAAGCTATATGCAGAAGAGAAAGCATTAACATTTAGTGACTTTGATCCAAAGCAACCTGTATCTGTTGGACTAATGAGTCGGACTTGGTTTGTCTGGAATCTGAAAATAAATGACAAGAAATGCAGAGCTGCACCATTAACATTGGTTATGTTTCAGGCTGATTCAGGATATTTTTATATCTTAGACACACTTCTGAAGATAAAATGTCCTTTCAACATGATACTGATGTTAAAGTTTAGGCATGAGTAAAATGTTTTGACTATGATTTGAACTCCTTAGTCTTGACAGAGGCACGAAGGCTAAAACTCAGCCTTGAAACACTTATAACTGAAGTAGACGGGGAACATGACAGACATAATATGTATTTATCAGGGTAATATGATTTGATTGGAGTAAATCACTTCTCAATTGTTTCGACTTGTCATTGAAGGACAAACGCTACACAGAGAGCTTCATCCTCGTCCTCAGACACACATGATAAGCATCCATCTGCTGAAACCTTCATCCAGCACCTGACTTGGTTTTCTTTACGAGCCCAGGGTCATATTTACCTGAGCTACCTGCCATATGTCACCTGTGTGGAAGGAGACGTGTAATATGAGCCAGAGGAGGAAGATAGATCCTCTGCCCACAGGATACAATTAATGACACGTACAGACGAAACAAGCCTGAGGAGGCAAGTACGTTCTTTTATTCAAGAACTGTTCTTGTGTACTGGGGCCGGTTACACAAAGCACCTTTAGGCCCCATTGCACAGACAGTGTTTTACAGGTTGTAAAATGTGAGGCGCATTGAACAGCCTTTTTATTTTTAATTGAATGCCACTATTTAAAAAAATGCTTGCTGCGCCTTATTATGGTTGCAAGGCAACCATCCCATCATGTCCTTACCCTAACCTTCCTGTGTGATCCATCTACCTTTTTTTTTTTTTCAAAGTAATAAGTATCTAGTTCCTGGAATATTGAGGCAGAGGGTACTTGCTATAGCTCTGGTTGAAGGTGAGAGGCTTTCAGCAAATAGTTTGTTGGGCACAGGGAAATGGAGATCTGTGAGGGTACATGAGACCCTAAAATAGAGGGTGGATCACGGGGAGTACCACCAGTTGGTCCAGGAGCTTCGTCTCGATGATGTACGTTCCCAGGCATATTTTTTTTATTTATTTTATTTCTTTCCTTGCTAATTTCATTCTTGTACTTTTTCTGTCTTTTGTTCTGTCTTTCTTTTGTTCTCTTTTGTTTACTTACGTTCTTAATCCCTGATGTTCCCCATGTTTGCTCTTCTTTGCTTACTTTCCTTCTTTAAACGATCTGAAAGTATGAAAATCCCCCAAACCAAAGACGTGATATTTTACTCCAGTCCTCCTCAGATCTGTACATTTACTTTGGACACTGCAGAACATGTCACTGCTGATATGTGTTTTCTTTAGTCAAATGTTAGATGCTGTGATACTGTTTGTTTTAAATAAAGTATTTGAGTTCTTCTTCCACCACTGACAGCAGCCTTATATCATCTTCACTTGGCTTCACTCTCGTTTACATTTCAACAAGTGATCTATTTTTACCACCGTAAATTTCAACCCTTTTTAAACATTCCCCCCCTAATATTCAGCTAACGTTCCTGGATTGAATGTTTGAGGAGTGTCTCTCTGACCTCCAGGCTTTCCTTCACACTTAACACTCCTGCAGTAACACAAGATAGAATCTGTCAGTCAGGATACTCTCTGCTGTAAATCATACAGTTGAACTGTTTGACCAGTCAGTCAGACAGAGGGGCTGTCAGCGTCAACAGGTCAGGTACCTCAATTTATGATTCCTGTCAGAGTTTTACCACCCTGCACTTTATCACACCGTCTTCCCCCAAGATATATTGTTGAGAGATGAAACAACACCTGAACTTCTGCTCAATCAAAAAATGCAAAAAAAAAAAAAAAAAGAAGCTGGATCTGATAAGTTTGAAACATCCAAAATATCTGGGCGTTTTGAGATACAAAAAAAAAAAAAAAAAAAAAAAAATCAAAAAAAGTCACGCTGCTGTGTGTCTTAATATATTCTGTCTTGGTCCAGGTTCTTTTCCCAGCTGTTTTCTATCATGCACCATTATTACTGCAACACAGAAATATGCGTTACAAATGGTTGCAGTGTTTGCTTTGTGATCTTTACTCCTAGAATCCCTGATAAGAGAGTCAGTGAAGTTACTGAAGGAAATTCATTCTGGTAGTTTACTGAGTTGTGTTTTACAGATTTGATATCGTATAATATCTCAGGGCTTCTGGAAGTTAGCGAGTTTTTACACTTATAGTATGAATTGCTGCTGTAGTCTGGAGCTCCTGCCTCTAACTGATCTGGATCGGCTCACTCGCTCATAAATGTGCCAAACAGAGAGATGCTGAATAAAGAAAAAAGAAAGAAGAAAATAAAGATGTGAAACTTGTGGTAGAGACCTGACAGCCTGAAGCCCACGTCTGGGCTTCAAACAGTGAGCAAATGACCCAAAACTGGACCAGACTTAAAGAGGAAGTTGACACGGCCAACTCTTCTGTAAACAACACTTCAGGAAACAGAGTTGAATGATTTCCTGTGATTTTAAAATGATTTCCTCCTGGGGAATATCTCACTCTTTAACCTGAGAAAACTGGGACTGTTCTTCTTTCCCAGAAAAATGAAAGCTCAGGTTGATTTTAAATAAAGCATAAATTCCTTATAAGGTCCATTATAAATGAGGTAGGGAAATACAATGCCAGCTATATATATCCTCATTTCGACACATTCAAGTCGTTTTGATGCCTCTGTGCCGGTGATGGCCGTGGCTGTAGGCATTATGTTCTCAGGCTGTCCATCCCATTCTCATGAACGCTATATCTCAAGAAATGCCTTGACAGAATTTCTTCAAATGCGACACAAACGTCCACTTGGACTCAATGATGCACTCAAGGTCACTGTGACCTTCTGAACGCAATATCTCAAATGGGCTCTTAGGGAATTTCCTTAAATTTAGCACAAAGGTCCGCTCGTAATGAACGATGAACTGATGAGGTTTTGGTAGTCTAAGGTCTAGGTCACTCTGACCTGTTTCGCCCCACTCTCATGAGCACTATATCTCAAGGAATGCCTTGAGAGAATTTTCTCAAATTTGGCACCAACATCCACTTGGACTCAGCGATGAACTGCTAAGTTTTTGGTGGTCAAAGGTCACAAACATGTTTTTGGCCATAACACATGAATTCATATTTTACATGGTTCACAAGATGCACTCATTAGATTTTTGTGGTCATAGGTCAAGGTCATTGTGCTCTTTTCGCTGTCTCATTTTTGTGAACGCAATGTCTCAAGACGGTTGTGAGGGAATTTTCTTAAATTGGCAGAAACGTGTACTTGGACTAAACAATGAACTGATGACATTTTGGTAGTCAAAGGTCAAGGTCACTCTGACCTGTTTCGTCCCATTCTTGTAATGGCAATATCTCAAGATGGCCTTGAGAGAATTAATTCAAATTTGGCGCCAGCGTCCACTTGGACTGAGATGAACTGCTAAGTTTTTGGTGGTCAAAGGTCACAAACATGTTTTTGGCCATAACACATTAATTCACATTTTACATGGTTCACATCTCAATATGTCTCTTTTCTCTGACCCAGGTGTACACCTACAAGCAGAATGCACTCACCAGACAGAAGGTGCAGCCCATGCACCACAGCAGCATCAGAGGGGTGGAGGACATGGCGACCCTCGAGGACCTTCATGATGGCGCCATCATGCACAACCTCTTCCTGCGCTACCAGCAGAGACACATCTATGTAAGTTTTCTTCAAGCTAAGCAGCACTAGATGACTTTAACACTTAAACTCAGCATCTTGAATGTTGAGGGAGATCTGACAAACTTCCCAAAATGTCTGATTTTTTTCCTCTGGGTCTGGTCTGATCTGGTTGAGATTGTGAAGCACTCTCTGACCCAATGTGCACTATGAGAGTAGTAGTTGTAATTTATCTGATATAGAAAGGAAAAGATAATGAAACAGAAGTTGGTTTTACAACATCCTGTAATGGGAGAAGTCGCCAAAGTAGAAGTCAAAGTAAAGCCAAAGTAAAGGGAAAAGAGGAAACATTAAGACAATGAACAAAATGAGAAATATTGAAATAAAAAATAAAATAAACTTAAAGAACATAAAAAGTACTCTGATATGTTTTTAAATTTGAGATACAAAAAAGGGAAAATTGAGGAAAAATTTGGGGAGAATATGTAGAATATTGCTCTCAAATCAGTTAGATGACCTAGGTGATTGTCGTAAACTTCATTTAATGATACTGTGTGTTGTTACTTCTGGGTCTGATTTTGCATGAAAAATGGCGACTTGACGTTCATACCGATGAGAAAACATCAGATCTGAGTCATGGAAGGAGGAAATCTGAGGACAGAAGGAGCTTCTATTATCAAAACCCCCAAACAAACTCACCTCTATCTGCAGTATCAGCGTTGGGGCTGACAGCTCAGGGTACACTGACTTCTTTTAAAAGCAAATCCCCCATGAAAAGCTGAAGTTGCTCAATCGTTACATAACAGATAACTGTCTAGAAAAAGAAGGTGATGGCACGGTCAGAACACTCGATGTTGACTTTGAGAAACAGGGATGCGAATGGAGACATGCTCTCCTGGAATGATCAGCGTACAGTGATGATCCCTGTGGATATCCTGTCAAAAAGAGTTTGGCTTTCTGGCTCAGATTTATTACAGTGAAGGGTTAGCTCGAGGTTTGCTGTTGTGAGACACACGTGTGAACTTGATTGAAAGGTATGTGTAACTGTTTTGGGTCGAATACACAGGAGACACGTGTACAGACACAGCAGGTTTCTCACAACACAACATAAACCTGTCTGACTGCTTTTTACTATCAAAGATTGCAGCGTACACATTTAGACATTTTGTAGTAGTTTCTGTGCAGTAAACCTATTTTGGAACCTGTTAGGAGGTAATGTATTGCAAAAAAAAGACACAGTTCACACACCAAAATCAGAGTAACATATTTTTCCTCTTCACATCACACATTTGCATTTTAGCACTCTAGTTTTTGGATTTGGGAGAGTTGTTCATGTTCACCAATACTTTTTGGACTGTCTTAGACAATAGGAGTAACATTAGACTTTTGAAAACTTGCATAGTTCCCCTTTAATGTTTACATCACACTGTGACAAGGTTGTCCATGAGTAGATGCACACTGCCCTCTGCTTCATTCCACTTATTGTATCACTGCACTGAAGGAAGCATGCATCTACTGATGGACAAGAAGCTCTTGCTCAAAACAGCATAAGATTTAAACATTAATGGCGTCCTCGTTAACTGAGTTGTAATGTATGCTAGCTCAGTGGTGCTAGGTGAGATGCACGCTTCCTTCTATGTGGTGATACGGTTGACGAGTGTAGTTCAGTAAAGAAAAAATAGTTCCTACGTGGAACTGCTCACAACAAGGTCTGTGGATTATCTTGCGTAACTGGGTCATAATTTCTGGAAAGAGACATTGCTGTTGAGTTCATCAAATGTATATTTTGGCACTTTTTTAGATGGCACCACAAGCCGCGTGCCATCTAGTTCCATTATTTTGCAGAAAAGGCAGACATCCCTGTGGCCGATATCGCCAGCAACATTTTGGGGTGACCTGTTCTTGTAAGTTATTTCTATACATGCTGTTGTGTTAGAAGATTCGTTTTCAGGCCTGGCTAAGGTTTGCACTTTGAAATGGGTTTTTCTAATGACCTTTTTTCCCCTTAATTTTTTACTAAAATAACCAATTGTTCCTCTGTCCCCATAAAAAAAAACATGACAGTCAGTTTCATTCTGTTGCATCAGATTTGTATTTTGAGCCTTTGTGGTTAAGCCACGGACTAAAGTAGCCAATAGTCATTTTAGATGCTGCTATTCTTTGCAACATGGGATATAACATTTCTGTCAGCCTCCGTTAAAAGGAGGATTCAGAATTTAAAAAATGAAGTTGTTCAGAGGAAAAGGGTTCCTGTTGTTCGTTATGCAGTATCCAAACACACAACTGTTAGGTATTAGATCATATAATGAGCTGTGTGTTTGGCTTGGATCGCTTTGTGCAGGTGTCACCTTTTTTCCAGCAAATGCTGATTTCTTAACGAGTTGCCTTTAATTCTGGCAAATTAACAGAGTGTTTATGCAAATGTTTGAATTGTTAAGTGTTTCCAGGTGTGTAAAGGAACATAGACAGAAGTGTTAAACAGTTGACATTACTGTACTGCGACTGCAACAAACAACTTCAGAGCAATTTTGTTCAAGTAAATCTCTTCCAATCAGAGAAAACAAATCAAAAAATGTGAACAAACTTTCACTGTTCCATCATGTCTTTGGTAGGTTTAGAGTACTGCTGGAGAAGAGCTTGTTTTTGAGGTTTCCATGACTACAGTGTTGACCAGGTGATGAAAAGCACAGGTGATAAAACCCAAACAAGTCGAGAGATTTTGGTTCCAGGTTGTTAAACGTGGACGGTGCTTAACAGAGCTCCTTGTTTGGCAGCCAAGAGCAACAGTAGCCAAGTGAGAGGGAGGAGGATTAAAGTTTTGGGTTTGTTTGGTTTGACGCTGGTTTTACAGGCTGGTATTCCAGTGGTGGCCTCACTGGGAGTTTGGCTGGAGCTAACGGGTCCTGGCTCGGCTCTGATAGCGGCCGTGTCGTCCAAGCTGTGAGACAGGACGGTTAAGAGCATGTTATCTTTGGATAAGTGAATGTGAAAATGCTGTTTATTTGTGTCAGTATGGTCACATTTGTTCCCTCTTCTGTACTGTGATTTGATAGCTGAGAGAGCAGCCCGGTCACCAGAAGAAAATGTTTGCATGGTATGTTTCTGCAAACCACGGATACGTTACTTTTGTACATTTCATATGTATCAAAATTGACGTAGTATATGAGCTTACTTTATCACCAGGAGGTGGAGGGGATGGTGGTGTGTCACCTTGGCAAGACAGCTGCCCAGCTAAGTTTCTTTATATCCATCACATGACGAAAGACATTACAAATATAACATATCAATGGTTTTCAGAAATGCACAAAATGAACATTTATTCTGGCGATTGGTTACAAAGAGAAATAACTGAGCCCAATCCGACAGTAATTCTGTTATGTCCCGACCTGGCCCAAGCCTGATGCAGTGAATGTAAGATGAACTCCTTAAGGAAAGTTCTTCAAATTTGTCGCTGGTCACCGTGACCTTGTCTGTCTCATTCTTAGGAACGTGGTATCTCAAGAAGGCCTTAAGGGAATTTCAGAGACATGGAAGTAAACTGTAAGTGTAACTTGACGGGTTTGCGGAGGCATAGAACTGCGATGTAGTTAATTGTAGTTTATTCATTTTTACACTTAATTTTCCCTAAAAAGAACTTGAAGCACCATGTAATGAAGGCTGAACCCAGCTCAAACCCAAGAATCATTTGTAAATGTTTGTCCAAACTCAGCCCGTTGGATCCCATCTGATCCTGTTGAGTCCTGTCGCACTTAGGTTGAGTGTCCAAGGTGTTGGGGGGGTGGTACAGCATATGTGAAAAAAAGTTATGTAAAGCCTTCTATGGTTCCAGAGGGAGCTGTTTTAAGTATACATACTTACAAAAGTAAGACTTTCTCAGGTTAAGGTTTTCAGGGAGGTGTTTGTTTGAGTGAGGTAGTTGTTGGAGGAGAGGTAGCAATGGTGAGAGTGGTACTTTCATGTTAAGAGTCTGCGCTAACAAAGGAACTTACACTACACTGTCCTGCTTTACACACTGAGCTAATTAGCAAACAAAGCAGTTCTGTTCCTGCTGACCCCAGTCAGAGTGAAGGAGCCTATGAAAGTCTACTGTATGGTGTAGAAAACAAAGGAACATGTAGGACAAATAGCTCCCAGCCATTATTGTCTCACTTTGTACTTATGGACTAATGAACGAACCTGACCCAGCACTTTCTCCAGCAAAACAAGCTGCCCACAAAGACAGCCTTGTGCTTTCTGCGTGCATTAGCCGCAGTAACCTTTGACAAATGCCATCTCGTTACTTTAATCACATCTGAATGCTCCCGTATGGTCGAAATTATCCAATCAATTCATCACAGCCGCCCAATCTCCACTCTGACAGGCCGGGTTTTTTTTCTTTTTGGGCCAGAAGCTCCAAAGAGGGAAAATTAGAGGGTTTGGTGAAGTGGGCAGCGGTAAACCGAAGGGTAGGGCTACAAACACACCGCTGAAGCCAGAGAGCCAACAACAGTCTCTGATACAGCAAATGGGTTCAAATTAAATTTCAAACAGTGGCTCAGATGGTCTCAGGTAAGTTACAAATAAATAAGTTAACAAGTATTTCATAAGATTTTGGTACTGGTACTCAAAGCAGGCTATGAACCCTCTGAAGTCAAGGCTTTAACTATCTTATCAACTATCTACGGCTCATAATATGTAGCCATAAGTGGACATTTAGAAGTGATTTCAATCTTTACAACAGATAGAGACAAAGCTGTTGTCTAGTGTAAACTCTTGTGCCACACAAAGCAAAATAATTGCACATATATTCTGATTATTTTTTACTTCAAAAGAATATAAACACAACTGAAAAATTTAGCAGCAAATAAGCAGCTTCAAGCAAAAATAATGAAGCAACATTAAAGCTAAATTTGTGCTGCTGCTAATTCACCATACTTTTTACACTTCTACCATAACTGCTGTTAGCGCTACTGCTATTAATTCTACTAATGCTGAAAGGTCCAGTGTGTAGGATATTGGCATAAATGAAATATAATATAATACGTTTCTACAGTCTGTAATCACCTGAAAATAAGAATCCTGGTGTTTTCCTTACCTTAGAATGAGGCATTTATATATACATAGGGAGCGGGTCCTCATCTGTGGAGACTGCCCTGTTGCACCACCATGTTTCTACAGTAGCCTAGAATGGACAAACCAAACACTGGCTCTAGATGAGGCCATTTGCGTTTTTGCATTTACACATTTTTTCATCAGCCATCGTAGTCGGAAGCCCGTCTGTGACAAGCAGCATTGGAAAACACTGGTTTGCAACATAAAACTGCTTTATTCAGTGTTTTAGCAGTTTAAATCACCAGGGGACTCATTTATGAAACAGTGCGTAGGATCCATACTTAAAATGTGCGTACGAACGAAAGACAAAAGTTGGGTGCCATATCCAAAATGTTTGTAAGCCTAGGTCAAAGTTTCTCCCATCAAGTCTGCGTTAACAGATTCCAGTTCACTTTGGCTCTCGATAAAAACTTCCTGAACGTCTGAATCTTAAGTTATTAGAGAAAAAGGTGGGCACGCATTAGCATGTGGTGGCTGAGCCACTCGTCTCTGATATGCCACACAGTGTCAGAGAAACACCGATTTGTAATATGAAACTGCTTTATTCAGTGTTTTTACTGGTTTTAATCTCCTGGTCCAGGAGACCTCTGCAGATATTTCAGCTCCCAATAAAAGCCTAAACTATTAAAAACTTTCAGCTGGTTGCAATGTGCAGTTCTCACCACTAGATGCCACTAAATCCCCCTAAATCTTGCACACCGAACCTTTAAATGACCGAGTTCAGTTCATGGAGAGACAATTTAAAGGCCAAACTACAAATACCTTATAAATCAATAGTTTAATGCCACATGCAGTAAATTCCCAGGGGCCACTGGGTGCTTCCGGTGTCTGGATTTAGTCACTTTAGGGCTCACTGTAATTCTTCCTTCTCCTTGGTGAAAAATGGCTGCTCATGAGGAGCAAGGCCTCTACGTTTCTGTCAGATATTTGTCTTGACATCTGGACACGAGTGTTGACAGCTGACACCTTCCAGAAAACTGCTGCTTCAGTGTCATGTCCCGTATTTTTTCTTTTTCCATAGTAAGTTCCCTCTCTGACATGAGAAGGTGTTGGAGGACAGTGTCATATCCAAAGTGTTTTGTCAAGGTGGTTTGGTTTTGGATTAATAAAAAAGACATTTCCATTTAAGAGCTGCAGATTAGTCATACTCAGGCCTCAGTGTGTGTATCATCTGTATGTTGCATGAGAGTGTGTGTGGGAGGGAATATGAAGAGTTTATATTTCTCAGATGTCCTTTTTTGAGTCACAGCCACAGGAACTATGTGGGAGAGATACAGGTAAGGTTCCTGACTTCCTAAAACAGTTCTTGGGTTCTCAGAAAAGTCCCTGCGGGGAAAAAGGGCAGGGAAAGGTGAGGTGACGGGCTAATGCATGAAATCAAATGCATCAGAGCGAGGGGCCCGGTGTCATAACCTGTCAGGGGCCCCTGAAAATTCCTGAAAGCACCCCTGCTGACTTCTGAGGGAATTAAATGAGGAGAATTAATGAGTTTAACCAACATCCACCAAACAAATCCCTTCTTTAACTCTGTTCAGCTTTTATGTGTGTGTCTTGAAAAGATATATACTCAGGACAAGATTGTGCTTTTGTGCGCTTTTTGACCTCCTGTGCTGTAAGCTGCTCTGACTGTTGGTAGTTAAAGAAGTTGTAGCTTATCTTACTACTAGAAGTATTTGATAAAACCTAAATGTGAGAGATGGTTTAGTCCCCTACTGTAGCCACAGTACCGAGTCTGTTTCTGGGGTGTATTTTTGGCTGGAGAACTATTTTAGATGTTCCATATGCTTTTCATTTAATAAAGCATTAAGTTGACTTATACTGGGTAAAATATAGCAACTAAAAACCTGTAGACCAAATGTAAGACAAGACATAGAAACTTTTACTAAACACGTTTTATTTACCTAGATTTTTTTTGTTCTTTTTTTTGTTTTTGTTTTTGTTTTTTTTTTTGGAGCAAGTTTGCTGCCAGGAAAACATCTTGCAAACAGGAAGTAGTAATTTTTGATAGAGTTTCCAATTATGATCTCTGCTGGGCCAAATGCAGGCTGCTTGAGTTGCAAAAGTGTCGGCAATGACAGAATGGAATGGAAAAGCACAGAGTGACAAAATGACAGACCTGATGGACTGACAGCTGCTTCCAAAGGCTTTTTAGGGCCATTGTAGATCAAATAAAAAGAAGAAAACTCAGAATTTCCAAGATTAAAGTCATAAACTAAAGAAAAAACTTGGATATTCTGTGATATTAAAGCAGTAAATCTATTAGAAAAAAACTGCCAGAAAGTCCTTATAAAGAGCAACGAAGTCCATGTAGGGTGGAAGTCGTGGTTGATGAATGACACAGGACTTTCACCCAGGAGACTGGAGTTTGTGCTCTGTGTGAGTGAATGTTGGCTTGTTATTTTTAGATTCAGCTGACTCATTATTTTCAGGTTTAGGGCACATAATATTGCTGAATGCAAACTGTGTAGCTGTGTATAACAACTAGGTCCCACTCCTGACTCTTCAAGTTCCAGTGCTTGGTCAGTGGCCCATCAGCGTCAGACACCGAAGCACAGAGGCATCCTGTGAGGAATTAGGCTGCATTTGTTGACGCTCCTGGCACCTACTGTAGTATAAAGAGTGTAAAAGTCCACATTGGGCGGGCAGGACTTGAGGTGGATGGGTCAATCAAACTCTGGACTTTCACCTTGTACCCTGTTGTTTGTTTCCCGTGTGAAACCAAAACTCAACCAAGTTGTTTTAATACCGACATAGTGTGCCAGAATGTTTAGCATACTATGCTAGTGACATATGACACGTGATGTAATATTATGGTAACAAATATACTTTTTTAAGCCAAACTGTGATGTTTTTTTTCTAAACCTAACCACGTGATTTTGTTGCCTAAACCAAGGGAAGAAAACCTAAAAGCAAAGTGTTTTACCTATGATCTAGGTTTATTTTAAAAGAGACTGAAAGCATATAATGAGCAGAAACTGTACATTTCCTGTGAAGCTGGAAGTTTAATATGAAAAGAGAGGATGCATGTAACAAGTGTTAATATACACACTGTCCCTGAACATCCAGAGCTGATGCAGGAGGGTACCTAGCGTGTCACAATTTGCCATGATGGGCCACTGACCAAGTGTTGGTATTTGTCGAGCTGGGATTGAAAATGTGCCGTACTACATACATATATAATATTTTACTGTTCAGCTAATCTGTGAAGCTAACTAGCCTCAGTGCTACTTTTCTTTAGCATTAGCATTCCATAGTTGAGCAAGGAATTTAGCCTGTAGGCTAGCAGACAGAGTGTGTGTGTATGTGTGTGTTCATATATGTCCGTGTGTGTGCTCCAGTGGAATCTGCAGAGGAGACGAGTGAGGCCACCAGTCGACAGCACAGCTGGTTACAATCACAGCAACTGAAGACTGTACACACACACACACACACACACACACACACACACACAGGAATCTCGGACTTGTTCTGTACCCCGATACTGTCCCTCTCTCATACAAACACACTGACATACACATTCTGTCATTTTTCTATCACACGCTGTTCTTTTTCGTCAGCCGCACGATTAATATTTTACACTCAACTCCCCCTCAACCCTACACACACACACACACACACACACAGAGTCTCTGTCTGGGCATTCAAGTGTCAACACCTCCACTCCTCTCTGTCTCTGTTTCCAGCAGGGGGTCTTCAAATCAGAAACTTTTCATCCCTACAGAGCAACCTTTTGTGTCTCCTATTTTATATTTGTATATGTAAGATACTGTACATGTACATATATATATATATATATTGTATGACTTATGACTAATGGCAGGAAATTCCTCTACAGGGTAATTTGTCTTAATTCACAGCACCAGAGCTGCGTTCAGACCAACGTTACCCCTCTGGAAAAATGCCGCCTCCTCACTGATCTGACTGGAGCCAGTAGAGCCAGTAGTTCCCCAAACTGTAACCAAAGAGGTGTCAGATCATAAAACACTCAGATGAGTCATTTTGGAACAGTTATGCGGTTTGTTTTGGAAGGAACTCACAGATGACCTGCGTTGTGATTCAGGTACACATGAGGTCTTGTTGATGCCAGAGCTCAGATCAGCAGAGATAGTGGAATCTTTGTGCCGCGCCGTGCTTCACGCGGTATACCGAGGACAAACCACTCAATCACACTCAGTGTTCTTCCTCTTTCCAGCTGTCATCAAAGGCTTTGCTAACTCGGTCAGTTTCAGCACAGAGCAGAAACAGTCTCGTGACTCGCTTGGCTTATTTTAATAAGTCACTGTGTCTGCTGCCGTCTCACTGACAGACTGAAACAGCCAGCTGCTGCTCCACTTTCACAAACTCTTAACTCCTAACTAAGAGGTGTCATGTATGCTGCTGAAGCCTGGAATGTAGAAAACCTAATTAGAATTGGGGAAATGTTGGCCTGTGAATGAGCATCCAGCTGATAAACTCATTTGATTCTTTGCTTTTGTCAAAATACCCTCCAGCAAAGCAGCAAAAGGCTGAACTGTGGGTTTACAGGCAGATAACAATGATGAATGGCTTTGTGTTGTAAAATCATGCCCAGGGTTTGGCCCCAAATTCATGTCCTATTATCTGCAAAACTCCAGATGATGCAGTGTTTTCCTCAGGCTGGCATTCAAGTCACTTTCTATATGCAATACTACTATCATTTCAGAAGTCATTCAGTTAGATTACATGTCATTTTTTCCCACAGTAGATATACTATATCTGGTCTGCTGTCTGCTTAAACATAAACTACAGTACCACATGCACACACTTACACACCTACAGACCACACACACACACACATTCCTTTAGACACACTGAAACACGAACCTACTGTACTCCTTATTAAAAGCAGAATGTGTGCATGTGTCGGAGATACATTTACATTTCAGAGGTTTTAGCCGAAGCTGCCGTCCAGCTCTGAGTCCTGATTACTGTCAGATGTGGAGAAACGGTTCTCCAGCCAACAGAGCTTCATGCTTCACCAAGAACCCTCCTGATGTCATTTCCTTTCAGCTTTGTATACACATACTCTGTCACTTCCTGTGAGAGCAGATTTAGACCACAGGTGGAAAACGTCCCATATGTTTAACTTAGAATAAATCTAGAAATGTGTTTGAAATAAAATGTGAGCAGAAATGACTGCATTAGTGGACTGAGAAGAGTGTGTGTGGTTTTATGCAGTGATTTGCACCATTTTTAGCATTTTCTGGTCTGCTGATTACGGCCAGTTTTGGCAGAGATTTTCACCCATCTGTTATTTGTTAATTATCTTGCTAACAGAAAAACAGATTTGTCTCGAATTTGCTGGACATATCAGATGATCACATTTTGGTTGCAAGATCTGTGATTTTTTTCAGCTAAGATCATTAGACTGTCAGTGTGTTTACATGACATCAATCAATTTAGTGTATTAGTCCGACTAAAATACGTGTAAACATGTTAGTCCAAATGAAATCGTACTAAATCGAATTTCTCAAACCCAGATAATGTGATTGGGAGTTCAATTAATTGCATCTACACAGTCAAACGGACCCAAACTGGCTGAAGCACTCTGCACATGCTCCAGTTTTTTGACCCAGAAGTCGCATAGCATTAAATGTTTAACAGAAGAAGAAGCTGATAACAACATGACGAAATCTACATCCATGCAAAATGTACAGAGCTGTAAAGTTGTCCACCATGGTACCAGTTTGCTGCTAGCTAACTGTAGGACTATTGGACTTCTATTCATCAGGTGGACACAAACACCACTCCAAAAGAATGGTCATTCTTCACACGGTCACACGGTACCGCACACTGGTCTCCTGGGTGAAGTTCAGGGGGGAGTCTCATGTGTTGTGACCTCCCACCTGCCCCCTTAAGGGCCGTACACATTCCGAATTTTTTGCACCATTGTTTTTAATGTAAACCTATGACAGGTGCACTCAAACGCACCGTTGCAATATGCATGCGTTCCCATACCCCCTTTTTTGGGTTGCGACGGCTGCGCCCGGTGGTAAACTTAGTTCAACTTTTGGAAGGCAGCAGCACACACTGCATGTCATGTGACGGGCAACAACCAATCACAGCCAACAGATATCTTTCCCTTCACCTGTGAATATCAGTCTGAGTTTAATATGGAGGAGAAGTTGATCATTTTAGTGCAGGGCTACCCACAGCGTTACATCTGTCGCATAGACAATAGTTTACACACATTAGTCTACACACTTAAAAATCAGCACCTGGGAGAAGATCATCTCTGCGCTCAGAATGTCATGTAAGGAGGCTGGTGCTTGTGATGGTTGCATAGCATCTTCAGACACAGCCTACCTCTGCGCTCTTGAAAAGTTGGCACAGAATAGGCACAAGAGTCGCACACAGCGCCCGACCTCAGGTCTTCCATGTGGTTAAAGACGCAGCATTTGTATGGCCCCCATAGAAGTCTGCTTCCCTCTTATTCTTTACCCCTGTTAGCACACTGGACATGTGATCTTAGCCTTCCAAAATACATGGGTTAAACACAAATTACTGGCCATGATTATGTTGCATATGTAAGAATTTTGGTTCATTGCGTTTCATAGGATAACGTACAAACAGTGTGTGAGAACAGTCTGGTCCTCTCGTTTGAAATTTGATAGTTTGATTTACAGCTTTTTAAGTTTAATTATTAATCCTGATTTATCCTGTCGTGTTATTTGCTAATAAAATAAAATAAAGACAAACTGCTAAACTAGTTGAAACAAGCTAACTTTCCTCAACTTTAAAACTTAATTTTGGTTACTTACTTCAAGTCTAACACAAACATGCTTTATAGTATAAAACAATACACACTTAAAATGATCTACTTACGATCTTACCGTGCTTTATTACTGGGCTTTTGGCACCATATAACATCATTATCATATTCTCACTCAGCATCATTGTTCTTAACCGTAAGATAACTCTGTCCTCTAGTCAGGAAATTAAAACGGAACTTTAATATATTCCTCTTTTTTCTGTTGTAGAATCAAAACTTTCCACAAATTTATTGAATTTAATCTGTCAAAACTGCCGCTGCATCATTTCAAAAACAACAGGACATCGCTGGGAGAATAAATATTCTCTTCTCCCGAACAACCCGACTCTGGCAGATGTGAGCTTTCCGTCCGTCAACAGCGATATAAAACATGAACTGTGGCTCAGGATCGCTTTAATCGCCAAGTATAACAAATGTGCAGGAATTTGTCTTGGTGACACGGTAACTCAGTGACTGCTGCGTGTCCCTCCCCCCATCCTCTCCCCTCCTCACTCCACTCTCTTACATTTCCTGCCATCAGTCAGGCAGGTTGCAAAGCGCTTTGGCTCTGATGCTCCAGTTTCTTTCTCCATCTGGTCTTCATTTCCCTCTCAGTGCATTTATCTGGCTCTGTCTCAGAGAGATCTTATTTTTTTGGACAGGTCCGACTGCCTGCATGCCTCCCTCTGTTCTACAGTTACTCCATCAGCACTGACTGACGCCTCTCTGTAAACACAAAGGCTCTTTAGCTCCAGTTACTGCTCTCTGTCACAGAGCGAAAGAATCACTTCAGGTCAGTTTGACCAGTGACACATATCTGCCATTTGTCAGTGGGTGCTATCTGTTGTATGGAAGATATGTGATATGTGACTCTACATAGAATCATTTGAGTGTTAAACACTCACTCTCTGTAGACCTGTGCATTTGTTGGTTTTAAAAAGTTTATGGTTCAGGCTGCTCTAAATTGAACTAACCCAATAATGAATGACTAAGTTTTCATGGTGGAAAGAAAAAGTATTGAAACATCCATAAAATCCTCTCAGACTAGCCCTGCAGCAGGATCCACTCCTCCATCTGTGTGCTCCAAACCATCTTAGTTAAATCATGTGGGGAACATGCTACTTCTGGCACAGCTTCTGGGGTTTGAGGTGAGACTGTAACACAGAAGCAGTGCACTTTGTCATATTTTGGCGCCCCCAAAACTACATTTTCAAATCATCGGCATGAATATCATGATAGGTAACCATCATTTATATGTTACTTTTAGGAAAAACATGTTTGTTTCATCAGAGATTCCCCTGATAAATATGACTTCTACCTGGTTGTCCTCTTTTGTCTTTTCATGCCTCTGCACTGTGGCTGAAGACCTTATGTTTTCAGGTGGTCTGTCCATTTTTTCAGCCGTCCATCTGTCCCGTTGTCATGAACACATTTATCCCAAGAATGCCTAGAGTGATTTTTTTGTTTTTTCAGATTTTTTCACACTCTGTCAGATACTGAATTGGTGACACTTATCTTAAAACTGTGCTAATTGTAAAGATCTTCTGTGCAGCCAGGGGAAGATGTGTCTGAATCATCCATGTTTTCACAGACATGGATGTAAACTGTTAGTGCAACTTGACTTGTGCATTGAGGCATACAACTGCGAGGCGGTAATTGTAGTTTTCTACTTCTCTTATATTTATTTTTAATCATAGACCCTGTAAAATAATGGACGTCACTCGTTGGTTTGTGGGCTCCCATTTTGAAGCCTTGAGTGTGGCATTTTGACCATCGCCATCTTTGATTTTTGGAGCCAGAAGTGACCAAAATGGACAAGAGGTCGGAGCTAACCCTAATGCTAGCTATTAGCTTGGTTAGCACTGTGCATTTATAGTCAATGGTTAACTGTGATAATGCTAACTGCTAATTTTTACTTGTAAAAAATCAGGTTTAAAACCATTAAAACAAAATATATTTACCGGAAATACTGAACATTTGACTCCTTAGAGGATCTGTTAGTACAATCAAATGCTCAACTTTTTATTGGTGACCAAAAATTACTTTTTTGAACTGACAACACACTGAAATAGCAACAGCTATAGCTATGGCTCTTCAAATCTGGAGTTATGCCATGGTTACATTGCCTAACCAGGGTTGTTGCTGTGGCGGTGACTTGGATGGACAGCACCCACCTGACGCTCAAAGTTCCCTTAATGACGCAAAACTTAAAGCCTTGATAACATTTGAACAGGGAGTTATATAAAAATTCAACCCCGGTACAGTTGTCATAAACAGGGAAACTAGCCACAGAGACCATAAGTGTTTTTTGTACCAGGCTGTGAACATGTTGTACATGTTGCCCTGGAGGTTACCACTTGTTCTTGATTATGGAGAAATAAAATAAAAATGCTGTCTCAGGTCTGTGTCCTCCTCAGATGAGAGTTAATGTGGAAACCAGCCATTATACTATTGGAATCATGTGAGACTGTCAGTGCACTTTGATAAGTACCACAGGTTAAATACCTCAAGCAAACAATGTAAATGTGTGTATCACGTTTCTTGCGTCACCTCTTTGGTATGACTCTGAACAACGCAGAGTATTTGACACCACACATGGAGGACGAGGGGCCGTGGTCAATCACATCAGCCAATAGGGGGGCATCTGATGAGAGTCACAGCCAATTAGCTCTCAGCCAGGGTGCTGCCGTGGAAACTGTATCAAGACGGAGCAACAGGGGGATCTAATTGAGTCCAAATGGTTGTAATTCATCGAGTTAAGGAAAGGCATGACTTTACCCCAGGCTTTTTTTTTTTTAACTCATAGCAATGCACACCGTCTGGTGCGAAATTAACCCCCTCCAGACTGCTGCTCAAACTCTTCTTATAATGTTTTTCTTGGGGAGAAGGTTCAGGGTAGCAGGCCAGACTTTCTAAGTTAAATATAGTGTTATTTATTGGGCTTTCAGGGACATGTTAAGCTCCATTTTAAATTTGATAATTGATTGAAATAAATGAAAGAAAACAGAATGAATTAAACACTTTTAAAAGACTTAATCGAGAGACGATGTCTCCAGGAGGTTACTGTTAACATGTTAGACACCAAATAAATGTACATTTGATTTACCTCTTACAGCTGTAACAAGGTGTAAAAGTTATGGGGTGTTTCTCTGTAGACTTTCTCCAGATCCTCTAAACAAGAGCTCAAGTAAAAATCCCAAACACTATATGACACTACATAAGCAACTGCAAAGACGTTTACACCACGAGCTGAGTGATGTACAAGATCAGCCCGACTGTAAACTGTTTACACTGCCAGCGGAAGGCGGACATTTCTGCTTTCATGCCCATAAACTGACTCCTTCACCTGAGCAGGGAGCCGCCACGCTGTGTTTACGCTCCGAGAGATAACACGCACGGTGATTTATGATCGACTGTACATTACTATAACAACGTGCCCTCCCCTTTTCTCTGGCTGATTTGCACAGGCAGCATCGTCTGAGCCAGTATTTGTCTTGTAAATGCTGTCACCTCAACTGCCATTCAAATGTATTTGCATCCAGGCTGAATGTAGGTCAGTCAGTCAGTAGGCCGTTTGAATGGCGGAGGGAGATTAGTGCAAGGGGTTTAATGAGCAACACGGGGCAGGTGATAAAGACGAGTCTAGTGAGCAGACGTCCTCATCAGCAAAACTTTAGTTTGTCTACTTTGACCTCCTCTTACCTTTTAGAGTCACTGCGGAGCAACATTTTATGAGTTCACTCCATCTGTAATTTGATATATTTTCTGTTTAAACAGGATGTTCGACCAGGATGTCACTCAGGGAGGAGGGTGGGAGAAACGTGTAAACCAATGAGATATCACTTAGAGAAAGGAAAGTGGTTTGACCTGATGGGGCTGTGTCATGGAGAGTCGATGATTTTAATCACATTATCTGAGCATTATTTGTACATGTGGTGTTCTGTTGGCCACATCTTTGAAGGATGCAGGTATTCTTGATTGCGTATTAATCCGTAACTAAAAATAGTGCCCACTAGATGAACAGTTTCCTCCAGTTTGAGCACCATTTTCTAAAAACTACAGTGACCAGCTTTTTAAAAAATTAAAGATTTAAGTCTTCATTAGGAACCAGTTGGCTCGCAGCTCAGAGCCAGACAGAGTAGCAGAGTCAGAAAGGGCTGAGAGACGGACTAACACATTGTTTGTCTTCTCAAGAGATTTCACGATTATAAAAACAAAAATGAAGTAACACCAGACATGAAGAGATTTACAAAGTACATGTAACCTCATAAAAACATAGTTAGGCAGCAACAAAGGTTGCATAGTGTTGCATGGAACGATAAAAGTGTGATCTTCAGGCTTAAAAAGGCGTCTTTGAGTTTAAGTGTGCATCGTTTTTCATTGTTTGTTTTCACTCACAAAACATCCAGAGCTGCTTGTGTTTGGTCTGTTGGTTAATTATCCCTGTTTGCTTTGCTTATGTCAGCCATCACCTTCAGTGTTTCATGTTTATACAGACATGCATGTGATATACACACACTCCCTGGATCCTGAATAGAGTTGGGCAGTTATGGAAGTTGGATGGACATCTGTGGTGTGAGAGAGACTCATTCCGACTGAAGAGAAGATTTATTACTTGTGCACATAAGTAAGAAAGTTCTTGGCGATTAGACCCCACTGAGATGGTATATATTTGAGGAGGGTGATGAAGTGGTGGTAGAATAGGGAACCTCCCCAGGGTCTAGATGCTTGTGGTGATAGAGGTGATGAAGGTGAGAAGAAGATGTGGAGAAGATGGAGGCGTGCTTAAGTTCTGGGCGAGCCTTTGTTGAGCTCATCCTGGACTGTGGAGTACAATGGCTGGAGGTGAACGGGGTATAGGAGAGCGCGATGCTTCTGCCTAAAGCGATTGATTGATTGGGCTGCTTGAGATCAGCTGATGTAGCTGGGATGTAGCTGAGCTTGACGTCGTGTCCTGCCTGACCTATCACTATGCTCAGTTTCTCCACAAATGCTACTACTGCTGTTACTGTAACCGCTATCTATGACTGCTGGTAATACCTCTGCTATGACCAATGCTTCTATCAATGGGACAGGTTGTTGGGTGTATGTTATAATAATACCATGTCATATTTGGGCGAAATGTAAATATTTGCAATGCTTTGAATGACTGAGTGAGCTTCATAACTATTGTTCTCTGGAAACATTTAATCAGTCCGACAACTGAAGCTACTCTCTTCATTCCTGAGCAGCTCCCTTAAAGTATTTCCATTCAGCGTAGTTTCTCATACACACTGAGCTCTACAACAGACTAACCCACTCAGCTGAACCCTTGCATTGCCAGAGTGATTTTATTCCATGCCCTATACATCGGCATGCCCATTAACCTAATTATCGTTATTATGGCTGTAATTTGAGTTCTCCACTTCAGAGCGCTGAACACGGTTTCACCTCAGGCATGGCAGACTGTATTAGAAAGAGCCATTTAGTATTTTTTCTTCTTCCTATTCATCCAAACCAAACAGTATTTGGAAACCTTTTCTGACTGAGCTCTACAATGAGGGAAAAGGAGTCTCCTGCTTTTAATTTATCTGCTTGTTTTAGCGGGAGTCTAACGGTTTGAAGCTCCACTCTGATATAATAAACCTGAAAAGCACGTTTATGAACAGGTAATGAAACGATAATAAATAGCTACTGTAGAGACACAAAGAAAATATCTGGCAAAATAAACACAGAGAAGTCAGAAAGGTGTACCTACACCTCTGCTGGGATTGTGATCATACTGTGACTGACAGACGACTGGCAGCCGTGTTTGCTTTCAGATGTCATCTTGTGTTTTAATGGTCGGAGAGGCCCGGTGCAGATGAACAGGATAAGAGAGTCACACCGTGTGGCTGCAGAGGGGAGAAGGAGATGCTCTGCAGACCAAAGTGTCCTTGCCTCTGTCTCTTTCTTCTAAATGCATTTCATCATCTCCTCCAGGCAACAGCCACTCACGTCCTAATGTGTGCTTATGGGAACACTGCGCACTGCTGTAATGAGATTGTTTTTACCTTCAGTCCAAGTTGCACAGACAGAATGTTCTCGTCTTTACACAACTGTGGTCAGAACATGTCATCTTTGTCTGTATTTAAAGTGATAAGAACTCCTGTGAGAAATGACAGTGAATCTTGGAGTAACTGCACCCTTTCAGATGATGATTACTGGGAATTCCCCCTCTGTGGCTTCTCTAGAAAGAAACACGAGCAGTGGAGCAGCTGCAGTCTGTGGTGGCTTCTGTGCAGTTTATCTTGGAGAAAGTGGTCAGTCAGTTTCACAGGATAAGCATGAAGAACTGAAGCTGAGAAGGCATCGACCTGCAGCTCTTTGGCCTTAAATGAAGGTGAAACTAGAGCTGAAGTGTGGAGTCATGCTGAAAACACACCAAGCAGCGCAGAACTGCGGCTCGCCACAATAATTACATTTTTCTGTGGCCGGGAGGCGTGTTCATGTGTTTCAGGCAGGAAGAAATTCTTTGTAGTATACGTCACCATGTCACCAGAGTCGCAGGACTCTGTTTACTGATTGGCTGTGGGAATTCACTGGCCACAATTCGCTATTAAAGTTAAACTATCCCCAACTTTCAGTTTGGCCGCACTTTGCCGCAGAATCAACTCACAGTGGCTGCCACAGCTTTCCGTAGACATTATCAGCTCACTCCAGGTCGTACTTTGCCCGTGCTTGGTGTCTTTTTGGCGTGAATCCATTAATCATCAAAAATTTTTACAACTATTTTCATAATTGACCAAATACTCGCTGGCTCCACTTCTCTCTGTCAGATCATCAATAGATTAATATGAAGCAGCAGCTGTTTTTATGGGCAGGAAGGGGAGGTTTGTTACCTTATATAGGATTCTGATGGGCTTCAACTGATCTGATCTGCACCAGATTCACATGTCATTGTAAATTTTAGCATCCCAGTGTCACTGTGACAGCATGCTGTGTGTGCTTTTTATATTTTGTAACAGCAGCACATACAGAACACAACACTGAAATAAATTATTTAAAGAGATTATTTAAAAGGATGTGTGAGTTTCTGTGTGTGAATTTGGTTCTGTATAAGCCAGTACGCAGCAGACTGGCAGCAGGCTGTTGTCTGATGACGATAGGCCCGTGGGGGCGACAGAAAATTTTGGAGATCCAGCGAGCGAATGTCCAGGCCAAGACTTTTTCTTCAGTGCACTGGTCATTTTAGCCAATTTTGGCTAATCTCTACAAATTAATTTAATAAAAGTTGAAATGCCAAATTGTTGCCAGACTTTAGCTGATGGGTTCCAACATGGATGGATTATGAGACAGTGGGCCCCTGGGCCCAGATATGCCCCACTAGCTCTCCAACACAGGAGCAAGACACACAGACTTTGTGGTGGTTTTGAGTCTCTTTGGTTGTTTTGTGTCTCTGTGTGCTTGGTTTGTGTCTTTTTGTAGTCATTTGGTGCTCTTTTGAGGTCATTTGTGTCTTTTTGGTCGCCCTGTGTCACTTTGTGTCACTTCTGTGTCTCCTTTTGGTTGATTCATGTCTCTTTGAGATAATTTTGTGTATTTGTTGTTTTTTGTGTCTTATTGCGGCAGTTTGGCTCAATTTTAATTGATTTTGTGTTTTATTGAGGTAATTCATGCATTTGTTTGTTGTTTTTTGGTTGTCTCATGTCTTTTTGTGATTGTTTTGAGTCTCTTCTTGGTCAGTATATGTTAATTGGAGGACATTTTGCAGGTGAAAGCCAAAGGGGCCCCTTTCACTTTTGGCCCCTGGGCCTCTGCCCAGTACGCTCATTCGGTAATCCATCCATGGGTTTCAAGATTGCGTTTCAGCCAGTGCATTATTCTCTACACATGAACTGTTTACCTGCCGCTCAAATGGGATTGGTTAATATTTCTGGCATTACATACGGAAACCAAAATACTTCTGATATTCAAATCTTGTCCTGTTGCCTACACACATATGCAGATATCAATTTATAGAGATTAGAGTGTTACTGGATTTGTAATTAAATGGCTGCTTCTCTTTGTTGCATGTGTCAGTGTTAGGAAATGGGACAGTGTGTCGGCCTGACCTCTTCTCAGTGTTGTCTTTTTCACTTTAAGCTCCAAAGTGTTACCTTTCATAGCAGGCCAGGATCATGACTGTAATCCAAAGGGTTTAGGAGCAGTGCTCATGATGCCTCTGCACCAGCGTTAGCCATAGCCTGAGGCATTATGTTTTCAGGTTGTCCATCTGTCCATCCCATCCTTGTGAACATTATAGCTCAAGAACGCCTTGAGGAAATTTCTCCAAATTTGGCACAAACATTCACCTGGACTCAACAATGAACTGATTAGATTTTGGTTGTCAAAGGTCAAGGTTAATGTGGCCTTCTATGCATCTCATTCTCGTGAACATGATATCTCAAGAACACCAAAAGGGATTTTTTTTTTTTTCAATTTTGGCACAAACACACACATGGACTTAATGATGAACTGATTAGATTTTGGTCGTCAAAGGTCAAGATCACTTTGACCTTGCATCAGTCTCATTCTCTTGGATGCGATATCTTCAGAGCACCTTAAGGGAATTTCTTCAAATTTGATACAAACGTCCACTTGGGCTGAAAAATAAACCAAGTAGAATTTAGTGGTTGAAGGTCACTGTGACCTCACAAAACATGTTTTGGCCATAACTCAAGAATTCTTGCGCTAATTTTGATGAAACTTTGCACAAATGTCTAACAGGATAAAATGATAAAGTGATGACATTTTATACCCAAAAAGTCAAAGGTCAGCTTCACTGTGACATCATAATAAACATAAAACACTTCTCTGGCCATTACTCAACATCATATCTCAGGAACAGAAGGAGAGACATTTGGTCAGATACTGAATTGGTGACACTCTTTGGCGTCCAACTTGAAACTGTGCAGATTGTATAGATCTTCTGTGCTGACGGGTTGGGGATGTGTTTGAAGCATTTGTTTTCACAGACATGGATGTAAACCTTCGGTGAAACTTGACTGGTGCACGGAGGCGTACAACCACGGGGCAGTAATTCTAGTTTTAGTTTGGACATGTCATTTTGGGGTTTGTACACCAAGAAGAAAACCAAGTTGAAAGTTTTCACTATTAACATTTCCAAACTGTGGATCCGTTTTACTCGTCCTATGGGTTTTTATGTTAAAGGAACAGCCAAGTTAAGATTTGTTTTCTTGGAGTGTAAGAGATGGAAAACTTTTCTCAGCCTGTTTACTGCTGCTCAAAGCATTTACGGCTTTTGACAGCATCACTGTTTTTATGCTCAAGTGGATGTTTAAGAAAAAACAGCTTAATGCGTCTCTAACCTTTCCAACTGCTCAAACCTTCCCCACTGACAATGACAAGAAGCGTTTCTGACAGCATCACCTTTTTTTTTGCACAACCTGAGTGACTGTGAGAGCCCCGGTGACGCTGCTGTAACCTTTACGACTTCACACACTGGGGCCAGGGGTAGAAATACCCGCTTCTTTTCTCACAGATACATGCTGATGTGCTGCCTTTTTCCAAGCCTGCCTATTTATCCATTAGTCACCACCGCAGCACTGAAGCTGCTGCCAGCACTTATTCTGGCTTCACAAGCTTCTATTTCAGCAGTTTGGTTTGTTTTGCTTTGAACTTTGAAATATGAAGCTGGTTTGGAAAATGTGCAGTTTGAGGGGAGGTGCTGAAAAGAAAAGCAAAAGGTCAAATGTGTTGAACATTGTGAGCTTTCCGTCAGGCTGAGTGGAACTGGTGAAGATGTTGTGTAGCACTAGGGTCACATGTTCAGCTGCTTGTTATGTTTGCTGTCATCCGCCTTCCATGGAGTCTAATAAGGGTTTTATGACTCCGGCTTTTGTCTGAGAAATTGGATTATGTGTAGCCTTTGGCCCATCTGTGCTTCCACCTGAGCAATGACAGGCAGCAGAGATGTTTGGCTCTGATCAGCGCTTATCGAATGACAAGGAATGACGTACAGGTTCAGAGTTGAGTTACTGCACTTGTCATCACAGGGATTTTCAGAAACTGTTGGTGCTGTAAAATGCAGACTTTCTGTCTGAATTTTTAATTCAGTCAGTGTTTTATGGATGCCCTTTTACAGGTGAAAATACAGTAACTTAGAAAAATGATCCCGGCAAAGTTCACAAAATTGTTCTTCCCCACCTGTTTCACAGATGAAATTTTCAAAGAAATTTAGAAAGATTATCCTGGCAGAGCCTTTTTCTTTTCTTAAGTCATAAACTCAGGAAAGAAACCTCTTTGAATCAGAGTATTTCAGTCAGAGAGATACAACTTTTTATCACCTATGTCCTGTTTTACGATGATCTGTTTTTGTTGTCTAAATACACACACTTTATTATCCTCTTTTCAGGCACTATAATTTTGTGTTTTGTGAACATGTTCTTCCTCAGAACAAAAATGTTTTACATCTTATTTTAAATGCCTAACTTACCTTTTCTTTAGCAGTACCATGACATTAAAAGGCAAGCTGTAAATGATACTTACAGAAGAATTCTCACCTGTTTCTCAAATGTTATAACACTTGTTAGCACAGACATGCTAACAAGGCTAAAAAGCTTCAAACAGCACAGATACTCTGCTGTTTCACATCATCGTACTGGTGAAAATGTATTTATATATCATATCTCTGCTCATTCATACTGTGCACATGTTTATATATTTAACACATTGCCTCATTTCTCCTGATCCTCAGACGTACATCGGCTCCATCCTGGCAGCGGTGAACCCTTACCAGTCACTCCCTGGCCTGTACGACCGGCCGGCCGTGGAGCTGTACAGCCGACACCACCTCGGTGAAATCTCCCCGCACATCTTCGCCATCGCCAATGAGTGCTATCGCTCACTGTGGAAGAGACTGCAGAACCAGTGTGTCCTCATCAGGTAGGTGATCTGAATCGGATCTTCATAATTTGAGTGTTGTTTCAGTCAGTTGATCTTTTTTTTTTTATAGATTTAAAGCTGTAGCAATTGTTTTTTTGCCACTAGGGGGCAGAGAGAGTCAGACAGACACACAGAAATTAGATTTTGGCTAAAAATTGAAAAAATGTGGCCATTGCGGGGAGTCTCCACAACCTCCTAATACCTCCCCAACTTTTGCTGATCAACGTGGAGCAAATGCCCAGTCAGGATATCCGTACCTTTCTTGTCAGAGGTTATATCGAGCCCTCTAATTGGCCGTTTGAATAAATTGCTGTGGTCTTAAGCTCATTTAATCGCTCTCCCCTCAGTGTGCCAAACACTTTGATCAAGTTTCAAGTCCCCTGGGCAGTTTGGCTGCAGCTCTGAGGATCTGAGCGCTACACGCCACCACACACACACACACACACACACACACACACACACACACACTGTTACTATCTCCATCCTCTGTCCGCTGCTTTCCTTCCTCACATCCTTCCTCTTTGATTTTAGCTGGACGACTTTCACATCCTCTGTCGCTCCATTGTTTCATCAGACAAACGAAGACATTCTCTTCCCCTGACTTCAAAAAAGTTATTTTTACATTCAGAAATGATAATATTTGACCCCCGATTTAGCCGTCAGCGGATACAGGACACATCACAGCGTTTGACTCTGTGGGAACTGTTGTGTTTGTGGTCATCGAGGTATCCTGAATACATGGCCAATGGGAACACGGGGCCAAAGTAGTCAAGGAGTAAAGAGAATCATATAAGAACAAAGGAAATCTAATAAAAGACCTCCCTTGCGATTAAATACTGTCACTTTCTAAGTGTGGCGCTTTTTGGGGTCAGACACAGAGACACATTACTCAGTGTGACTCGTGTGGCTGACATCTGGTTACTACTTAACTACTAATAAATATATAATAAATGTTGGCATTGTTCTGCAAACCCCGGATATGTTACATTTGTTTGTCATTACGTAGCGTACATTGAAACTTCGCATTTTTCTGTTTTATTGACACAGTGGTTAATGTGTGGTTATGTTTAGGCACAAAAAAAAAAAAAACACTTGGTTATGGTTTAGAAAAGATCATGTTTTGGCTTAAAGGTCCAGTGTGTAGGATTTAGGGCTTTTGACATTTTTGGCTTTTGTCCGTACATACATTTTTAGTATGGATCCTACGCATTGCTTTATAAATGAGACCCCTGGTCTGTTTGTTTTGGAGAAGGAGAGACCTTTCCAGATAATTCAGCTCTGGTAAAAAAAAAACCCTGAACTTCTGGATCAGAGAAAAAAGATGAGCACGCATTAGCAAATGCTAGGCTAACGACCATCTCAGATGTGCCAAACAGTGTCAGTGAAACATTGTGTTGTAATGTAAAACTGCTTTATTCATTGTTTTTTATCGGTTTTATCACCTGGTCCATTTATTTTGGAGAGGAAGAGACCTCTGCAGATAATACGGCTCCTGAACAATGAACATTGAAGGAATGCTAACCCTGAGAAGTTGCAGCTGGTTGTAATCTGCAGTCCTCTCCCCTAGACGACACAAAATCTCCACAAATCTTACACACTGTCCCTTTGACTAAGTGTCTTAAAAGGCAAAATCTTTAACAACAAGAAGGATGCAGGACATAAATGCATTGCAGTGGCATCAACGTCCAACGTTTGTAAGCTCAAACACTGACTGTATGCCATTTCAGTTTATACCAAAGATGTCGAATGGGGTTGAGATCAAAATAAATGCTTTTGGTGGCACAGTTGCCACTGGAATTGTTGTGATGTTTCGGTAAAGATAACCGCTTTTCATGTCACTATTCTTGCAGCTTGACAGGCGCCTCGCCGAGGTGTCGTGCAGCCCACCATCCTCTCCACCTTCCACTGACAACGTCAGCTCATATGCTATGCCACGTTAGAAGCGTTGATGTGATACGTGTGAGACGTGCAAATGTAACTTATCCTAGATTTGCAGTAACTTACAATGCCAACATTCTTTTCTGGAGATTGGACTGTATTATTTCCAGAATTTGGAAATATTATTATTGCATTGCTACAAGATTCATAAGTCAAAGCTGCGCCACATTAAATGATTCTGTTAAAATGTGTCTGACTCATCAGCTTGAATCACAAAGTGAGATTGCAAAACAATGGATTGTCTCATCTCTACAGTTTCAGATACCAAAGATCGGCCAAGGAACAACACGTTCACATGTGTCTGACTTTTGGAAACTTTCTTTACAAGCCACCTTTGTTCAGAGAAAACTGATCTCACCAATGTCAGATCTTTACATGTCTTGTCTCTGGTGGTGGAAACCATCACAGGTTGCTCAGCCTGGTAAACATGAGCTAAACATGAGTTAAACTTATTGACATTCACGGATTTAAGCTCAAATATTCTAGCGAACATAGAGAACTTGTAAGCAGAATAAGACAGAAACAGTTCAGGTGTAGGGGGAGGTGGTGAGTCGCAGTCTGCTGCTTCATCCAGTGTTGCAGTTTTCTGACAATTAGCTGGCATTAGTTTACAGCCCTGTTTGGCCCGGTTTCATTAGCGTCGTGTGTAATGAGACACACATGTCCCCTTTTAACTGTAAGCTGGTTTGAGTTTGTGAAGAAAGCAGAATGTGAAGCGTGGCTTTGCTTTCATTGTTAATGACATAATTAAGCACATTCTCATCATGAGAATTCTTAGTTTACTTCCATCATTGCTGCCATTGCTGTGATTTGCAGCTCTGTAGCCGTAAGCATCAACCGATCGACGTGTAGAGCTTGTCCACAAGAAATGTACCTTTATTGCTCACAGGTTATTGTCTGCTCTCTGCTTTAGCATGATCTCTTAATCATAATTTGAAGCAGAGATGCAATTCCTAGAAACCTGGTTTCTCCCAAGCTGCAACCTGAAAAATGAAGCCAATGCCAAAATGCCCAAAACTGCAGTTCCTTGAATGGCCACTTGAGGCTGGCTCCAAAAGCAAGAAAATCCCATAGACCCCTATGTTAAAATGCCCCAATTTTTGATTTAGGGATGAACTGCCTATGATCAGAGCCTAAATATCATAAACTCATATCACTAATTGACCTGATTACACCAGCTGAAGAGAAGACTCCCCGTGTTGCTGTTGTGAAAGACCAGCAGCTCTGTGCGCGCAGTCTCTCCTGACATGTTCCCTGAGTCGTCCTCTGGCCTGAGTTGCCTCCGTCCTTCTGTTCAGGATACAGAAAGTCTTTTGTCTGGCAGGATGTTGGTCAGTGGCAAGAATATGCACCAGGGCACGCACAGCGAGGCGTAAACACAAACATGTCATATTGTCGCTGGAGAAAACCCTGAGCTTCACAATGCCACCATTCAGCTCTCAGAGACGTATCACTGCTATAGATCTGCTTTGTGTTTGTCCTTATCCCACTGATTCCTGCTACTTTTCCTGCTGCAACAAGCAAACGTCCCTCGAGGGTTCGGCAGTCTCATCTCCGCTTTCTTTAAAAAAATGACTTTGCACTTCCTCCTTGAACTCTGCTTATTTTTCAAACTATGGCACAGACTCTTTTGACTTCTGAGGGCCTGGAGTTTATGAAAACACCTAATATACCACAAAGTCTGCAGCTTAAAGACAAAGAAAAACAGTTTGGTTGCGCAGTTTTTCCATGACAGCAGCACACGAAGCCATGCAGGCCTGAGAGGACAAACCACAGCCCACAGTCGTGACCTTTAACTGTAGTCTCAGCTAAAACTCAACCTGATGGTTTACTGTGTGTTAGAATAGAGTAAATGACACACTGAGCCTCCCAAGACACACACACTCCTCTTCTAAATCTGATTACTTGCATCTTTGAGAGTATTTTAGGTTGAAATTGTCATCTCTTGATTGTAGTGTGAAAGTCAAGCAGGATGGTCAGACGGTTAGAAAGCTGCAAGTACTGTGGGAAAATAAAGGATATTATAGAGATAAAACAGGGCATCAAATGGCTTCTTTTCAAGGCTTAGCCAGGACAAAAAAATCCCTCTTGAATTTTTAAGTTTAGTGCAGCTACACTGTGCAACATGGATCTAATAAACTTGGGTACAACAAGATTAATAGATGCAGAATGTACGATGATAGCGTCTACTGACGTACCGACATCCATGGCCGTACGTCAGTAGACAAGAACAAAAGTGTCATCAGCGTGCGCCATCCATCTACGCCACTGTAGCAGTAAGAGAAGAATGAAAACAATCATGAATCTAGCCCTTGCCATTTTTGTGTGTCAAAAAAGTCTGAAGAAGAAGAGGCGGAGGAGGAGAATGTGGACGTGGTTGTGGCTGAGGAAAAGAGGCCAACTTGGCCTGTCAATTTTGCAACGAGAGCTTGAAGTTATTTATTAACATCTACTAGCGTTTAGCATTGTTGTGCTAATCAGTGTGTCATTTCATGCTGCATTTCTGTTGGTTGGTTAGTAGACGTAGGTCGTTAAAGCAGTCACACAATGAGATGGTCATCCCAAATTTCTGACACTGTCAGATTTTATCCCAGACAGTGACAATGGCCATCCCTAAACCTCTCTCACTGTGCAACATAGGACTATTGTTTTAGCGCCACGATCAGAGATATCACCACATCTTTCATCTGGGACAGCCCAAAATCACACAGCATATACTGGGCTTCAGTATGGGCCATTAATATCTACATGGGGAGCAGGTTTTTGTCTACGGAGATCAAATTGAGCAACTAAACACTGAGCACACATTAGCAGGTGATGAGCTCGTGGCTCATCTCAGACCTGCCAAACAGCATAGGAGAAACACTATTTTGTAATGTATAACTGCTTTAGTTGGTGTTTTTACTAGTTTTAATCACCTGGTTAGTTTGTTTTTGAGAGAAAGAGACCTTTGTGGATAATTTGGCTCCTGGTAGAAACCTCTTAAACCAATGTACACTGAAGGAATTCTAACCTGGAGAAGTTTCAGCTGGTTGTAATGTGCAATCCTCACTGCTAGACACCACTAAATACACCTGCACTGTTCCTTTAGGTAATAAAGGAGTATTTTCTCACATAAATTGGTGCAAGTTTTGCAGTTCGTTCTGGGCTTTTTTATGGTAAATAAAGCTTGTCTCGTCTGCTCTGTCAGTGCAATGAGATACAAACATCAGCAGCAGATGGAGCACAGAGAATTTGAATAAATTCATTTATCATTTTATGCCAGGATTTTGTAAAGCAGTGCTGCTATAATAAAGTGCAGTTTTTTAGTGAATAATTAACCTCAAAAACCCAGATGTGCTTGAGAGTTTTTCTGCCCTGCTATTATTTGACTCCTCTAGACCCCGAACCAGCGAGAGTGTCGCTTTTCAACCTTAGCTTTACTTTTACTGAATTTTTTATCAGCTGTTAATTGTTGCCCTCGAGCAAGGCACTAAACTCCCAGCTGCGCCAGTGGAGCTGCAGCTGAGTGAAGGAGGAGGAGGAGGAGGCAAAAAAAGCATCCAGTTCTGCTCTTTAAAGTCACAGAAAGTCAGTGAAGATTTGGTTGCAACCTGGAAACAGCTGGCTTATTAATCAGATTATTGTCCCAATAAGTAAATTCTGTATAGTCAGCTTGTTAGTTCAGATAAAATGTTCACATTCTCTGTACGACCACCTTTATCACACAATAAAAGCTGTTTAACAGCAAACTTCAGTGGAGTTAATTTTCCTCTAAAACCAGAGAGAACATGAAGTTTTCTCTGTTTAATATTTTAGAAAGATTTTTATGTTGCTGATCATCTCCTAACTTCTCTGCTTTGATACATAGACTAAAAGCAGAAGCTGGAGCTCCCTGTGCTCTGCTGCTGTGGGTGATGGATGTGTGAGGCTGTGAATAATTGCAGGGCGGAGCAGTGACACTCAGTTTCTTTTTACTGCCAAGTGTTTTTCCCGAGGGCTGCTGCCCGGCCGTGTGGGCTGACTGCTGAGTGAACGTGAGGATGGAGGCTGCTCAGGGTTCATGGTGCACCGTCAGGAGGCAACACGGAACACTGATCTTAATACAGATTTGTGGTTTTTTGTTTTTACTCATTTTCACTGCAAAATATTCAGATTTTTCTGAGAAGACGCAGGTGGGTTTTATGGCCCTCTGCAACTTACTCTGTTGTTTGCAACAAGACAAACTCGTTAACCACAGTGAACAAAGTCCTCCTGCAACAATAGCAGCTCAAAAAAACTTTTGCCTATGAAAAACTGAGGAGAAAAATGGAGCACAAACTAAACAAGCTGCTGTTATGTGCCAGACTCAATCAGAGAAAGTACAGAAAACAATAATGGGCTAAACTGCAAGTGTTTATGCTTTAAAACAAACTAAAAAATGCAACTCAAAGATCCACTCACCAGCTTTTTTTCTAAGCTTTCAAACTCATCTGGTTAGGACTGCAACTAACAATCATTTTCATTATTGATAACCCCTGATTAATTGACTCATTGTTTTGTCCATAACATGTCTGAAAATAGTGAAAAATGCCCGTTTTAATTTCCAGCAGCCTAAAAGTGATGCATTTTGAGCTTGATTTACTCAACTAACACTTGAAAACTCAAAGAGATTCATTTTACTGTTATACATTAGTAATAAATGCATAAATTCTGCACATCTGAGAAGCTGCAAACGTAATTTTTGCTTGAAAATGTATGCTGATTAGTCAACTGATTGTTGCTGCTTTACACCTCACAGTCCTCATCAGCAAAAGGAACTGGATCATGTGACCTAATTGGCTGGGTCCAGACCTTTGAATCAGCCCGCTCCACTAAGTTTGTGTTGACTGACTCGTCTGGTATGGTGACATGAAACAGCAGCTTCTCAGTTAAAATAAAAACAATCAATGAGTGCAGCTTTGTCAAGTGTTTACAAGAGGTGCGCCGTAACCAGTGAGGAGTAATGACAACAATGGGGAGCACCCTAAACAAGACAGATGCTGCTATGAAGACTCAGCATGTCTGACAAGACGTTGATCAAGACATCAGCCGACATTGTGGTTTCTTTTTACTCTGTTCTGCCCCGCTATTAAAACCCTGGCCCAAAACCCCAAATTTCCTGCATGGACAGTGATGTTCAGTGGTTTAATATTTAAGCTATTCAGTTCTCTCTGTCTTCTATTCATTAAATCGTTGAATTTAAGCCCAAGTGTGTGGGTTCGGAACACTGTAGCAAACCAGGTTGATTCAGCGTGCGGCTACAGTGAATATTCCTCACCAAAAGGTTGCCAAACCAGGTACGGGTCAGTTGGAAGTAGCGCTGGAAGCGGCTGTCATCCAGGCACAGCTCCTAGAAAAGGTGGTGAAATCCCCCGAGCTGTGTGCGCCTCTGGAGAGTCAGATGGACCCAGACATGGTGGCATCTGGATCTGTGACGGTTTGGGTCTCCTTCAGCAGGTACAACGCAGCAACCCTCACAATGCAGTCGAGCTGAAAAATGGCGGTTGGAGGAAGCCCCTCCTCGCGTACACACGATTCACACACATATGATGCGAGTTATTTGCGCGTATGAAGCGGGTCAACACAGAATATTCTAACGTTCAAACTTATGTCAGTAACATGACGCGATAATTTGCATCATGTTTCGTGTGAACACATTAGTCATCTGTCTTGACTTGTTCGTGTTTGTATGAGACATGTGGTCAATGTGACGTAAACCCCGCTCTCACCACTGGCATTAAGCAGCAGATGCAGCGTATTTGCTGGCAACGACAACTGTGAATTGGTGTGCAGACTTTATGTATCCACCGCACCACAGGCGTATGCCAGCATGTTAGGTGTGCGAACCCATTCAGACCAAAGATGGAAACAGAGTAAAACAAGTTGACAGTTGATATCAGGCAAGCTCCAAACAAACTAGTTCAGTGGATCTTTGAGATGAAAATGCGGCCTCCTGGTTTGAAGTGTTCTGATCTACTGTAACTATGTTTACTCTTTATGGGAGTAAAAATAAGTACGTTTTTGGAAATGAGGCGAGCAGCAACAAGAGAACATGAGTTTTTATTGTAATTGCAGTTTCTGTGATAGAAGTGAAACAGATTGTGTTGAGACTGAATACTGGATTTATGTTCAAGTTATCATCCGCAAACCAACGCTCGCACTTCCGACTCAACAAACTGCAAACTTTTTACAGCCAGGATTCAAGCTCGTTAAGTTTGTGTGTTTGATACGTAAAGTTAGATTCTGTTTGGAGGATCACTTTAACACTGAGTCAAAGTCCAGCTGCCACAGTACGTGGTCTGCTTCACAATGATGACACACACACACACATTTCCCCCATTTCCCCCTTAAAACACCAAAGCCATCTCAGAGCGGACCCTCATAAAACATGTAACATGGCAGCACCCCCCCCCATACAGAGAAACGATCACTCTGTGTGTGTGTGTGTGTGTGTGTGTGTGTGTGTGTGTGTGTGTGTGTGTGTGTGTGTGTGTGTGTGTGTGTGTGTGTGGAAGAGGAGCTATAAATTGCAAGCTGGCACTTTCAGGCGAGGCAGGAAGCTTTCTCGTCGGATTTAGGGATTGTGGGTAATCAGATCCAGGCAGAGGGAGGCGAATGAAACGGGAGCTGGTGTAAAAGAAGACGAGAAGGAGGAGGAGGAGGAGGAGGAGGAAGAAACCAGCTCTAACACAAGGCATCTGCTCATTAATGCTCATGAATGCCACTTTGCCTTTTCACTGATGCAGATACCTGCCTGTGTCGAGCCACATGATTTTAATGGGAGCCCCCCCCGTTGTGTTTTTGCTGCACATTTCAGCAAGAAGTTGTTCTGAACCGCCAACGAAGTAGCTGGAAACCCTCCAAACCTTCATTGCACACAGCTCATGCCACCATGGCAGGTTTTCTTCTGGATAATAAAGCAATAAACAGGAGATTCAGACAGAATTTGCATGTTTTTATGACCTAATACCCTGCGTTTGGTCTGGGGTGGTTTTTCTCTTTATTGGCCTCTTAAAGCTGCATTATATGGTGGTATTTTAGACAACATTGTTCTCCTAACTTTGCGGCAACAGTTTGTCCCTTTTCTGTTTCAACATGAAAACGTCCCCAAAGCCAGCTCCATAAAGAAATGGTTTCCCAGTTTGGTGTGGAAGAACTTGACTGCACAAAGTCCTGACCTCAGCTCCATCCAACACTGACTGTGAGCCAGACCTCATCACTCCACATCAGTGCTGGACTTCTCAAATGCTCTTGTGCAGTTTCTATAAACAGATATCTGCATGTACATAGAATTTTGTCAATTCTCAGTATCATAGGAACATTTTGTCGTACCAAAAAAAGTTTGGGGGTTTGACACTCACTGTTTCTAATTTTTTCCCTTCATACTGACTTGTTTAAAATGCTGCTACTTGTTTCTAGAAAATGTCTAAAGGTCGGCGTGCATTATATAAAGCTCAGGGAGACTCTTTCATTTACCAAAATTAAGCTTTTAGGGTTGATATTGTTTTGACTGGCTGGCTCTGTTTCCAAAACAGCCCAGATTTGATTAAATGACAAAGCTCTGAGGGTGTTAACCTGCACAGCCACCAGCCCCAGACCCAGCAGTTTGTCCCTGACCTCCTGACCCCAGAGGTGGGTGTGAGGTCAGAATCAAAACTCTTCAGCCTCGTTAATTGCTCAGGCATCTGGGGTCACAAAAGCCCCGCAGCAAAGCCCTGCAAAAACATACCTGAGAGGTTTTTTCTTGGCAAGATTTATCTGCGCTGTGAGTCAGATTAATAATTTGACTGTGACCAAAGGAAGGAATGCATCACAGCAGAGGAGGAGAGCACGATGGGAAGGAAACACACAATATCTGGGGTGTTTGTTTTCAGTGCAACATGAGACGAGCGGTAATTTAAACCTGAACTTTTCTTGGTTGGTGACTAACATCGGTATTTGTTTTTCTGTCTTTTATTGCCTCGCATAAATTAGAAGCATTCATGAGAAAGTGAGGATGAATCTGAACGTCTTAAAGTAAAATAGTTTGGTGTTTTCTAAAGGTCACACTGGATTCTTGTGGCTTGTTAGACTTAACAAACACAGTCAGTCTTTGTTTTAGGCCACAGTCTGAAAATACACTCTTAAAGTCAACTGATTTATTTTTCCCAACAATCGAAAAAAAAAAAAAGGCTAATTTATTTTTGCAAGCAGACTTACAACAACCTCCGACTGCTGCTCACACCCATGCTTCTCTTCATTTGACATTAGCATGTTGGTTATGCCAGCATTTATCTAAAAGTAGCCGTAGTAGTAGTACAGCTAGCAGGAAGTCTCTCATTAGCTGTAGAGGTTTTGTGTCATGAAGTGCTGGACAAGTTGGACCTGTTGTTAACTCAGTTCAAAGAATTGATTCCCACCAGGATTTTGGATTCTTGCAGCCTGAAGTGCCGAATTTCACAGCAACTTTTCTTAACAATTGCAATGTGTGTTCTGGTGTTTAATGCGTCTTTATGCCTCCGTGCCGCAGTGGCCATGGCCGGAAGCATTAGGTTATCATGTTGTCCATCCCTCCGTCCAGCCGTCCAGCTGTCCATCCCATTCTTGTGAACCCACAACACATTCTCATATCGCCACTTGGTCATCGACTTTCCACTTCAACATATGACGTGCAGGATACCCTGGGTGTATCTGTTGATGATGTTTGTGACTCCGTGTCAACTTCAGCCTGTTACGTGCATTGTTTCTTTTGAAAATATAATTCCGTTTTCACAGGAAATGTTCAGTTTGCATACAGTCTCTTTCAAAATAAAATGTACCATGTCGGTACAACACCAGGTACCCTAACAAAAAACGCTCAAGGTTACGTTTCGCCAACACATGCATGTGGTTTACAATCATATGGGAAGCAAACACCAGCCTCCTGGGTGAAAGTCTGGGATTATTGGACCCACCCATCACCCTGCCCATCTACTCTACTCAGACTTTCCGCCCCCTTAACTGACATTGCTATCTGGCCGCGTTTCCCTCTGTATCTGTTGGGTGCTATTACACACTGATGGCGCCCAACCATGTATCATGCTGACGTGAAAGGACAGCTTTTTTCATCAGTGACTGACGCAGAAGTCACTCCTCAAGTGTCGATATTCAACGACTTCGGATTGAGACTGTGTTGGAATACAATGTTTCAAGGAAGCCTTGAGGGAATCAGTTAATTGCCTTGCATGGTCCTTAGCAGCAGTTTTGGTTGGTAAATGTGAGTTGTTCATGTCAGTCTGCTAGTGTTGCTGAAAGTGTTTTGAGTGTGTGACTAATTGACTTGTTAAGTTTTAATATTTCTGGCAGTGCAGCACAACCCCTGCAGAGCAGCCTGGCAGAGTTCAGACTCACATTCCAGTCCATCTTAACAAGTCATTTAATCTCAATGTAAAATAAATTTGCTTTAAACAAGCAGGTAGTTTGATGAGATCATTTCAATTTTTTTTCCAGTGAAAAAGTTCTGAGGTCTTTAAACTCACCACCAGATTCAATGAGGTGTAGAGAGATTGTTTTTTTTTTTTGTCTCATTGCGTTTCACTTTTCGTCTCAGTTTCTCCTTCCTGCTAACAAAGTCTTTTACTCTCTAACAGAGCCTGCCGCTCAGCTCCGCGGTACAAAAGGCCTGGGTGAGGTCCAGAGCTGTGAGGGCAGTTTGTCCAACACGCTCAGTCGCTCCGCTGAAGACTCCCTCCTTCCTGCCTGTGGGGGGTTTTACCTTGGGTGGCAACAGCATGTAGAGAGCCAGGGATTAGTACAAAGGCAGGGTGCTGTTTAGCTGTACGTGTGTGTGTGTGTGTGTGTGTGTGTGTGTGTGTGTGTGTGTGTGGGTGTGTGTGTGTGTGTGTGTGTGTGTGTGTCCTACTTTGGATAAGTTGGCATGCTGCCAGAGGTCTTTTAAGTGAGTTACATTTAGCCGGCCCTTTCACATTTGGCCATCACTGTAGTCTAAGCTATTTAAATGAGTTACACACACCAAGCCCTTTAAAGTAAGATCTAATCTCTTTAAGAAAGTTTGACCCGCTGTTGGAGAGAGTCACTGGCGAGATCTGGAGTTGTGTTTGGATTTACCATTTCTATTCAGCTGTAATGAAGACCCCCAAAACACAAACCCAAGATTCAAGACTGTATAACTGGTCTGCCTTAGTTTGAAATGTTCTGCATGCAGAATTAGCAGGCTGGTGAAGACTGTCACTGATATTCCCTCAACTGAAATGGAAGTAGTGCATAATTGTGGAGCAGGAGAAACACACCAGGAAAAAGTTAGAGAGTTTTAAGGTTTTTGAGACTATCGAGTCATATTAAAGATACAAAGGATATAAAAACATGTCATATAACTAAAACAAAGAAATGAGTGAAAAAGTAATAAAATATGTTATGTTATGTTATGAGTAAAATCATCAAATTTAAGCTTTATAAAAGTTAAGATGTAGTATTATTACAGACTTTAAAGCTGAATCCATTAAGTTTTGGCCACTAGAGGGCAGAAAAACGTCACAACAAGCTGACGGACACAACTTTTGAAATTCTTTTTGCCACAAAACAAAGAGCACAGATCTTCTACGACAAATGCAGCCAAAGTTTTCTAATGTATTGTTGAAGGCAGACAGTGAAAGGATTGAAAACAGGTGGAAAAAAATACCACCATGATCTTTATCTGCTCAGAGAGGGAGAGGAAAGAACGCAACAATATTTGGTCTTAGTTTATAGAAACAAAACACCAACCGTTCCGCTGGTGTCAGGTCTACAAGCTACCAATCACCTTGGTTGTTACTGGTAATTATTCCAGGGTGTCTTAATTAAATTATAACGCCATATTGATGTTTAAAATGCCACAAACAGAGGCTTCTAAAGACACTAATGACCCAATCCATCTCTAATCATTCTCCCATGTGGAGTGTGTAAGCCGAAGCCTGTCCTGTCATAACATCTGTCCACATGTGCAGCGTAGTCACGTCTCAAGCTACGGCCAGACACCCTGAGTTTACATTATCGCCAGTCCTGTTTTCTGTCCATCAGGAATGTGTCACTGACTCAGGGGATATGACCGGTCACGCTACACTGCTGATGAATCACATTCAAGTTTAACTTTATTTATAAAACACAGCTAAAGGAGTTCAGTGCTGTCCAAAATACAAATGACGAGGATAAATGAGTTTTGGCTGTACTTTTGAAGCTAAACCCACCTTGACTGTATGTATGCATTTTTCCACCTTTAGATATTGTTTACATTTTTCCTACCACTTCCACATGTATCAGTTTTAAACCTCATTTCTGGTGGCACTCTCTATACTGTAAGTTTTGAAACTAGAGGGCCCCAGAAGAGCACAAACTCCTGCAACACTGAAGTCCCCCTGCATTCTGTTTCTCACAGAACATGACTATCAGATTTTAGGTAAATTGATTCTCTAAATAAACTCACCAGCATTACGAAAGAGCTTTACAGACTGTCTGTGCATTCAGCTTTGTCTTTGTTCAATACCTTTAGAGATCCAGTGTGTAAGGGTTAGGGGGATATATTAGCAGAAATGGAATACAGTATTCATAACTATGTTTTTATTAGTATATAACCACCTAAGACCAAGAACCGCTATGTTTTTGCTACCTCAGAATGAGTCGTTAATATCTAAATACAGTCCTATTCCTCCACCATGTTTCTACAGCAGCCCAGAACGGACAAACCAAACACTGGCTCTAAATAGAGACATTCACGTTTTCGCATTTTCATGAGTGTAGTTGTCCTACACGCTTGACAGAGAAGTTTCAGTTGGTTGCAATCTGCAACCTCGACACTAGATGCCACTAAATCCTACACACTAGACCTGATAACGGTCTTTATCACATGCATGTTGTCTAAAGCTCCACCAAACCCTTTCAGTATAGTACCTTTGGAACCAAAGTAACCCTTCAGACATGGCACCTAGACCCTCGGTCTGTTTAGCGTTTCCACGACAAACAGTCCTCTTAAATGTTGGCTGGGGCTGTCACTCCACACATGGACTTGTACAGCACCTTTCTAGTCTTCTGACCACTCAAAGTGCTTTAACACCATATGTCACATTCACCTATTCACACACACATTTATACACTTGTGGCCAAGGCTATATTACAGTGCCCGCTGCTACTCAGTTTAAACACACGCACTCACACACACAGGCAAGTCGGGGCTTAGTATCTTGCCCAGGGATATTTTGATATGCAGAGTGGAGTAAAAAAATACTGCTTTGTTATTACACACAAATACAGAAATATGATAGAAATAAAACTATAATACAGTCTATTTACCTGTAAGCGTTTGTGTCTTTGTTTTCGAAAGTCTACATATGTTTGTAAATTAATTTTAAAGAAATAATAATAATATTAGAAAGTTTTTAAAATGTCTTAAATTTTAAAAACAATTTAAGTTACGTTACAATGAATTAAACCTCTTAAGTGTATTTACAGATAAATCGACTGACTCCACAGCATTAATTTTGCCATCTTTGATATGACTTCACAACTGTAAGAATATGAAGGGTGGTACTCAAATCTGGGTTATGATAGAAATTTAATCTGCCCATTCAACAGTAAAAATCTCAACACAGTTTGTTAGATTTTACCTGCATACATTCTTTTTCAGAGAACTTTGGTTCAGGAAGAGCTCCGTTCAACATTTTGTTTGTTCGATGGAATTTAATAATCTCCAACTCCTACTATCTGCTTCAGGACATAACTGAAAAGGAAACAAAGAGCATTTCTGCTTTATTCGATTAGTTTCCAGTGGTTAGAGTCAGGAGCGGTAGGGGGAAGAGAGTGGATGTTTTTCACAGTGCCGTGACTATATGGTATGTACCTCAGGCCCCTGAACACCCCAGGAGGAGGATATGTTGTTCTGTAGTCTGTCCATATGTTCCTCACTGCCTCTCTCCTGCTGTCAGTTCATGTAATATGCACGCTGAATATAAAAAGCAAGCCTCTAACTTGTTTTCAAGGTGCTCTTATGTGTTAGTGATCTGTGCTTTGATTGTGGGGTTGTTGATGGAAGACAGTGGAGCTAGGGGTGTTTTTAAGGTCTTAATGGGCCTATTTAGATAGAAACAATGGATTCTTCAACGATGGCAGCTGACCAAAGAGCAGGTGGTGATAATCTGTAATTCTAATCTTCAGTTTGTCAGTTGTTAAGCCTATAAAATGTCTCTCACAGTTTCTCAGAGTCCACGTAAAGCGTTCATATTGTTTGTCTTGTTCCACTAGCAGTCCAGAACTCAAAGATATTCAGTGAAGTATCATACAGGAAGCTGAATCAAGCAAATATTTGACATTTTTGTCTCAAAAAATGACTCAAAATCAATATAGTTATCACACATCATAAATCATAATATTTTGATTGGGTTGGTTCAGCTTGCTGCTTTAGCCCCGTTTGCGCCAAACACTTTCAGTATGGTACCTTTGGAACCAACAGTAACCCTTCAGACATGGCACCTAGACCCTAGCGTTTCCACCACAAACAGTCCTCTTAAATGTGGGCGGGGTTGTTGTCACTCACTGCTCTGTCAAGCACTCGCTGTATTTCCTCATCAGCGGTGACACAGATGGAAGTCTGCACCTGGTTTATTGTCCACAGAACGAGGCTGCACGCCCACATTTTCAGAACAAAATACAACAGGCTGCAGTGAGAGTCTCTCTCCATGGGATATTTCAAAATAGCAGCTTTGTGCATTTAGTCCTTCTCAGGCAAGCTCAGGGGTTTAGAGTTGCTGTAGCCCGATGCTATGCAAGGCTCTTCTTTTCTCCAAGTGAGGATTAGAATATATACAGTTCACATAACCTGGTCAAAATTAATATATATAAACACTTAAAGATCCACTCATTACTGAATGTGTGTGTCATATAAAAACTAAAGTGATGGTCAAAGTTGTCACAGTGAAATTTAAGGTGTGCTGATGGATTCACGTCATCAACTCATGCATTGAGTAACATTACAAGTTAACGTTCCACCTTAAAAGTTGCCGGCAGTCGGCCCAGTGAATGAAGTGATTTTTTCTCCGACTCCAGCTGCTGTGAGAGGCAGCAAAACATCCTTTCATTTTATAGTTCCAGTTTACTAATCAAACTCTCCACAGTATGAACAGTGGTTACATGAGCCTCAAAACCAGACACAACTCAGCCCTGAGCAGAGTGACCGTCCTCTACTGACCAATCAGACTGCAGTGTTCACAGCTCCACCTTTTAGTACCAGATCTGTGTGCTAGGTACCCCAACAGAGGGGGGAACAAAAGTGAGGATGGTACAGAACGGCTCCATTAGTACCAAACTGAACTGGACCGTACCGGACTACTGGGTGGAAATGTGGCTTATAATATTCTGTCAGTCTGAAAATCCATTTTATTTTTCACTCATTTTCTGTGTTATAAGTTTTGTTTTCCTCTCTCTGGTCTGCAGTCCGAGTTAAAACATGTACATTAATATCATTTAAGGTCAACAGTATTTGCAAGGTGCTGTTTCGTAAAAACTGTTCTTTCGTTTTGCAAAACACTTGTGATGTTTTTGCTGTGCACCTTTTAGTCATCAACTGTCAGTCAAACAGTTTGAGCTCTCGCCAGCTGCTCTTTCCTTATCTCTTCAGCTACTGTGGCTTCTGCTCGCTGTCACAGTCTCTCTTAAATTTTCTTTAACTTTATTGCAAGCAAACTGGCAACAAAAATCACTTTCTGTTCTGTCTGCTTCAGCAGTGTTAAACCCTCACAGTGATTGCCCTATGGGGAGCCACCCAGCCATTATCCAAATGAAGAGTTTTGTTCCTAAAATGAATCACACCTACTGTTATAAAATGTTTACAGACATGTAAAGCAGCACTCATTTAACATTTAAGATGCCATAGAGAGGATTTTAAAACAAAGGCCTGCCCTCTTCTCAAACTTCACATCACTTCCTCTAAAACATGTTGTAGTGTTTCAGAGTTTTAATGAATGGTCCCAGCTCTCACTTTAGATCATGACAATCAGAAAATCAACCTGCAGACGCTATAGTTTGGTCTGTTGTTGACAGTGTGACATAATCTGCAGGCTGTACTGAAACACAGCCAGAAATAGAGGCAGAATAAAGCGTGAAAAACAAACAATGTCAGCTCCACCCTTTATGCAAAGAAAGCCAAAAGAGCCGTTGTTGTAATTATTGTTAATGTTTATGGCCACCGGCAGATCTTCTAAAAGTCTCTGAGCCACTACATTGGCGATATCCCAAGAACACCTTGAGGGAATTTCTTCAAGTTTGGCACAAATGTCCACTTGAATTCAACAATGAATTTAATCAGTTTTGGTGGTCACAGGTCAAAGGTCATGATCACTGTGACCTTGTCTGTCTCATTGTTTAGAATGTGATATCTCAAGAACACCTTGAGAGAACCTTTTCAAATTTGGCACAAATGTCCACTTGGACTCAACGATGAACTGATTAGAATTTGGTGAAAAGATGGTCAAGGTCACTGTAACCTCAAAAAGAAAAGTGTTTTTGGACATAATTTAAGAATTTACACCCAAAGTGTGGCAACATTTTTCACAATATCTCGTCATATCTCATGTTTTTACAGACATGGATGTAAACTGTGAGTGCAACTTGACTTTTTTGCGGAGACTTACAAGCACAATGTGGTAATTCTAGTTTTGTAAAAGAAACCTATTGTTTTTAAAGATTATTTATTATTATGGACATTAATGCCTTTACTTGATAGTGATGGTGTAGAGAGGGTTTGGGAACGACATGCAGCAAACTGCCCGGCCAGTGTGGAATCAAACCAGAGACTCACTGCTCAGGGCATTTGTGCTCTAACCACCTGGCTGTTGGGTCACCCTGTAAAGGACACCTCTGCTGTGAACTGTCTTGTTTGTGTTGAATAATGTGTTTTATTACATGGGGTCTAATGTACTGCTCTGTAGTTGCTCTCGGTGTCATGTGTAATTGGTTTCCAGGTTAATAATTAACGTGGCCGGCCTGAACCTCACACTGTGTGGCTGGGGGTTGCCAGGTTCATCTCTAATGTCACTAGAGGAGTGTGAAGGGTTTCCTCGAACATCACACTGTGTTCAACAGTAGCTTAAGGTTTATTAATGCGGTGGAAAAATATGTTGTAGCTGCAGTATTGGTGGGTGATTTTTAGAGTTTTCTATGTTGTTTATTGTGTTGTCTTTAATGGCCGTCCGTACTTGTGAAAACTCACAAATACAAAGTTGTTCAAGAGAAAACCAGAATGTATTTGCCTCTGAAATTCTAATATTTGGTAATTCTAAATTTGCTTTGCACGTAACAAACAGCTTGTTCAGATAAATGTATTGAACTCTAATAAATTTAAGTCATTTAACAAGAAAAATTGCCCAAAAAAAAGCCAAACAGTTTCTCGTTCCCAAATGTGAAGATTTATTGCTTTTGTCAGTTTTATATTATTGTACATGAAATATATTTGCACTGTGTTGGATGGGTAAAAGGAGCAATTTAAAAAAAACATCACATTTTTTAGACTAAAAATGAGTTCATTGAATAAGTAACACAGCAGTGCTTTTCTTAGATGCTACAAGAGCGAGATTTGCTCCAAAATATTCTTTTACTTTTCAGAAATTGTTGACAACTGCTGTCATGCAAATAATTTTGAATCATTTTTAGGAATGGTCTTTAGGTTTTTAGCTACACCTTGACAACTTTGCATAAGATTTAGTAACATTAGCAATGTTTTACTCCGGACATTTTCTACTAGGAACATTTTTTGACTGTAGTAATTGATTCTGATGCCATGCTGCACCGTGTTAAGTTAGTTTGAAGTGGTTTTTTTTTTTGAGGTAAGTGCTGATGGTGAATGCCGTTGGTCCCTTTAATATTGAGATTTGCAGATTTAACCATCCAAATCTCTCAAAACATGTCCTCAAACTATCTGTCTTGTAGACAGAAAACAAGAAAGATGCAAAGAAAGTTCACAGTGCGTCATAACTCAAGCTACAAACTCGTCTTAATCTAAGAGTCAACAAAAAAACATTACAAAGTTAAACAAAGTCTTTGGAGGCCCAGAATCCATGTCGGTCCGCTGCCAGGTCCTGTATGAGACGCTCAGATAATAATGAATGGAAAAATGTCTCCAATCCAGTCAGTCGGAGTGTAAACAAAGCCTGCAGCTGGACGAGAGTGACGCGGGACACCAGTGATTACAGGCTGATGAAGCTTGTCAGGTGGTTTGACATGCAAAATCATAGTGATCACTGCAGTGAATGGAGAGGAGCTGCTTTAAAGTGTAGAGTTTATAGTGCACACAGCCAAACCCTGAACGATACCATCACTGTCAGTACACTGATGTGTCATGGTGTTACTACACAGACTGTAGCCAGTTATTCTGATGGTTCCGCCCCATCAGAGATAAAGTTTTGATTCATCGCCTTATCACCAGCCTGTTTTTATTACGGCTAATGCTTTAACAAAAAGCTTCGTATTTACACACTCCGCAGACACAGAGGTGTATTACTATCCCGTTAGAGTCGTGTTTTGCCTCATTTCCACTGCAGAGTTCGGCTTGACTCAACTCGACTCAATTCACTTTTGGTTCCAGGGACCAGTTGCACAAAACACCTTAAGTTTTCTCCTTAAGTATGACACTTAAGGCTTGATTTCCCCTCAGCTAAGGGACTTACACAGCTGCACAGAATCCCTTAAAAGGTTCCCTTAGTTAAGGAAAAACATTAACTCATTTACTGCATTGAAAGAGCTTTTACAACTTGTGACGCTTGCTATCATCTCACAAAGTTGGCTTATAGTTAGATAGTGAAAAAATGTCAGAAGGAAAGAAGACAAGAAAAACATACTGTTCAGAGGAGGAAAAGATTATACTTCTGGAGCAATACAATCATAGAAAGCACAAACTACAAAGTAAATCTGATCCACAAATACCAGAAAACAGAAATGCCTGTAGGAAGATTGCAACGAAAATTAATTCAGTCAGCAGTCAAGGGATTCCTTAAGTATAAGACCAACACATGGAGAAAACCAAGAGACTGAAATGATACTAAAAAACGTACCAGGTACCATCCACGTTTAGTGATGAGAAACCAACAGAGAGCAGGTTGAGTTGAGTCGAGCCTATCGTACCATGCCGTGGAAATGTTGCATTTGTGTCCAATATTCACTCTCCTGTAGCTCTGTTGTTGGTCTGCACCAGCTCCTGAGGGAAACATCTTTCTCTTTAGGTGATAAACGCTCAACTTTCTTAAACACCTTGTCTTTAACTGTGTGTATCTGCTGCTGGTTCAGGTCGTGCATGGTGAGTTTATCAGAGCTTGTTTGATGAGAGCGGTTGGACTGAACCAGAAACAGAACTAAAAGACAACAAAATGCTCATTAGAGCTGCAGGGTGTCAGGTGAAAATTCTCTGTTGGTTTGTCACTACAAGCACCTTTCACATTAAACATTAACACGTTTAAGTCGTTTGATCCATTTTTAATGTAGAATATTGTTTAGTGCAGCTTGAAAGTAAAAGACACGAGGCCCGTCAGTAACAGTTTGCCCTCATATATTTGGTCATGCTTTGATTTTGACTAAAGCGTTTACTTGGCCATGATGTAATAGTTTCTTCTCAGTCAAAATGCTGTTACATGATCAGTCAGGTTTGTTTGCTGTTCCCACATTAATCAGATTTAACCTTTGCTCCACTCCATATTTTATCCTCTGTCATGCATCACTCCTTTGTTTCAGTCTTTGGTTCTGGCGAATGAGATGATGCTGTTTGCATCATATTGATCTTCATGTGTGATTTTAAGGCCCGTTGGTGTGTTGTTTCAGCCTGGGGTTTCTAATTTCTAATCACCAGTGTCCAGTGCGCCATCTAGTGGCAGAGTGCTGGAATATTTACCCATCAGCTGCATGTGTGAAAATGACATCTGTGTGCTTCGGCCATGAGTCAGCCGTCAACACCTTGTTCACGTTTCACCCACTTTGTTTGGACTGAACATGAGTTTAAACCTGCGGCTCAAACAACCTGCAGGCAGAGACACACAGTCTCACCTTAAATTAAATAAAGACACACTCTGCTCACACACAGCGTTCAGATGTTTGGACAAACTGAGGTCAGACTCATGTCACATTTTCACTGTCACTGTGAACATGAAAAACAGGGATCAGACATCAATTGTTTCTGTAACATGTAAAATTATCAGATTTTTTGCAGTAGGGTTGTGCAGAGTACTTATCCATAGTCAGTGTATTACACACAGTAGATGTCTCTGTGTCTTTAACTGTGCAATTTTCATCAGTATAAAACTTTATTCTCACCGACTTTGGTGAATCACACAATAACACAGATAAAATATCTGTTTGAGTCAGCAGCAGACCAGCAGCTCCCGAGTTCAGCAATGTTAAAACAGTGTCTTAAATTGAAGTAAAACAGTGAAAATATTCTAAATATAGCATGCACTTCCACTGATACTGATTTTTTAGGTGGCTGAAATATGTTTTGTTGCTGACCCCTCCTCATGGTAGATTGCTAAGCTTCTGTGTGAGACTCCTACTACTTCTGCTTCTATAGTTATTACTACCAATAATATTACTACTGTTCTGGCTGCTGCTACAACATCTGCTACTGCTACAGAAAATGCTAATACATCAAAAAGAAGATCCATATTCGCACCACTACTTTTAATAACAAGGACAACAAATGAAGGTAACAGGAATTATTATATTGCGATTCCCCACTAACTTTGTCGGGAACTCATTTTCCTCTTCTCTACAGGGAGGCCAGTGCCTTGCTTAAGGGCACTTAAGAAGATCAATAGTCTTACCACTTGTGTGTTTTATTCCCCCTCAGTGGAGAGAGCGGCGCCGGGAAAACAGAAAGCACCAAGCTGATCCTGAAGTTCCTGTCGGCCATGAGCCAGCACTCCCTGGAGGCATCGTCCAGAGACCGGACATCACATGTGGAGGAGGCGCTGCTGGAGAGCAGGTACTTATTTATCTTATTTAGGGTTAACTATTTCAGTTAGTTAAGAGTTTAATTTCCAGCAAAGTCTCATTTGTCATCTCGTTAATGACCCTGTTCCTTCTCCACTCAACAGTCCCATCATGGAGGCGTTTGGAAACGCCAAGACAGTCTACAACAACAACTCCAGCCGCTTTGGGAAGTTTGTCCAGCTGCATTTCAGCCAGAAGGGCAACATCCAGGGAGGCCGAATCATTGACTGTATCCTTTAAAACCCAATCAGTGTTAAGTGGCAGCCACTTCCTGTCCTCTGCATATTTCCTACCCAAGCGTAATATACAGGAAGGAAGTACTTGAAAGGGCTGGCAGAGCTGCTTTAAAGGGTAAAGACATGGAGGGGGATCACAGTTGGTGATGGACAGCTAGCCAGTGTAGAGAGCAAAATTATTTTGCTGCTTATTTGTAATCATTAGCCAACAAACTAATGCTTCTCAGACAGTAAGAACTTAACTGCATTTGAAAGCATATTCTTTAGCATCGCTCAAGTATGTCAATTACCAATCCTTTTTAATCATGCATAACTCTGCTGTTCACCTAGAGCTAACTAGCTTGTAAACTCCACCTGCTATGTGCCTTGACTGACACTTCTCTAAACCACAGACCTCTTAGAAAAGGTGAGTGTCCTTCCTGCAACCAAATCTGTAATTGCCATTGCCTTTAAAGTGACACTCCATCAAAATCTACCATCAAAGCTCCCATAGGCTTCAACGGCTGCTATGTAGAAGTGACATCCTCCACAAAGAGCAGCTCTCATGTTGTAGAAGTTAAAACTTTTCAAACCACCTCTGCAGCAGAATGGTCTTTTAATCTGTCTAAAACACTCATAGCTTTGACAAAATGTGACTAAAAACAGAAATGCTGAAGCTTCAAAACGGTGATTAAGACATGGATTATGCTTCACGGAGAGGTTTGAATGACCACAGAGTCGGTTCTCTGTTTGCAATGACACTAGAAACATTCTACAGACAATGGCAGAGATGCTCTGATGATATATTTTGGTTGGAGTGCCACAGTGTGTGTGTTTGTGTTGATAAATTTGAGTACTTAATAACAGTGCTTCACTTGTCATATAGAACCGAGTGGTACGGCAGAACCCAGGGGAGAGAAACTACCACATCTTCTACGCCCTGTTAGCAGGAACCAACAGCCAGCAGAGAGGTTAGTCCACTCAGTTACACTTCATACAAATTAAAGATTAATAATATTAAAAAAAATACATGACTACATTTGATGTGTTCATTTGCAATCTTTGTGTTTATTTTCACTTTTGTAAACCCCCCCAAAAAACTGATAAACATAATTTGGGGACAGTCATATTATCAGCAAAGGGTACTATAATAGCAGAGCTTACAGCTGCAACATAGTGCATACTAGAGCATGGAAAAATAATCAGCCCTGACCCTACATGATCCTGCATAGTTCTGGTATGTGGGGCCCATGTGGGAAGTACATGGGCTAAAAAATGGACCCTATTTGAGATTGTCCATGGGGTTCATATTGGCCAGTTGCCCACACGGGTGAGTTTACTTAAGTTGGCCCCAGATAAGATGCCCATTTTGGGCCTATACTAGATTGATTTCCAGGTAGCCCTAGTTTAACCTATTTGATTAACTCACCTGTGTGGGCAAGTAGCATGGGGCCAACATGGCACTCGTGGACAAGCCTATATAGGGCCCATTTTTCAGTCCATTTACTACCCACATTGGCCCCACACTGGAATGTTGGCTGCAGAGCCTGAACCACAGCAGAAGCTTTGGGGCCCAAGCCTGATTAAAAACCCAAATTCCGATTGTTCTTTTTTTTTTTCATGTAAGACATATTTTACAAGCTGAAGTCAATGTCGGTCCTTTTCAGTGCAGTAACAGACATTTGACACGATGTCCAACATGCACATTCTCCTACCAAATGTTCAGGACAGCCCAGAGATTGTCATTGCCACATTTCTGCTATTTAATGAGGCACAGGTTGGGTTGGGTTGATGGCACAACCCTTTCATAATCCATGACTTTATGCATTTTTTTTAAAAATCACCGCAAATTTGGAGTGAACCCGACCTGATTCTAGCCCGCAGAAATTTTGAGAGGCTCAAACTTGGTGCGGTAGGTCAGAGCCAATCGGGTGCAGGCAGATATTCATAGCTCTAGTGCATCCAGGAGAGAGGGGCAATTTAAAGACAATAAAACAGTAATATGAATAGTGACATATTATTTGGCAGTAAAATCACAGTGTGCATTTGTAACTGTGTTTGTCTGTGTTGTTGCAGAGGCGTTCGGGTTGACCCAGCCTGACAGCTACCACTACCTGAGACAGTCCAGCTGCCTCCCCGACAAGACAATCAATGACAGCGGCAATTTTCAGGATGTTCTGGTACGCAGGACGCAACCAGCTTCATCACTAAAACATTCACGCATACATTCACATAATACACTCACTCATTCAATGCTAAAAGCAACAATTATAGACATATATTGTTATGTTTACCAGCACAGTGTATGTATTGTATTGTAAGAACATTTGACTTGATTTCCCACATATATTTGAATACATTATATTTCTCAGTGGGACACATTTATTCATTTATTCGTAACCATAAATCAGAGTAACACAGTCCCTGAATATTTGATCCTGGTGAGACTGAAAAGTCAAACCGCTGCTTTCAAACCCAAACCAACAGACACGTAACTGTAAGTCAGTCCAAACCTCCAAAAAACCCCAAAAGACTAATCAGCTGCTGAAGACAGATTGCAGCTAACAGCAGCTCTCAGAGATATTTTCAGTCTGGACCCAAAAGAAACAAAATCAGCTGGTGAGGAATTTAACATGAGATCCATCAGAGGCCGCCCGCCTGCAGCGAGAACATGAAGCTGCGCCCTGAGGTTTTCATCAGCTTCTTCTTTGTGTGTTTGTGGTTCCCAGTATGCCATGCGAACGATGCAGTTCACAGAGGAGAACATTGGGGAGATCCTGCGCCTGCTGGCCGGGATCCTTCACACAGGGAACATCGAGTTCATGACGGCCGGAGGAGCGCAGGTCTCCTCCAAATCAGGTTAGAGAGTTCCACACCTTTTCTCGCCTCAGTCTCCTTCACTATCACTGTCAGAATTTTTCAGCTCCCAGGGTGGGACTGTCCTCACAGGAATAAAGACAGCATCAGTCATTTTATATCTGCCTCTGTTTAAATTGACCTGAGAAGGACCTCTAGTGGTCACGTGAATTGTTGTTGGTCAGGTATAAAGCTGTGTATAGGGTGACTGTTAGCAGCAGTGCAAAACCTCATAGGGAGAAAGTTTATTTATGTTTTTCTTCTTTTTTTATACATTTACTCTGTATGTGATTATTTTCATTTTCTTTTTTTAAGCAAAAATACACAAATATTGTAAAGTAAAATGCAAAAAAGTGTAGCAATTAAAGATTTTACCTGTGCAAAAAATGCTTTTAAAGTATGGTCACCCATTTCAAATGTTATCAGTCCATTAAATGGCTATTATCTTTTTTTTTTTTTACTGCCATTATATACTTCAGACAGGGCAAACTGCACCTACTATTCACATGCTCACACACACCAATGGAACAGCCATTGGGAGCAATTTGAGGTTCAGAATCCAGCCCAAGGACACTTCGACATGTGGACAGGAGGACCCAGGGATTGAGGTGCCGATCTTCCAATTAGTGGACCACCCACTTTACCTCTGAGCTACAACATTGACTTTTGGTTTCACATGGGACACAAACAGTGTTCTCCTGCGTGAAAGTCCTGTGTTTGTTTGAATCATCCATCTACCTCGACCTCCTCCCTACCTGGATTTTGTTGCTCTTTCGACTGTGTCACCTGACTTCTTCCTTTGCTCCCTTCATAATTACTGTGGCCACTAGAGGTTGTTGTCTAATAATAAACATAAATATGAGAGGCAGAGTGGGGTCATACTACCTTAAATCTATGCTCCCAATGACAGCTGATAACAGTCTGTTAATGAGCTGATAACATTCCAACAGGCTGGTATGGTTGGGTCATAAAGCATTTGACTGTTTGTTTCCAGTTTCCTGCTGATAGTCAGTGTTGGTGTCTTTTCACCATGACCATCATTCGCTTTAACCAACTAGTTTTCGTGCCTAAACCTTACCAAATCATAACCATAAAGCTGGCATATCAGAAAATGTCAGAATAAATGTAACTAAGGACCAGTTTTTGAAGACGCTGACAAACAATACTCGCTTAAATGTGTGAATGTAGAAGTCAATAAAACATTAACTTCAGTATATTGTTGTTTAGTTTAGCTCATTGAAGTCACTTTTGCCTTTCTTCTGTCCTTTCTGTCTTCCCTCTCTCCTCGGGGACAGCGAAAACCTCAGTCTATGGTTTTTTCCTGTCTCTCTGAAGTTACTGCAATGTTCATTGTTTTAGTATTATTTTACTGGACTGAGCTGGATGTACTGTTGCGCTGTTTTATATGTGATGAAGTCACTGATGATGACATTTGTGTCCTTTACAACAGCAGCTCTCACTCGGACGTCTGACCTCCTGGGGCTGAACCCAGATCAGCTGGCTGAGGTCCTGACTCACCGGTCCATGATCCTCAGGGGCGAGGAGATCTCCACACCGCTCACTGTGGAACAGGTAAGTAAACTCCAGTCACCACACCTGTATAATAACCTCTAGTGGTCTGTGTTAAGGTGTTTATAGACTCCCAGTGAACACAACATGTGTGAATCTTTTCAGGCAAAACCTGAGCTGAGATTTGGTGAAAGTTTTTTGGGCATAAATATCTGACGAGGTTTATATAAATAATGGGAAATCCCATATCTTATGCTCACAGAGCTCATAGTGAACCCAAATTATTTTCAGCTAAAGGAATACTTCATCCCTCAAATGATCATTTGTATATCAAGCACTCAGCTTGTGTTGCAATGAGTTCATGAAAAAAATCTTTGTTTACTCACATGCCTCCATAGTGAATGAGGAATCCAAAAAATGGGTCCATGTTTAACAACAGCAACTTTTTTAACTCATTAAATCAATACTTCCCACACTGATAGTTCTTTCTGACGGGGAACTGAACTAAAAGTGAAACTTAATCTATGCTCTGTTAAAGCCAGACTCCATTAAAAATCAGAGTAATTTTACCTTGCTTCAATTGGATACTCCAAAGTTACACAGGAACAGAAATGAACTACCTATTTTGCTGTCGTTAAACGCGTACCCTTATGACCTCAATTTATCAAGACTTTCTAAGTTTTTGGATTCTGCGTTCACTGTGGAGGAGCGTGAGAAAAGCAAAGCTTTCTTCACAAATACAAGGTAACAGCAGGAGAGTGATTGAACTACAAATCGTCATTTCAGGTGTGAAGTACTCCCTTAACAATGATACAGCACATTTGAGGAGCTAGAATCAGGGAATGTGGGGCCTTTTTACTTGAAAAACAGTTACTTTTATTATCTGTATCCATTATGCCGTAAAAAAAATTTAACAGCAAGTTTAATTGTTTCTTCTGTAGGTCACAGTGAGAGTTTCCCTGACAATAGATGTAGATATGTCCATAAAACTAAAGCTCTACGTATCAGCACCAAAACATTTAGAGACTCAGCAGCTCAGGAGTCACGAAGTCAACAAACATCAGCGAGAACAATGAATCTAATTTTAGCATGAAGCAGGTTCAGTTTGTGTACTGTGTAGGTTGGACAAAACAAACACAGAGCAAACAATGGTTTGAACTTTCCGGATATTCTCTTCTTCTTCTTGTTGCTGCGTGACAACAGCGACCTCTGAGAGCCTGCAGGAGCTGTGAGTTCAGCTCTGAACTGTTAATCATGAGTCTGTAGGTAACTGGGTTCATGTTAAAACACCAGCGGGCTGTTCACGTGTTGTCGCTGATACAGCAGTGACTCTCAGGAGGTAAACACAACATTACTGGTGCCAGACAGGTTTCTGTGGAGGAGATACACTCATCATCCTTTGTTTTTACTTTCTTTGGTTACTGTTGCTCAGTGAGGATTGTCTTTGGTAATTAAACTAATAAAACAACATAACTTTACACAGACCAAATGAGTAGTTCATATTTTATTGTTATGAAAAATGAATCAAGCAAAATCTTAAAATATTTAACAGGCAAAGAACAAAAAGAGCACAGCATGCTTGCCTCACAGCAAGAGGGTTCCTGGTTTGATCCCGGGTGCAGGAGCCCTTCTGTGTGGAGTTTGCATGTTCTCCCCGTGTCAGTGTGGGTTTCCTCCAGGTGCTCCAGCTTCCTCCCACAGTCCAAAGACATGCAGGTTAATTGGTGACTCTAAATTGTCCATAGGTGTGAATGTGAGTGTGAATGGTTGTCTGTCTCTATGTGTCAGCCCTGTGATAGTCTGGTGACCTGTCCAAGGGTGAACCCTGCCTCTCACCCAGTGTCAGCTGGGATAGGCTCCGCCCCCCCGCAACCCTCAAGAGGATAAGCAGTTAGAAAATGGAGAGCAAAAAGAGAAGTTAAGATACAATTACTACAGAATCTGAATAGAAATACATGTGATACCAAACCTGAACCTTACTGCATATCCACCTACAGCAGTTATTAAAGCTTTACTGTGCAAGATTGTCGTCACTGTTTTAAACACAGCCAACCCCAGATTCACTCTTGTTTGCATTTTTCGGCATTGTGTCTCCTTTTTATGGTCTGTCATCTGGTGGCTACCTTTTTATAAATCCTCAGCCTCACCTGAGCGCTGTGGGTACACACCCTTAAAAGTCCTGAACATAGAAAATAAGAAGAAAAAAGAAAGTCCAGGCACAGTGCATAGTCTCTGCAGAAAAATACCCCGTCACACACTGAGAGTAGGTCATAAGGGATGATTGAGAGGGATTACTTCTGTATTTTTAGGAAAATTCTGCATAGGATATCTTTAAAGTTTCATTTAAAAGAATCATGCAACAAGAGCCATAGTGTGTGAATACATAATAACTGTACGTTGTTTGAGTGATATATGTTTCCCTGCTCCTCTGCAGGCAGTGGACTCCAGAGACTCCATGGCCATGGCACTTTATTCTCAGTGTTTCAACTGGATCATTCGCAAACTCAACAACCGCATCAGGGGCAGAGAAGACTTCAAATCCATCAGCATCCTGGACATCTTTGGATTTGAGAACTTCGAGGTGTGTTTGAACGAGAAGAAAAATTCAGAGTAAAACACTGTCAACACGTGGTAACCAAACAATAAACCCTACAAACAAAACCAATTAAACCAACATCTCAGGGATCCCAGTGTTTTCTTTGTGTGTCTGATATGAACCTTGAATCTTAATATTCTCTCAGGGATAAATAAAGTTTATTAAATTTAACTGAAGTAAATTAAATTTGAAACCCTCACATGAGCACATTCAATTAAACTCAACAGCATGACCTTTAATTCTCCCTTTCCAGAGTATTTTAATCATATTTTAATTGTTAATCAGGGAAATCAGTAAATACACCTCAGGGTTTTCTTGTTCTTTAGTTCATTAACTCTCTGTCTGTGTTTTCTGTGTCTAATATCTGCCTAATCTTGTTCCCCACAGGTCAACCGCTTTGAGCAGTTCAACATCAACTATGCAAATGAGAAGCTCCAGGAATATTTTAACAAGCACATTTTCTCCCTGGAGCAACTTGAGTACAACAAGTAGGTGGAGGCTGTTTACTCCAGATGAATCGTTCTGTTTTTCACTCCAAAAGTGGGCTGATGTTACTTTGCGTTTCCACATGCAGGTCATTACTTTGGCCAAAATGTTGTTTTATGACAAAACTTTAAAGTCTAATTCAGCATTTAATGCTGTTAGCTGTTGGATGATGTTGCCTGTAGAGGAAGAGAACATCAGTACAGTTTATTTTTAAAGGGCTTTCAAGTTTTCAGTAAAACTATGTAACAAATAAGTTGAAATGCGTTCATTTTATAAAGGCAATGTAACAAAACTTTGTAGGCTTGTTAGTTCAACATTACTCATACATAATGCCTTACTTCAGTGATAACTCTTCTAACCCTTTCTGTGTGTCGAAGTCAATATAATACATTTTCTGTAACTTTTTAAATTTAAAAATGTGGTTTAAAGGGATAGTTGTGATGTTTTGAAGTGGTGTTGTATGAGGTACTTATCTATAGTCAGTTTATAACCTACAATGAATGGCAGTCAGCACGCTCCCAGTTTGGAGAAGCAGACAGGAGTACCAACACAGAAGGTAGCAGCGATATATTAATTATTAATATTTTCAGCGTTTGACATCACTGTTACGTGACCTTTTTCCGACAGGGAACTGAAGCTGTTACATGGCTTTCTTTAAGCCAGACTCCAGTGAGAAAAACAGTAATTACACATTGCTGAACACAGGAGCTGCTGGTCTACTGCTGCCTCGATCGGTTAGTTTCAGATCAGAATCAGAATCAGAAATACTTTATTGATCCCCAGGGGAAATTGTTTTCGTTACAGGTGCTCCTTACAAGTGTAAAAAGAAGAAGATATAGTGCAAACAAGTGTAGAAAAAGTTTGTGTTATTGTGTAACTTCGCATTTTAAAGTGTTGTTTGGGATTTACCAAAGTCACACAACAACACAAACTAACTAACTGAGTGAGGCAGCAATAGACCAGCAAATCCTGTGTTCTGCAAGGTAAAATTACTGTTTTTTTCAATGGAGTCTGTTGGCTTTAAAGAGAGCGTAGACAGGGGGCTTCCCAGTAGGAGAGGGCTTTTGCCATCAAAATAAAGCCTTAAAAAAATCTTTAATTTAGGGTACACTTTGACTTTGTAGGGAGGGCGATAATAAGCATGTGTTAATGCTAAATGTGTGTTTTGTCCTGAATAAAATGACTCTTTCAAAACTCTAACACAAAGAGAGGTGAAGTGAAGATGACAAAGATGTCACTGAAGATGGCATCAGAAGGCCGTCAAGCCTTCAGTCTCACTCTTCAACACTGCTTTGCTTTGGCTAAGCTAACATGGAAAATCCGAGCCCTGCACAGTGTAGCCTGCCAAATATTGTGATTTCACATATACACAAAACATCATGTCATATCCACTCTCACCAAATTGTTACCTGATGTTTCTCAGTATTTAGAAAACACAGCTGATGAGGTCAGTGGCCCGAAGGCAGTCAGTTCGCTGCTCCACCAACATCTCAACAACTTTGTAATTTGGAGAGCTGCAGCCTTTGAAACTGTTTGGCTGTGTTTGTCCTGTGGGTTGGATGTTTTTGGATTAAACAGCACAAGAATGCTGTTTGCTGCCAACCTGGAAGTTCAGATTGTAGGACTTAACTACCTGCACACGAACACAGCATCTGCTCATCACAATCGTGATAAGAAGTAGTCAGGGTTGCAAACACATTCCTGGTGGAGGTGAAACTCTCCCTCTTTGGTCCACTGAAAGACTTGAAGAAGGCCTTATAGTGGGTGTGCTCTCATGCTGTCTATTTATTCATTTGCTGCTGTAAACTGTCTCTGACACCTGGTGTTTCTGGCTGCTTCCTGTAGGGAAGGCCTGGTTTGGGTTGACATCAACTGGATGGACAATGGAGAGTGTCTGGATCTGATTGAGAAGGTATGAGGGGTGTGACAGAAGTCTTGCTTGACTTGGAGCTGAAGTTATACACAGAAGGACATGAGATGATGATGCTGTTGGTGATAAAGACTGTGTATATGACACCTGTTAAAACAAATATCTTAACTATTTGATTGAAAAATAACAATAGAATTTACAAGTCATGAGCAAAAGAGCAAAATCAAATGTGAGAATGACAAGGACAACTGAGGTGATGATGATATCAGTCATGATGATGATGATGATCTCTCCACGTTTCCATAGAAACTGGGTCTTCTGGCTCTGTTGAACGAGGAGAGTCATTTCCCCAAAGCCACAGATGACACCTTACTGGAGAAACTCCACAGCCAGCACTCAGTACGTCTCCATCTGACACATCTCAGTAGACCTTTTCACCTTTCAGCATGTTTTTAACTGCGAGATTCTGCTTCTTATTCACAACTCAAAAACATCTTGTCAATGGCTGAAATATAGTCAGACACTGTGATGGCGAAGTGACTGTGGACACAGACATAATGTCACTGTTTGAGTTAATACTCCGAGCTGCAGAGACTACATGAGGGCAGATGTTGGAATATTAAACTGCCATGTCGACACTTTATTACAGGAAAAAACAGCACCACTTTGTTTTGTCTGGAAATATCATCACAAACAATCTGAACCAAGGCTTCAGGATCTCATCAGGGGGTCATTGAACCATTTTACTAATGAAATCAGGAGCCTGACAGTTTATATTTCAGCATTCTGTGGTAAAAGTCACAGCTGCAGGTACATCTTTAATGTTGTTAGCATCTGTCGCTAACAGGATACTGATCCCAGTTCAGCTCTTGGCTTTTGAATCTGGACCAAACAGCTTGACTTGATTTAAGTAGTGAAGATGTAGAAGTCTTTAATTTGAATAAATATGAGCGCTTGTAAATATTTGAGTGAATATTTTCTTGGCCGAGATCCGAGCGAAGCTTTACAGCCTCGTTTAACTGGATCACGATCCAATAAAGGACTATTTGTTATTTCCAGAGGCATGAAGATAGTTAAAAGGGGGTTGGAAGGGCAACAGTGGGCGTCAATCACAGAATACTTTAAAGTTTTTGTCTAGGCGGACTGATTTTCTTATTTTACAGCAGTAAGAGCAAAGTTTCATGCAGGTATGATTGGGATCGACAGTTGATCAGCTCAGCTGTCAGGAACCAGCTGTAGAAAGGTTTACAGATGTGATTTTAAGGAATGTTTGTCAAAAGTAATTAAACCCTCTTTCTATTGCTGCAGAAAAACTCCTTCTATGTGAAACCACGTGTTGCTGTGCACTACTTTGGAGTCAAGCACTATGCAGGAGAGGTAAGATAATGTCTGTACTCTTTTATTTAGTACAGCTGTGTAACGAACATAGTTTTATTTTAAAAATAACTTAAAACTGATGAATTTAAACTGAATATGTGAAGGACAGCACATGTCCGGGAGCTGCTCTTCTTTTCTTTGTTCCTGTGAAACTCTCTGACGCCCCCTTGTGGCCTGTTGCAGGTGGTGTACGATGTGAGGGGGATGTTGGAGAAGAACAGAGACACTTTCAGAGACGACATCCTCAACCTGCTGAGGGAGAGCCGGTACATTATTGTATTTCTAACTTTTTCTTTATCAAGGGAGAAGCTTGTGGAGGCTTCATCCCATCTGCTGTTGTAATTCACATCAAAAAAGAGTCGGGGATTAAATGCCAACTTTTTTTTCCCTGCTGTGCTTAATTTTAAGTGCACCAGTATAAATGAACATTTTGAAACTTTTTTCCATTCAGAAGCAACTTTTTTTTTCTCTGTAAAAATCAATTAAAATTTGAGTTTGTCATGCTCTTCTGTGCTCAGCTCTGCAGCTTCACCTGGTAAAATCTGTTGAAATTTTGCAGACTGCACCTTTTTTTTTTTAGCTGCAACCAGCTGCTCTGTAGCTCATTCTGTCGATCGGTTGAAAAAAGTCTCCCCACCCTTTGGCAGCCACAGTTTTTGCTCTAGGAGGCTGAAATTTGGTATCGTACACACACTAAAGCAAGAACCAGACAGGAGATCCTCACACTGTATTAAAAGCTTCCAGTAGTTTAGTAGTAGTTTAGTTCTCTCAGGAGAGATGCCTGATGGAGATCTGTGTTAGATCAAAACGTCGCACAATTAAAACTACTAGGAGCTTTTAAAACAGCGTATCGACCTCTAGCCTGGTTCTTGCTTTAGTTTGATTTGATTTGATCCAGCACCTTTAAAAGTTTTCTGGATGTGCGTGCCCTCCACCCTGCTTGTTCATGGTGCCTACACTCCCAGTGGGTGGCATCAGGGGTGGCCTATCACAAAAAACAGCTTCCAAATGGATTCACAGACTTGCCAAAGATTTTGATTTTGTGCAAAGCTAGTCATGAGCCAAAGGACAGCTCATTAACTGTTCATGCCAAATGGTAAAAAAGGGGCAACGTGTGGATGAATGTATGCTAACGTGGTCACTACTATTGCAAATGTGAACTTGTTTCACAGCTGTTGTTCTCAATTAATAATCAAAACTGAAAAATATGATTTTGTTTCTTTGTGGGACTTAGATATCATAATTAATTGATTGTTTGTTGGATAGAGTTCATCATTCATATGATGCATTATCAGTCACATTTGGGTAAAACCATTTCAACTGCAGCCACTATTTAAGTATCGAGCTCTTGTCCTGGACTGCATCCATATTTGTTTGCTAACGTTTGTACCTACTCCACAGCATGTGTATGTAGTCTGAGTATCTCCTTTTGTTGTGTCAGGTTGGACTTTGTCTACGACCTGTTTGAACACGTATTGAGCCGAAACAAACAGGACACTCTGAAGAGCAGCTCCAAGCACCGACGGCCCACTGTCAGCTCCCAGTTTAAGGTAAGTCACACGTAAACAACATGTTTACTGCTGAGGAATGGAATGGATGGAACTAACATCATATTATGCATGCGTACTCTTTTCATCACGGCCCACCAGCAGATGAAGACGTGAAATACAATGATTTTCAATGTATGTAAAATTCATTCATTGAGCAAAACAAGAAAAAGCATGTTGGCTGATTCAGACAGTTCAGTTTAAAGCCAATATTGGCAGATAAGTGAGCCTTCTACCTGCCTGTCAAACAGCATCAAACCATAAACCTTCTCAAGACCGTAGTGAGCGGAGCTAGCTGCTAACAGCCACCACTGCCACTAACAAACTCCACAGATCCATTCAGCAGCTCCACCATCCACAGTCAGACACACATGGCTGATTAGTCTCTGCTGAATTACAGCTCACAACATGCACCAATGGCCGACGCTGCTCCGGTGTGAGTGTTTTTGCTGGCGAGAGAAACTTCCTGGTGCAGACTGTTTACTGGAGTTTACCAGCCTGTCACTCATGCGGCATTTGAACATAATTACAAGCACGGCCGCTCTCGAATTTCAATGTCCGATAGTCCACCATGAACATTTTCATCATGTCTCGTCGTCAACACAAATAAAATAGATGTCATGTTAGTGTTTATTATCAAGATCTATTTTTAGCCTGTTGTCTTCTTGTTTCGTTATGGAGAAAAGGTCATTGATGAAAAATATTTGTCATAGTTTTTGTCAACAAAATTAACACAGAGTAACAGTTGTTGTGGTAGCAGTAATATTAGTAACTTGTACAAATACTGTAGCACACATAGTAGTTGTAGTAACAGTAATGGCAGTAGTAGTAACTATATAAAAAGGGGCAGTTGTTGTAGCAGCGGCTGTTGTTATAATAGATGTGCAGTAGTATCAGTAGTAGTTGTAGTACCTTAGAAATATTAGTAGTGTTGTAAGTAGTAGCTGTAGAAGTAGTAGTAGTAATAACAGTAGCACTCGTAGTAACAGAAGTGTGTTTGTTTTGTTTCAGGATTCTTTGCACTCCCTGATGGCCACACTCAGCACTTCTAACCCATACTTCATCCGATGCATCAAACCAAATACAAACAAGGTGAGTGCTGATGGTCATGCACACACACACACACATACACACACATACACTATTTTGCCTCCAGCAAACATTAGCCAGTCAGGCCGTCGAAGCACTGAGGTATCTGTGTGTGCGTGTGTGTGTGTGTGTGAATAGTTTGTCATTTTAATAATCAAACAGTCCTCCCCCACCAACCAGCCGCAGACAGGAATGAGAAGCGTCTGGCCCTTTTGGTGCCCTTTGACCCAGGGTTGCTTAGCAACAGGCTGGAGTAGGGGAGAATGCGGGGATAATGTACACAAATGATATACAGGCAGGAGTGGTGGGATTCACCGTGTGCACCGTGACTCCCACCGCTGACTGGAGATCATCCATACTCACAAAATATTGTATTTAATTTATGTTTACTGAGCGACGTGTAGTTTAACCATCCAACAGATGCGTGTTTAGTCCAGAATATGAACGGAGAACCCAGTGTTGTGAAAAAAGCAATGATAAGAAACCCTCTGTGAACTGAACTGAGGCAAATGGAGCATGACATTAGATTGTTTGTGTGTTTGCTTGATTGACAGCTGTCTGTGCTGATCACACTCAGTCGTGGTTGTCATTGCTTCCTCGCTCCACCTCAGCACCAACCAGGCCCCACTCTCTTTGTTCTACATTTTATTTCTGGCCTGTAACTGGAGAGATGACGTGAAAACATCCTCTCGAGGTGACGTCACATGTCTGTGGTTTGAAATTAGCTGAATTCTCCAGGCTGCCAGACGACTGACTGACTGACTCATTGGCAGGTCTATTCTTAGATCTCATCGATATCTGTCTGGGTGCCTTGTCGACTCATTAGCAACATCACTGCAAACGTCAGATGTGTCAGGTTTAAATCCAGTTGACATGGAAACACTCGTATTGATTGCTGATGTCAGTAAATATTGATAGTTCCCATGTCTGGTCGTCAGTGAGCGTCTGCTACCAGAGGATTTCTGCCTGCTAAACAGTGGTCTGGTAGAAACTAAGTGATATGTTAAGGAGCTGATTATAAATGTTTGTGCAGATATTTCTATAATCGTGTGGTTACTGGTGTAATTCCAAGGAAGGCCATCCCTGCGAAGGCACTGGCTGCTAAATTTCAAGTCTTTTTTAAAGGAAATTAAGATGTTGTGAAGCAGTTTGTGCTGGCACAGATCTACGCTTCCTGTTAGTATATTTCTGTAGAATTTTCTCATCTTATTCTGATAATTTATGAAAGACTGTCAAACCAAGGAACTCCAACTAGAAGATGTTTGTTCACTTGGGTACACTTGGGAATACATGGAAAGTTTTCAGGCGGTGTCTTTCACTCATGCAGACATATTGGAGTTCCTGAGTTCTCGGACAACAGTGGATATTAACAACACGTCCATATCAAGACTAAATGAACAGAATCAGTTCTTTTATGTGTGTTTTGGACGGAGAATTTCAGTGACAAATCCGACCGAGATTCAGAGAATCATGGCAGGGTTGTGGTATTAGATTGCATCATATTTTCAGGTGTTCTTGTTATTCTGTCCACCCCCTGTGTGTTCACACCGCTCTGATGTGGACACTTGGAGGTTTGTGACGCAGATGTAGCGCAGCTGTAGTGTCACTGTGAGGACTTTTGTGATTGGAGCGTCATCTGTGGAGAGCTTTGATTCACATGGACACAGAGACTCCCTCTGTCTGTCAGTGTGTGTGTGTGTGTGTGTGTGTGTGTGTGTGTGTGTGTGTGTGTGTGTTCGTGTGTAGGGGGTGTGGTTTCTGATCTTTTGACATCAGCAGTGTGTGTTAGATGAAGTGAGCACAACCGAGAGCCTCTTTACTTTCTGAGTACAAAATTGTGTCCAAACTGTGAAGAACCAAAATACGTACAAAAGGCATGTTCAGCTCACACTGTATTTCATTCAGGCACGCATTGACAGTTTATTGCTTTTGTTTGGCAGTGATACATGAAATAGATAGTGAGGAGGTCAAAGGTCATAGTATCTTCATAGTTATCTCTTTGGAAGAGATCTGCAGGGAAAGGAGATAAACTGAAGAGGAAGGCGAATTGAAGGACGCCCCTACACACACAAATAATACAGTGTATGGAGTTAAGTTAATCCTTTTCGTCGCCGGTGGGGCATAAGGCTTCTACGATCTGCCTCCATGTTGGATCTGTCTTGTGCAGCATGCTGTGCCTCGCCCCAGGTTATCTTCATCTCCTTCAGCTCAGCTGTCACCGTTTGGCGCCAGGTGTTCTTGGGCCGGCCTTGCTTCATTTGCCCAGGTGGAGTCCATCTTAGGGTGATCTTGGGGATGCGGTCCTGGTCCATCCTGAGAACATGCCCAAGCCATCGGAATCGGCAGCGTTTGATCTCGAGCACCACTCTGTTGCTCTTGGTCTTCTTGTACAATTGCGTGTTGGAGATCTTCTCGGGCCAGAAGATTCCACAGTTTTTCCTGAGGCATCAATTGTAGAAGGCTTCAACCTTTTTCATGTCGCTAGATGTTACTCGCCAGCATTCCGAGCCATATAACAGCACTAATTGTACGTTGCTGTTGTAGAGTCGGACCTTTGTTCGCAAGCTGTATTGTTTGGACTTCCAGATGGAATATAGTCTTACAAATGCACCCTGCGCCTTGTGTATGGAGTGAGCAATCAAACAATTCCTTTGCTTAATTTCTAACTAATAGATAGATAGATAGATAGATACATACATAGATAAGATAAGATACACACTCTTGGGTATCTGTAGTGTCCTCTGGGAGACCAGCTGGACAGCCGGCGTGTTTTTATGAGGCGAAACCCGACCGTCTGGACTCCTCTTCTGATCGAATGTTAAACAAGGCCTGATGATGACTTTTCAATGGGGCTTAATGTAGTGAGAGAAGAAGATGTGGGGGGGGTGAGAGGGCTTCCCCAGGGGAAACAAGGGTCAGGGCGACACGGCACGCGGCCCCTAAAAGCCCCCGAGAGGCGTCCCTGTCATCTGCCTGTTTGACTGAGCAGGTGTCAGGAGGGGAGGAGGGCACGGAGATGGAGGGAGAAAAAAGGATGAGGATGTGGAGGCAAAGTCAAAAATGTGCCTCAGGGACCTTCAGGTTCAACTTTTAGCTCTTCTTTTTTCAACATATTTGGAAAGTGAGGAAAGGTTAGTTTACTGACTAACAGACCGGCTGACTAAGAGCTATTTTGGGCGCAGCAATGTTGAAAACGCCTGCAGGGTCATGGGACTCCTGCAGATGGTCAGTGGAGTCTCTGTGGAAATATCAATATATTGATCGGATGCATAATAGTGCAGACAAACTGTTGGCTCTAAATACAACCAGGACACATGAAGGCACGCACTGTACACTTTCACATAGTGCCACACCAAAGACACAGGAGTCTAAACAGGAAGTTAGTTCACTGATTGTTGGAGCAATCTTCCTGTAACATATCATTGTGTTTTAAGTCTGTCTGATCAGATATTTAGCTCTTAGTGTACAGAGGAAGACATTTATTTAGACTGTCTCTTAAAGGAAAATTCTGCCATTTTTCAACCTGGCTCTTATTCTCAGTTATGACCATAGTGACTGGGTCCTGCTAACTTTGCATTCACTACCTCCGTTGTAGAGATTCAAAAAGCACACACAACCTATATCCAGACGAAGCACCGTGAGCTTCTTAAAGCTTTCGAGTTACATTTTAATTTTTCAAAAAAAGGTTTTACAGTCATCATGTATTTTATTTTTTTCCCTTAGCCCTCTGTTACTTTACAGGGAGGTTGACATTCTGATAGAAAAAAAACTGACTTTGAACTATGAAATATAGCAGGCAGAATTTTAGATGTGAAATGGGATCAAGGATATTTTTCTATGATTTTAAAATTTCTATAATGTACGTTAAAAAAGGGTTAGGGTTGTGTTGTTAAGTATCCAAAATCCAATATCTTCCAATCGACTCACGCCAATGTCATCTTGATGTAGTTGTAACGCATGGAGAACAAAACCAACATCATAAATGCCATAATGTTATCGTCCACACATTAAATTCTAACATCCTCACACATTTTCAAGCCGACGGTTGGCCATCGGTCAAAGTTGGGCCGTTGGTGAGGTGTGTCCTGTACCGTTGGCCCTCATCGGCACTTGTTAACCTTTTTTTTTGCCAAATCAGCCTGATGACTTGGCGTCAGCACGGTGGAGCCCGTCGTGGAATGAAATCACTCTGATTGGCAGTTAGCTCAGCGCACGTGAAGAGAAAGGGAGGTGAGAAATGTAAACAAAGAGCTAAAGTTGAGTGACAGTGAGATCGAAACAAGCTTGTTTTATGAGGCCAGATTGTTTTTCTTTAGCCACTACCAAACCAATCGCCAATCAGTCCTTTTTTTTAATCATTTTTTCAGTTTATAACTTCGTATTTATTTATTTATTTATTTATTTATATACTTTGTGTGTGTGTGTGCTTATAAGCTGACAGTCACAAGCAGAATTCAGTTTGGATAAAGGATGCTCAGCAGGCAGATGTCGGCATTTACAGACATTTTCCTTTGTGTCTGTATCACCACAACAACTCCATGCTCAAACACACACACACACACACACACACACACACACACACACCATCACTCATAAAAAGCTGTCATCCTCATCATCTACGCTCATCAAATGCAGTCGCCTGTCACCACAGCAACTCCATCCTTCTGCAGGCAGCATTATAGTGTGTGTGTGTGTGTGTGTGTGTGTGTGTGTGTGTGTGTGTGTGTGTGTGTGTGTGTGTGTCTGTTTTGACAGTAATTACAACCAGTGATGGAGACTGATCAGAGTCTATTGATTTTGACTGAACCTGTGTTGTGGGTTTTTGTGTCTGTAGAACAAACTGCATACCATAAAAACACACACACACACACACACACACACACACACACACACACACATGCACGCACACAAACACACACACACATCTCTCTCATTACTGTCAGCTATCAGTTTAAACTGGGATTATGTGATGTTTTCAGATAAATCCATCTGCATCTCAGCAATAATTCAACCTTTTTGAAACTGAAACTCAAAATGAAATCAAGCTGCTGTGTTCCTTCCTGCCACACAGGAAGTGATGTAATAGTGTTTGTGCTTTCTTTGAGATAAGTCAAGCTCAGGAACAGCCCCCCACTTTGAAATCACTTTCAGATCCGTCACATGATGCCATTGGGCCCAATAAGACTTTTTCCCATAAATTTACACTGTGAAAGAGTCGCTGTAAATCAGTGGAAAAAAATAGTGGAAAAAGTGTCTCAACCCCAAACATTACTCATTTCACTATCGGGATTTGAGCCATCTGGTCTGATAACATTTTGAAAGTCTAGAAGAGACGGACCATTAAATCATTTTATCTCCATTAAAGTTAGCAGAGGGCTTTACCAGAAGTTACCCGCTCAGTCGGCGGAAGTCTGTAGTGCACCTGCTCTTTGGGCCCTCACTGTGCAGAAGTAGTGCCAATCATTCAGGCAATTTTATAAGTGGCAATGGAACCATTTTTGGCTTCATGCACCACTGAGGCACTTTCGTGGGAATGAGCGGGGCTCTGTCTCTGGCGCTTTATCCAGCTCTCTTCATACGTCCATGGGATAAATACAAGAGAAAGAATTGAGATCAAGGACATTGAAGACAGCAGTCTCCCTTTAGGGCCATGGTTAAAATCAACACCACTGACAGTGTTGAAGGCAGGGCCCCGTCCATTACTATGAAAGTTGCTCAGTGGCGCATGACGCCAAAATGGTTCCACTGCTGCTTATAAAATTATCTGGATGAGTGCGGCTGAGCGGCTAACTTCCAGCTTAGCACTCTGCTAACTTGAATGGAGATAAAATCATTTAATCACGCGGTGCTTCTAGACTCTCAGACCAAATGGATCAAGTCATGATAGTGAAACAAGTCTTTTCGGGGGGGTTGTGACGTTAAAAATAATTCATCCACTAATTTACAGACATCTCTTTTGCCATGTAAGTCAATGGGAAAAAGTATTTTTGGGCCCAGTGGCATGACACGCAATGGACCCTGGAAATTGCAGTACCACTGTTTGGCCACTACGAAAATTGGCTTCAAAGACCGGCACACTTCCTGAGGGCCTGCACGAAATTCATGAGAACATTTTTCATTTTTTTTATTCATACTGAACCTTTAACCAGGTAAACACAGTTTTATAAATAGGATGAGATAAAACGTGATTCATCCGACTTGACTCTTTTCCAGTTTAGAAGATGCTCATGAAATAAAAGTAAATGTAGTGTAAAACTATGATATATACCTATGCAGTAAAGTATAAAAACAATGCTTACTGAAAAGTAAAAGTAGAGAAATGTTAAAATAAATAGAGGTGCAAAATTCAAATGATGCTGCAGCGCATGGATGAAAGTGCTCCAGCTGAAGCTGCACAGATAGATGCATCTGTTTTACTTTATTAACGTGTAATGACGTGAAATATCTCATTATAACATTAGAGGAAAGATAAGATCACACATGATATGATTTGACAGGGAGCTGATTGATGATAGGCTCATGTTCAGCCCAGTTCAGCCAGTCTGAGGCAGCGTCACACCAGTTCATCAGACCAGTTAGCTGCAGTGAGTGGACACAAAAGTCACCACACCACGTTTGAATGTAAACAGCCTGCGCTCCCTTTCTCTCTCCTTCACACACATACACACTGGCCCTACAAGTGGCCCGCACAAATTAGCCTCAGCAGGAGACGCATCGCCATGGCAACCACGGCCCTCCCTCTCCACACAAAAAGGGGAGTGGAGTTCTGGGTTTGAAAGCCTTTGTTTGACTCTGTGGTGGCAGAGTGTGTGTTTGTGTGTGTGTATGTGTGAGTCTGAGCTGGTCAGTGTGTGGAGGACAGAGACACGCAGACAGACGGCAGCTTTGGGAAGTTTTCTGTCATTTTCCCGTTTGTCTCTGATCTGACAAACCCTGAGGGAAGCGAAGCTCAGAGGGACGATGCACGGTGAGACCTGATGCATGCTTTTTAAATAGCAAGCGGTGCATTCAAGTGCATGCTTGTTGCACGAGGTTTAAAGCGTCCAGAGGAGGGTTTCAGTGCTGTGGAATGAGCCGGTTGTATTCAGCTACATGACAGATGCATAAAGCGAGTTTCTCATCTTTCCAGGCTTCTCGGGCAGCTTCATTTTATGTCTTCTGCACGCAAAAGTCTAGTTTCTTTTAACTGAAGAAGGTGGCATCTCAGGGAAATTTGAAAAGAAGAAGAGACATCAAGGATGCATTTAATGTCTGAAGATGCTTTTGAATGACTCCAATTATGTCCAACACTCCTGCTTAGTCAATTCAATAATTTTTGGACCAAAACATAACAAATTAATGGTGAAATAGAGCTGCAGGCAGTAATTAAAAGCTTCCTAAATCAATATATGGACTGTGGCAGTTTTCAATAGGCATGCTTGTATTTCGTACAAGGTGGGAAAGCTGTTGGGGCTTATGTGTATTATGTAAATTTTTCTTAGTTAAAAAAAAATCAAGTTGCGCAATAGAAGAAAATCCAACTCTGACCATAACATGTCATTTTTCTACCAATCCAAAGAACCAGGAGAAGATGAAACATCTCGTTCCTTTTTTACTTTAACTGCAACAAAATCCCATCAGTGTCATTTCTGCTGTGTAGTTTTATAATGCCATGTACTGGACGAACAGACAGTCTCTCTGTCTCCTGTTTGTTGTCTCGTTAATTGGACTCGAAGGCTTTCAGAATCGAAATGATCCACATAGAATTTCAAGAAGGAAAAACAAGACATTTGACTTGAGATGCAGCCTGTAGGTCTGCAAGCTTTGTAAGTGCGTGATTGTTATTGTAAGTGAGCTTCGAAGGCAAAACGTGATTGAGATTGGATACATAATGAGGAGGTGATTAAGTTAATGACATGATAATGAGGAGAACGTAGCTCTCTGATGACTGTTTCATAAGGAAAGCTCAGTAGTCTTGGTAATGGGATTCGATTGTGGGTCCAAGATTACAAGATTTCACTGCTGTGGATCCTTCAGTACGTCTGAAATTAATCTGTGTGATGCTAAGATGGGACGTACCGGCAATCATTTTTCTTACTGAAGTACACTTTGGTGCCAGATGTATCTTAAGGTGCCTAGATTTTATGTTATTTTTAATCTTTTCTTTTGTGTTTAAGTCACTTTTTGTGGAAAAAATGCCAAACATTTGTTTGCTTCCACCATCTCAAATGTGAGACTTTTCAGCCTGTATTTGTGAACGTGGAAAAACCTTTGGAAGTGGGACTGCTGATCAGCAAAACAGCAGTCTGAAGACATCACCTTGGGCTCTGGGAAATTGTGATGGCCATTTGTCACTACTTTTGGACATTGTATAGACTAAAACACGAGTCGATTCATTGAAAGAATAATTGAAAGATCAGTCGTATCTCCAGGCCAAAGCTGCTCTTTGTGAACCCTGTCGATACTCTTAAATGTATCTTTTAAAAAGAAAAACTTGACCATTTAACACTGACCTGTTGTGTGGTACAGTCTGGTGTTGTTTCAAGTTGTCTATTTAGTAGTGAACTACCTGCACAAAAATGCTAACAGCATTTGTTCAGATGTTCTTTTTTATCACGACAACTTGCACAGAGAAAGGAGGTCATTTTCTGTGCAACTAATGTAGGCTTAATTGTTTTACGGTATCTCTGTCTGTCTTTGTATTTATTGGTTTCACCACAGCGTCACTACCACAGCAGGCTCCTTATATCGATGATGTTTTTGAGAAATTCAAACCCATAAGAATCCTCCACCAAACTGGGTCAGTCTTAAATCCAGCAGGGTCAGGGATTAAGGTTGGATTTATGTCCCTCTATGAGCGGAAAACATTGTTCCAGGGATTCCCCAAAACTCAGTGAAGGAGCGCCTACCGAGCGGTGAGAGATAATCCCTGCTGGCTCCCACATTCAGACCTGGACGCCAAGAAGCAAACAAGACTTCTGACAAAGAAACTCAGACGTCTTTGAGTCCTGAATGCTCTGTTAGATGTTCTTAGTCCTGTTTAGAGCAAGAATGTTGATCCTTACAGAGCAAAGGTCTTCTGACGCTTCCAAATTTGAAGGTAGAACAAGGCATATTATGTATCAGGGAAAAATGCCAAATATTGTCTGTTCCAGCATCTCAAATATTGGATTTGTTTTGGACTACTGGTTAGACAAACCAAGCAGTTAGCAAGTGTCACCTTGGATTTTTATGACATTGTGATTTTACAGTAGAAATCGGATGACTGATTAGTTAATCTAAATTAAAAAAAAGATGAATTCATCTACATTCAACCCCTCAAATTCAAAGTTTCAGCACAGTTAGTGGCAGAAAATCATATTGGTGCAAAAGAACGTATAAAACTCTGAAGGGAAATTCAATATACCAATTCTTTCTTGAAGAGTACCAGAGGTCACCTGCGGAAATGAGAAAGTCTTCTTCAGTTCTCTCTGGGTAATGATGTCCAATTGTGTCTTGCTCCCACTTGCTGAAGTGCAATTACAAACGTTTATTATTGCAACTGTCAAGTAACTGTTTTTAAAACTACATGTCGTATTGTTTTACAAAGACAAGAAAGAAAATGTTCCTGTTCTCTACAAGCTCAAAAGCACTGTTTAAGAATTTTAAATGGGAGTCAGTGGACTCAGCTGACATTCTGATTTGTGGTCCATAATGTGTTTTTGCCATAAATATCAGCATGTAAAGTAAATTCTTTCATGCTGGAGCAAATCTCATCCTCATTGTCCTCGCTTCCTCAGTCACACAAACCTACAGAGTTCAGTGAATTCATGGAAAGTCTTGCAAACATGCAGGAGATTTAGGAATATGGAGCGTTCAGGCTCTCTGTACCTCCGTACTGGTGTTGAATGACGGACGGCTCATCCTGAGTTCACTTGTCTTCTGTGTCTTCCCCTGTTGGTTCCCAACCCCCTTGGGAGCAAACTACCACGCCCCCCTTTTGTCCTGTTGAATGCCCCAAGCTCTGAGTCTTTTAGCAGGGAAGTTGGGCTGAGAAAGACACTGGGTTTACCCCTCAGGCTATTGTTGTAACGCCCCTGTAGAGGCCTGAGATGGTCTGGATGCTGATTTACATCAGTGCTGTTGTTCTGAGCTGATGGATTGTCACAATGTAGCTAACTTAGTCCACAACAACAATACTTGGCATTTTTGCAAAATGGACAAAATTATAATGAATACAACTATGACAGTGAGTAAGAAGTTCAATTTCTGAATGGATAATGTCCCAAAACACATTTAAATGAAAGGATATGGCTTAAAGGGGCTTAACAATCCTACCAGTTTTTAAAAACCTTGAATTCAACACTACATGATCAGGAATATGTGGGCAACTGAACATTTCTGTCATATATGACAGTTAAACAGGTACATTAATCTGCTACCCCAAAAGCCTCCACTTATCTGGTGTCAGTATTTTCTCCAGATGTTGAACCCGCTGCAGGGATTTGTTCCCATTTAGCCACATGAGCATTTTGGATGATCAGGTCAGGCTCACACTTGGTGGTCCAGTTCATCCCAGAGGTGTTGGATGGGGTTGAAGTCATGGCTCTGTGCAGGTCAGTCAAGGAGCTGGCTTTGTGCATGGAGGCATTGTCATGTTAAAACAGAGTTGGAGGAACACTGCTGTCTCAAATCTTATTGTATGTCATAGGAATGAAGATTTCTCTTCATCGGAAATAAGAGGCCTAAACCATGAAAAACACATATTCCTATGGTCTAAGACAGTCCAGAAATTTTAGTAAACATGAACAGCTCGCTCCCAAATCCAAAGCCTAGAGTCCTAAAACTGAAATCAGTGATGTCATCAAGTACAAAGTCTGGAGCTGCTTCAGAGACAATGATATGGTAAAGATGCACTAGATGACACTGCTACCCCTTCACCAACATGGAGCTGGTTCCATTCCAGTTCCCACACCTAATTCTTTACTTTTCAGAGCATTTCGACCAAAAATAAATCAGTTCTCAGCTGGAACTGAAAAATAGCGGGTCTTCCTTGACCTGTAGTGCGAACTGTGACGACATTAGCGGGCATGTAATATTCTATAGGTTGGAAAGAGAGGATGTAGAAACTAATAATAAGGAAGTCAAGTGAGAAATCGTCTGCAAACATGATTAGGCAGTGGTCTTATTAGGTTGTCCATACTTGTTTGTTTCAGTAAAAACAAATTGTGTAAACAGAACAAAAGTTTACGGGTTGATTAATGTTATAAATGGTTTTGCTACTGTTTACTTCCGTTGTGCATTGTGCAACATCCTCCGTTAATGACAATGGTTCCCCTCGAATACGATGGAAACGCAGGCTGGTCCACTGAATAGCACCAAGGTTCCAAGAATCCTGAACAGAACTGGTTCAAGAACCAGAGCTAATTTGGTGGAAAAAGGTAAGAGAGCACCCAAGGGAATGCTCTGAGTATATGGGTGCATTTACTGTTTCAGAACTGAGAACACTACAATAGAATAAAGCTCACTTGGGTATAAAAAAAGAACTCTGTTTTGTTTGGGTCCACAAAATTGGTCTCCCGTTTATTTTCTATGGAGCAGCTCCACACTCAAAAGTGGATGACATCACTAGTTTGAGACTTACAAGTGAATTATATTTTGCAAATGGTCTTGAATTATTAGAAGGACGTAGCCACCACTCTGGGGAAATAAAAGGCCTTTTGCCACAGGGTGTGGAGGAACATGAGAGTTCGCTGTAAATGCAAAAAACAGCCTCATATCGACTTTGAGGTAAGCTGTGGATTTAGTCACAGTAAACAAATGCAATAGTGGCTGGTTTTTCAGAGCTTATTGAAACATTTTGAACATAAACACCTCTGTGCTTGCTTGTAGCTAGTGCGCCATCTACAGAGGCCCTCGCCATGGTATGTGGCGCCAATATAAACCAAACTTTAATTCTGTGGTTTCTGGCTTTGATAAAGAGTAGCTCATGTTCACAAATATTGATTGAACTTTTCAAGGTCATGGAAATAACATATTGGAATTCTTAATTTAGTTGATGATCATCTATAAGTATTGGGTTGTCTTTATGCATTGATCCAAATATTGAACACAATAATCACATAACTCCAAAGACAGAAAAGACAAAAGATGGATATTGCAAATGATCATCACACAGTTTGACCCAGAAAAAAAATGCAGACATTTCTGATAAAATTTTTGTAAAATATTCAAACCTTGAAACTCATTTCTGAGGTACAAAGGCTGTATTCATGTCAGTTTGAGCTATTCGTCCTCACTTCAGGCAGCTTTAGTTTCTTCGTTATTAGAAATCCTGAATAGAAAGGATAAAATGGACCTTTCTGAAACAGAAAATGTCATGACTAAAGTGAGAGAGCAGAGTCTCTTCGGCTGTCTTTCAAATTGACACAGAGGCAGCTTTGACACAGCATGAAACTTCTCCAGATTGTGTTCCAGGGACTGAAGTAAAGATAGAAAAGAAGAAAGAAGGAGAAATTGAATTCATGAAGTTAGTCAGGCGACTGTATCGACTCCCGAAAAAGAGTGGTTGTTGACATCCCAGAGGGAGTGGTTGCCAGAATCTGAGTGAAAAGAGGAAACGATAGAGATAGAGAACAGGAGTCAAAGAAAGGCAGGAGGCAGAGGGCAGCTTCCTGACACCGCTCGGCTTTGTACGCTGCAGCCCGGCCGTATGCAAATGTCAGTTATGCTAATGAGGTCCTCTCTGCGGCCGGTGGCAGTTAAAGGGCGCCATTCAATCACCCAGTCAAGATCTGGTGGTGAATTGGCCTCTCTTCATCTCAGCAGCTCAAATGGGCCATCAACGGGCTATCAGGGGAGATGGGCGCTGAATAAAGGGGGCATTACGAGCGGGTATGAAAGCCCCCTCTTATTCTGAGCCCCCCTACGCCTACTGAGGTTACAGGGCGAGAAGGGTCCCCGGGAAAATGGCTTTCACTGAATGCACTTCTGTAAGTAATAATGGTATCTCAATGCCAAGTGTGTCTTTTGGAGGGTTTTGATTTGTTGCTGGCTGTTGCTGTCGTATGCACTCCTCTCTCTGAGATCAAAGTTGTGAATAAGTGGTATGCAGTGTTATGTATGTGACGGTCTGGACATGCGGTTAAAGGGATGAAAGTGGGGTGTGGTTTAGTTGTAGACATCATATGACATAGTTTGATTGATTCAGCTCTCAAAGGAATTTAAGGGCATTTTTATGCAGCTGTTGAGCCTCTTTTGGCTCATAGTTTTGGTTTAAAACATACGAACTGGTTCATTCTCTGTGTTTCTAGCAGCACCAGGAAGCTGTTTTCATCAGACAAGCTCAGATAAACCCACCATACACTACCTGCTCAGCACTAAACAGCAGGCAGACACAGTTGGAAACCAGCTGATGAAGAAAGTGAAACATTGAGCAGCTTTTTTTTAAAAGAGCCAAATCTTTTGTTCAGGAATTGGTGGAAAACAAAACAGGAGCTAAAAGAAGTGTGACCTCACAAACACATGTGAAATGACCACAATCTCTGAACACCACTTTACGTGGTGGTGGCATGTGTTGAGGCACCAAAACTATGTGATTGGGTTTAGAAAACAATTTAGGGTTTTTTTGGTTGAAATAACTACGTCAGTGCTGATTCAGTATGCTGGATTGGCTAAAATATGCCAATGGGGGCCGACAAGGACCAAAGGTGCTGGACACACTGGGGCGACTCTGGCGATAGACGCTCACTGACGGCCTGACATTGACCAACAGCCGATTGTTGGCCTTAATGTGTGTCAGGGCCCCAAGTCAAAAGAACTCCATGTTGGCATATACAACAGTCTTCCTATTAAAAGTCCTGTGTTTGTTCAACCCATTCATTCACTCTGACCTCCCAGTGAGGACTTCCTCACTACCGCTATGGGACATTTTTGAACCAGGGAATTCCTGGGTGCACCATGAGAAAGGATCCTGATTTACTCTACATTGGGATTGTTTCTGTGGCGCGACCACATAATTTCGACACATTTCAACCTATGTGATCATTTCACATGTTTTTGTGAGACCAGGTTTGCAAGTGAATTTCGAACTTACATTTGTCGCGTGGACACAAACATGACTGCAATAGGATGATCTTGTTGCTCTGTGTCTGCTGGATGTGAATATAGACAACTGTTTCCTAACATGTTCAGCGCTACAGCTTTATAAAGTGACATGTTTGATGTCAGATGGCCAAAAAAGAAAGAACTCACCACAAAATCATATCAGCATTTTTTTAATATCCTTCTCGACCCAGAATGCAAACATCACTACAGAACTGCTCGCACTTAACCCCTTAACCCCAGGAAAGTACCCTACATAGTAACGCTTTCAGTGCTCTAGACCTGCTGTCAAACAGTAATGGAGAATATAAAAATAAATCATTACAGCTGTGAAAAAATGACCTCTGTGTCAAACACTGCTGCATGATAGGATCACATTGTGTACGGCATCCTTGATTAATCGATGCTGTTATAAAAGTGTCCTGAGAGCAGCAGGTTGCATTGACTGGACTGAACATCAGAGGAACATCAATGAAAGTGTCCTGTTGTTACTGAATGAAAATCATCAGCTGATGCTACAGGATGCTGTTTTAGGGTTGACTTTGTGTTTTAGGGTTAGTTATTTTGACTTTATTTAGTTTTTATTATTTATGACATTTTTGTCCCATGAAACCAGCAGAAACATAATAAAAACCAAGATGTTCTTCACTGATAACATATGTAAAACATATATATTGTCATGTATTAAATGTGACAATAAAATGTATGTGTGCAATGAGTAAGTGTAGAATTGGACTGGATTTCCAGTGAACTGCTAAAGTGCTAACGAAGAGCTTTGAGTATGTTCTTATTTACACACAACATTGTTCATGTTCAGAATTATTTGACATATGAACCCACTATTTAATTTTTTTTAAGGTCCTAGAAGCGGCCATTTCAGATTGAATGAATGTCATGGTCTTCTGCCAAATGGTCATTATATGTATCCTAAATTTCCCTTATTACTGTCTGCTCCTAGATGCCTGACCAGTTTGACCAAACGTTGGTCCTGAACCAGCTCAGATATTCCGGCATGTTGGAGACAGTTAAGATTCGACGCACCGGCTTCCCCATCCGGAGACCTTTCCAGGACTTCTGCTCCAGGTTTGTCTTTACACCGACACAGATATAGATAGTTGTGTTCACAATGATGTATTGAGTCTCTGCACATTTGCAACTTCAGATACCAAAATAACCTGTAGATGTTTGTTAAAGTAGTTTTGTATCCTAAATCAGTGTACTTAAAAAATAATCCTAACTTTGTTGCTCTCAGAGCACTTAAAACATATCAAGATCTGAGTATTAGAATCAAAAGATCTGTTATGAGAGGGGCGTAGCGACAACTGATCGCCAACAATCAGGTGTTGCTGCCATTTACAGCAGTGTATTTCCCATAAGTAGCTCGCCTGTGCTCCCTCTGCCCGGTTAGCATGAGCTAACACAAAAGCAGAAGCTAACATCCAACACAGAGCAATTAAATGATCCCAACAATCCCAACAAAAGAGAGACAGAGGGGCAAGGAGGAGATGAGTGTATCAATATGCTGCACAGTTCTACAATGAAATGGAATTTTACCCATTTTAAATAGTCACATTTGCTGTAAAGTTGACGGCGGTTGGAAGGTTCACGCAGAATTCACAGGGATTGGCTGACTTTGCATTAATTGTTGCAATGGCAACATCGCAACATCCTGGAGGGACTTTCTTTTATTAGTAAAATTAAGATGCACACAAGATTCCTGCTGCCCCGTTGCCTAAATCACACCTAGGACATCTGGAGTCTAACCTTCTACCTTACCTCACCCCTTCTCCAGGTACAAGGTGTTGATGCGTGGCGCGATGATACCGGATGATCCCAGGGGAAGCTGCATCCAGCTGCTGCACCTCTATGACAGCAGCAGTGCAGAGTGGCAGCTGGGAAAGACCAAGGTGAGGGACAGATGCTCTCTGCTATATAAAGTACTCACAATAAGTTGTTTTGTCATTTTCATATCCTGTTTTTGATATTTTTATTAAGATACACTCTATAAATCCCAGAGGGGAAATTCTTTTTTTTTTTCACTCTGTTGTCATCTATACATAGGCCCGAAATACACACACACATACACAAACAGGAGCTATACATGCAGTAAATGGAGAGTTGTCAGAGCAAGGTGTTGCCCATGGACAGGCATCTTTACCTCTCCAGCTACCAGTCCAAGCTCCATATTTGGTCTGGATGGGGACTTGAATCAGCAACCCTCCGGTTCCCAACCTAAGTCCCTATGGACTGAGCTACTGCCGCCCCAGTCTGGAGGGGTCTTGTTGTATTGCCACAGGTCTCTTCTCTGCATGTAAATATTGCATTTGTCTGCATAAATTTCCCCTTTGAGAAATAAGAAGTAGAGGTCCTCAGGGGTCATCTTGGTTCCTAGAGTCTGAGGTCCCTCATAGGCCTTTTCCATCGGTACTTTTGGCTGCACCGAGTCAAACAATGCCACATCAATTTGCTTTTTTCATTGTTAGTTCAAAAGCACAGGCTCTTGCTGAGCCACACTCAAAAAGGACCATTTCCGGATTCAGGCCAAAAGTGCACCGAACTGCCTCCCAGCAGTTAGGCTTGAACCAATTTATATTCAGTCAATCCAGGTCTGGAAGGGTCTTGCTGTATTGCCACAGGTCTCTGGTCTGTGTTTCAATATGTGTAATGTCTAATTGGATCCAAGCTCTCACGTGGAGTTTGACTATGTAACTTTCTTGTAACGGTGTAGTTTGACTTGAACAGAAAGACCAAGTAGAAAGAACAACGTGTTCTGAGAAACTACACAAAAACAAACATCCTGCACAGAACTGTGGTTTATTTCTCATTCCCAGAGCTGATGTCATTTATTTTTGAAAACCAGTGAAGGCTCCTTCGGCTAATTAAAAAATGTGTCGACAACAGAAAAATGATTTTACTCAGAATCTGTTCTTCCTACTGATTTGCATTTCCTGTCTATCAGCGGTGAAATGTTTCCCTTCTGCTCAGTTCTCTACAGTGTAATTGACTTTTTCCTGTCAGACCCTGAGCTCCTGAATGTCCTGCCGTTCGTTCTGCCTCTGGCTCATACCGGCTGATCCCTGTTCTCCTTCCTAATATGAATATGACTGGATGCAGACTTACTTCGCCAATCCGTGTTGGCTGCTCCCCTCAAGGCTTAATTTGGCTTCATGCGTCTTACAAATCCAGCTCAATGAAACAGAGCTCAGGTACCTGTGTGGCTGCTGGCTCTTAGAGTGTGTGTGTGTGTGTGTGTGTGTGTGTGTGTGTTTGCGTGTGTGTGTGAGAGAGAGAGAGAGATCATGAATAATTGAAGTCCAGAGCACCTGAAGCGTAGAATCCAACAGTTATTGGATCCAGTCTTCATCCCCTCGGTCTACTGCTCTCTGCTTCCACTACACTGGATCAGAAAGAATATGCCTACAGTCAGTGTGTGTGTGTGTGTGTGTGTGTGTGCTGTAGGGATATGACAGATGGGGAAAACAGATCCCTAATCACAGCATGACTGTGTGAAGCTGCAAGAGGTGGCAGCAGTGGAGAGTGCATGTATGTGGAGGTGGACGGATGAACGGTCATTAGTGTGTGTGTGTGTGTGTGTTTGTCCAGGTCCAACAAGACCGCAAGAAACTGAATTAAGAGTCAGCACCGCAGCACTCAGGTGTCACTTGAATGAGAAAATATGAGGTCAGTTTATTCATCCACCAGTTTTTATGTGCATTTGTATTTGCACATTTAAAAAAATCTGAGTGTCTTACCAACGAAACAAAAAAACCCCATTTCCACCAAACACTTTCGGTATGGTACCTTTGGAACCGACAGTAACCCTTCAGACATGGTACCTAAACCCTAGAGTTTCCACCACAAACAGTACTCTTAAATGTGGGCGGGGTTGTTGTCACTCACTGCTCCGTCCAGCACTCGCTGTATTTCCTCATCAGCGGTGACACAGATGGAAGTCTGCACCTGGTTTATGGTCCACAGAACGAGGCTGCACGCCCACATTTTCAGAACAAAATACAACAGGCTGCAGTGAGAGTCTCTCTCCATGGGATATTTCAAAATAGCAGCTTTGTGCATTTAGTCCTCAGGCAAGCTCAGGGGTTTAGTGTTGCTGTAGCCCACAGGAACTACGCTCTGTGACATTTTTTTTTTCTCAGAGTGAGGATTAGAACCTATGCCGTTCACGTAATCTGGTCAAAATTAATATATAAAGACGCGTGAAGATCCACTCATTACTAAAAGTGTCTGTCATATAAAAACTAAAGTGATGCTCAAAGTTGTCACAGTGAAATTTAAGGTGTGTTGATGGATTCACGTTGTGAACTCATGCACTGAGTAATGCTACAAGTTAACGTCCCACCTTAAAAGTCTCCAGCAGTCGACCCAGTGAATGAGTTTTTTTCTCCGGCAGCAAAACATCCTTTCATTTTATAGTTCCAGTTTACTAATAAAACTCTCCACAGTATGAACAGTGGTTACATGAGCCTCAAAACCAGACACAACTCTTCACCAGTCAGCAGACTGCAGAGCGTCTCCCTATGTCAGCTCATATAATGCATCACTTTAGAAACATTGATAATGCGTATGAAACATACCAATGTAACACAGTCATGGTTTGCAGTAATGTACAATGCCAATGTTTTCTTCTGTGCTGATTCAGGAGGGTGTCAAGTATGTTGCCTCTGTGAAAAGCTCAGCCACAAGGCAGCAGTAAAATTCCACCATTTACCAGATTTACAGAGGATTTAGTCTTCATGTCTTCCTGAGAATACTCACCTTTTAATGAAAACACACATTGGTTTGCATTTAGGTTTGCAGACATTGCTTTAGATATGGTCACCAGGGTGAGTGTCACACCACCTGAAAGCCCTCTGCAGAGCCTCTTCTCAGCACTGAATCACAAAGCTGTTCCTGCTGCTGTGACTGCCTGTAAACCGTTAAATCAATTCTATCTCCCTCAGAGGGATTCGTCCTCTTTGTCCCCCTGCCTCTTGCAGTGAGATTTACATCGAGCCGGCCTCCAGTTCCTTTCAGTCGGCACATGTCCTGACTATTGTCTGGAAGATGTTTTTTGTTTTTTTTTACAACCTCAAACTTAATTTCCTGGAAGTGATGCGGCTCCTCTTGCTTCTCCCGTGGTTCTGTTCTCTCCATGGGCCTGACCTGTCACGGCGAGCAGCGCTCCCCAAAGGCCCTAACAGCAAGAATCAAAAGTGCACCAAGGCTTAGCGCAGCTTTTGTTGTGCTAATTAGCATAGTAATGATTAAAAAGGATTAGTTATTCAGTTCATTGGGATGCAAATGTGTGCACCCGTACACGAGGCCACACGTTCTGAGCATGTGTGATTCATGTTGGAAGTTGTTTAATAAAGTGAGGGTGTGTTTGTAGTCTGTATGTTTGTGCATGTTTCACTCTGTGTGTTTGTATTTGCCTGTGTGGGTTACATTGTGGGGACATAAACCTGATCACACATTGTGGGGACTTACAAAGTCATCACCCTCTAGTTCAGCATTTCAGTTGTTGCCATCTTGGATTTTCTGAGCCAAAAGTGACCATATTTTGATGATATTGTGTAGCTGTGAAGGAATGAGTGGTGGATCTGACTCATAGGCTGTGGTGACGCATAGCAGACAGCCTGTCAGAGCAGCCATGGCCTTAATTATGCGTAACTTTAAGCCTTAATAAAAATGTCAACAGGCGAGATATAAAATTTTCAGTTTTTCAATATTTCAATTAGCTATGGAGACTAAAAACAGTTTTGTACCAGGCTGTAAACATGTTTATTTCTGCTGTAAAGTTGGGCATTTTAACATGACAGTCTAAAACGATTGACTCTCTGGAGCCAGCCTCAAGTGGCCGTTCGAGGAACTGCAAGTGTAGCATAACTGTGACATCTGAAACAAGCTGACAGATAGTACGTATGATATTACTAAACAGTGTTAAAAAAGGTGATTTTTCCAACCTTAATGCTGCTGAAATGGTAAAAAAAAAGGGGAGGAAAGGGGATATTAAGAGATTACAGGGTGTCTACAGGTCCTTAAAAAGTCTTAAATTGTCTTAAATTCAGATTTGATGGGTCTTTGATATTTTCAGTTACATTACCGTGAAAATTTCTCCAGCCTGACAGACCTAATGACTGTTTACAGTCATTGGACCAACCGAAGAATTGCAATAATAAATAGCATTTATGACAGCGATGACATTTTGTTTTGTTTTTAAATTAAACACATTAAACTTAAACTCACCTAATTTTGATCATTTTTCCTCACTGTTCATTTTGAACTGATCAGTGTGTTTATTTGGAAAGAGTGCTCACACACACACACACACATATATGTATATATATATATATATATATATAAATGTGTGTGTGTAAAATGGTTCCTTCCATTGCAGGTTTTGTCTTAAATTTTAAATAAGGTGGTATTAAAAAGGCCTTAAAAAGATTCAACTTCTGTCTACTATCTGTAGACACCCTGGATTAAGAGAGAAAAAGGGAAATTAGGACCAGAGTAATGAGTTGTTTTGCTGTGTTGGACATTTTTAATAGAATTTGTTTACATGGTGGTCCTGTTTCTTTTGCTCTGAATACCTCTACCACTACTGGTCTAGGTCTTTCCTTTTTACCTCTGAAAAGAGTAATTATCTAGCTGCATAAGGAGTTTTTAATCTGCTGCGAGGCTTTAACTGCTGTTGCAAAGTCTTTCCCAACCTGACCCAACATCTGAATTCAGAGGAAGACACTGGACTATTTGTGCGTGTGCACACATGCTGGGGCATGTACTGCATGTTTCCCTGTTAATCAACCTGCTCATCAGTGACGTCCAAATCACCCCGACGACTTTACATTTCCTCCTGAAAATCTCATTAATGCTTCACTGCTGAGGTATCAACTCTCTGTCACTCTGCCAACAACACACACATGCATACACACACTCTGTCACACACACACACACACACACACACACACGGTACATCATTCAACAGGAGAAAGCCAATCTGTACTTCTGTACCCCCGTAGCACCGTGACATTTCCCCACCGTCTCTGTCGCCCGAGACCACGTCCCATATCTCATTTTCCTCCTCCCTAATCGGATTAACCCCCGGCATCCCTCGGTGGGCCCAGTTTCTCTATCAATGGACGACAGCTTGGCTCCTATAGCGGGCAGCTGCACTAAGTGCCTGTAAGATCTGTCTTTTCACAGAGAGATGTAGCTGAAATCACTGGCTGCAGTAATCTGCAGTCTTTAGCAGCGGGAACAAAAGGAGAGGAGGATCTGGATTTGATTTATGTTGGCTGCTTTGTTCTCTTCGATTGTTCCTCTGGAAGGGGGTGTCTGTTAAATGGTGATGTTCTAGAAAAAGGAGGAACTGTCTCTTTTTAATTCTGTTCACTTGTAAATTCATAATGTGTGTGTAATAGAGCATATGTAATGTGTGAACTGTGTTAAGGAGAGGCTTGGAGTATTATATGAGTGGAGAATATGTGCTAATATTCTACTCATTACTGATTTAATACCAAACAACAGACTCCATTGTCATTGTGACCGTTTAGTCAGGGAAAAAATGCTAGGTTTAAAGCCCTTATACATTTTTAAGTCAAATTTGAGAAAAATGTTGTTCATTTCTTTTTTTTTTTGACATGCTTGAAATTAATATTAAGTATATACATACATATATATATATATATATATATATATATATATATATATATATATATATATATATAATTTTTTATTTTATTTTAATCATTAATAATATTAATAATTTTATCTTCAGCACAAGAATTAGGGCTGGCACAATATCAGATTTTCATGTCACAGTTATCATCTCTAAAAGAGGTAGAGTTAAATAAATTATCACAGTAGCTCTAGAAAATTTGAATAATAATAATAATGCTGTCGGTCAAATTCATCCTAAATTCTGTTTATTGTGCATTTTGTCTCTTTTTTTGGCAAATGAATTACACTCAGAATATAAGTGTATGGAGTTGGAGAGAGTCTGCAAACATAACTGTACAAAAGTGGACAAAATAAGCAATAACACTTAATGGATAGTGAAAAGGCAACCAGATGGTGTTGTGGGAGGGAGACAAAGCAAGAACAGAAAGAAACGGAATATTATCACACACATATTATCATATGTATATTATTTATATAACATTGATAGTTGACATGGTTGTTGTCAGTCCTCGTATCATGACATCCCAAACTGGAATGTTTATCTGATAGACAGTAATAAAATACCAAAAATTATTCATTCTCCTGCCTCTGTTATTTGTCATCTCCTATCTTTTTCCTCACTTTCTCTCTCCCTCCCTCCTCCTCCCCTCTCAGGTCTTTCTTCGGGAGTCTCTGGAGCATCGCCTGGAGAAGCAGAGGGAGATGGAGGTGCTGAGAGCAGCCATGATCATCCAGGCCCACGTCATGGGCTACATGGCCAGGTACAACTCAGTATTCAAAAGTCAGCTCAACAGCAATATCAAAAACCATTTGTTAATTGATAGTGTTGATTTGTTGATGTTGTCCTATACACAGGAAGCAGTACAGGAAGCTGCTGCAATGCATTGTGGTCATTCAGAAGAACTACCGGGCTTTCTACTGGCGGAGGAAGTTCCTGCTCCTCCGCTGGGCAGCGCTCACCTTCCAGAAACGTGTGCGAGGCCAGCTGGCCCGCCGGGCCTACAGCCAGCTGCTGGAAGAGAGGAGGAGGAGGGAGGAGGAGGAGCGCTGCAGGAGGCTGGAGGAGGAGTTGGAGAGGTGAGCTGGTCAAGTCAGAGCAGTAGTTAGTGGAATTATCCTACAAATTCTACTAATTTCTGCTCTCATGTAAACCCTTTTAATGCTTAATGCTCACTGGTGCACAAGCAGTGATGCATTTTACTCATTACATGTTAAAGGCAGCTATAACCACCAAAGCAGCAGCAAAAAATCCAAGAAGGGATGAGCTGTAGGCAGGATTTTAAAAAGACATGAGTCCAAATTCTACATTTTTTGGCCTAAAATAATGAATAATGAGCCAAAAAAATATCTAATTCAGGCGTAAAAAGGTCACCATGTCAGCGAGAGCAGTAATTGTACAATTCAAACTTCTTAAAATACCCAATTCCCAGAAATAATACCGAGGACATGACCTTTGTATCCTCAACGGTATCTATAGCCCCAAGAGAAGGTGACACAGTTCCACCCACTGTCTCACAGAAAAGTGAAATGAATTTTAAAAATCTTAATCATGTATTTTGAACACTTACTTTGTACTTGGAATACATGTTTTTGTCATTGTTCTCTGGATGGGTGAGGCATACTTCCTGTCAGACCTTTACTACCCATAATCTAGATGGGTTTTACGGGATTTTAGTGCGACAATGAGACAGGAAATGCAATTATTTGTCTATTTTTGTAAATCTCATCTCTTACTGTCTGTTTCAGTCAGCTGATGTCTGTCTGTCTGTCTGTTTGTGTCTGCGCAGGGAGCGACAGAGGCTGGAGGCTGAGAGACTCGCCAGAGAGGTACCACAAAACTGATAATTATGGAATTAATTTGTGTGTAAAGAGTGTTTTACTTTTTCATTTGAGAGATTTCACTGATGCTTTTTTTTTTGCTGAGGAGTCTCCCAAAAGACTCTCCAGTCTCCTAAAAGCATATTTGAATAGTTCATTGAATTTGTTGAAATTTAACTCTGTCAGACACATTTTTCTTATTTTGTCCATCTTATCCGGTTATGTTGGACGGTAATTTGGCCCGAAAAGTTTCTTTTTCGTGAAAATCAGTCATTTTGTCAGTGCAGTAAGATTAATTTTTAACCTATTTATAGTACAAATCAATTTTTTCAGGAATTTCAGAGAAATAGGTATCCTGAAAAACAATGTGGGAAGGCAAATTGCAGCAGTAGAATTCATTCATTCATTCATTTTCCGTAACAGTTTAATCTGTCAAGGGTTGTGGGGGGGGGCTAAAGCCTTTCTTAGCTGACACTAGGAGAGAGGCGGGGTTCACTCTGGACAGGTCACCAGACTATCACAGGGCTGACACATAGAACCAAACAACCATTCACACTCACATTCACACCTACGGACAATTTAGAGTCACCAATTAACCTGCATGTCTTTGGATTGTGGAAGGAAACTAGAGCACCCGGAGAAAACCCACACTGACATGGGGAGAACTTGCAAACTCTACACAGAAGGGCTCCCGCACCTGAATCCCCCACCCTGGGTTCAAACCAGGAATCCTCTTGCTGTGGGGCGACAATACTAACTGCAGTACAATTGAGTTTAATTTGTTTAAATTTTCTCACTTCACTGGATTTCCTCCATTGTTTTGGAAAAGTAAGAGTTTAAGAACTCTTTTCTTTATAGGAGTAAAATTTTAGAGGTACAAGGAAAGCAATTATTCTGCCTAAAAAACAATATTTGTCATGGCTTTTGGTGCTATGAGCTCAATCATTTGTAGTGCAGATGACAAGAAAGTGGGGACATCACACTCCCAAACCAAAGCTGTTTCCGTCAGATAATTTCAAAGGCTTTGTCTTGTTTCCATCCTCAGGCTGAGGAGGCCAGACGAATGGAAGAGCTTCACCGGGCTGAGGAGTTGGCTTCTCTGGCTGTGCCTGCAGTAGCAGCTGCAACATTACCGGACACCTTGGAGGAGCTGGAGTCAGCAGGGACCCTCGAGGAGGCATCTGAAGAGGAGGAGACGATCCGTCCTCACGAGGCGTCTCAGGTAGAAGAGATCCTGCGGCTTGAGCGGGAGATCCAGTCACTGCAGAGGCAGAAGGAGCGTCAGGAACTCTCCCTGACTGAGGCCTCCCTTAACCGCCTGCAGCTTCTCCGTGACCAGGAGCTCAGGCGCCTGGAGGACGAAGCGTGCAAGGCAGCACAGCAGTTCCTTGACTCACTAAATTTCGATGAGATTGATGAGTGCGTGCGAAACATTGAGAGCTCTCTGGGAGTTGGAGAAGGAGAAGAGAAAGAAAAAGAGGGTGGACGGAGGAGAGGCAATGACGAGGAGGAGGTCGACGAAGGTTTTGGGGCTGATGATGAGGCCTTTAAAGACTCGCCAAACCCGAGCGAGCATGGCCACTCGGACGGCCAGCGGACAAGCGGAATCCGAACGAGTGATGACTCATCTGAAGAAGACCCATACGCCAATGATGGTGTAACACCACCACTGCCGCCAACCACCCTGCTGCACCAGCCACTGCCTTTACCACCAGTGCCCCCCGCCTGCCACAGTGCCTCATCCAGTGGGGACTCAGCCTACTGTCACCCCCAGGCATCATCTGAGGCTCAATCCGATGACCTGGTGGAGCTCATACCACCAGATGAGGATTCGGACTACGACCAGGATGACTACGATGAGGGTGCCATCGTGTCCAGTGGCAGTGTGGCCTTCTCCAACCCTCGCAGCGGCCAGTGGTCTCCTGACTACCGTGGCTCTGTAGGAACCTACAACAGCTCAGGGGCTTACCGCTTCAGCTCGGAGGGAGCGCAGTCATCAGTGAGTTGGCTCTCAGTATCCCCAAAGACATTTAGATTGTTTATTATTCAGCCAAAATAATGGTAACCCTTGCTACTACACATTGCCATGTCTTTTTGCTACAAAGTGCTCAAAGTATTCCACTACTAACAATAAATCCATTCAGTAGTGTTAATGTTCCACATCTTGAAGGTCTCATTTGTGTTATTTGTATTCCAGTTTGAGGACAGCGAGGACGACTTCGACAGGTTCGATACCGATGATGAGCTGTCATATCGACGGGACTCCGTCTACAGCTGCGTCACGCTTCCATACTTCCACAGCTTCCTCTTCATCAAAGGTATCTCCTTCATTACAGAACTTACACTTATTTAAGAAGACGACAACCAAAAAGAGGGTGCAATAACATTACGTCAAACCAGGATCAGATAATAGTTTGTTACTGTTTCATTCTCATTATTTTTATTCCTTGGCGCCAGTAAGAGCTGTGGCCAGAGGCAGTACGTTTTCAGGTAGTCCGTCCATCTGTCCTATTCTTGTAAATGTCATATATCAAGAATTCCTTTAAGGGAATTTCTTCAAATGTGGCACAAATGTGATTAGTTTTTGGTGGTCAAAGGTCAAGGTCATCGTGACCTCATCTGTTTCATTTTGAACGCAATATCTCAAAAACGCCTTGAGAGATTTTTTTTCAAATCTGGCACAAACATGACTCAAGGATGAACTGATTAGATTTTGGTGGTCAAAGGTCAAGGTCACTGAGACCTTGTATCCATCTCATTCTCATGAACAACTTGATGGACGTCCTTCAAATTTGGCACAGACATCCACTTTGAGACAATGATGAGCTTATTAGAATTTGGTGGTTGTAGGTCAAAGATCAAGGTCACCATGACCTCATTCATCGCATTCTTGTGAACGCCGTATTTTCTTGTGAACGTGAGGGAATTTCTTCAAATTTGGTACAAACATCTACTTAACCTCAAGGATGTACTGAATGGAATATGGTGGTGGAAGGTCAAAGGTCAAGGTCACTGTAACCTTATAAAACATGTTTTTGGCTGTAACTCAAGAATTCATATGTAATTATGACAAAATTTCACACATATGTCTAATAGGATGATGAAGTGATAGCATTTTATGTTCAAAAGGTCAAAGGTCAGCTTCACTATGACATCATAATGTTCTGCAAAAACCCTTTTTTTCTGGCCATTATTCAGTCTCATAAAAGTGGAGAAAATTTGTCAAATACTAAATTGGTGATACCAGTCCTGGGTGTGCACTTTGAAACTGTGCTGATTGCATACATCTTCTGTGTTGTTGGGGAGAAGATGTGTGTGAAGCATCCATGTTTTCAGGCATTTCAGACATGGATATAATTAGTATTAAGAAATGATAGTCCATCCTCATATATAATTCTGCCCCCCAGGTGGTTTAATGCATCAAATATCATGTTATATACTTAACGTCACTCTGTGACCCTGCAGTTACAGATAGGAGGCAGAAGAGTGCAAACACATAAGTAAAACTCTCATATTTTCCTCTCCAGGCGGCCTGATGAACACGTGGAAGCGGCGCTGGTGCGTTCTGAAGGATGAGACCTTCCTGTGGTTTCGGGCCAAGCAGGAGGCTCTGAAGCAGGGCTGGCTGCACAAGAAGGGAGGGGGCTCATCTACGCTTTCGCGCCGAAACTGGAAGCGTCGCTGGTTTGTGCTGCGGCAGAGCAAGCTCATGTACTTTGAGAACGACGGCGAAGAGAAGATGAAGGGTGTGCTGGATATGCATGATGCCAAGTAAGCATCATGGGGGGGTCATGGTGTCCTAAACTGTGACATTTTTAAAACATACTAAACTTTGACATTTTAAAACCATATCACACTGTGACTTTTTTTTAGGATTTTCATTGCATACTAAACTATGACATTTTGATGACATATGATATTATGACATTTTTGAGTTTTTGACATGCTGCACTGTGGTGTTTTCATGACTTTTTTTTACATACTATATGATGACATTTTTATATTTTATGATTTTTTTTGAGATACTATACTCTAATAATAATAGTAATACATTGGATTTATATAGCGCTTTTCAGAATACTCAAAAGAGTTTTTATGACTTTTTTTTAACATACTAATCCATGCCGTTTTTGTGACTTTTTACTTGGTAGTAAATCATTTTTTTATTACTTTTTTGGACATATTACAAGTCTTTATGCCTTTTTTTGACATACTGTGTTGTGACGTCGGGACTTTTTGTGACAGACTATGCCATGCTCTTTTTAATTACTTTTTTGAGGTACTGTAGCATTTTATGACTTTTTTTGACATTCTATAATGTTTTTATGACTTGTTGTGACTTACTATACTTTGATGTTTGATGTTCATGACTTTTTTGAGGTATTACAGGATTGTTATGACTTTTTTCTTTTTTTTACATACGCTTATATTTTTATGACTTTCTTTGACATACTAAACTTTGACATTTTTTAAATACTATACTATGACTTTTTGACATTCTATACCATGCCTTTTTTATGACTTTTTTCAGGACATTGTGTTCTTATGACTTTTGTTTTTTACATACTATAATATTTTTATGACTTTTTTGGACATCTTATGCTATGACATTTTCATGGTATTTTTTGACATAATATACTATAATTTGTTTATGCCTGTTTTTCACATACTATACTATGACATTTCTATGACTTTTTTTGACATACTATACCCTTTTTATGACTTTTTTGAGGTACTATAGTGCTCTCATGTCTTTTTTTGTTCATACTATATTATTTTATGACTTTTTTTTGACATATTATACAATGACATTTTCATGATTATTTTTACATAGTATACTATGACTTTTTTATGCTTATTTTTGCAGGCATAAAATGAAAATGTCTACAATATGTAAAAAAAAATCATGAAAATGTCGTAGTATAGTGGGTCAAAAAAAAGTCATAAAAAAATTACAGGATGAACAAAAAAAGTCATAAATACACTATCGTACCTCAAAAAAGTCATAACAAAGGCATAGTATAGTATGTCAAAAAAGTGATGAAAATGTCATTTTATAGTATGTCAAAAAAAGTCATAAGAACATTATAGTATGAACAAAAAAAGTCATAAGAACACTATAGTACCTCAAAAAAGTCATAACAAAGGCATAGTATACTATGTCAAAAAAGTCATGAAAATGTCATTTTATAGTATGTCAAAAAAAGTTATAAAAACATTATAGTATGAACAAGAAAAGTCATGAGAACACTATAGTACCTCAAAAAAGTCATAACAAAGGCATAGTATACTATGTCAAAAAAGTCATGAAAATGTCATAGTATAGTATGTCAAAAAAGTCATGAAAATGTCATAGTATAGTATGTCAAAAAAAGTCATAAAAACATTATAGTATGAACAAAAAAAGTCACAAGAACACTGTAGTACCTCAAGAAAGTCATAACAAAGGCATAGTATAGTATGTCAAAAAAATCATGAAAATGTCATAGTATACTATGTCAAAAAAGTCATGAAAATGTCATAGTATAGTATGTCAAAAAAGTCATGAAAATGTCATAGTATAGTATGTCAAAAAAAGTCACAAGAACACTATAGTACCTCAAGAAAGTCATAACAAAGGCATAGTATAGTATGTCAAAAAAAGTCATGAAAATGTCATTGTATAGTATTTCAAAAAATCATGAAAATGTCATTATAGTATGTCAAAAAAAGTCATAAGAAGACTATTATATGAACAAGAAAAGTCATAAGAACACTATAGTACCTCAAAAAAGTCATAACAAAGGCATAGTATAGTATGTCAAAAAAGTCATGAAAATGTCATAGTATAGTATGTCAAAAAATCATGAAAATGTCATATTATAGTATTTCAAAAAAAGTCATGAGAACACTATTATATGAAAAAAAAAAGTCATAAGAACACTATAGTACCTCAAGAAAGTCATAACAAAGGCATAGTATAGTATGTCAAAAAAGTCATGAAAATGTCATTTTATAGTATGTCAAAAAAAGTTATAAAAACGTTATAGTATGAACAAGAAAAGTCATAAGAACACTATAGTACCTCAAAAAGTCATAACAAAGGCATAGTATAATATGTCAAAAAAGTCATGAAAATGTCATAGTATAGTATGTCAAAAAGTCATGAAAATGTCATATTATAGTATGTCAAAAAAAGTCATCAAAACATTATAGTATGAACAAAAAAAGTCATAAGAACAGTATAGTACCTCAAAAAGTCATAACAAAGGCTTAGTATAGTATGTCAAAAAAGTCATGAAAATGTCATATTATAGTATGTCAAAAAAAGTCATAAGAACACTATTATATGAACAAAAAAAGTCATAAGAACACTATAGTACCTCAAAAAAGTCATAACAAAGGCATAGTATAGTATGTCAAAAAAGTCATGAAAATGTCATAGTATAGTATGTCAAAAAATCATGAAAATGTCATATTATAGTATTTCAAAAAAAGTCATAAGAACACTATTATATGAACAAAAAAAGTCATAAGAACACTATAGTAAATCAAGAAAGTCATAACAAAGGCATAGTATAGTATGTCAAAAAAGTCATGAAAATGTCATAGTATACTATGTCAAAAAAGTCATGAAAATGTCATTTTATATTATGTCAAAAAAAGTTATAAAAACATTATAGTATGACCAAAAAGAGTCATAACAACACTATAGTACCTCAAAAAAGTCATAACAAAGGCATAGTATACTATGTCAAAAAAGTCATGAAAATGTCATAGTATAGTATGTCAAAAAAGTCATGAAAATGTCATATTGTAGTATGTCAAAAAAAAGTCATAAGAACACTATTATATGAACAAAAAAAGTCATAAGAACATTATAGTACCTCAAAAAAGTCATCACAAAGGCATAGTATAATATGTCAAAAAAGTCATGAAAATGTCATAGTATAGTATGTCAAAAAAGTCATGAAAATGTCATATTGTAGTATGTCAAAAAAAGTCATAAAAACATTATAGTATGAACAAAAAAAGTCACAAGAACACTATAGTACCTCAAAAAAGTCATAACAAAGGCATAGTATAATATGTCAAAAAAGTCATGAAAATGTCATAGTATAGTATGTCAAAAAAAATCATGAAAATGTTATATTATAGTATGTCAAAAAAAGTCATAAGAACACTATTATATGAACAAAAAAACTCATAAGAACAGTATAGTACCTGAAAAAGTCATAGCAAAAGCATAGTATAGTATGTCAAAAAAGTCATGAAAATGTCATAGTATAGTATGTCAAAAAAGTCATGAAAATGTCATTTTATATTATGTCAAAAAAAGTTATAAAAACATTATAGTATGAACAAAAAAAGTCATAAGAACACTATAGTACCTCAAAAAGTCATAACAAAGGCTTAGTGTAGTATGTCAAAAAAGTCATGAAAATGTCATTTTATAGTATGTCAAAAAAAGTTATAAAAACATTATAGTATGAACAAAAAAAGTCATAAGAACACTATAGTACCTCAAAAAGTCATAACAAAGGCATAGTATAGTATGTCAAAAAAATCATGAAAATGTTATATTATAGTATGTCAAAAAAAGTCATAAGAACACTATTATATGAACAAAAAAAGTCATAAGAACAGTATAGATAGTACCTGAAAAAGTCATAGCAAAAGCATAGTATAGTATGTCAAAAAAGTCATGAAAATGTCATTTTATATTACGTCAAAAAAAGTTATAAAAATATTATAGTATGACCAAAAAGAGTCATAACAACACTATAGTACCTGAAAAAAGTCATAACAAAGGCATAGTATAATATGTCAAAAAAGTCATGAAAATGTCATATTGTAGTATGTCAAAAAAAAGTCATAAGAACACAATTATATGAACAAAAAAAGTCATAGGAACATTATAGTACCTCAAAAAAGTCATCACAAAGGCATAGTATAATATGTCAAAAAAGTCATGAAAATGTCATAGTATAGTATGTCAAAAAAGTCATGAAAATGTCATATTGTAGTATGTCAAAAAAAGTCATAAAAACATTATAGTATGAACAAAAAAAGTCATAAGAACACTATAGTACCTCAAAAAAGTCATAACAAAGGCATAGTATACTATGTCAAAAAAGTCATGAAAATGTCATAGTATAGTATGTCAAAAAAGTCATGAAAATGTCATATTGTAGTATGTCAAAAAAAAGTCATAAGAACACAATTATATGAACAAAAAAAGTCATAAGAACATTATAGTACCTCAAAAAAGTCATCACAAAGGCATAGTATACTATGTCAAAAAAGTCATGAAAATGTCATAGTATAGTATGTCAAAAAAGTCATGAAAATGTCATATTGTAGTATGTCAAAAAAAGTCATAAGAACACTATTATATGAACAAAAAAAGTCATAAGAACATTATAGTACCTCAAAAAAGTCATCACAAAGGCATAGTATAATATGTCAAAAAAGTCATGAAAATGTCATAGTATAGTATGTCAAAAAAGTCATGAAAATGTCATATTGTAGTATGTCAAAAAAAGTCATAAAAACATTATAGTATGAACAAAAAAAGTCACAAGAACACTATAGTACCTCAAAAAAGTCATAACAAAGGCATAGTATAATATGTCAAAAAAGTCATGAAAATGTCATAGTATAGTATGTCAAAAAAAATCATGAAAATGTTATATTATAGTATGTCAAAAAAAGTCATAAGAACACTATTATATGAACAAAAAAACTCATAAGAACAGTATAGTACCTGAAAAAGTCATAGCAAAAGCATAGTATAGTATGTCAAAAAAGTCATGAAAATGTCATAGTATAGTATGTCAAAAAAGTCATGAAAATGTCATTTTATATTATGTCAAAAAAAGTTATAAAAACATTATAGTATGAACAAAAAAAGTCATAAGAACACTATAGTACCTCAAAAAGTCATAACAAAGGCTTAGTGTAGTATGTCAAAAAAGTCATGAAAATGTCATTTTATAGTATGTCAAAAAAAGTTATAAAAACATTATAGTATGAACAAAAAAAGTCATAAGAACACTATAGTACCTCAAAAAGTCATAACAAAGGCATAGTATAGTATGTCAAAAAAATCATGAAAATGTTATATTATAGTATGTCAAAAAAAGTCATAAGAACACTATTATATGAACAAAAAAACTCATAAGAACAGTATAGATAGTACCTGAAAAAGTCATAGCAAAAGCATAGTATAGTATGTCAAAAAAGTCATGAAAATGTCATTTTATATTATGTCAAAAAAAGTTATAAAAATATTATAGTATTACCAAAAAGAGTCATAACAACACTATAGTACCTCAAAAAAGTCATAACAAAGGCATAGTATAATATGTCAAAAAAGTCATGAAAATGTCATATTGTAGTATGTCAAAAAAAGTCATAAGAACACAATTATATGAACAAAAAAAGTCATAGGAACATTATAGTACCTCAAAAAAGTCATCACAAAGGCATAGTATAATATGTCAAAAAAGTCATGAAAATGTCATAGTATAGTATGTCAAAAAAGTCATGAAAATGTCATATTGTAGTATGTCAAAAAAAGTCATAAAAACATTATAGTATGAACAAAAAAAGTCATAAGAACACTATAGTACCTCAAAAAAGTCATAACAAAGGCATAGTATACTATGTCAAAAAAGTCATGAAAATGTCATAGTATAGTATGTCAAAAAAGTCATGAAAATGTCATATTGTAGTATGTCAAAAAAAGTCATAAGAACACAATTATATGAACAAAAAAAGTCATAAGAACATTATAGTACCTCAAAAAACTCATCACAAAGGCATAGTATACTATGTCAAAAAAGTCATGAAAATGTCATAGTATAGTATGTCAAAAAAGTCATGAAAATGTCATATTGTAGTATGTCAAAAAAACTCATAAAAACATTATAGTATGAACAAAAAAAGTCATAAGAACACTATAGTACCTCAAAAAAGTCATAACAAAGGCATAGTATACTATGTCAAAAAAGTCATGAAAATGTCATAGTATAGTATGTCAAAAAAGTCATGAAAATGTCATATTGTAGTATGTCAAAAAAAGTCATAAGAACACAATTATATGAACAAAAAAAGTCATAAGAACATTATAGTACCTCAAAAAAGTCATCACAAAGGCATAGTATAATATGTCAAAAAAGTCATGAAAATGTCATAGTATAGTATGTCAAAAAAGTCATGAAAATGTCATATTGTAGTATGTCAAAAAAAGTCATAAAAACATTATAGTATGAACAAAAAAAGTCATAAGAACACTATAGTACCTCAAAAAGTCATAACAAAGGCTTAGTGTAGTATGTCAAAAAAGTCATGAAAATGTCATTTTATAGTATGTCAAAAAAAGTTATAAAAACATTATAGTATGAACAAGAAAAGTCATAAGAACACTATAGTACCTCAGAAAGTCACAACAAAGGCTTAGTGTAGTATGTCAAAAAAGTCATGAAAATGTCATTTTATAGTATGTCAAAAAAAGTTATAAAAACATTATAGTATGAACAAAAAAAGTCATAAGAACACTATAGTACCTCAAAAAGTCATAACAAAGGCATAGTATAGTATGTCAAAAAAATCATGAAAATGTTATATTATAGTATGTCAAAAAAAGTCATAAGAACACTATTATATGAACAAAAAAAGTCATAAGAACAGTATAGATAGTACCTGAAAAAGTCATAGCAAAAGCATAGTATAGTATGTCAAAAAAGTCATGAAAATGTCATTTTATATTACGTCAAAAAAAGTTATAAAAATATTATAGTATGACCAAAAAGAGTCATAACAACACTATAGTACCTGAAAAAAGTCATAACAAAGGCATAGTATAATATGTCAAAAAAGTCATGAAAATGTCATATTGTAGTATGTCAAAAAAAAGTCATAAGAACACAATTATATGAACAAAAAAAGTCATAGGAACATTATAGTACCTCAAAAAAGTCATCACAAAGGCATAGTATAATATGTCAAAAAAGTCATGAAAATGTCATAGTATAGTATGTCAAAAAAGTCATGAAAATGTCATATTGTAGTATGTCAAAAAAAGTCATAAAAACATTATAGTATGAACAAAAAAAGTCATAAGAACACTATAGTACCTCAAAAAAGTCATAACAAAGGCATAGTATACTATGTCAAAAAAGTCATGAAAATGTCATAGTATAGTATGTCAAAAAAGTCATGAAAATGTCATATTGTAGTATGTCAAAAAAAAGTCATAAGAACACAATTATATGAACAAAAAAAGTCATAAGAACATTATAGTACCTCAAAAAAGTCATCACAAAGGCATAGTATACTATGTCAAAAAAGTCATGAAAATGTCATAGTATAGTATGTCAAAAAAGTCATGAAAATGTCATATTGTAGTATGTCAAAAAAAGTCATAAGAACACTATTATATGAACAAAAAAAGTCATAAGAACATTATAGTACCTCAAAAAAGTCATCACAAAGGCATAGTATAATATGTCAAAAAAGTCATGAAAATGTCATAGTATAGTATGTCAAAAAAGTCATGAAAATGTCATATTGTAGTATGTCAAAAAAAGTCATAAAAACATTATAGTATGAACAAAAAAAGTCACAAGAACACTATAGTACCTCAAAAAAGTCATAACAAAGGCATAGTATAATATGTCAAAAAAGTCATGAAAATGTCATAGTATAGTATGTCAAAAAAAATCATGAAAATGTTATATTATAGTATGTCAAAAAAAGTCATAAGAACACTATTATATGAACAAAAAAACTCATAAGAACAGTATAGTACCTGAAAAAGTCATAGCAAAAGCATAGTATAGTATGTCAAAAAAGTCATGAAAATGTCATAGTATAGTATGTCAAAAAAGTCATGAAAATGTCATTTTATATTATGTCAAAAAAAGTTATAAAAACATTATAGTATGAACAAAAAAAGTCATAAGAACACTATAGTACCTCAAAAAGTCATAACAAAGGCTTAGTGTAGTATGTCAAAAAAGTCATGAAAATGTCATTTTATAGTATGTCAAAAAAAGTTATAAAAACATTATAGTATGAACAAAAAAAGTCATAAGAACACTATAGTACCTCAAAAAGTCATAACAAAGGCATAGTATAGTATGTCAAAAAAATCATGAAAATGTTATATTATAGTATGTCAAAAAAAGTCATAAGAACACTATTATATGAACAAAAAAACTCATAAGAACAGTATAGATAGTACCTGAAAAAGTCATAGCAAAAGCATAGTATAGTATGTCAAAAAAGTCATGAAAATGTCATTTTATATTATGTCAAAAAAAGTTATAAAAATATTATAGTATTACCAAAAAGAGTCATAACAACACTATAGTACCTCAAAAAAGTCATAACAAAGGCATAGTATAATATGTCAAAAAAGTCATGAAAATGTCATATTGTAGTATGTCAAAAAAAGTCATAAGAACACAATTATATGAACAAAAAAAGTCATAGGAACATTATAGTACCTCAAAAAAGTCATCACAAAGGCATAGTATAATATGTCAAAAAAGTCATGAAAATGTCATAGTATAGTATGTCAAAAAAGTCATGAAAATGTCATATTGTAGTATGTCAAAAAAAGTCATAAAAACATTATAGTATGAACAAAAAAAGTCATAAGAACACTATAGTACCTCAAAAAAGTCATAACAAAGGCATAGTATACTATGTCAAAAAAGTCATGAAAATGTCATAGTATAGTATGTCAAAAAAGTCATGAAAATGTCATATTGTAGTATGTCAAAAAAAGTCATAAGAACACAATTATATGAACAAAAAAAGTCATAAGAACATTATAGTACCTCAAAAAACTCATCACAAAGGCATAGTATACTATGTCAAAAAAGTCATGAAAATGTCATAGTATAGTATGTCAAAAAAGTCATGAAAATGTCATATTGTAGTATGTCAAAAAAACTCATAAAAACATTATAGTATGAACAAAAAAAGTCATAAGAACACTATAGTACCTCAAAAAAGTCATAACAAAGGCATAGTATACTATGTCAAAAAAGTCATGAAAATGTCATAGTATAGTATGTCAAAAAAGTCATGAAAATGTCATATTGTAGTATGTCAAAAAAAGTCATAAGAACACAATTATATGAACAAAAAAAGTCATAAGAACATTATAGTACCTCAAAAAAGTCATCACAAAGGCATAGTATAATATGTCAAAAAAGTCATGAAAATGTCATAGTATAGTATGTCAAAAAAGTCATGAAAATGTCATATTGTAGTATGTCAAAAAAAGTCATAAAAACATTATAGTATGAACAAAAAAAGTCATAAGAACACTATAGTACCTCAAAAAGTCATAACAAAGGCTTAGTGTAGTATGTCAAAAAAGTCATGAAAATGTCATTTTATAGTATGTCAAAAAAAGTTATAAAAACATTATAGTATGAACAAGAAAAGTCATAAGAACACTATAGTACCTCAGAAAGTCACAACAAAGGCTTAGTGTAGTATGTCAAAAAAGTCATGAAAATGTCATTTTATAGTATGTCAAAAAAAGTTATAAAAACATTATAGTATGAACAAGAAAAGTCATAAGAACACTATAGTACCTCAAAAAGTCACAACAAAGGCTTAGTGTAGTATGTCAAAAAAGTCATGAAAATGTCATATTGTAGTGTGTCAAAAAAAGTCATAAAAACATTATAGTATGAGCAAAAAAGTCACAAGAACACTATAGTACCTCAAAAAAGTCATAGCAAAGGCATAGTATAATATGTCAAAAAAGTCATGAAAATGTCATAGTATAGTATGTCAAAAAAATCATGAAAATGTTATATTATAGTATGTCAAAAAAAGTCATAAGAACACTATTATATGAACAAAAAAAGTCATAAGAACAGTATAGTACCTGAAAAAGTCATAACAAAAGCATAGTATAGTATGTCAAAAAAGTCATGAAAATGTCATAGTATAGTTTGTCAAAAAAGTCATGAAAATGTCATTTTATATTATGTCAAAAAAAGTTATAAAAACATTATAGTATGACCAAAAAGAGTCATAACAACACTATAGTACCTCAAAAAAGTCATAACAAAGGCATAGTATACTATGTCAAAAAAGTCATGAAAATGTCATAGTATAGTATGTCAAAAAAGTCATGAAAATGTAATTTTATAGTATGTCAAAAAAAGTCATCAAAACATTATAGTATGGACAAAAAAAGTCATAAGAACACTATTATATGAACAAAATAAGTCATAAATACACTATCGTACCTCAAAAAAGTCATAACAAAGGCATAGTATAGTATGTCAAAAAAGTCATGAAAATGTCATAGTATAGTATGTCAAAAAAAGTCATAAAAACATTATAGTATGAACAAAAAAAGTCACAAGAACACTATAGTACCTCAAGAAAGTCATAACAAAGGCATAGTATAGTATGTCAAAAAAGTCATGAAAATGTAATTTTATAGTATGTCAAAAAAAGTCATCAAAACATTATAGTATGGACAAAAAAAGTCATAAGAACACTATTATATGAACAAAATAAGTCATAAATACACTATCGTACCTCAAAAAAGTCATAACAAAGGCATAGTATAGTATGTCAAAAAAGTCATGAAAATGCCATAGTATAGTATGTCAAAAAAAGTCATGAAAATGTCATATTATAGTATGTCAAAAAAAGTTATAAAAACGTTATAGTACGAACAAGAAAAGTCATAAGAACACTATAGTACCTCAAAAAGTCATAACAAAGGCATAGTATAGTATGTCAAAAAAATCATGAAAATGTCATATTATAGTATGACCAAAAAGAGTCATAACAACACTATAGTACCTCAAAAAAGTCATAACAAAGGCATAGTATACTATGTCAAAAAAGTCATGAAAATGTCATAGTATATTATGTCAAAAAAAGTCATAAAAACATTATAGTATGAACAAAAAAAGTCATAAGAACACTATAGTACCTCAAAAAAGTCATAACAAAGGCTTAGTGTAGTATGTCAAAAAAGTCATGAAAATGTCATTTTATAGTATGTCAAAAAAGTTATAAAAACATTAAAGTATGAACAAGAAAAGTCATAAGAACACTATAGTACCTCAAAAAGTCACAACAAAGGCTTAGTGTAGTATGTCAAAAAAGTCATGAAAATGTCATATTGTAGTATGTCAAAAAAAGTCATAAAAACATTATAGTATGAGCAAAAAAAGTCACAAGAACACTATAGTACCTCAAAAAAGTCATAATAAAGGCATAGTATAATATGTCAAAAAAGTCATGAAAATGTCATAGTATAGTATGTCAAAAAAATCATGAAAATGTAATATTATAGTATGTCAAAAAAAGTCATAAGAACACTATTATATGAACAAAAAAACTCATAAGAACAGTATAGTACCTGAAAAAGTCATAACAAAAGCATAGTATAGTATGTCAAAAAAGTCATGAAAATGTCATAGTATAGTTTGTCAAAAAAGTCATGAAAATGTCATTTTATATTATGTCAAAAAAAGTTATAAAAACATTATAGTATCACCAAAAAGAGTCATAACAACACTATAGTACCTCAAAAAAGTCATAACAAAGGCTTAGTATACTATGTCAAAAAAGTCATGAAAATGTCATAGTATAGTATGTCAAAAAAAGTCATCAAAACATTATAGTATGAACAAAAAAAGTCATAAGAACACTATAGTACCTCAAAAAGTCATAACAAAGGCATAGTATAGTATGTCAAAAAAATCATGAAAATGTCATAGTATAGTATGTCAAAAAAAGTCATAAAAACATTATAGTATGAACAAAAAAAGTCACAAGAACACTATAGTACCTCAAGAAAGTCATAACAAAGGCATAGTATAGTATGTCAAAAAAATCATGAAAATGTCATAGTATAGTATGTCAAAAAAAAGTCATGAAAATGTCATTTCATAGTATGTCAAAAACGTTATAAAAACGTTATAGTATGAACAAGAAAAGTCATAAGAACACTATAGTACCTCAAAAAGTCATAACAAAGGCATAGTATAGTATTTCAAAAAATTATGAAAATGTCATTATAGTATGTCAAAAAAAGTCATAAGAACACTATTATATGAACAAGAAAAGTCATAAGAACACTATAGTACCTCAAAAAAGTCATAACAAAGGCATAGTATAGTATGTCAAAAAAGTCATGAAAATGTCATAGTATAGTATGTCAAAAAAGTCATGAAAATGTCATATTATAGTATGTCAAAAAAAGTTATAAAAACGTTATAGTATGAACAAGAAAAGTCATAAGAACACTATAGTACCTCAAAAAGTCACAACAAAGGCATAGTATACTATGTCAAAAAAGTCATGAAAATGTCATAGTATAGTATGTCAAAAAGTCATGAAAATGTCATATTATAGTATGTCAAAAAAAAGTCATCAAAACATTATAGTATGAACAAAAAAAGTCATAAGAACAGTATAGTACCTCAAAAAGTCATAACAAAGGCTTAGTATAGTATGTCAAAAAAGTCATGAAAATGTCGTAGTATAGTATGTCAAAAAAGTCATGAAATGGTCATTTTATAGTATGTCAAAAAAAGTTATAAAAACATTATAGTATGAACAAAAAGAGTCATAAGAACACTATAGTACCTCAAAAAAGTCATAACAAAGGCATAGTATAGTATGTCAAAAAAAGTCATCAAAACATTATAGTATGAACAAAAAAAGTCATAAGAACACTATAGTACCTCAAAAAGTCATAACAAAGGCTTAGTATAGTATGTCAAAAAAGTCATGAAAATGTCATATTATAGTATGTCAAAAAAAGTCATAAGAACACTATTATATGAACAAAAAAAGTCATAAGAACACTATAGTACCTCAAAAAAGTCATAACAAAGGCATAGTATACTATGTCAAAAAAGTCATGAAAATGTCATAGTATAGTATGTCAAAAAGTCATGAAAATGTCATATTATAGTATGTCAAAAAAAGTCATCAAAACATTATAGTATGAACAAAAAAAGTCATAAGAACAGTATAGTACCTCAAAAAGTCATAACAAAGGCTTAGTATAGTATGTCAAAAAAGTCATGAAAATGTCATATTATAGTATGTCAAAAAAAGTCATAAGAACACTATATTACCTCAAAAAAAGTCATAACAAAGGCATAGTATAGTATGTCAAAAAAGTCATGAAAATGTCATAGTATAGTATGTCAAAAAATCATGAAAATGTCATATTATAGTATTTCAAAAAAAGTCATAAGAACACTATTATATGAACAAAAAAAGTCATAAGAACACTATAGTACCTCAAGAAAGTCATAACAAAGGCATAGTATAGTATGTCAAAAAAGTCATGAAAATGTCATTTTATATTATGTCAAAAAAAGTTATAAAAACATTATAGTATGACCAAAAAGAGTCATAACAACACTATAGTACCTCAAAAAAGTCATAACAAAGGCATAGTATACTATGTCAAAAAAGTCATGAAAATGTCATAGTATAGTATGTCAAAAAAGTCATGAAAATGTCATATTGTAGTATGTCAAAAAAAGTCATATGAACAAAAAAAGTCATAACAACATTATAGTACCTCAAAAAAGTCATCACAAAGTTATAGTATAGTATGTCAAAAAAGTCATGAAAATGTCATATTGTAGTATGTCAAAAAAAGTCATAAAAACATTATAGTATGAACAAAAAAAGTTACAAGAACACTATAGTACCTCAAAAAAGTCATAACAAAGGCATAGTATAATATGTCAAAAAAGTCATGAAAATGTCATAGTATAGTATGTCAAAAAAATCATGAAAATGTTATATTATAGTATGTCAAAAAAAGTCATAAGAACACTATTATATGAACAAAAAAACTCATAAGAACAGTATAGTACCTGAAAAAGTCATAGCAAAAGCATAGTATAGTATGTCAAAAAAGTCATGAAAATGTCATAGTATAGTATGTCAAAAAAGTCATGAAAATGTCATAGTATAGTATGTCAAAAAAGTCATGAAAATGTCATAGTATAGTATGTCAAAAAAAGTTATAAAAACATTATAGTATGACCAAAAAGAGTCATAACAACACTATAGTACCTCAAAAAAAGTCATGAAAATGTCATAGTATAGTATGTCAAAAAAGTCATGAAAATGTCATATTGTAGTATGTCAAAAAAAGTCATAAAAACATTATAGTATGAACAAAAAAAGTCATAAGAACACTATAGTACCTCAAAAAGTCATAACAAAGGCTTATTATACTATGTCAAAAAAGTCATGAAAATGTCATTTTATATTATGTCAAAAAAAGTTATAAAAACATTATAGTATGACCAAAAAGAGTCATAACAACACTATAGTACCTCAAAAAAGTCATAACAAAGGCATAGTATACTATGTCAAAAAAGTCATGAAAATGTCATATTGTAGTATGTCAAAAAAAGTCATATGAACAAAAAAAGTCATAAGAACATTATAGTACCTCAAAAAAGTCATCACAAAGTCATAGTATAGTATGTCAAAAAAGTCATGAAAATGTCATAGTATAGTATGTCAAAAAAGTCATGAAAATGTCATATTGTAGTATGTCAAAAAAAGTCATAAAAACATTATAGTATGAACAAAAAAAGTCACAAGAACACTATAGTACCTCAAAAAAGTCATAACAAAGGCATAGTATAATATGTCAAAAAAGTCATGAAAATGTCATAGTATAGTATGTCAAAAAAATCATGAAAATGTTATATTATAGTATGTCAAAAAAAGTCATAAGAACACTATTATATGAACAAAAAAACTCATAAGAACAGTATAGTACCTGAAAAAGTCATAGCAAAAGCATAGTATAGTATGTCAAAAAAGTCATGAAAATGTCATAGTATAGTATGTCAAAAAAGTCATGAAAATGTCATTTTATATTATGTCAAAAAAAGTTATAAAAACATTATAGTATGACCAAAAAGAGTCATAACAACACTATAGTACCTCAAAAAAGTCATAACAAAGGCATAGTATACTATGTCAAAAAAGTCATGAAAATGTCATAGTATAGTATGTCAAAAAAGTCATGAAAATGTAATTTTATAGTATGTCAAAAAAAGTCATCAAAACATTATAGTATGGACAAAAAAAGTCATAAGAACACTATTATATGAACAAAATAAGTCATAAATACACTATCGTACCTCAAAAAAGTCATAACAAAGGCATAGTATAGTATGTCAAAAAAGTCATGAAAATGTCATAGTATAGTATGTCAAAAAAAGTCATAAAAACATTATAGTATGAACAAAAAAAGTCACAAGAACACTATAGTACCTCAAGAAAGTCATAACAAAGGCATAGTATAGTATGTCAAAAAAGTCATGAAAATGTAATTTTATAGTATGTCAAAAAAAGTCATCAAAACATTATAGTATGGACAAAAAAAGTCATAAGAACACTATTATATGAACAAAATAAGTCATAAATACACTATCGTACCTCAAAAAAGTCATAACAAAGGCATAGTATAGTATGTCAAAAAAGTCATGAAAATGCCATAGTATAGTATGTCAAAAAAAGTCATGAAAATGTCATATTATAGTATGTCAAAAAAAGTTATAAAAACGTTATAGTACGAACAAGAAAAGTCATAAGAACACTATAGTACCTCAAAAAGTCATAACAAAGGCATAGTATAGTATGTCAAAAAAATCATGAAAATGTCATATTATAGTATGACCAAAAAGAGTCATAACAACACTATAGTACCTCAAAAAAGTCATAACAAAGGCGTAGTATACTATGTCAAAAAAGTCATGAAAATGTCATAGTATATTATGTCAAAAAAAGTCATAAAAACATTATAGTATGAACAAAAAAAGTCATAAGAACACTATAGTACCTCAAAAAAGTCATAACAAAGGCTTAGTGTAGTATGTCAAAAAAGTCATGAAAATGTCATTTTATAGTATGTCAAAAAAGTTATAAAAACATTAAAGTATGAACAAGAAAAGTCATAAGAACACTATAGTACCTCAAAAAGTCACAACAAAGGCTTAGTGTAGTATGTCAAAAAAGTCATGAAAATGTCATATTGTAGTATGTCAAAAAAAGTCATAAAAACATTATAGTATGAGCAAAAAAAGTCACAAGAACACTATAGTACCTCAAAAAAGTCATAATAAAGGCATAGTATAATATGTCAAAAAAGTCATGAAAATGTCATAGTATAGTATGTCAAAAAAATCATGAAAATGTAATATTATAGTATGTCAAAAAAAGTCATAAGAACACTATTATATGAACAAAAAAACTCATAAGAACAGTATAGTACCTGAAAAAGTCATAACAAAAGCATAGTATAGTATGTCAAAAAAGTCATGAAAATGTCATAGTATAGTTTGTCAAAAAAGTCATGAAAATGTCATTTTATATTATGTCAAAAAAAGTTATCAAAACATTATAGTATGGACAAAAAAAGTCATAAGAACACTATTATATGAACAAAATAAGTCATAAATACACTATCGTACCTCAAAAAAGTCATAACAACGGCATAGTATAGTATGTCAAAAAAGTCATGAAAATGTCATAGTATAGTATGTCAAAAAAAGTCATAAAAACATTATAGTATGACCAAAAAGAGTCATAACAACACTATAGTACCTCAAAAAAGTCATAACAAAGGCATAGTATACTATGTCAAAAAAGTCATGAAAATGTCATAGTATAGTATGTCAAAAAAGTCATGAAAATGTAATTTTATAGTATGTCAAAAAAAGTCATCAAAACATTATAGTATGGACAAAAAAAGTCATAAGAACACTATTATATGAACAAAATAAGTCATAAATACACTATCGTACCTCAAAAAAGTCATAACAACGGCATAGTATAGTATGTCAAAAAAGTCATGAAAATGTCATAGTATAGTATGTCAAAAAAAGTCATAAAAACATTATAGTATGAACAAAAAAAGTCACAAGAACACTATAGTACCTCAAGAAAGTCATAACAAAGGCATAGTATAGTATGTCAAAAAAATCATGAAAATGCCATAGTATAGTATGTCAAAAAAGTCATGAAAATGCCATAGTATAGTATGTCAAAAAAAGTCATGAAAATGTCATTTTATAGTATGTCAAAAAAAGTTATAAAAACGTTATAGTATGAACAAGAAAAGTCATAAGAACACTATAGTACCTCAAAAAGTCATAACAAAGGCATAGTATAGTATGTCAAAAAAATCATGAAAATGTCATATTATAGTATGAACAAAAAAAGTCACAAGAACACTATAGTACCTCAAGAAAGTCATAACAAAGGCATAGTATAGTATGTCAAAAAAGTCATGAAAATGTCATTGTATAGTATTTCAAAAAATCATGAAAATGTCATTATAGTATGTCAAAAAAAGTCATAAGAACACTATTATATGAACAAGAAAAGTCATAAGAACACTATAGTACCTCAAAAAAGTCATAACAAAGGCATAGTATAGTATGTCAAAAAAGTCATGAAAATGTCATAGTATAATATGTCAAAAAGTCATGAAAATGTCATATTATATTATGTCAAAAAAAGTCATCAAAACATTATAGTATGAACAAAAAAAGTCATAAGAACAGTATAGTACCTCAAAAAGTCATAACAAAGGCTTAGTATAGTATGTCAAAAAAGTCATGAAAATGTCATAGTATAGTATGTCAAAAAAGTCATGAAAATGTCATTTTATAGTATGTCAAAAAAAGTTATAAAAACATCATAGTATGAACAAAAAGAGTCATAAGAACACTATAGTACCTCAAAAAAGTCATAATAAAGGCATAGTATACTATGTCAAAAAAGTCATGAAAATGTCATATTATAGTATGTCAAAAAAAGTTATAAAAACGTTATAGTATGAACAAGAAAAGTCATAAGAACACTATAGTACCTCAAAAAGTCATAACAAAGGCATAGTATAGTATGTCAAAAAAGTCATGAAAATGTCATAGTATAGTATGTCAAAAAAGTCATGAAAATGTCATATTATAGTATGTCAAAAAAAGTCATCAAAACATTATAGTATGAACAAAAAAAGTCATAAGAACAGTATAGTACCTCAAAAAGTCATAACAAAGGCTTAGTATAGTATGTCAAAAAAGTCAGGAAAATGTCATAGTATAGTATGTCAAAAAAGTCATGAAAATGTCATTTTATAGTATGTCAAAAAAAGTTATAAAAACATCATAGTATGAACAAAAAGAGTCATAAGAACACTATAGTACCTCAAAAAAGTCATAATAAAGGCATAGTATACTATGTCAAAAAAGTCATGAAAATGTCATAGTATAGTATGTCAGAAAAAAGTCATAAAAACATTATAGTATCAACAAGACAAGTATCAACAAGTATCAAGTATGACATTTTCATGACTTCTTTTCCATGTGATCTGCAGAGAAATCATTGATAACACTGGTAAGGAGAATGGAATCGACATTGTGATGCCAGAGAGGACCTACCACCTGATTGCTGAGTCTGCCGAGGACGCCAGGTAAATTGTGTTCAAGTCCTTTTATTTCCACATCAGCTTTAAACCCACTTTCATATACATACATTAACAGTCACAGACAGAATAATGAGGAGGAGGAATTATGGCTGTGGGGTTGGTTTGCTGTTGCTCCTGGCAACACATTGATTTCCTCTCAAAGGGACCGTCCATTTCGTTCATATATCTGCAGTGACAGGAAGATGAAATGTGTATGTGTTTCTTGGCAGCAGGTTTACAGTGCCAGCCTCTCTCTCAGTGTGAGCCAACATCAGCTCCATATGTCTCAGACAGAATCAGTCTGAACACAGAATGACCTTCATTTCTGCTCAATTTGTACACATGCACACATATATATATATGTATTTATTACTCCTGTTGTTTACTGTACAGTATTGACACACATAGACAGAAATAAGGATGCATTAATACCACATTTTCCAAAAAGGTAACATTTTATACTTCAATATTTCACTGGACAAAAGTTTATTTCATCCAATCAAAATCCTTTAACATCCGAAAAACATAAATGGAAAGTTCCTCTTTGTTTATTGATTTCTATGTGTTACACGTGTGACAAGAAAACTGTTGAAACATACACACCTGTTGAAGTTAACAAAAGTTAATCAGGCCTAAAATACAAAATGGTGTTGCATGAAAATTCATGAGCATGAGCCCAAAAAAAATCTTTATTTTATTTTTTTTTTTTTTATCTAGACACAATTATATCTTTTCATGAGAGAACTTGACTAAAATCATTCCAAAATAAACTTTGTAACTTGTCATGATGATGATGATGATGATGATGATGATGAGGAGGACAACGACAACGACAATGATGATGTCATCTTGATGGTTACAGCCAGTGGTTCAGCGTGCTGAGTCAAGTCCATGGCTCGACAGAACAGGAGATCAGAGAGATGCACGATGAGCAGGCCAACCCCCAGAATGCTGTGGTGAGTCCTGCGGGGAAGGCAAAGCACTGTGGGAAATTGTAATAAGAGTTAAGATGCTGTATGCTGTCATATGATGTCTTAACAACAACAATAGGATGGGGTCAAAATAAATTTCCTAACTCCATAAACTTCACAATTAATCGGTGACTGACTTCATACTGTTTCTTCCTGTTTTAGCAGCGTCACACACACAGTGTCAGTTTATCCTTTGTTGTATGTTTTAAGCCTCAAAACATGGCACCACTTGTTCCATTTTATAAGACTGGCTCACTTTGTACGAATCACAACAACAGTATGGATCAAACATAGTAAGATGAAGTATCCAAACACCAAATCTGACAAGAAAAAGTGCGTTCAAACTTCGTGTAGTTTAAGATCTAGCACACTAAATATTTCAGAGTCAGGATATGGAACAAATCTCCTGTCATGAAGCTAATTTTGTATTTGTAGATGTTGTGAAAGTAAATTACTTGTAGTTTTTGTATAAATTTAACAGACCTTTATAGGTGAAATGGCTAAACCAGAGATGTAAATTCCTAATAAGTAACGGGATGCCGTCACATGAATACCAAAACCCTGTAAACTAAATAAGCAGTCCTGATCAACACTGTAACGTTAACCACCGTGGTCTAATACATGCAGAGGTATTAAAGGGGTAGAAACCTCAATATAAATGGCGACCAATACATGGTCTGTGTTTGTAATCTTCACGCTAGATTACTTAACAGGAACACTGGGAACTTAACAGAATACTTTATCTGCAAAATGACCAGTGAATGAAGAATCCAAAAAGGCAAACATTCTTTATGTCTTAAAATAAGTGGAGAGACCACATTAAACAGCAAAACGACATCAAAATAATCATTTACAAGCTCCCACAACTCATGCAGTATAATCCAAGTCAGCACACTCTGTTGTCAATACAAGCTGTTGTTAAACGTGTATTCATAAGGAATGTTCATGTACATGTTTTTGGATTCTTCGTTCACCGTGGAGGCACGTGAGGAACACAGCTCTCCTTACAAATTTAAAGTAACGCAGGGTGAGTAACTGATACACAAGTGGTCATTTTGCAGGCAAAGTTTCACTTTAATGCATCTCAACTCACGTCTGTTTTCAAATCTGCATCTGTTTGCATCTGTTCTTTTTCTTTTCCATTGGCTTTTTACAATTGTGCCACCTTTAGAATTCATTCAGCCATCAGTCTGAACACACTTCTAGATTTATTTCATATTCATCGAGCTACACACGTTTGGTTCTTTTGTATTCTGTTGTAGTCCTGTGTGTTGAACTGACAGGACACAGAAATACCACATCCTCTTTTTTTGTGTTGTACTTGTGAGTGAATGTGTTGCTGCTTTTATCCTCGTGTGTGTGTGTGTGTGTGTGTGTGTGTGTGTGTGTGTGAGAGAGAGAGAGAGATAATTGGTTTCCACGGGGCAGAGGAAGGTCAAACTCATTATCCAAACCCTGAACACTGTCACTGAACCATCCTCTCTCCCTCTGTCTCTTCAGGGCACGCTGGATGTGGGGATGATCGATTCGGTTTGTGCGTCAGATAATCCAGAGAGGTGAGGACCTGCATCGCACATCACGTCCCTGGATTTTCTCCGTGCACATCTGCACTGCTTCACACTCTGTTTCACACACCATAGCAAAGTAAAGAGACAGAAAGTGTCTGTTAGATAGAAGCATTCTGACACTGCTTTAAACAGCAGCATTAGGTTTAATAACCCTCGTAGTTACAACAGCTCAGGTGTGTTTTCTTCTGTGGTATCCTGCTATTCTTGCTGCTGAGTGACTCCATTTTCATTTACATTTTGTTTTTAATTTTATGGCAAAAATGGTCTATAAAATCTCAAAGCTCTGCTCAAACTGAAAGGTCTCTCTAAAATCTAATAGCAGCAAAATAACGTTTTAGTTTTACTTCTCATTGAGCCACTAGGGGGAGCTGCTCTTTTATACAGGTTGAAAAATCATGTACGTCTAAACAATGTTCTTACACAAAAACCAATTATTCCTGCTTTATTACTTCAAACTGCTCAGAATGTGTTCTTCATCCTGGTTTGAAAATCAGAGTTGTGTGTTTTATTCCACTGAAGTCAACCAGGTGACTGAGACTGTGATTATGGAGGTGTTAGATGTTTTCTCTTGTCATGATTATTCTAACCGCATCTCTGAACCGCCACAGGCCGAACTCCTTCGTCATGATCACGGCGAACCGTGTGCTGCACTGCAATGCCGACACACCCGAGGAGATGCACCACTGGATCACTCTACTGCAGCGCTCCAAGGGAGACACCCGCGTCGACGGGCAGGAGTTCATCATCCGAGGTGACAGCGCAATCACTTAGCGTCCCTTTAGTCTTTGTGCCTTTTGAAGGTGGCTTGAGGGCTGGAGTCCCACAATGCATTTAGGCAGAAAAATAGATCAATTTTACAGCAAGTTTGTAACTTTGTTCTGGAAGCTGGAGACAGTTTGACTTTATAAACTTTTGTTTTACTTGTTAAGTTTCCTTTTTTTTTTTTTTTTTAACTTAAAGTAGTAGAGAAATGTTTGCTGATGTAGTCAAATACATTTGTTGGTCCAGTAAGTAACTTATTAGTCCTAAAATATGAGGTAAGAATACATCAGTTAATTTGAAAGTGCATCAAGGTGTTGCAGATAAAACAAAACAATTTGCAGTTGGCTGAACCTTAAAAATTTGCATATGTGACAGCTCACACCAAACTTGAGGACATCAAAAACCTGGGGAGAGAAACACACAATTGACTGAATATTAAGTTTATTGGACAAAAGAAATGTTAGCGTTTTATTAGAATAACCTGCACATTCAGCATCTGGGAAAAATTCTACAGGTTGATTTGCAATGAAGTGCTTTTACAATTTTTGATTTCTGCTGGCGTGTCAGGCTGACTGTACACCTTCTGTAATGACTTGTACAAGTAAAAAAATAGAATTCTAGCAATACAAATATCTGAGTTTTCTTTTTATTTCCTCCAGGCTGGTTACACAAAGAGATGAAGAACAGTACCAAAACCTCACTGAAGCTGAAGAAGCGCTGGTTCCTGCTCACCCACAATTCCCTAGACTACTATAAGAGCTCAGAACGTAACGCCCTGAAGCTGGGAACGCTGGTGCTGAACAGCCTCTGCTCAGTGGTTCAGCCGGACGAAAAGGTCTTCAAAGAAACCGGTAAGAAAAGGAAATAGCATAGACTTACTTTTACTTTTACTAATTTGTAATTTAAGACTGAACTGAACCAAAATGCCAAATCCTGTCTCACAGTCAGAAACGATTGTACCTTTGCCATGTTGCTTAACGTGACTCTTTTCTTCCGGCTCCTCTTGGTGACGTCCTCCTGACAGGCTACTGGAACGTGATCGTGTACGGCCGTAAACACTCGTACCGTCTCTACTGTAAGCTGCTGAATGAGGCCACACGTTGGGCCAACTCCATCCAGAACGTCATCGACACCAAAGCTCCGATCGACACGCCGACCCAGCAGCTCATCCAGGACATCAAGGTAGGAGACCTGTGTAGAAGCTGCATGTCATGGTAGTTCCCAGAGGGATCACTGTAAAGTTGTTGTGACGATAACAATTATAAATCCAAAATTTAGAGGTTGTTTGTATAAAATACCTTAAGTTAAAATTTTCCTTAAAGTCCTACTTATGGTTTCCTCAAAATATAATCGGTTGCAGAAAACACCTTTAAGTCTCCTTAAGGTTTCCTAAAAATATCCCCTTAAGTGTTAATGGTTTTCTCCTTATCTTGGTATTTTACTAAAGGAATCCCTAGACTGTTGCACAAAAGACCTTAGCAACCAAAGCGAGGTAAAAAAAAAAAAAAAAAAAACTTAAGGTACCTAAAACTCTATCTTAACTTAGTTTATGGTGATAAATGAAAAAAACTATTTCATCCCGAGATGAGTGTTCTGTGACCAATAAAACCCGATGGATACGCTTTGATTTAACACTAATGATTTAACTGAATTATTGCAATAGTCCAAGCAAACAAACAGTCTCCGTGGAAACTTTTACCGTTGTAGAATCTCTTTCAGCACAGTGAATGAGTTAACATTTTTCCGTAACTAAGGAAACCTTTTAAGGGATTCTGAGCAACTGTGTCACTCCCTCAGCTAAGGAGAAATTAAGCCTTAAGTGTCTCACTTAAGGAGAAAACTTATGGTGTTTTGAGCAACCGGTCCCAGGTCTCATTGGCCTAAATTACTACAATGACAAATGCATCTGCAGCGACACATGGTTTTAAGTCCGACTGAACTAACACAGAGACGTCAGCCATCGTTTCAAAACTACCTTCACCTCAGTGAACCTTCAGATCATCAGCAGAGCGTCGTGTTTAAGTCAGACTCCTCTGCTCTCTGCAGGAGAACTGTCTGAACTCAGAGGTGGTGGAACAGATCTACAAGAGGAACCCCATCCTTCGCTACAGCCACCATCCGCTGCACTCGCCACTGCTGCCGCTGCCCTACGGAGACATCCACCTCACCAGTGAGTCACACAGACATACAGTCCCCTCATTGTGTTCACAGGCCCATCACCAGACTCCACCTCTTTAAAAATCTAGTTTTTAAAAGCCTTATTGTGTTATTAGTTAATCTATTTTCTCCTTTTGTGTTTTTTTAATCTTTAATTTAATTAAAAAATTAGAGAAAGGTAAGTGTGATGCATTTAATGTCTGTAACATTTGAGCCACAGGTGCTTTAACTACTGCCGTCTAAAAGGCAGTTTACTTAGGGCACAACCAAAACATATGAATATGAACCAAAAGCTTCCATTATTCAGCATTTGTTTTAATTCATTTAAGAAACAGTCACCATCTGTGTTGTACTGCACTGTGTCATAGCTATTGCCATCATCAAGTGGCACAAATGGAATTTTTAAAGATCGACAAATGTTTTTTTCAAACTTAATTTATTGAATTCAATTCATAATTTACCGTAGAAATGAAGAGTGAGGTTTTTAAAATAGTGTTTGCCATTAGCAAGGCAAAATTAAAGGACTGCTTCACCCTCAAAATGACCATTTGTAGCGTCATCACTAACCTCGTCCCTCTGCTCCGCTCAGCTCTGAGAAACAGAAGCTACACGACGCTGCAGGACGAAGCCCTCAAAGTGTTCAGCTCTCTGCAGCACCTGGAGGGCGTGGCCGACCCGGTGCCCATCATCCAGGGCATCCTGCAGACGGGCCAGGAGCTCAAACCGCTGCGGGACGAGCTCTACTGCCAGCTGATCAAGCAGACGACACGGCCGCCGCAGCCGGGCAGCCCCGGGAACCTCTGCAGCTGGAAGATCCTGGCCTGCATGTGCTGCACCTTCATCCCGACCAGGAGCATTCTCAGATACCTCAAGTTCCACCTGAAGAGGTATAGGCATGTTGAAAGATGGATGAAGATCTTATTGTTGGTGTAATCTCACTTACACTGAGCAATCTAAATCGTTCTCTCTGCAGAACTCGAGAGCTCTTCCCTGGTTCAGAGATGGATCGTTACGCCGCCTTCGCCCTCGACTCTCTGAGGAAGACTCGAGCCAGGGAGAACGTCCCGTCGCAGGAGGAGATCCGCTCCATCGTGGCCCGGCAGGACATGAGCACCACAGTTCACTGTCATGGAGGAGGCTCCTGCAAGATCACCATCAACTCACACACAACAGCTGGAGAGGTGGGTGGCAGGAATTAAACATCTTCAAACATTACTCAGCTTCTCCTGAAAGTACAGTTCATGCCTCAGTTTGGGCTAACCAGCCTCTTTACTTTCCATATTTGTTTGATGGTAGTAATATCATTTGAATTTAAATTGTTAGAGTTCATCTGATCTGCACATTTTAAAGAACACAACTGTGGATTATTAGGTCGCGCTTCTAAAAATAGTGTTGGTTGTGTGTGTGTCAGGTGGTGGAGAAGCTGATCCGAGGCCTGGCTATGGAGGACAGCAGGAACATGTTTGCTCTGTTTGAACACAACGACACCACAGAGAAAGCCATCGAGAGCCGCACAGTGGTGGCCGACGTCCTCGCCAAGTTTGAAAAGTAAGCGTCACAGCATCTGTGTACATTTGTTGGTGCATGTTTTTGTGTCTGAAGCAGACGAGTGCTTTCTGCTTCCAGTCTTTATTAACTCTTTTTCTCTGGTCCTCAGGCTTTCAGCCAGCCCAGACGAACACAACACCGGCTGGAAGTTTTACTTCAAGCTCTACTGCTTCTTGGACACAGACAACGTTCCCAAAGACAGCGTGGAGTTTGCCTTCATGTTTGAACAGGTAAGACACAACCAAACAATCATTTTCCCCTTGTGGAGAGTCATCAGACTGACAGAGGATCCATCCGAGTTTAACAGATAATCTGCACCCGCGATTAAAAACTAACAAAACTGAGCTTCAGCTAACAATTATTTTCGTTATTAATTAATCTGCTGATGACTTTCTTTATTATTTTGTCTATAAAATGTGAGGTCAAAATGACAATCACAGTTTCCTAAAGCACAAGGTTACGTTCAAAAGAGTTCAAATCTCTTTTTTTTTCATGATACATGACATGACTTGTTTTTTTTTTTTCGACTGACTAAATGATTAATTATTATTATTATTATCATTTGCTAAATAAAACAATGCCATTTTTGTAGGTATAATATTTGTTTGCACAGAAGTAGATCCATCTTGCTAAGCATCTTTCTTAAAATTTCAAGCACCAAGAACTGCCAACGAATCTCTGGTCAAATTCATAATCTGGTCAGCTTCTTAAATCTGATAGTTCCTGAGTTTGATCATTTTCTGACTTTTTTATGCATCTGCAACGGCGATAGAGACATTATGTTTTCAGGTTGTACATCTGTCCCATGTTTTGTAAACGTGATATTTCAAGAACGCCTTGAGGGTATTTCTTTAAATTTACTGTAAACATTCACTGGGATGCAATGATGAACTGATTAGATTTTGGTGGTAATAGGTCAGAGGTCAAGGTCAGTGTGGCCTGGTTTATCTCATTCTTGATTCTTATCTCAACAACACATTGAGCGTTTTTTTTGTCAAATGTGGCACAAATGTCCACTTGGGAAGATTAACCAACTAGATTGTGGTGGTCAAAGGTCAAGGTCACTGTGACCTTACCTCTGTCTCATTCTTGTGAATAAGTGGCTAGCACTGTTGCCTCACAGCAAGAAGGTCACGGGTTCGAACCCCGGCCGACCCAGGGGCCTTTCCGTGTGGAGTTTGCATGTCCTCCCCTTGTTTGCGTGGGTTTCCTCCCACCATTAAAGACATGTATGTTAGGCGCTTTCTCCTGTCAGTGACATTGACTTCCACTGGCAAAACAACTGGAGTTGGTCCCCGGACGCTGCACTGCGGCTGCCACCGGCTCCTAATACTTGGGATGGGTTAAATGCAGAGAACAAATTTCACTGTACTGTACTGTATATGTGACTAAATAAAGCACCACCTCAAGAACACCTTGAAGTAGGGATGCATGATATATCGGCACATCATCAGTATTGGTCGATACTGGCTTTATTGTCAGTTCATAATTAATCAGGTGTTGTTTTACTTCATGTATTGTACTCTAATAATGTCAGTTGTGGAAAAAAAAGCTCACTCACTGAGGCACTTGTTCTGGAAGCTGTATTTATCCTACGTTTTCTGTGTTGTCTCTCTACAGGCTCATGAAGCCGTCATTCGTGGTCAGTATCCAGGCCCTGAAGAGACTCTTCAGTTCCTGGCTGCCCTCAGACTTCAGTACCTCCTGGCCGATCACAGCCCCCAGGCCAACATCCCTGAAATGTCCCAGGTGTTCCCCATGGCACGGTTGCGGGCCCGGGTGCAGAACTCGGCCAAGACGTTCGCTCCGGGCACCGGCTCGGTGGCTGACCGTTCTGGGACGTCAGAGAGGAAACGCTCGAGCTTCCTGGAGGGGACGCTGAGGCGGAGCTTCAGGAGTGGCTCGCTGAGTCGGCAGAAACTGGAGGAGGAGAACAGCCTGGAGGCGTGGATGAGGGAGGAGGCAGCGGCGGTGAGAACCAGCGTTATGGACAAGTGGAGGAAGCTGCAGGGGATGAACCAGGAACAGGCCATGGTCAAATACATGACTGTGGTGAAGGAGTGGCAGGGATACGGATCCACGCTGTTCAATGTAGAGGTGAGGACAGAAATGATGTCAAATATTCTTTTATTTGTTTGATCACTTGTTGGATCAATTGTTTGAGTATTCTGTTACATTCTGTCAAATTTATGGAATAATTAATATTTTTTCTTCTTTAATTTGTCTTTATTTATATGTTTTTCAAACAAATAATGATAAATGATATTTGTTTCTTTAAATATCAGGGAATCAAGGAAAATATTTATTTAAACCAACTTTGGTGATGATTCATGTTCTAATGTTTCAAATTAAATTGTGACAGTGGTGGAAGGTAACAAAGTACATTTTACTCAAGTGCTGCACTTAAGTACAAGTTTGAGGTACTTATACTTTCCTTGACCATTTCCATTTTCATAGTTTTTAGACAATTTACATGCTTAATATAGTAATTCTATTTTTATATCTTTAAATATTTCACATACGCTAATTAAGTCAATTAAGTATTTCTTATTCTGAGTATAATTCAATTATAAAATATACATGTATTTTTCTGAAATGGGACATTCTTCATAATGAGTATTTTTTATTTCAAAACTGTAAGTATGCTTTATTTAAGTCTACACTGTGGTGTTGCTACTTTTTCTTAAGTAAAATATCTGAATACTTCTTCCACCACTGGAACCTGATCAGAAGCGTATGACAGGCCAGCTCTCACGCTTGTTGATTCTGCTTTTCATTTAGTGTCGTGACGGAGCGTTTCCTACCGAGCTGTGGTTGGGCGTGAGCCGGGAAGCCATATCGGTGTACAAACGAGGGGAGCCGTGGCCTCTGGAGGTTTTCCCGTATGAACAGATTCTCTCCTTCGGAGCTCCGCTGGCCAACGCCTACAAGATTGCCGTGGAGGGCCGAGAGCTTGTCTTCGAAACGCAAATGGTACGTACAATGCAACAAACACTACTGCGTTTCCTGATGTTGAAATAAATTTGAGTTTTTGAAGGATGTTCAGTAACATCAGCACTGTCAAATCATTTTACAGTTAGCTATATTCATATGTCAAAGTTCAACTCACAGAAAAGCACGGCAACAATTTGTCTTAGCAGTGATTCCATAGCGTGCTTCAGAGATGCAGACAGTACGTTGCCATGGTTCCCTTGTCAAAAAGCCAATGGTATCTTCCATTTAATTTTGGATTATTGCAGAATGTATATGATACTTACACATTTTGTTCAGTAAGATCGTTTTCACAGTTTTCAACACTTTTATGGTTTTTGAAGTGTAAAAGCTATCGCCATTAGTAAAAAGCTAACGTCAGGCCATAAACAAACTACACGGTGGTCGCAAAACTTAACGTCATCCCCACAAGCAAGGCTGTGAAGCCATGTTTGGTGTGATGACATTCTGTAGTCTCATTTAGCTTCTTGTTAGCATCCACCTTTTCTAAGACACACGGAAGCTTCAGCATTCACGAGTGGGCTATTTACTGAAATAGTTTATATCGTAAAACAAAACGTGAAAATCTCTTAAGCTTGTTTTGACCACAGACCTTATTTCAAGCATCTAACCATAAATCCATTCAAATAACTCAATGATGTCAAAATGAGGGAACTGGGAGGGCAAAAATGCTGACTCAGTTCCAGGTTTCAGGACTCCTGGGGTTCTCCATTGGAATTAATGAGTTATGAGCCATATATGGTGTAAACTTCTCACACACAGATAATGAGATAAAACACCAACCTTTAATCTTGAAGCACTGTGAGCTGTATTAATGCTCCTCTTACTCTCCTCTGCAGGTGATGGACATCGCCAAGCTGATGAAGGCCTACATCAGCATGATCGTCAAGAAGCGCTACAGCAACTGTCAGTCCGTCAGCAGCCACGGCAGTCAGTGTAGCGCCTGGTGAACTCCGCCCCTTTAACCTTTCACCTTAAGGCCACTTGCCGGAGTGCCGCAGAGGGTCGAGCGTGGCCGCCGCTGGCCGTGCATGGACGCCCATCCTCGGCGCTCTGGAGGGAGCAGCTCGTACATTTGACATGTCAGACTGACTCTGTGAATGCTGGAGACAAACCACAAAGCTCTTAATCTTAATTAGCTCAAATTATTTTTTGGACTGGTTTCATTCCAAAACATTAAACATCCACAACTGACAGACCAGGACATAGAAAGAAACACAGGGAGCAATAATTTCAAGCTGGTACGATCAGCTCAGTCGCCTGAGGAAAATCTTGGTAATGTACGTCTGTGCAAATCACAAATATGTTACATTTGTACATTTCATACATATCAAGCAACATTTTTAAAGTGAGCTGACTTTGTCACCAGGGGGTTGAGGGGATGGCAGATGGCGAGACACCCGCCGAGCTGCAGACCGCTGTTCGAGACCACCAAAAAACAAAACTGGCTGTTTTTAGGGACCAATCGCAGTGTTTTTATCGGCTTTTTAGGAACTTGACATGAGTGCTTTTTTAGCAACCTGTCACTGTTTTCCAACTACAGATAGTGACTAAAAAGTGGTTGTTTTTCAAGACATCATTGTGTTTCTTGCTGGACCTCAATATTTTCCCAAACATATCCAAGAGGTTTTTGTGCTAAAACTGCGCGTCAAACATAGCATCATCCAAACGTAAAGAAATGAATTTAAAGTTTAATGTTTCAATGTATGCGTCACATATTCAAGCACGGATGTCATGTATAAAAGGTTTGCAGAAACCTACAATGCCAACATTTTTTGTGGTGATTGGGTTGAGTTATCATCAGGAATAATATCCTTATTTTGAGGTAAAGTACCATAAAGTACCAACACTAAAGCTACAAAAGGCTCAAGAACCTTGAATCTAAGGTTTTATGCGTAGTATAGCGTCTTTAAAATTATCAAAGTTTTCACAAAGAAACAGACCATTATCCCTTAAAGTGCATTTAAGGGATGATGCAAGATCAGTGGTTCCCAACTGGTCCAGCCACAGGGTTCAGAATTTTCCTCAATCATAAGTTCAAGGTCCACACAGTTTCATATATTCAGCGTCATATTTGTGTTTGGCCATGTCGTCAAGCTAGTTTGCGGTCACTGCCAAGTAGCTGTCCATTTGTCATTAGGCTTGTTTGAGATGAACTGCGCCTCGCCTGGAAAGTAGACGAGAGCAGGCGCCTGCAGCAGGAGGCGGTGACAAATAGCCGCGATCATGTCGGACAGTTTCCAGCAGCCTTCAGTCCGTACAGGAAGTCACAGAAACACTTAAATCCGGTCAGAAGTGATGTCAATTTATTAAAATACTTCAAACTTGTATATAAGTTCGTTCTTAGTCTCCATCAGTCACACAACATGTATTCTGTTCAGAGAATAAACCTTCAGATCGGACAAATAAAATTAATAAAATATATGAAATTCAACAAAAAATTAACGTCATATTGTTGAGTCCACATCTAAACCAATCAGCTGTTAGATCAGGTGAGAGCCAGGCGCTGCAGTCGGTGGAGAGCAACTGCAGCGCCTGGCTCTAAAAACTGCGGCTGCCTCTCTCGCGCAATTTTATCGCCGTCCACTTTTGTAATACGTCAGAGCAAGTCGGGACGAAGTCGGACACAAAACTAACCAGCATGCATTGTGCGCCGATCGCTGGTGATCGAATCTGCGCAGGCCTGGCTCATCGCGAACGAGCCTATTCATTTTACAGCAGGAAATGGCACTTCAAAATAAAAGCTCTATGCTGGAAATTCACTTTACTTCAAAAATAAAGATTTTCTTTACAAACTTGACACACTCCATTCAGGATGGACCAACAACCCACCACTTGGGAACCCCTGGTCTAAGATAACACAATGTTGTGTTTAACAGCAAAACTCAGAAGAGTATCCAAGTGTCTTCGTCCAATAACTGTGTTGAAGTTAGGCGGCCCATAGCGTTGACCAGAATAGAATGAAGGTAGCTGATGTAGTGATTTGAGGACAACACAAATAGACAAGAACAAATTATGCAACAGGAACAATTTTTCAAAACTTTTCCTCCAGGTCTCCTACCAGCCAAAAACAAAAAAAAAAGTAAGAATTCACTGATTCTCAGACCAAAGAAAACCAGCTGAAGGTTTACCACAATCTTATTTTCTCATCAGTCCTCATGTAGTCAGAGTTTACTCTGTTAGTGTGGATGTGTCTTGTTTTGGAATTTAACAGTCTATTTCTCTCTGATGCTAATGTGCCGTGGCACTACAAGGACTGTTGATGCAGGATGGGGCTATTTGTTACTGAGGTTTTAGTCTGTGTGTGTTAGTGTGTGAGAATGTGAGTTTCAAGAGAGGTGTGTCTACATCTCTGAATGTAAAAAAAAAAAAAAAAACAGCAGAGAAGATAAAGAAAATAGTTAAAGCCTACAAGCCTTTTCCTCTGCTTTGAAAAACTCTGGGACTTGACCTTCTATACAGACTTTCTCCAGGATGATGTGTTCACTGTAAATAATATGCAACTGTAATTGTCTCAAGCATTTCAAGTTTGTGATTGATCGTTTTAATTGATTTGCTGGTGACTTCGAAGGTCACACAAGTGCCTGTTCAAACTAAAGCAGGACAAACTGAACTCGGATTAGCCTTGGTCTTACCAATGCCACTCTTGATCCAGTGTAACCACAATCTGGAAGGTGCTCCCATGTTCCCTTTAACTGCCAATGTACTTGTACACTGCAGAGTCTGCCCAGCTACGCCAGTCATTCAAGCTAAACTCCAAATTCTTTTCTTGTCAAAGTTCTGTTAGTTTCTGAACACCGGTGAGCGGACCTGGTGTGGCTAGGCATGTTAGTTTCAAGCTCGTTCCAAATTTCCAAAGAACCATGGTTGGTTTATAAAGCAGTCTGTTCTTTCTGTGAGATGATGGAAATTTGTCAGCAGAGTTCTCCAGATCAACAAAAAATCTAACATTTCTGTCAGACCTTTTTCTTAAAGAGTGAGATTCTTTGTTTAACCAAAAACAGCCCAGATATCACCATCGTCAGTTTAACCAGACTCTATTTAAAAAACAGTATTTTTAGTGTATATAGAGCCAGCATGTTTTCATCATTCTGTCTCTGTGAATCAAGGGTTTATGTCAACCAAACCAGAGTTGATGTTAAATCAGCGGGGAGACAAACTAGGACAGCTTTTGTGAGTTTTATTTTGTCTCTGTTGACTTAAATAAAGTGTGTGTAGAGATGATAAAATTACTACTTACTTAAATGGGGTCTGGTGGGTTTGCCGATAGCGATCTTGGGGCTCTTTTTGGTTGAACAAAAAGGATCTTACTCTTTAACAAAAAGGTCTGTCTCTGTAGGGATCCTTCCCATAATGTCGTCAGACAAATATTAATCACCTGAGCCTGTCAGTGGCAAAAACAAGCACTTGTATTTTTTGTTTCACCGCTCAGACACAAAAACATGGAAAAATAGGTTCAAGGCTGGAAAAATACAGAAATGACACTAACCAGGAACTTTGAAAATGTTTTAAATCAGCCACTAAAATGACACGTTGCAGTTGTTATTTTTGAATTGCAGCGACACAAACATTCCCTTTTAACCACAGGAGCTTGCAGTCGCACTTCCCCTTAAAGTAACTCAGACTTCAGTGATTGAAACATTATTAGAAGTGCATGGATGATTTTGATGCGATCAGTCAGATTTTAGTTTGTATGACTTGCTCAGTTGGACCTTTGCAGTGTAACATTCCTACAACAACATTTCACTGGAGCTCCGCAGGCGGCAGATCCATCCAAAGACGCGTGTGCAGGTTTCTTCCACAGTGCCTTGTTGTATATTGTGTACACTTATTTTATTTTCCATGTGTGGGTTCTTTTTTTTTTTGGTATAATGTGCAATGTTTATATATATATATATATATATTATATAATCACGTGGCTGTACATTTTATACTGTAAGTCTTTGCCCTCTATTTTTTCCCCTGAATGACGACCACATGGTGGTTTTCTCGAGATAAAAACTTGTTGTATTTTTCTCTACGCAACCATCCGACTGACAGTGGATCTTTGACACAATACTGGTATCTTGTTTTTTATCTGTATTAGCTGTGTTATGTATTGAAAGGATGATTCTGACAATAAATGGCTACGTATTTGGTTTGAAGTCGCAGCCCGTGTTTTTGTTTCCTCTTTATTCTGCACTGTTCTACAGACTGAATCAACAGTAGGAGCTTTATGTTTTGAGTGATTTGTAATTGATTGAGATCAGTTTGGTGCTGATATTTCAACTCACCCGGTGATGTTATCTGTTCCCGGTTTCATCCATCTGGTCATTGACTTTGTTTCTCCTGGTTGTAATGGCAGCAGACTAAATCTACAAATAGACTGTGAGATCGTTTTATTAGTAACATTACATGCTTCAATTATGTCACAATTGTGCCATTTATTTTGTCACATTATCACTGACATCATGGAATGATGTGGCTGGTTCCACTGTAAGATCAGGAATCACTGATTTCATTGCAACATTCCATGACTCAGACACGCCGTTCGCTGCAGATCATGTATCAAAAATGGTACGTAGATGCAGAGAAGGCCCTTTCCTAGGTATGGTCAGTCCGATCACTCCTTCAGGAGCCATGTGCATCTCCATAGCACAACGTCAGTGAATATGACGAATATGAATATCATTTTTTAGTGATGGACTCACCAACATAAGATCATCCTCCACCCTTGGGTCTTGATGTGAGGAGGCTTCACCCTAAAGAGATCTCTGGGTGAAGTTCAGCTCCAAGGAAGGTGCCACTCGCCATCGTCCCACAGCAGCCATCATTCATCCTCCTGACAGTGCAGCTTTACAGCCAAATGCATTACTTGACAAATAACCCACACTGCTCTCTGTATATATAAATATTCTTTATACATTACATCCATGTTACATTCAAAAGAAATAGAAATACAGCCAACAGCAAATGTCACATTCAAGTCATTTCTGTGCTGCGCATTGAGACGTCGTCACCCAGCCTCCTAAGGCACCAAATAAATCAAACGACCCAAATGACCTCGGGTCGAGAACAGAACCCCAAATCCATCCACAACCCCAAAAAACCCCACAACCCAAACACCACAGGGCTCCTGGAAGCTCAACAGAATGGCATACAGACGGATCAAAACCACAATTTTCAACAGCTGTATTTATACTGGTACAAATCATCTGAGGATCAAGTTCGAATGGCATTCAGAAACACACATATTTGCTGCCTGCACTGTTGAGTGAAAGTAAAACCTCAATTTCTTTCTGACATCAGTTTGTTTTGTGCTCATTTGCAATCTGTCTGAATCTCTGAGTCCTGCATCCTCCGTCCGTCCAAATGCTTGCTGGGAAAGATCTGGTCTTCTAAAAGGTAGATATTATTTGTACAAAATGTAAAACAGGTTTACTCCAAGGAAACACAGTGATAAAGATACAAAGCTTTCTTCTTAGTCCAGCAATTTTGGAAAGATCCAGTCTGAAACTCAAAGCTATTAAAGCCTATTTATGTCAATGTAATGAAAAAATAATGAAAATCTTTCTCAAAATAATGACTTAGTATCCAAATCTCTCAAAATAATGACCCACTCATCTAAAAAACATTCTTGTGAGTATTGTTTTAACAGGATAACGTGGTGTTGTGTTTGTAATCCTCGAGTGTCGTACCTCTCTCTGATGCTCTGTCTGTCGGAGCTACATCAAATGAATGATTCATAACTCATGTATTATCTGAAGACTAATTTTTAAACAGTAATATAGTAATATTCACACTGGTTTAAAAAACAATGTGATTGTAACTCCCACCTTTGCTGAGCAACAGTTTTGTTTCAAAAGAATTAAAGGCCCGTCCCAAATACAGACCTGTTGATTTCAGGGAATTAAGCAAATAATAGTCCGGGCTACTAATTGAAGTTTAATGGTAAGTTGTTATTGTGAGTTGCTCATTATACTGAGATTCTAAGTCATTTTTTTTAGATACTAACTTATTTTGAACATTTTTATCATTATTTTATACACACTTTGTTATACTGAGTCATCATTTTGAGAATAGTGAGTCATTGTTTTTGAGATACTAACTCATCTTAAAAAAAAATTCTAATTATTCTGCGATACAAACTCTTTTTTTTTTTTTCAGGGGAGTAAGTCATAATTTTTAATAAACTAACTCATTATCTTAAAAACAATCTTAATATTTTGAAATACTAACTCATTTTAGAGATGTTTCTCATCATTTTGGGACACAAAGTCCTTACCTTAAGATACTCAGTCATTACTTTGAGATGATGAGTCAGTGTTTTTAAAATACTAACTCATTACCTTGAAAAAATGTTGACGTTAAGTCATTATTTTGAGATAAGTCAGTCATTATTTTTGAGATACTAACTTCTTTCCTTGAAAAAAATGTTCTCAATATTTTGAGACACTAAGTCATTATTTTGAAAAAAGGTTTCTCATTATCTTGAGATAAGTCATTATTTTTTGGATATGAAGTCATTGTCTGAGATACTGAGTTATTATTTTGAGATAAGTTAGTCATGTTTTTTCAGATACTAAGATATTATCTTGAAAAAAAAATCTGTATTATAAAGTACTAACCTTTTTTGAAAACGTTTCTCATCACTTCGGGATACAAAGTCCTTAATTTGAGATACTAAGTCATTACTTTGAAATAGTGAGTCATTATTTTTGAGATACTAACTCATTACTTTGAACATGATGTTCTCAATATTGTGAGACGCTAAGACATTATTTTGAAAAAAGTTTCTCATTATTTTGAGATAAGTCATTATTTTTTGGATATGAACTCACTGTCGGAGATACTAAGTTATTATATTGAGATACAAACATATTTTGAGATACTTAGACCTAATATTGAGTTAAGTTAGTCATGTTTTTTAGAAACAAAGTCATCTTGAAAAAAAAAAACTCATTATTTTGAAATACTGACCTTTTTTGAAAACGTTTCTCATAATTTTGGGATACAAAGTCCTTACTTTAAGATACTAAGTCATTACATTCAAAAAATGTTGACGTTAAGTCATTATTTTGAGATAAGTCATTATTTCTGAGATATGAACTCATTATCTGACATAATAAGTCATTATTTTGAAATAAGTCAGTCATTATTTTTGAGATACTAACTCCTTTCTTTGAATAATGCTCTTATTTTGAAAAAAGTTTTTCATGATTTTGAGATATTAAGTCATTTTGAGATACCTAGCCATTGTTTTAAGATAAGTTAGAAATGATGGTTGAGATACTAACTCGTGTTTAAATGCTAACTGTAATCATGTGATGTTTGACACGCTGTTGTGTGGCTGTGTGTAAAGCTCTACACACAGCTCAGCCCAAATACAACTGAGGGTTGACAAAGTAATGCTAAAACTGGCAACAGGACAGCTGATGAGAATTGCCATTTGTTTCGCTAATTTAGCCCGACATCATGTGCATGTTAGCCAAGTTCTGTTTCGGAGTTCTGTTTGCCGTGACCAATCAGTGCCCACCAGCATCATTTTCACTGGGCACAGAGGCTGTAGTCGAGGTTGCCAGGAGCAGTCAATTTATCGTTTTTCTTGCAGTCAAACAAATTCACCGTTATTTCTATAAGTCTGGATTTCATGTATTTAAATCACCTGAAGTTGAAATCTTTTCAACTCAACTGGACAAGTCTTCAACTCAGTTTCATTTGTGCTGTCTGGAGCAAATGTGCATTGAGTTAATGTGCAATAGTAAATTCACTTTGCATTGAGTCTGAACACAAAGTCCACATTAGACTGATCTTTTTTTTTTTTTTGCACCACTAGTGGTGAGCATCCTACAATAAACACTTTCTCTCCATTTTACAGCCATCCAGCTGTTTTTTTCTGAATGACTTCAGACTTTTAGTTTCGTTGCTGTATATATCACTGACACTATTGTACACACCTGTAGTGTTCTGATCATTTGGTACCAATTCAAAGGACCTTCACTGGACCCCAAATAATCCCAGGTAAGTTCTCATTCATTATGCATTTTTGGAAATTGAAAACAGCCTTCATTCTTCCAAATTCAGTTTTTCTCAAGGAACAGTTCTATGAATTTACGTATCAGATCCCTTCTATGAAATTTTAGGAAACTACAGTACTGTAACACTCAGGTTTACCAGAATACCTCAAGATGTTTGAGATATTTTGTTTGAGTTTTGTTGCACATCAGACGTTATGGTGCGTTCATGTCATGTGGCAACTTCTGCAATCATCTATATCCCAGTCATAATTACAACCAGGAGACTCATTTATTTTGAGAAACAATGCAGACGATTCTAATAAAAGCAGCTCTGCAATCCTGAACCATCACGTGATTTGAATGGTCACAGATTGTAACTCTGATCATCTTTCTCAACACTACTTTCTATGCTACATGACATGAATGCTGCACAATGGTCTGGAGGAAGCAAGGGTAGAGGTGAGTGTGGTTCAGAATGAAACATAAAGGCAACAACACCACATGTGAGTTCATTTGACTGTTGAGATTGTTTTGAGGACCGGCCCCAGAGCAAACAAAGAACTCTAACTCACTCAGAAAACAACAGGAGAATCTAAAAAAAAAAAAAAACACCAACAGATTGTGTAATATTATAAACTGCCCAGAGAAGCCCAGATTGTTCCCACCAAGTGCAAACCATCAGATGCTTTGTTCCTGCATAAATACCGCCTGGCGTTACACCGATGTTACACGAATGACGACCTCTCCTGAGTCACTGTCCTGGCTGAGGTTGTTTCGGGGCACCAGGCCGGGGCAGAAGGGGGCCAAACAGAGGCAGGTCCATGGCTGCGGCCCCAGCTGGGTGGCGTGTAAGGGTCCGTTGGGCCCAAAGGTGGCCAGAGGCAACCAAAGCGTCCTGGGGGCCAACGAGGAATGGCCAGTGCTCGTCTCCTCCATGTCCTTTGCTTTGTCGTAGCTCTGAACGTCCCAGTGGAGGTTGACGGCCCGCCAGCGCATGAAGACATTGTACACTGCTGCCCCCTCGTGGACAATCAAGCCTGTTAGAACGAAAACATTAAGGGAGTGTTGATCTTCTGATACTGTCACATTTTTATTTTTTTTGTAACCAAAGGTTAACCAAAGGTTACAACAGTAGCCCAGAAAGGACAAACCATAACACTGGTTCTAGATAAGGAAATATTTTATTTGCATTGGCTACCGTAGTTAGCACCCATCTGCAACAAAAGCATTGTAAAAAAAAAAAAAAAAAAAAAATCAGATTTTTTTTTAACGTGAAACTGGTTTATTCAGTTTATTCTGTTTACTGCTTCGCTAACAACTTTTCTTGGCAAAACCGACCCACTCTGCCTCTGATTGGCCACATTACATTTCTTTATGCACCTCTCAGCTGTCTTGCCCATAGACTGCATATATTTAGTGGATTTGCACCAGAGAAACAGACACAACAAGGGCCAAGAAAAGAGCTGAGAGACAGAGCACAGTATTAAGAAGAAAGACAGGAGAGGAGACCAAGTGTGACATACTGATATCTTGTGTTATTTTCAGGACATGTTCATGTTCTAATGTCCCAGAAAAACAAAGGTTTTAATTTAGGTCTGTTATTTTTATTGCTTATATCACTGTCTTTTCTTTATTAGAATTTTTTTTAAATGAAAAATATATTTTGGAATTCTGTTTTTTGAATTAGTGACAGAGCCAGACCGCCGACTGAAAGAGGCCGAGACAGAGAAATGCATTAAGCAGGAAGAGGAGAGAGAAACGGAGAGCAACAGGCCGACTGATGACGTCATGTTATTGGAAGACATTTTCAAAAGTCACAAAGTCTTTAAAAACAAAGAAGAAAGTTATTTAATAGTTAACAGTTCAACTGAACATTTTTCCCTGCCTGTTTGTTTGTCTAACAGTTTTTCTCATCACTGAGGTAACACTTTTTGACATTAAGTAGCTTTGAGGGTAGCTAGCTACTTTTGCAATTTTCTTGTAGCTTAGCTCGCTACATTTTCCAAGTAGCTTGCTCAACACTGATTAAAAGCCTCCTGAACACTGACGGACTTCTTGCCAGGAGAAGTTTCAGCTGGTTGCAATGTGACATTCTCACCACTAGATGCCACTAAATCTCACACACTGCTCCTTTAATGTTGCATCATTTGCTAGACGTAAAAAAGAGAGGGCTCAGGTTGTAGGCCACAGTGTAACTCACTACATTCGAAGCAATACCATAAAGTGCAATTATGTGTCAGGTTATAATGGGTGTTGTTCACACCTGTATAAACATGAGTGGAAGTCTGGTACTGAAGCAGCCTGTGAATGAAGATGAAGAACTCATGAAACAGTTGATGCCAATAACCAAATGCAAGCTGTGATTTCAGCGCTCTGCCTGAACTAATGCAATGCTCCATCTGTGCTATAGATTTTGTCTTATGTAAACTAGATGGAGGAAAAAAAGGGTGAAATCATCTTCTTTTGTAATGCATAAACAAAATCAAGGTTTTACAGAGGGTTTGAACAGTTTGAAAAATCTGGACTAGATTCTACGAGAAGTCCAGGTTTTCCAACTTTCAGTTTGACAGTTTTTTGACCAAAGGAAATTCTTCGCATGACTCACGACTCCAGGCTCACCTACGCAGACCAGGTCCATGAAGCCGTACATGCCGTAGCAGATCTGGAAAAGGACGTCACGACGCTGCCAGACAGCCTGCGGGCTGAGAGCTGACCACAGCAGCCAGGAGATGCTGGCCACCAGGAAGAGGGAGCCAAGGAACACGGCGATGATCTGCACCTTCTCCACCAGGGTGATGGTGATGGACTGCCACTGCACACAGAAAGAAGAACCAATGTGACTGTCGCTAAAAACATTTTCTGTCTGCTGCTTCTCAGGGTCAGGGCTGGTTAGGTTAAGGCAATTTCTGTCATTTAGAAAAGACACCAGCACTGACTGAAGGTCTTTGGTGTCAGTGTCACTGTACGCCCAAACACATAAGCCAACGTCCTCCTGAAAGTGCAGCAAACACAATGTTGATGCCCTTTGGATTTTTAAAAACAGTGTAACCATGTCCAGCTACCTTTTCCTTTGCTACCGAGAGAGGACAGTCCTTACAACCACAAAGCCTGTCAGGAAAAGAGACAGATTTTGGTAACACATTCTATGAAGACTACACCTATAACACATTGAGGCATTCATAGTCGGTTGTCTTGTACTGTGTAAAAGAGGGGGAAAGCGGAGTTGTGAAGTAGAAAGGAGTGTCTCTTTGACATGTCCTTTGACATGTCCTCATTTTTGCAATGACTGAGTGGAAAAGGAAAGAAGTGGACAGAATTTGCTGCTATAGCTAGTGAGCTAACCACTATAGGGACTACTTGCAAGCTTATGTTAGCAACTGGAATGTTTGCTATTAGGCCACGAGCTAACAAGCTAACTAAATGTTTCAACTAAAGATTAGAAAATTAAATCATGTAACCACTTATATGAATGAAGCTAGAAATCTTCAGATGGAAGTTACAGTTTGCTTGTAGGCTAATATCAAACATTCCAGTTGTTCATGTTAGCCTACAAGTAACCCTGTTTGGGATGGGGACAGTGGTTAGCTAGCTATAGCATATAGCATACTCCCTGGCAATTTTGAAGGCTGCAACAATTTCTTTCCACTTATGTTTTCTGTTGCAACGTCCCCAGTCTTTGCAAAATCTTACTCTGTGGCAAAAAGTTCTCTGACTTATTGTCTTTAGGTGTGAGAGAGTGTCTGACTTTAGTCTTGAAGTATTTTCCAGGTATTCTAGTGTATGGTAGGCATTAATCACTTATGATGCAGCACAGATTCTTCTCACTTAGCACCAACAATGAAACATTATGATGAACCATGCATTATCATAGATCCATCACTTAACACGTACAATGACAATTTACAATACTGCATGGACTATTATCGCACTCTATGAGTCTTTACTACAGTTGATTGTTGAGGTGTGTATTGGTAAGTATAGGCATTCATAATGCACTATAAGCCCCATCAGTCAACCTCTAGTTTATAACTTGTCAAAAGCATACATAAGACACTCATTCATTCATTCATTCATTCATTCATTTTCCGTAATCGCTTATCCTGTTGGGGGTCCTGGAGGAGCTGGAGCCTATCCCAGCTAACATTGGGCGAGAGGCGGGGTTCACCCTGGACAGGTCACCAGACTATCACAGGGCTGACACATATAGACAGACAACCATTCACACCAAATGTACACTGCATGATTGATCTCCCGAGTAACTGCCCCTAAGGGACTCTGGGAAGATGTAGGAATATGTAGGATGCCCGTCCTTACCGAGCAGCAGCCGGGGACAGAGCCTTTTTCTCCAACATTGTGGAATATATATATATGAGTTCATATACAGCTCACATATATTATGAATAATGTAGAATCAGATCCAATAAATGTTAAAATATCCTCTACCGTTATGTATAAATAATTTATAGTGCCATTACAGATGTATTTCTGTAATCCATCAATATCATCATTCATTCATATATCCTGCATATCAATTAAGAAATCAGTGTTGACCATACAATCATATATATATATATGTGTCTTCCTCAAGCTCCGGTCCTCTACCAGGGTCCTGGGAGTTTGAGGGTTCTGCGCAGTATCTTAGCTGTTCCTAGGACTGCAGTCTTCTGGACAGAGACTTCAGATGTTGTACCTGGAATCTGCTGGAGTAACTCTCCCAGTTTGGGGGTCACAGCCCTCAGCGCTTCGATTACCACTGGCGTCACTGTTGCCCCCCCCCCCCCCCACACACACATCTTTTCTAGCTCCTCTTTCAGCCCTTGATATCTCTCAAGCTTGTCATGTTCCTTCTTCCTGATGTTGCTGTTGCTTGGGATTGCTACATCTGTCACCACTGCCTTCTTCTGTAGTTTGTCCATCAACAAGATGTCCAACTGGTTAGCCTTCGACAATTTGTCAGTCTGGATCTGGAAGTCCAACAGGATCTTAGCTTGGTCATTCTCAATCACCTTAGGAGGTGTCTTCCATTGTGACCTTGGGACTTCCAGCCCATACTCAGTGCAGATGTCCCTGTACACTAAGCGAGCTTCTTGGTTATGGCGTTCCATGTATGCTGTTTCCTGCCTGCATCTTACACCCTGCTATAATGTGCTGAACTTTTCTCAGGAGCATTTTTGCACAGCCTGCACCTGGGGTCCTGTCTGCTGTGGTAGACCCCTGCTTCTGTTGATCTTATATTAAGTGCATGTTCTTGTGCCGCCATGATGAGTGCTTCTGCACTGTCTTTCAGTCCGGCCTTTTCCAGCCACTGGTAGAATTTCTTGATATCGGCCACTTCTTCAATCTGTCAGTGGTACATGTTGTGCTGGGGCTTGTCCTTCTATGATGGATCCTCCTCCTCTTCTGCTGCCTGAGGTATTCACTTAGCAGCTCATTTTTGGGGATCTTGGTTTTTTTGGTCCTGGACAGTGGCTCTGACGCTCACAAGTCCTCGGCCCCCCTCGCTATGCTTAATGTACGGTCCCTATCATCGCTGATACCTGAAAACATTTTGACATCACTACAGTTAAGTCTGATGGGACCAAACGCTCGAGCAGTCAGAGAATCTGACAGGTTGGAAACCAACCAATGATTTTTTTATAAGATTATAAGCATATTGTATATTTTATATAATGATCCGTCATTTAAAAAAATCAGGTTGGAAAAGACAATGATGGTAGCACAATGACATATATTATTAATGAACGACGCAGGAAACTCATGATTGCCAATCAATTGTAAAATGACTGCTTGCTCCCGCTAGTCAGCAATTAGCTTAATATCCCCGCACATGACCAGCCAGTGATCGGCATATAAGGAAGAGGTCATTACTATGGATAGGTGCATCCTGTCGACCTGCGAACATGGAGCAAACAAAGAAAGAGAGAGAAAGAAAAACTTGTCCGACACAGAGATTGAAGTTATTTTAGTTAAATTTTAATTTCCTTTGTTAGTAGTGGTGTGACAGGGACAGGTAAACCAAAGGCCTGGAAAGAGGTAACAGATGCCGTTAACTTTGTGCCCCCTGTTGTAAGAACCATCCAGAAAGTTAAACGAAAGTGGTTCAATATGACACTTAATGCAAAAAACACACAAGTAAACAATTTTTGTGAAAAGTGCCCGTCCTCTGTACTGTCCTACAGGCAGCTGCCGACCTGACAGGCAGGACCCTCGCCTGACTGCAAAACCACATCAACCAGAACTGGACGGGTTACATCACAATGTGGGAGCACAAAATCAGGAGGACAAGAGGAGGACAAAAAGTCACCGAGAGAACAAATCTGTGCGTCAGAGCCAAATCACTAAGAAGAGGAAATAGGAAATAGGAGAGCGGGGGAGTCGAAAGCAGAAAGCACAGAATAAACAGCTCGGGAAGAGAAAATAGTTAATGCTGAGTGGATGATTGTGGAGCTGCACAGTGCTCGTTTCAGAAGAAAAGATTTTAGGCAGACTGAGTGGACAGAAAGCAGAGCTCTGCTGAGCCTCAGCTGTGTTTGTTCAGTCTGCCAGTGACTCAAGTCCCATCTGGAGCGAACAGATCTGAAAAGGCCTGAATGTTCTCCAGTGAAAGAAACGATCCAGGATGCAGATATTTTAAGCCTCAGGAGTGTCTGTCTGTTCAGCTTTGGAGGAAACGAGGACTGAAGGAATCCTGACGTTCCAAACTGACAGCAGAGACCTGAAGAGAACACAAACTGAACTCTTGAACTCTTTACTGCATTATTGTAGATGTCATGTAGCTTTTTAAATTTAGCCGAGCAGAAGCCTTTAAAAAGTACAATTTTGTGTTGCACTGTCTCCTAAAAACATCAAGGGCTGGTCTAAAACCAGAGCAGCATAGTCCGTAACATTGCTTAAGCTTCAAAAGCACTGAATGCTACATTCCCCATAATGCACCCTGCTTGTTAAATGCTCACATCTTCTAAATGCCACACCACCAGTTTGTTGCACAGGCCCTCTATTGACAGCACTGCAGTAAGCAGCTCTGTGATGCTGACGACATGCTGATGTTTAGCTGGCATCATGTTTAACTTGTTCCACACCTCAGTTAGCTTGTTAGCATTCTAACAGTTACTAAGAGGTCTGCCTGGTGAATTAAAGCTACAGTTGGTAACTTTAAAAAAATAAAATAAAATAAAAAAAATAACTGTATTCATATTTGTTGAAACTGTCAATGTATGCATACAGTGCTAAATAAGACATATTATCTGCGCATTGCTGATGGCCCTACTGCATGTGAATGAAAACAACCAATCAGAGCCAAGGAGTCTCTAACGCAGCTGTCAATCATGTCAGTCACTGCTCCTGAACTGTGGTCAAACTGTCAAACTAGGCAGCGCTGAATAAGTACAGCCTCTGATGCTAGCACAAGCAGTCAGCCTCGTCAAGCCACACTCGACCAGGCGTTCAAACACAAACTGAGTAAGTCTACTTGTGACCGACTAGCCAGCTGCCTTGCAAAATGGACTGCAGACCAGTTTCGGTGGTAGAGAACAGGGGGACAACTGTGACCGAAATCCAGCAGCTTTACCTCAACTCATCTGCTAAAATTCATTGGAACTGAAATTTTTAAAATATTTCAGCAGCAATGCGGGTAATTTAGATTAATTAATCACAGAGCATGTCATTTTTTTAATTTTTTTTTTAATTAGTTATAGCTCTACTTTTTTTTGTTCAGGACTTAATAAAACTTGTGTAAGGCTTTAATAAATGTATAAACCATTAACAGAGTTGTTAGTTAAAATGTATAAACCCCTTTATAAAGGGTGTTCTTTTAGAAACAGGTATCAAAATTTCAAACCTGCAGTAACTGATTTTATGGCCACATGGGGGCAACGCAACAAGTTGTGAATCAATCCAGTTGCCAGAATAAATGTTGCAAATACATTTTAACTTTATGTTACAAAAACACTGCTATTAACATGTAGTAAGGTTAAGGCACAAAAGCCACTTGGTTATTGTTACAAAAAGATCATATTTTGGCTTAAAATACCCAGATTTGGAGGCACAATCCCCACTGGAAATGCAGCAATGTCTCGGTAAAACACAGCCTCTTTCTGTGGTACTATCCCCTCCGGAAAAACAGCGGCAAGTCGCTACAAAATACCCACGAAGGTGTGTTCGTTTGCTGCAGCAGGTGTACCGTCCCCTCCAAGCCTTCTGTTTCCGTCCTCACAGTGTGCTGGTGTCAAATGGTGGCTCGTCGCTGCTGCGCGCTGTATATGCTAATGCCCCTTCACACATAGTTATTTATATTATTGTGGCGTATTTATCATGAATACAGTCCATCTGATGTTCATTTTGTACATGTTCTACAAATGCAACTGTCGTCAGTATCTCCACATCACTATTCTCATTCAGATTTTAAGAAGCTACAAATTATATTCAGCCACAAAATAAGCCTGAAAAGCTGCAAATTAGATCGGATGTACAGAGAGTTGTTGCATAGAGATGATACACCGTCTCATCTAGTAGTATTTTAGAACATTGCAAAATGATGGATTTCAAGTAGTTGCCTGTTTCAATTCAACTTGTTGCGAATCTTTGGTCTGAATTGGGCTTCACTGTAAGAGGACTATATAAGATAACTTTGTATTTCTATACATAAAATATTGCCTGTTTTTATGTGGTTCACTGTGGAGTTTGCTCTGTGTCCTTAATAGTCATTATTATTGTTATTATTATTATTGCTAAATGCATAGGTTATGGAATGACTAAGGCATTTTTGGTTTTACAGGGGAAGTTTGATCACTAATGATCGACTCAATCATTTCATCACTGACGCACATTATTCATTTTTCAGCTCAATTTCATTTCTGCTTTCTCATTGTGGTTGAAGCTGTTGAGTCATTCTTCTAAATGGACCGAGGGTTTGAACTCTGCACGGCTGACTCTGTGTACATACTTAAATTACATTTTAAAAGGTTGAAATGTGCGCTTGTGGCAGATTCCACTTGTTTCTACATTGTATGAGCAATGAGTCATTCATAAAAAATAATAACAATCTGCTATTAAACATTTTTTAGAAGGTGAGGAAGAAGAACAAGTTACATAATAATAGGGTAAGTGCACCTCTATATTTGGGTTTTGGATATGACTTTCAGCGAAGCATTTTGCAGTGAGGGCTCTGACAGAAGCAGGTGGGTTTATTTGTTGTCAGCTTGCCAGTGAAAACTGCTTTTACCAGTTCAGCTCTGTGTGGCTGTTTTCCTCCACCGGAGAAGCTGTGAATATTTCTGAGCATAAATCCAACCGGTGGGTCGATACATCAGCGATTGTAAAAACAATCTCTTGTTAATGCCTCCATAATAATTTAGAGAGCACGCTCCGAGGGGGAAAACTGTAACCTCAAATGTTTATGGCTGTAAAAAGCCGTAAAAAAGCCAGAGAGAATAACGGCTGCAGTTTGATGTCACATCGCTTCTCAGGCATTTAAACGATGAATGTGAACGGTGTTTTTCAGGAGGAGGAGCGCCTGCTTTGTCATTGATAACTACAAGCTCTCAGTTTATAATTTAAACCCCCATCTCCATACAAAGCATACATTCCAACATCATGTGACCTTTGTGTTAATAAATCAGACAGAAGGGCATTATTTGGACAGAAGCAGTGACCTAAAACATTTAAATTCTCCAAAATGTCTTTTCATGCTTTTCAATGGTTTCTCCAGAGCACCGGTACAGAAAAACAACATTTTTGTTAAGGTGGGGTCAGATCCTCAAAACAGGCCTCGTGTTACAACTCTCTCTAACTTTTCATCATTTGTGATGGAGGCTGTGTAAGAAACCCGACAAAAATCATCTACATCAACCAGAATCTTCAGGATCAGAGGAAATGGACAACTACCCTAACCTTTCACATTAAAAGCCCTAGACATATACACTGATCAGCCAAATCATTAAAACCAGTGGCCGATAAAGAGAAAAACAGTGACAATGCAATGTTCTGTTGGGAAACCTTGGGTCCTGGCATTCATGTGGATGCCATTTGACATGTTCCACCCAAAAAAACTGTTCAGGAATGACTCAGGGAACGTGACAAAAAGCGCAAGGCATCAACATGGCCTCCAAAGATCCCAGTCTGATTAGGCATCTGTGGGACATGCTGGTGCTCCATCTCACAGCCCAGAGGATTCTAAGGATCTGCCGCCAATGCCCTGTTGCGGGACAACACAGGACACCTCCCAGAGGTCTTGTGTCCATTTCTGGTGAGGTCAGGGGGCCACAGCAGCTCAGACTTGGATCTGACCAGCAGAACAATGCAACATGACACATCAATAAAACTGCTCAGGAATGACCTGAGGAACGTGACAAAGAGCTCAAGGCATCAACATGGCCTCCAAATTCCGTGCCATCAGGGAGTGCTGTTGCCGTGAGGGGGGGATACTTGGTCTATAGCAATGTCTTGGTTGGTGGAGTGCGTCAGTAGGTACTACTTGAATGCCAAGGGTTCCCAGCAGAACATTGCACTGTAACAAAATGATCAATGTTATTAACTCCACAGCCAGTAGTTTTAATGTTTTGGCTGGCTGGTCCATGCTGCATTACTGCCTACCAGAGAGGACTTAAAGTCACTCAGAGCATTTCTCTAAGAGGCAACTCAACAAATAGCTTACAGTAACTGCAAAGAACATACATTCCCACTCTTTGGTAACTGGGGATAGCTACTGATAGCTACTTGGAAAAACAAAAGCACTATCCTCTTCCTGTTTTGGTTGCACAGTGATCGACGCACTTCCTTTGTGCTGTAAATCGAGCTTTCATTTTCCTGAGAGATCTTATCCGGGGGCAGACAGGATAGCACAGTGAAATCGAGGCTTACAGGAAACCAATCTGAACACTCACAGTATCATTATTCTACAGCCATTACACTATGCAGTCAATATTTCCTTCATAAGGATAGGTTAAAACAAAAACTGTGCATTGCCACTTTAATTTGGACACATATCCCCTCAGAGCATCTTCAGAAACTGCATCTTGTTTCCGACCAGTAGTCAACACTGATTTCTTTTAACTATTGTCACCATTTCTCCTGAACCCTAACCAGGTACTTTTAGTTGACTAAATCCAGCTAAACCTGAATCATAGAGGTGGCAGTTCAGACTAGGGATGTATGGTAATATCGGCAGTTATCGGTATATGCTAATATCACATAGATTTAGGTGCTTTAATGGTCAATAAACACATCATTTTTCTTATACTGAGCATTGCTGCAGCACCTCTGTCTGAAACACTCTGTTTGGGCTTATGTCCCGCCTCCTCAGAAGCCTAGTCTGCTCTGATTGGTCAGCTTGCTCAGTCCGTTCAAAGCTCAGTTTGTTCAGTCCACAAAAATGCTAAGAAAACGGAAAAACCCAAAAGGCATAATAGTAGTGATGGCCAAATGAAGCCTCATGAAGCATTTTTCTTTTCCTGAGCCCACTAGATGGTGCTCTTGATTTAAAGAGAGAGGCTCAAAGAATGGCAATTCAGTGTGCTTTCAACCTTTTGCTGAACAAAAAGCGCCATCTAGTGGGCTCAGGAAATTAAGAAAATGCTTCATGAGGCTTCATTTGGCCATCACTACATAATAGGTCCTCCTCAAATAGAGACGAACTCGTCAATGAGATCAGCTGCTGTTTTCAAGTCAAAGCCGCCTGTCTGCCGTGTGTTACCTGCCAAGGTGTCTTCATGTTGATGGCGATGACGTGGAAGCGATAGCAGCAGAGCTCGCAGGTCCAGCAGCCCCGCTCGCTGATCCACTTCAGCAGGCAGTGCTGGTGGGTGTAACGCACCGAGCCGTCACACCGACACGGGTTCAGCAGGTCACCCTGGAGACCAGAGAGAGGGAAAAGGTCGTATATGACCAGAGGTTTAAATGAGGCCAACAAGTGGTGAGGACAAAATAACAGCAACTACGACAAAAAGAATGTTGTCATATAAGCAAATAATTGTGTGATTCCTTGAACAGCAGCTGATTTATACCTTCCTAAACTCATGTTGCATTTCCTCCACCTTTCCCATGTATTCGGGAAGCAAACACTTTGCTCCCGGTGAAAGTCTAGGGTTTGTTGGACCCGTCCACCACCCCTCCTACTCACTCTATACGGACTTTCCTGCTCCTTGTCTTACATTGTTACCAGCAGCATTACAACCTGATCACGTGTAAAAGTTAAAATGCAAAAACTCTAGTCTTTTAAAATCAGTTACTCTAGCAAAATAAAAGTCAGTTAGCACGAAGGTACCTAGTTTTGACTCCTTAAGTAAATGACAAGACAGGAGAAAATACAGGAGAAGAACATTTCTATACGACTGCATGCTTTGAACAAGTAATGATGTACAAAGTTAAACTTGTTAAACTGCAAAAGTTCTGGTCTTTTTTCAAATCAGTTAGTTACTCTAACAAGACAAAAGCCTGCTAGCAAGAGAATCCTGCCGTCCTGCACAGTGCTCTTATTAACAGCAGAAGGAGATCAAACTCCGTCCCGGCTTTAACAATCAGCACAGAGGCAGCAGATTTCTGCCTGTTTCATCATTTAATCATCTGTAAAGAAGCTTTCCTTTGGCACACAGGGACCAATGGAACATGGAGGCAGCAACACAAAGACTGCTATAATATTAATATTCCTCTCTTGTCTGGTGTTTCTATTATCTTGACCACTCTCTGTAGCACCAGTGACAGATTAAACCTCAGAATCTTCTCAGAAATAGAAAGAAACTACCTGCTTTTGGGTCGATATTAGAACCGTCTTCCCAATATTAATCTTCCATCCATTCTCAAGGTCTACGTGTCAACTTTCCCATCATCTAAAAATCCTTTCTTTAAGGCTTCACTTTGGCCTTTTCTCCCAGCAGGTCATACATCAAAGAAAATACACGACTTGTTCACCAGAGGGCTTTACCAGAATCGCTCAGATCAATGATCATTTCTCAAAGCTACAACACTCGCAGATATTAACGGCGAGATGCAGCTTGACATTAATCATCACAGCCGTATCTATTTGTTCAGCTGCTTTTTTTTTTTTCTTTCCTTCCTCGAGGCATTCCTCAAGCAGCCATTACTGTAGCTTTGACCCGCCGGCAGGGCTGTGAGTGGCATATTAATAGTATATTAAGGTCAGTGGTCAGGCAGCTCGTTTTTCATCATGTCATATTAACCTTGTGGGTTTAAAAGGACCTCGGAGGCTTACGCTTGACTTAACTGAAGCAGGTCAACAATCCGCTGAAGCCGTGATTGATAAAACCAACATCAAGGAGGATTTTAATATGTTTCAGAAGTCAGTGAGGGGACATTTGATGAAAACATTGCACTTATTTCAGTACGTTAAAGGCCAATGGATTCTGGAGTCTACATGAAGGTCAACAAGGCTTCAACTGAGGGGTGTTAATGGGAGGATAATATATCCATGATTTTCTTTATGACTACAGAGAGGCAGGAAACATGGAGGCAGAAAGGAGATGATGACCAAAGGTTCTCTGTCGGGAATCAAACCGGTTGTGTTGCAGTTACATAGTACACGTTCCTCACTGATCGACCACCCTGATTAAAACCCAATATGGTACATGAAAGTTAATTTTTGTCCCTGAAAAAAGCAGTTTGAGATCAATCAATCAATCAATCAATTTTATTTATAAAGCCCAATATCACAAATCACAATTTGCCTCAGAGGGCTTTACAGCATACAACATCCCTCTGTCCTTTGGACCCTCACAGCGGCTAAGGAAAAACTCCCCAAAAAAACCCCTTTAACGGGGAGAAAAAATGGTAGAAACCTCAGGAAGAGCGACTGAAGGAGGGATCCCTCTTCCAGGACGGACAGACGAGCAATAGATGTTGTACAGAACAGATCAATATAATGAATTAACAGTAATCCATATGACACAATGAGACATAAGGAGAAACAGATATTATATTAATAATATGATTATATATGTATGTGACAATAATGTTATGTGTATAATAGTCCAGGTATGACTAATAGTAGCAGCAGCAGTGGGAGGCATCAGGCAGGACCACGGCAGCAGCACAACACCACACACCATCCAGGCACAGCTGCGACACAAGTTAACCTGAGAGACAGTGGAGCACAAAGGCTCCGGAGAACAAGCCGAGTTAGTGACATGCAGTAGGCCCGGGTTAGAGAGATGCATTAACAGGACATGAATACTAGCAAGGGAGAGAGAGAAGGAGAGAAGGGGCTCGGTGTATTATAGAAGGTCCCCCGGCAGACTAGGCCTATGTCAGCCTAACTAGGGGCTGGTCCAAGACAAGCCTGAGCCAGCCCTAACTATAAGCTATATCAAAAAGGAAAGTCTTAAGTCTAGTCTTAAAAGTGGAGACGGTGTCTGCCTCCCGGACCGAAACAGGAAGCTGATTCCACAAAAGAGGAGCCTGATAGCTGAAGGCTCTGGCTCCTGTTCTACTTTTGGAGACTTTAGGGACCACGAGTAACCCTGCATTCTCAGAGCGCAGTGTTCTGGTGGGATAATAGGGCACTATGAGCTCTCTGAGATATGATGGAGCCTGATCATGTAGAGCTTTGTAAGTTAAGAGAAGGATCTTAAATTCAATTCTGGATTTTATAGGGAGCCAGTGCAGAGAAGCTAAAACAGGAGAAATATGATCTCGTTTCTTAGTTCCTGTCAGTACACGTGCCGCCGCGTTCTGGATTAGCTGGAGATTTTTCAGGCACTTATTAGAGCTACCTGATAATAGGGAATTACAGTAATCCAGCCTCGAGGTAACAAACGCATGGACCAATTTTTCTGCATCTTTTAGTGACAGGATAGGCCTAATTTTCGCAATATTACGCAGATGAAAAAATGCAGTCCGAGACGTTTGTTTTAAATGGGAGTTAAAAGACAAATCTTGATCAAATATTACGCCGAGGTTTCTTACGGTGGTGCTAGAGCCCAGAGCAATGCCATCCAGAGAAACTATGTCATCAGATAAAGAGTTTCTGAGCTGTTTGGGGCCAAGAACAATAACTTCAGTTTTGTCTGAATTTAACATCAGGAAATTGGTGCTCATCCAGGTCTTTATATCTTTAAGGCATTTCTGAAGTTTAGTTAATTGATGCGTTTCTTCTGGCTTTATCGATAAATACAACTGTGTATCATCCGCATAGCAATGGAAATTTATAGAGTGATTTCTAATGATGTTACCTAAGGGAAGCATATATAGCGTGAATAGAATTGGGCCGAGCACTGAACCTTGAGGTACTCCAAAACAAACTTTAGTACGTGAAGATGATTCATTATGAATGTGAACAAACTGAAAGCGATCGGATAAATAAGATTTAAACCAGCTTAGTGCAGAACCTTTAAGGCCAATTGAATGTTCCAGTCTCTGTAGCAGAATTTGATGGTCAATTGTGTCAAATGCGGCACTAAGATCTAGTAAAACAAGTACAGAGACGAGTCCTTGGTCTGAAGCAATCAGAAGATCATTTGTAATTTTAACTAGTGCTGTCTCGGTGCTATGATGCACTCTAAATCCTGACTGAAATTCCTCAAATAAATTATTATCATGGAGAAAGTCACACAGCTGGTCTGCGACTACTTTCTCAAGGATCTTTGAGAGAAAGGGAAGGTTGGATATTGGTCTATAGTTGGCTAACACCTCTGGATCCAATGTGGGCTTTTTTAACAGAGGTTTAATTACAGCTACCTTAAAAGACTGTGGTACATAGCCCGTTAATAAAGATATATTGATCATGTCTAATATGCAAGTGTTAACTAAAGGTAAGACTTCCTTAAGTAGCCTAGTTGGGATGGGGTCCAATAGACACGTTGATGACTTGGATGAAGAAATGATCGAGGTCAATTGTTGAATAGAAATCAGGGAGAAGCAATCTAAATACGTATCAGCACTTATAGCTGTATCTGAAGGCAGATTAGTACTGTTAGACGGCAGGAGGTCATGAATTTTGTCTCTAATAGTTACAATTTTGTCATTAAAAAAGCTCATAAAATCATTACTGCTAAGGGCTAAAGGAATACAAGGCTCAATAGAGCTGTGACTCTCTGTCAGCCTGGCTACAGTGCTGAAAAGAAACCTGGGGTTGTTCTTATTTTCTTCAATTAATGACGAGTAATAGTTTGCTCTGGCATTGCGGAGGGCTCTCCTATATGTTTTTAGACTGTCTAACCAGATTAAACGAGAATCTTCCAGTTTGGTTAATCGCCAATTCCTTTCAAATTTTCGCGACATTTGCTTTAATTTTCTAGTTTGGGAGTTATACCAGGGAGCAAACTTTCTTTGCTTTGCGAACTTCTTTTTAAGAGGTGCTACGGAGTCAAGAATTGTTCGCAGTGAGCCTGCAGTGCTGTCGACGAGATGATCAATTTGGGAGACTTTAAAGTCAGTACGGGAAACCTCACTTACAGAGGGTATTAAATTTAACGCCGACGGAATCACTTCCTTAAATTTTGCTACCGCACTATCTGATAAACACCTAGTATAGTAACTGTTACTGAGTGGCGCGTAGTCAAGTAGACAGAAATCAAAAGTTATCAAGTAATGGTCTGATAGAGAGGGATTCTCTGGAAAGACCATTAAGTTATTAATCTCAATTCCATACGCCAGAACTAAATCGAGGGTGTGGTTAAAACGGTGAGTGGGCTTATGTACACTTTGAGTGAAGCCAATGGAGTCTAGTAAAGTGATAAACGCAGTAGCGAGGGAGTCATTATCAACGTCTACGTGAATATTGAAATCGCCTACAATAATAACTTTATCTGATTTCAGGACTAAACTGGATAAAAACTCGGAGAATTCAGATAAGAATTCTGAATACGGGCCAGGAGCACGGTACACTATAACAAATAGAAGAGGCTGCGAGGTTTTCCAGGTTGGATGTAAAAGACTAAGGACAAGGCTTTCAAAGGATTTATAATCTAGTTTAGGTTTAGCACTGATTAATAGACTAGAGTTAAAAATGGCTGCAACTCCTCCTCCTCGGCCGCTGCCTCGAGGAACGTGGGTATTATTATGACTGGGAGGAGTGGATTCATTTAGACTTACATATTCATCGTGACACAGCCAGGTTTCGGTGAGGCTGAGTAAATCAATATGATTATCTGATATTAATTCGTTTACTAACACTGCTTTGGAGGATAACGATCTGACATTTAACAGTCCACATTTAATTCTCCTGTTTTGTCTTTCTGTCACAGAAGAGGTTTTAATTTTAATCAGGTTATTATGTACAACTCCTCTATGTTTAACTTTATATTTAAATAATTTAGGAGGTCGGGGGACAGACACCGTTGGTATGACACTATGGGTGGGTGACTGCTCTAGAAGCTCAGAGAAGCGTTTTACACTGCGACTCTGATTCCTGGTCTCAACTCTGTGTTGTCTGTGATCATAAACTTCTTAACTCAAGGTTAACGTACTAGCTTTTTACACTGCTTTCAACATCATGTCATAGTCTTCCTCAGTGTACAGTTCAATAATTCCCCATTCTCAACTCAAGGTCCACTTACTCACCTGTTCTGGAGCTTTCAAGCGAATCTCACGGCCTTCATCAGCAGATGGAGTTAGCCATGAGGAGGAGTTTGGCAATTAGCTCCCGAAAAAGCTAACGAGTGGACCTTGAGTTTACAATGGTTTTGTTAAAATAATGTAATAATTTCCCTAACAGTCTCAACTCAAGGTCACCTTCTGGGGCTTTTGAGCAAATCTCATGGCCTTCATCAGCAGATGAAGTTTATAATGAGGAGGAGTTTGTCAATTAGCTCCCAAAAAATGCTAATAAATGGATCTTAGTTTAAGATTATTTTGTTAAAATGGTGCAAAGATTAAAAAAACAGCCTCTATTCAAGGGCCACTTACTCACTTGTTCTGGAGCTTTCAACCGTATCTCAAAGTCTTCATCCAAAGATGGAGTTAGCAATGAGAAGGAGTTGGTCAATTAGCTCAAAAAAAGTTAGTAATTGGACCCTGAGTCAACATTATTTTGCTAAAATAGTGTAATATTTTCCATAACAGTTTCAATTCAAGTTCCCCTTACTCACTTGTTCTGGAGCTTTCAAGCATATCTCACAGTCTTCATCCAAAGATGGAGTTAGCAATGCAGAGTTTGTCAATTAGCTCCCAAAAAAGCCAATATTGGACCTCAGGTTAAGATTGCTTTGCTTTAGACATGTAACAATTTTCAGTCTCAACTCAGCGTCCATTTACTCACTTGTTCTGGAGCTTTTGACTGTATTACACTGTCTTCATCAGTAGACATAGTATGAAATGTAGTTAAAAGCACCTTTAAAAAGACAGTAAGTTCTCTTTAAATTCAGATTATTTTGTTTAAGAACTGTAATAATCTACAGAATTAATCAAGGTTCACTTAATGAGGACCATGAGATGTGGTTTTAATCTAGTTAAAAGTCTAGTAAGTGAACCTTTAATTTACTGAAGATCCCTCGTCCATGTTGGCAGCAGATGTTGACCGCTGCTTTAACAAACTATGAAGCACAAATTTGAGTTTAGGTCTTTTAAACTGCTGTCTCCAAAGTTAAGAAGGATCTCTTAAGTTCAACTTTGATCAAAATTCAAAACAACAATCCGGTGACTCTGATGTGGCCTTCTCTGGTGTCAAATAACATCTCATTCTCACTCTATCTGCACAGACATGAATATTTAGAGTGTCAGATTTCTGTTTTGCAATCTTCTTGATAACTGGTGAGCTTGCCCAGCCTGCGGCCTTGTATCAAAATCAAATATCAGTCTGGACCCGGAGGCAGAGCTATTAGATTAGCTCTGCTAATAGGCTAGAGCCCACGTTCAGAAGACAGGATATTCACTTAGGCATTTACAGCCCTGACTCCTCTCTTTCCCTTAAGCTCTGGCGGGGATGAATCGTCCCTCATCGAGGCTTGCTGTCATGAGCCAAATAGGCCTGCAGAGTGTCCGATTTCAGAGACGGATGGACAGAGTGTCCATTTGTCCCTGAAGGTCTACATCTGTCCATTCGCTCCATGAAGACATGCAGACAGTTAGACTGATGCATCCACTGAGGATGATATTTATTATACATAGATTATGTTTCGGTCTTTGTCATCCACTTCTGATGTGATGGATGTAATGCAGTTTGTTTCATTGTGTATTGATCATACAGCTGACCGATACTACCTCAGTTATTGATGGGAAGACCTGAACTGTATAGGAGTCCATTTCTGCCCATCGAGTGATGATGAAAATAAATAAGTGAATACTGTAAGTCATTATAAAGAGAAACTTTATTTTAGTGACTGACTTATCTCAAAATAATGACTCTGTATCTCAAAATAATGTGAAACTTTCTCCAAAACCTGATGCCTGACCTCATGCCTCAAAATAATGAGAAACTTTATATAATAAGAAACTTTGTTAATGAGAAACTGTCTCAAAATTATAACTGGCTTATCTCAAAATAATGAAAAACCTGTTTAAAAAAAGAGTGTGTCTCAAAAAAGTGAGAAACTTTCACAAAATAATGTCTTAGTATCTCAAAACAATGAGAAACTTTCTTACAATAATAACTTACTTATTTAAAAATGATGAAAAAAAACCTCAATTAATGAAAAACTTTCTGAAAATAATAACTGACGTATCTCAAATATAAGGAGCAGCATTCCAAAATAATGACACAGTATCTCAAAACTTTATATAATAAGAAACTTTGTTAATGAGAAACTGTCTCAAAATTATAACTGGCTTATCTCAAAATAATGAAAAACCTGTTTAAAAAAAGAGTGTGTCTCAAAAAAGTGAGAAACTTTTTCAAAATAATAACTTTGTGACTCTAAATAATGAGAAACTTACAATAAGGAGAAACTTTCTCAGAATGATAACTGACTGTGTCTCAAAAAAAATGAGAAACTTTCTTAAAGAAATAACAAATGTTCTCAAAATGATAACTATCTCAAAAAAATGAAAACATTCTCAAAATATTGACTTTGTGTCTCTAAATAATGAAAAAGGTGCTCAAAAAGCAAGTGAGTGTCTTAAAATAGTGAGAAACTTTCTCAAAATAACAACTTTGTAGCTCAAAATGAGATACTTCTTTAAAATAATAACTGACATCTCTAAATAATGAGCAGCATTCTTAAAATAATGAGAAACTCAAAAATCATGAGAAACTTTCTCAAAATGAGAAACTTTTTTTGAAACAATTGACTTATCTCAAAAATAACGAGCAGCATTCTCGAAATAACGACACTATTTTGAGATATCAAGTCATTGTTTTGAAATAATGAGAAACTTGCTCAAGTTAAGTTAGTGTCATAAATAATAAATAAATAATAACAGACTTATCTCAGAATATTGACTCTGTATCTCAAGATCATGAGAAACTTAAAATAATGAGAAAGTTCTCAAAAATGAGTTAGTCATTATTTTAAGAAAGTTACTTATAATTTTAAGACACTTAGTATCTCTCTTAAAAACAATGACTTAGTATCGCTTCTCCTTATTTTGAGATAAGTTGTTATTTTGAGATACTAACTACTGTTGAGAAAGTTTATCTTTATCTTGAAATGCTAACTTGAAATTTTCAGATACGTAAGTCATTATTTTGGTAAGGTGTTCCATTATTTTAAGATTCTAACTTATTCTAAAAAAACATTTCTCATTATTTTGACACTAAGTGACTATTTTGAAAAGGTTTCTTGTTAAAATGTATTAATAATAATAATAATGATGGCAGAAATGGGCTTCCACAGACTTGAATCTTATTTGCACCGGAGTAAAAAATATATACTTATGATACTATAATGTGTTTTATCACCATTATTTTTAGTTACACCCTGAGGGGATGATGCTCTCATATGTGCTGTCATTTATTGTCTTTTAATTGCTCTTATTTTCCAGTCTTATGTGTGTTGTAATGCATGTCTTCTTTTTATTCCAATAACTTTGAACTGCCTTTGTGTTTGGAGGGGGCTCTACAAATAAAGTTGCCTTACTACACCTTTGGAATTCAGTGCAAAAACATAGATTTTGATTATTTTTTATATTGAGAGTGTCAGCTACGAATACAAACTTTCAGCCATCTGAACCTAATGTGTGAAAAGCAGTGACCCTCTAAAACTGCAGTGTAGTCTCGGGTCCATTTCTGACGTCCTCCTCTCACGTTTAATCATCATCATCAGGCTGGAATGTATTTACATTTTTAAATCTGGATTTGGGTTGGAATCAAATTGGATTTTTTCAGGGCTGAGATGAACATGTTTTACAACAGCCAGGAGCTCTTTAAACAAACCTGCTCTACAGCGCTGCCTTCAGTTTATCAGTGAATCTACAAAACCATGACTAAGCAGTAAACTGAATTAATACAGTTTTCAAATAAGTGTTAGTTGGATGTGTTACAGATTCTAAAAAACGAGTCTCTTAAAAAACAAATTAATGTTGATGATAAACGGTTGATGCCGCTGCAGCTGTCAGAAACAGCCCTTACAAGCAACTCAATAATGCTGATATTTCTTTTCTTTTTCCTCACTACTTTAGCATAATTATTCCTGGGTTAACATGCTGTCAGGTCAGTATTACTTTACGGTCTGGACCTCTGTGTATTTGTGTAACTTTGAAAAGGTCTGGCCCCACAGAGATCTGTAGGACTGCTCTACAGCGATAAGTCCGTCTTGGTTTTACTCTGAGTCTGCTGTTAAGGAAGATTAGACCAAAACAAACTACTCTGAAGAAAGAACCAAAAAAAAGAAAGCCAATCTAGCTCAAAGCTACCTTTGAACCAACAGCTGTGTTTTCATGGTGATAATCACGACACTTGTTTATAACTAACTGAAAAGTACAAAAACATGGCTCAAAATCTGCGGTTTGCTGGAGTGTTGTGGCCGAGTTTATTTAAGGGTAACATCTCAGCATCTCAGTAAAATCTCTGCGTAGCTGCCACAGAAACATGACAGATGGAAGCAGCTTTGTCACTCGTTCTCATTCCAAAGGCGTCAAATACCGTCGCTTTGTTAGTGATTTCTGCGTCACACACTGACAAGAGAAGCCATCGTTTTGCGGCACTGTGATGCGTGGGGGGGGGTGGAGCCTATCCCAGCTGACACTGGGTGAGAGGCAGGGTTCACCTGGACAGGTCACCAGACTATCACAGGGCTGACACATAGAGACAGACAACCATTCACACTCACATTCACACCTACGGACAATTTAGAGTCACCAATTAACCTGCATGTCTTTGGACTGTGGGAGGAAGCTGGAGCACCTGGAGGAAACCCACGCTGACACGGGGAGAACATGGAACACCACTGGAAAACAACCCACTTTAAGGAGCTGGAAACTCCCTATAGGGTGGGTGGGGTGGTGGGTGGGTCCAACAAACTCTGGACTTTCACCTTGGAGCCTGGTGTTTGCTTCTGTAAGAATTTTGAGCCAACACATTATGTTTTTTTCTAAAGCTAACCATGTGCTTTTGTTGCAAAAGGAAATAATAATAACTGTACATTTCCTGTAGAAACGGAGTGTATTTGGGGAGAAACAATGCATGCAACTGACATGAACTGACACAGCGTCCCAGAAAACCAACAGCAGACACACCCAGCATGTCTAGCACATCACATGCAGACGTCAAAAGTCCACTGAATGAGCTGCGATATGTGACGAGTCGAGAGTGAGAATGTGTTGGCTTTGTCCTGATGTCTGACTCTTTGTTAGATATAAATTACAGTCAGATTGTCCTTGTGAACCAGACATTTGTCTGTAATGTAAGCCAAGCTATTGTGAACATTTAAAATGCCAGTCTGGTTAATGAGGCTGCTGAAGAGCCTGTGAGAGAAACACTTCATCACTCACACTGACGTCTGACTCTGGGCCCCATGTGGCGAGCTGTCCTTGGTGCTGAAGTGTGATTTTAGCTGGGGGCTGTTATGCAACTACGATTGTATTTTACTTTCACAATGAATTTTACATTGTCTTTCAAGGACAACTTTTTTTTTTTTTTTACCTTTTCTTTTGTGCTGCAGTACAAGTTGTTATTGTGCAGTCAGTGGTTTGGGGACCTGGGGACAGACTCGACAAACTGAATCCTGAGGCTAGTAACGTGGTGGGGGCGGAGCTAGACTCTCTGATGGCAGTGTCAGAGGGGAGGACACAAGTCAGGTTTCCATCCGAATGTCTCGAAATTTTTGAGCGAATTCAGTGAAAATGTGCAAAAAGAAAATGCGACTTTATGCCCGTTTCCATTTGTTATTATTTTGCGATTATTGAGAGGAGAGTGCGCCATGAGATGACGTCATCAGAGAGCGTCTCTCTGCCACAAAACAAACAACACACTCGGCTGACAGTCAACAACTGATCATGGACAGATTCCTGATCGACCTGTCGGCGTTTGGAAGAACTCTGGTCACCATTTTGTCAGCATTCACCGTGTACCGAGCCATCCTGAGGAAGAGACGACAAGGAAGAATTTTAATGTTAAGAGTACTGTTGGAAATAGCTGGAAGGAGACCACCGTGTACCACCAACGTATACGTGTGACGTGATATCCGGTCCAGTCATCGTTTATCCGCAAAACCTGTTTCCATAGCAAAAAGTCGTACTTTCCTTTTATAGATACGCAGACAAATCCACCCCCTCCAAGCATAAAAACTTTTTTGCAAATTTTTGGCCTTTTTTCGAACTTTCCATTAATGTTTATTTTCGCTATTTTCGAAAATTCGAATGAGAATAGGTGGATGGAAACCCTATTACTGTCTGAGATACGGGTCATCTTGGACAATGTCTCCCACCCTCTCCACAACGTGCTGGAGCACATTCAGTGGCAGACTCAATCCCCCAAGATGCACCACAGATTGCCACAGGAAGTCATTCCTGCTGATTGCCATCAACCTGTACGACTCCTCCCTCAGAGTGTCGGCTGCTCTGAGTCAGTAAACTGGCATCAGACTTTTTTAAGCTACTGCATTTACAATTCATATTTATCTATATTATTGAACCACCACAATATTTTTCACCTCTTGAATGTATATATTAATTCGACATACAATGCACATAACTGCACATGTTCCTTATGTTTACTTTAATTCTATTGTTTTATTCTATTGATGTATATATTGTATTTAACTTTTCAGACTTACAGCCTCAGCACAGTGATGATATATATTTTATTTTAATATTTATTTATTTTTTATATCTTAAGTACTGATTAACACTCGTAGCATAATGCACATTTTATTTCTATTTTATTTTAAAAATAAAAATAAAGTAATGAGAAATTCTCTCAAAATGAAATACTTTTTAAAAATAATAAGTGACTTAGCTCAAAGTAACGACTTAATATCTCAAAATAAGGAGAAACCTTCTTTAAAAAATGACTTCATGTCTCTAGATAATGAGAAACTTCCTCAAAGTAATAACTTACTTATCTGAAAATAATGAGAAACTTTAAAAAATAATAATAATAACTGCAGCATAATGCACATTTTATTTCTATATTATTTCATTGCTTAAATTTACATACTTTTAGTTCATACTCTTATTCTGACTTCTTATAAGTCTCCATTCTTTACATCGCAGCGACTGTAACGAATCAGAATTTCCCCTCGGGGATCAATAAAGTATTTCTGATTCTGATTCTGCAGATATCTTTGACAGGTTCCAAGCCATCATCGATCAAAATGAGGAATAATTTAGTGTCATTACATAACTCCTGACCTCATATAATAACAACCCAAAAACATTAACTGTGATTGGTCATAGCTGTGAGAGGGTATAGTCATGGAGGAAGTGGCTACTGGTCACACTTCCTCTAGCTGAGTATGGTTTCTGTTTTCATACTACTGTAGCAGTGATGATGCATCATGTTTAGAAATTAGCTGGCAGCACGTCACAGGAGGATTCATTTTAATTGTTGTTGGGAAGTTTTAAACAATGGGCCTTATGCAGGGAACAATGTATGAACACATTTTATTCTTATTTTTGTTCATATCTACAATTTGTGTGTATTTTGTTGGTACACATTGATTTCTGTGACTCGCCTATGTTTTCTTATTTTTGCTCTTCTCTTAGGTAAGAGGAAATTTAACGAGTAGTTAAAAGCACTTTTACCAAGAAAGGAAAAAAATAATCTCATCTTCACAGTCCATGAATTGATGTTGAATGTAAGGACACAAAAGTTTTAAATCTGAGGAACATAAAAAATATATAAAAATCATATAATCAAATTTAGAGTGTTATGTTTCAGAGTAATTATAATGACTGGATTATTACATTTTGCATGCTATAGAAATATACTTGGTCCATTGATCCCAGTTACTCTAATTTCAGTTACTGTGCGTCCCTTTGCTGACCAGAGCTCGAATGTAACTAAGTTCATGTACTCAAGTACTGTACTTAGGTACAAATTTGAGGTACTTTTACTTTACTTCAGCATTTTAATCTCATGCCATTTTCTGCTTCTACTCCACTACACTTCAGAGGGAAATGTTTTTTTTTTTTTACTCCACTACATTTATTTGACGACTTCAGTTTCTAATTGAAAATATTAAAAGGTTTCAAATGAAAGGTTCCAGTTTCTCATGTATACTTTAAGGATTTGCTGCTGCTTTTTAAAATTGTTTTAATTTATGAAATTGATTTTAATTTTTCTGCACTGAGCACTTTTATTTTCAACACTAAACACATCTCCCTGATTGAACTTACTTACTTTTACTTAAGTAATGTTTTCAAAGCAGGAGTTTTACTTGCAACAGAGTATTTTTACAGTGTGGTATTAACACTTTTATTTAAGTAAAGGATATAAATACCTTCTCCAACTCTGCAGCTGATGCTACTTTTACAGCATCACCAAATGTTTTGTCATTGCTGGTTTTTAATTTTCTGTAACATCAGTACTGACACTCTGGAAAATAATTTATTTAAAAACACATCGGTTTCACTACTACAGAAGTTGTTCTTCTTCTTGCAGCCTTTTTTGGTGACATATCTCCAATTCTTGATTGTATGCCAGAGCATCAACACAAGGTACAACAGCTGTCCTTATACAGTGTTTAGGGGGTGTCACCTGTGCTAAGAGGTGATTCATCATTCAGCACAGCTGGGTAAGAACAGATCTGGATGGTAAAGAACGTTTGTTGGATCTGAAGCTGACTTCTTTAAAACAAATAAACAGATAGATAATAATAATAAGAGAAAATAAAAGACATATTTAAAAGAATGTTGCTGCATGAGGCCCAGTGTTTCATTTTGTTAGAAGATAATCTGATGTTTTGTTTGTAAAATCTGCAGAAACGTAGCTCACATATTTGGTTACTTTTCCCCACTGGTAACTCAGCTGTTCAATAGTAAAATGATGATGCTACGGGCCCTCTGAGGGCCCCTCAAGGACCCTTGAAGGTCCCTTGTGCTCACTTTTGGAACTGCTGATGTAGCTCTGCGATGTCTGTGTTGCTGGAGTCACTGCAGCAGTTCAGGAACATGTTGTTGCTACATCATTTTAGTAGCACTACTATTATTATTTTTGAGCTGTGTCAAATGAATATTTAGATATAAAGTGGGTAACTTGTTGTCATTGTTGCTGACTTATTGTTTTTTTAAATTTGTAGTTTCCTTTTCTTTTTGTTTTTTGTTTCCTTTTGCCATGGATGTTTAATTACATGCTTGTTTTACATGAATATGTAATGTTTGCTTGTGTTGACCCAGGGCTGCGATCACTTATTTAACTTCACCCCAGGAGAAATGTTTGGCGACTTAACAGCTAAACTGACCTTTTCAGAGCTTTTTGAAATAAAAAACCTCAGATGAGGGGTTCTTAATATTTTAATTACTGGGTGGCATCTTAGGGAGACAGCATATGGTGGAGGGTCACACACTTGTTACACAGCCAATGTAACATATTAGTTTTAATACATTTTGGACTCCACATCAGCCCCAATAACCACAAACCATGCCTTTCCTTCATCTTTGATAGATGCTTGGAATAAAATCAATGTAAGACCTATATTTTTTAAAAGCTTATTTGGGGCTTTTTGCCTTTTAATTGATAGGACAGCTAAGTGTGAAGGAGGGAGAGAGAGAGGGTAGGACACGTTGCGAGGGGCCACAAGCCAGACTCGTGCCCGGGCCACAGCAGCAAGGACTGAGCCTCTGTATATGGGGCGCCTGCTCTAACCACCAAGCCACCGATGCCCCAAGGCCTATATTTAAATAACATCTTTGCTTCTTTTCAACAGTTGCCTGGACAATATGCCCTACCTCAGAAACACGTCTGTAAATATCTTCAGATCAACAAACATATGTTGTATGTATCATATGTTTGTTGATCCTGAAAAAGGCCCAAAGGCCAAAATGTTATTAAAATGAAAGAAATGCATATGGAGCCAGAGTGTGCCACACTTGTTGTCTACAGTTAAGTCTACAGCCAGTGATCAGCACCTCATTACAGCTGAATCCAAATGTCCACCCTCTGGACTTGTGGACTGAACCCTCACAGACTTCAGTTTTACGTTGTGTGATGCATTTACTGTCATCACGTAGAGTCTGCGAGGGCGGAGACTGATGGATTGTTTTACTCTTTGCCTTGGAAACGTTCAACTATCGTTGCTGTCATATTCATAACCTCCTGAGACCCTGTGTCCTCATATGAGGACATCACATTTTAGGTTTACTGCACCTTATATTTCATTCTACTTGACTTAGACCTGTTGTCCTCATTTGTGGACACTTTTGTGCCATCTAGTGGTACTGAGAACACAATACACTAATCCATGTAAAAACAAGATGGCTGCCATCTCTGCCAAGTCAGTGTGCAGCTGATCCCGACACAAAAGTGGACAAGGTCCAAAACCTGATCACATGTTATGGCTGAAACTTGTTTATTTATGATTAGTGACATTTGTAGTTTGATATGGCAACAAATTTGACCAATTTTAGCAGCAGTGACAAGCTAAGACGAAAGCACTTGTTTGAAGACGTTGGGACTTTATTATTGTTAACAATGTTTAGTTTTTAATACTTATCAGGGTCTACTGATCCAAAATAACAAGGAGAGATTAAAAATGCATACCAAACAAAAGTTCGGGTCTCAGGAGGAGAAATATGTCGTATAAGTCCTCATAACGATAGGTCCTGAACTTTGACCCTCTTACTAACAAAACAAAATGACATTCACAGCTCTGATGTTATTTTGCAATCAGTAATAGCTGCATACATTTTGAATTCTCACATATTATATTCACAAAAGTGAAGTTAAAGTGCGTGGTTGCCTGTTGTGGCATTGATTGTAGACAACAAGTGTCGCACACTGTGGCTCCATATGCACGTCTTTTATTTGATGACGTTTTGGCCTTTGGGCCTTCTTCATAACCAACAAACATATGTTCATGTATGTATCATGTTTTCTGATCTTGAAGAAGGCCCAAAGGCCAAAACGTCATCAGAATAATACTATGAAGCCACAGTGTGCGACACTTGAATCTGCTGCCAGTGATCAGCACCTCATTATAATTATTGGTGTGTGTTACTTTTGTATTTTAAATGCCTGATGAAGCATAGCATTTATTTTATGTATATATTTTTATCCATATATTTGGGAGGCTGCGTCCCCCACAGTATATGTTATAACTACTACCTGGTCTGGACCCTGAAAAGAGTTGTTGCTACCATGTTAGAGGACAAATAAATAAGTAAAAAGGTGTTTTTCAGATCTAACTTTTATGTACTTTCACAGATGAGTTCACACTCTTAAGTTTGACTTTGTTTAAGTTGCTCTCCACATTTATTTTTGGTTGTGGTTGGCCCTCTTCAGAAGAGAACTACTGAAATCCGTCCAATCAGGCCAGCTTCCAGCATGTCAGCCATTGTGAAAGCAGATGAGTTGCTGCTGTCAGCCAATCAATGTCCAGCACCGTGAGGACTGTGCCCTCACCTTCATTCAATTTAAATCATCCTCCACCATTCATAAAAGCAGGACTTTAAATGTGATAAGGCTGCAGAGAGCAGATAAGATAAGAACACCGTGGACTCACTGGTCCATCAGACCTGTTCACGCTCTCACCTTCACGTCAGCGGTACATTTACCTGCTCTGCGCCTTGGAAGCAGATCCGACAGCTGGGAGTGGGGATGCAGGTCTCGCTGCTGCAGTTTGAATGCATCGCCTGCTCCTTGCACGATGTGCCCCCCACCGCCCCGTCCTCACTGGAAAAATTCCCCCCGTTGTTCCCCTCGCTGTTCCCCTCGCATGCATCCCTGCAGCTCCGGCCCTCCCGGCAGCCCTCTCCGTCCTCTTCCTCCTCTCCCTGCTCTGCCTCGTCCTCATCGTCGGGGTGCCGACGTCCTTGGGAGCCGTGCGGTTCGCCTTCATCCCAGGTGTGGCGGTGGGTGACGGCAGTGCCTCCCCTCGCCTCCCCACAAGCCGGAACCGCCTCTCCCTCCTCTGTGCTCATAATAAAATGAAAAGTCGAAATAAAATTGCATAGATGCCACCCGACAGCTCACACGGTATCCTCCACCACTGCGACGCAGGGATGTGATGCAGCCTTTAGGCTCCCAGATCACGGCGCTGTCGGCGGATGTGCCTCCGCTCCGTGGATACCGAACCGAGCCGTGCTCCTGTAGCCGAACCTATGGTGTGGCAGCCTGGCAGAGCTGCGGATCAGCGGCCGGATCCCCCCGGTTCTGCGGCCCGTCGGTCGGCTGGAACCGCCTCATGCGCTCCGGAGACCCGGGGAGCATTTCCAAGCAGCCTCCATGCATCGCAACGGGACTCAGCCGTCCTGAAGCGCCGGATTCCCCCTCTCTTCCTCTCCCCTTCCTCCTCCTCCTCCGCCTCTTTAGTCCCCACCGAGGATGCTGACAACTGCACAGCAGCGGCGGGGTAAGGAGGACCGTGCTCCAAACGGGACAAACCCGGGTTGAACCCCCCCCCCTGGTGTAGCCGAGCGTTCACCCTGCTGAGGGGCTCTTGAGCAACAATCCTCAGCTCCAAGTTCTCTGATGAGTCCTGCGCTCTCAGGAAGCAGAAAAGACCATTTCCCCGGGGAGATGACCAATCAATCACATTATTATCCCATTAATATGATGGAGGAGATAACTTTCCAGACCCGTGCACGCACTACTTCTGCACAGCCGGCTGGAAGGAAGAGATGAGCTGCATCATATTCACAGCAGCATCAGCATCAGCAGCCCGGTCAGTCCGCCCGCCTGCCACAGAGAATACTTTATGTGGTGAGATGTGGAGACCCGCAACACCCTCCCCGTGTTAAAGGGGTCACCTGCTGGGTTACAAATGCCATCATTATCGAGGGTGGGGGCTTAAAGCTCTCTGAATTTTAAAGAGGCACCTCAGCCTATAAATGATGGAGCTATTAACTCCCTGGAGCCTGTGGTTCTCTGAGGGTGGCTGATGGAGAATTTAGGGGTCCGCTAAGGGGGTCTGCGAGTACATAACACATCATGCTTAGCAAATTTAACTTCAATGCAATTAATGAAATGCAAAATCTGTATCGGCTCCTATTGGTGGCTTCTGCCTCGTTACTTTGGTCACAGGGTTTATGGAGGTCTTGGTGCAGATGAGGGATCACAGGGGTCCTGAAGGGGTCACGGTGTTTCTTTAAGGGGCTCTGGCTACTTAAGAGGCTCCAGATGGTGTTCCTGTGGTCTTTGATGGGGTGAGAAAGATTCTTTAGAGGTTCTGTGGGTAATGACGGGGGTTCTAGGTTTCCCTAATGTAACTGGGAAGTTTCTTCTGAGGGGTTTTAAGGGTCCCTGATGTGATCACATGGATCTGAGAGTCTCTAAAGCTACATTTTCTCTCCTCCTCCCTCTGCCCGCTAAGGTTGGCACTTATATAACAGCAGCATGATCACTGGTTAGAAAGAGCAGCCTTTAATGGTCCAGTGTAGGATTCAGGGGGATATACTGGCAGAAATGGATTATAATAAGAATATTTTCTTAAGTGCATAATCTAAGAATGAGCCTGAAGGAGGTGTACGCCACCTCCAATGGCAAAGTTGTGATCTATAAAAACAGACATGATGTGAGAAACTTTGATCCATGCTTATGAGCATTCTAGAGATGGGAGATTGGCGATGCAGATGGTGCGGTGCAAACCAAAGAAAATGTCTAATATTTTTTGGCACACACCATTTTTGGCTTTTGTCCGTACGTACATTTTTTATTATGAATCCTACGCATTGCTTGTCTGTTTGTTTTCGAGAGAAAGAGACGACTGGTAAAAACCTCCTGAACAGCAGGATCTTAAGTTATCAGAGAAAAAAGGAGAGCACAGACTGGCAGGTGCTGGGCTAATGTCTAGGTGACTGTCTCTGACATGCCAAACAGTACCGGAGAAGCACTGATTTATAACATGAACTACTTTATTCTGTGTTTTTACTGGTTTTAATCACCTGGTTGGTGTGTTTTGGAGAGGAACAGACCTCTGTGGATAATTCAGCTCATAATAAAAACCTCTTGAACACCCGAGGAACTCTAACCAGGAGAAGTTTCAGCTGGTTTAAATCTGCAATCCTCACCACCACTACATGTCACTAAATCTCCCTAAATCTTACACACTGCTCCTTTAATAGCCAGCAGTGCTTCAGGACACTTGAAGTGCTTCTGAGTGAAACACTCCTCCAAATCAGCAACAACAGCTCTGAAGGGGATCACAAACGAAATTAGTCAAAGCATCTAATTTTATCAAATAAGGCCTGCTGTCACTGCTGGTTTAAATCAGTGGTTCTCTAAATGTGGTTATGAAGGTGTTCCTCTGCCTCCAAACAAACAATTTCATTATCAATCTAATCTTTAATTTTCAGATAACTTGCCTAATACAAAAAAGGCAGAGATCACAAAAGAAAAAATGTTTATTTTGCCCAACCAAAGGTAACAAATAAAAAGGTATTTAGTTTTTGATGGCACAGAAATTAACAGAGGGAGCAAAACTTCAAATTTAAGAAGCTGTAACCAGTTATTTCTCTTTTTTCCTCATATTATTCAATTAATAATTTCAGTCAATTCATTGTGTCAAGACAGTTAAACTGTACAACTCAGTGACCAATTAAATCTTCCAATATGCGCCAAAGTCTTAAAAATAACAGTTATATAAAATGTCATTTGTGCCCTGCAGATGTTTTAGTAACAGTCTGATATTACTGATTTCCCCAGTTGGGTAAGATAAGAAATGATTATTGCTCCAAAACAGTTGTAATTAAAGCATATTTGACTGGAGCAGCATACTTCTATGTAGCTTTTACTTACAGGTAAGAAAGGGTAAGGAAACAAATTCCATTCACTTGAGAAAAAAACTTGCTTTGTTTTTCTGAATCACAAAATGATCTCAGAATTCTGATAAAAGTTTTATAGAATAAAAACCGCTCTTGCTCTTCTAAACTAATACGAGTATTATCGTTATTCAGAAAAACAAAAGTACAAATGTTCCCCAGACTTGATTTGCAACCTGATTTGAAAAAAAATCAACTGAAAAAGTTTTTCTTTAAGGTCCAGTGTGTAGGATTTAGTGGCATCTAGCAGTGACTCTGCAGATAGCAAAACTCCTCACAACTACGGCCGATGCAAAAACGCCAATGACCATACCTAGATGTTGGTGAGGATTCTCAGCCATCCAGGTCATGGCAATCTTAAGTGCTATATTGTGGGCAATTACTTGAGTTTCTTGAAGGCATTTCAGCTCTCATCAAAGAGGCTTCTTCAGTTCTAACCAACTGTTAACAACAGTCAACAAGTCACAAGCTTTAAACCCTGTGTGGTGTGAACCCTCACAGAGTCAGATGTGTAACGCTGTCAAACTAGAACGACTGTCGTTCCAGTGTGACGTAGATAGGTATCTATCTACGTCACACTGGAACGACAGTCGTTAAACAGTGAAGGTGGCCTACGACACCACTTATCACCCACCTATAATGCGGTCCTGAGATCCCTCCTCGGATGGCTTAACACCCATTTACACCTGGACCCATCTAACCCTAACGACACATATGTTGGCCAGATGGGTCAATGACTCACATGCGACCCTAACGACTCGTAAGGGTTCACACCCACACAGAGTTTGAAGTGACTCTGCACCAGTACGTTAGAACTGAAGAAGCCTCTTGGATGAGATGTAAAATGTCCTCAAGAAACTCAAGCTTTTTAAGTCCACTTGCCTATGATATGGCACTGAAGACCTTATCGAAAGCAAGTGTTTGGTTTGTCCACTCTGGGCTGCTGTAAAGCAACATGGTGGACTCCATAGAAGAGGACCCACTCCACACGTAGATATAAACAGCTCATTGTAAGGTAACAAAACACCATCATTCTTAGTTTCAGAATCAGTTGTAGTTTCAGGTGACTGCACACGAATGACAGTATAGTTGTGAATATTATATTCCATTTCTGTTGATATATCGCCCTTAATCCTACACACTGGACCTTTAGGTGAATGCATTACCCTGCGTAAAAAGCAAACATGTAACAGCAGAGCCCACCTTAAGATCTGGAATCTGACTTTCATCTGAGCTGATTTTAAATGTTTCAGGAAATCAAGTTTAATACAAGTCTTTGGAGCGTTTGTATCCCCTCGCACAAGCATTTCTCACCTAACTCCACCCACATTTTAAGATGGATGGACCAAATATCCAGGAAAGCGCAAAGACAGCAGAAGAGGACTTCCTAAATGGATCAGTAATTCAAGCTCATTATTATTTAACTCGTTACAATCCAGAGTGCCTGCCCATCCAAGCCTCTTTATGTTTGCCATGCACCTGTTTCTGCACATTTTGAGCTAACTTAGTTTTCTCACTTTTCTCTTCTGACAGTTTCCCTCCATTTCTCTTTCTTATGGACCAAAGATTCAAAACACAGGGCCTTTGCTAGCCGCACTGCCTTCATCTAATCTTATGACGGGAGGGTTGCCAGTTTAAATCCCCAGACTGTGTGAATGAGTAATGATTTGCCCAGCATAACAAACCCTCCTGAGGAACCCCGAAAAGGACATTCAAGCCTCAGATAGTCCAGATCTGTGTGTGATGGAAGAAGAGTCTGACTGTGCGAGTTTAAATCTCATCTGGGAATTTGTTGAAAGGACAGTGGTGCTGCAAGATCAACAACTCTCCCCTGAATGGAATAGAAATGCAGGTTAAGGTAGTCTGAAATGTACAGAAGTGTCCACACTTTGGCTTCAGAAAAGAAAAATGTCTAAATTACTGCCATGACCTCGTGTCTTATTCTCAACCTCCAAATGGACCCGATAATAAAGTTGGAGGAGCCTCGGCCGGTGAATTATTTGTCGGAGGAGACTGCTTTTCCAAGAAGAATCTTCTCTCTTTTTTTCTTTTGAGGATGTCTATTGCTTTCCGGGGAGCGGGCCAGTAATGGACTCTAATGCAGCAAAGGAAATTATCCACTCATGTCCAATCACTACCTACGAGGCACCGATCAATACCAGGTCCCCAGGGCTCAGAGGGAGACCGGGCTCGTGCTGAGAGCATGGAGGGCCGGGTGCACTGCTTTGTTTTGTTTAGGAGGGGTGAGTGAGATGGACTGTCTCTGAATTTACTTTTGGATTTTACCTTCTGTCTGATGGTGTGGCGCCCATTCATCTAATACATATTTAAAGGACCTCTGTTATAGGAATTAAGGATTTACTCCTCTAATACAGGGCATACGACATCAAATCAACAATGTTTAATAAGACAAAGTAAGACTTGTCTTGGAAGAACAATTTTGGCAAGTCACCGTTTGTCAGGAGTTTATGAGTTGTAATTACACGCTTTATTATTGGTTAATAAATTATTCAGTAATGCTCGATACATCAGTTATAAGCCATTTATGAGAACAGGTTTTATACAGCCAGGCTGTAAAAATGTCCTTCACTGTCTTCACTTAGCAACGTTAAAATGCCACCAGGTCTCACTCCGAAGCTGTCGAAATCAGGTGCTTGGTCAGTGACTTCTGTTGTCACACCCCAACGAACAAGCTGTCCTTTCACATCAGCATGATATACAGCCGGTTGCCATTATAGTTAAACAGCAGCATCAGGGGGAAACGGAGCTGGTCAACAACAAAAGTTAAGGTGGCAAATGTCCGACTTTGGTTTATTGTAAAGCCCAATCCTGCTCTTTTTTCCTAAATCCAGCCAGGCATGTCAGACGGCTAACTTTAACCACGTGCGTTTATTGTTGAAAGAAAAAACTGATCCTGAAGTCTTAAATAAATACAATAAAATAAAAAAATAATTGTTAAAAATGGCTTCTGGTCCGGACACACTGGAGCACTGGAGGTCAAACAGTCCTTTGGAGTGTTCTTTCTGATTGAATAATGAGTTGAAAGGTCAAGGCAGCATGATGAAAGAGGACAAGCAGCAACCAAGGAGGGAATTTCACAACCTGGCAACCAGAAAGATGTTCTCATAAATGTTCTATAACTGATGTTTACATCTTTACTAAAATATTAACAATTAATAAAAAATCTAACAAAAATGTTCAGTTCTTGGAATTTTCCAAAAGACTTAAGGCCAATTCAGTTTCCACAGTAGCATGTCCACGAGGGTCTGTTCTGGGCTGTGTGACATACATGTTGTTATCTAACCATATCCACAAGGGTCCACGTGGACCCTATGCAGACCTCCGCACGCAGTCCATTTTCTGTGACCATGTAGAGTCATGCATAGCAAGTGCATCACATGCACAAGCTCCGATCTCTTGTTCCACACTCGGGTCAAGTCCAAGACACTGCAGTCAACCCAGCTGCAGCAGCTGTGTCACAATATAGTTATGATTTAAGTTGGATATTTGACCCAGCAGCAACTTCTTAGCTTCAGTTTCACCCGACGTCTGCTGTAGGAGGACAGTAAGTACACCTCACAGCTCTTCTATTTACTGTTGGGGGCTGACACGGACCTAAAGCTGTCCGCAGACGTTCAATGCGCAAAGTATATGCGAGCCTTAAGAGTCTACAGTCATGCTACGACAGCATGCTAACATGCTCAAAATAATTTAAACATGTTGATATTCAGCAGGAATGGTGTTAAAAAACATATTAAGATTTACTATTTCTCACTAAACAGAATGGCTGACAGGAACGTCACCAGTTTCACAGGCATCCAAATATTAAACAAATTAAACATTTGACTTAACGAAGGTGCCAGAGGAAAATTCAGGGCATCACCACAGTCAGCAGGGTTCATGCTCTGGAGAACATGAATGCGTGTGCTAAATTTCACAGCAATCCATCTGATAGTTCAGATGTTTAAGTCTGGACCAAAGTTGTTGACCGACATTGCCATTTTACAACCACGCATCCAGCATTGCAACAATTCCAGGAAACAGAGACGGGAGCCAATCAGGATGTAGTCCAGCTGGGATCTAGTAACTCAAATCTGTCCAATCAGGCTAAAAAAAAAACTGCTGCTCCACTACAGTAAATCTGCATCAAAGAAACCTGCTGCTCTCTGCCAATGACGCATTGTGAAATTTAGTCTTTACTTTTATTTCATCTGATTCACATGTAAATCTATTTGCAAAATATCACAAAGAACATGAGCTGGAGTCGATTTATAGCCAGTAAATACTGAATGTGAGAAAGGGAAGCTTGTGTTAAAAGTGCTCAGTATCGGCCTTCAGAAACACGCATCGGTCCAACCCTCCTTCTAGTTAAAAGAATCACCTCCTCCCATGACTTCCACAGTGCTAATGCCTCTCAGCCATCTGCCCTGTTTCTCTCCCCAAGTCGTCCTGATCAATTAGTCTCCTTCTCGCCGTCGGCCTGTCTGCAGGGCCTCCTCCCCTCCCTCTCTGTTTTTCCTGTCGACTCTGTCAAACAGTGCGTACTGTACGGGCAGAGTGCCATAAACCTCTGAAACCATCACGCCGCAAACACTCTCCCAGCCTGCAAAAGGAAGTGGGAGAGCCTGCCAAAGATAAAGTGGAGGACCACAAACAAATGGAGTAACTCAGCTCATTAAAGGGGCGGTGTGGTGGGTCAGCATCCTGCTCCAGCCCGATCAGCTTTCGATGACATCATCTGCACACGGCTCTGAGTCACTGATAAATCTGACGTACCTGAAAAGACCTACAGTGATGATGAAGATGAGCTCAAATAATTCGTGGCAATACACAGCCCAGTCTCCAGAAGGAAGTGTTGGCATTGTACATTAATGCAAACCACAGATATGTTACATTTGTACGTTTCATACAAAACATATCCACATTACTAAAGTGACGAAGTACATGAGCTGAGTGTTATCTGGAGTTGGAGGGGATGGAGGATGGAGAGACACCTAAGCGAGATGCCTGCCAAACTAGAGACCATTGTTTGAGACTGACAGACAGCAAAACCAGTGGTGTTGTTGGACCTGTCACTGTTTGACATTCGAGGACAGTGCGACAAAAAGCAGATATTTTGAGCCAAAACATTTCAAAACAAAACTTTTCCCAACCATAACCAAGGGATTTTTGTGCCAATACCTTACCACATGCTAACCACAGCATTGTTGAGATGTAACGGAACATTCAATTTCAATATATCTGCTACATAATGACATAAAAATCTACATATCCGTAGTTTGCAGAGGATAAATGGTGTTTTCAAGTGACTAAGTAAAAGTCAACAAATATTACCAGTAAAGAGTTTGAGTACAAAATGCAAGAGTACTCACTGTGAAGAAGCGTAGGATGTAGTTCTGCTGGTGGTCAAAACATGATTCAAAATGTGCAAATTTATCTGCTTTTATATCAAGTGAGGAAAGACAAAAAAAGAAAAATCACAACGTGATGCCTGATTTAAGTTTTGATATTGTATATGGTGGCACTTCACTTTATAAAAGACATATATACTTGTAAGTCATCCACCAAAGATCACTGTAGCAGTGTCATCACAAGACTAAATTTCATTCTCAAACTTCCATGACTTTTCCAGGCCTGGAAAATGTGATTGTGAAATTGACTTTTCCTGGTTTTTCATGACTATGGGAACACAATGCTGTTATGTTTAATGTTGCTGTGTTACAGTAACAGGCCAACTGTGCTGTGCCTGCACAAATGTTGACATGCTAGTTAACAAGCTAACGTACCACCATGCAGTAAATTAACACGCTAATGGGAGGCATATTATCACGCTAATATTTAGATGCTAACAAAAACTGGACTATTGCTCAACTTTTGAGGACACTACTGATATTTGGAGGTTTTAAAAATCCAACAATTATATTTTGGCCAATATTTGTTTAACATGAACTACAGCAGGGGTGTCAAACATACGGCCCATGGGCCAGAACAGGCCTGACAAAGGGTCCAATCCAGCCCACTAGATGACTAGACTAATAAGAGGTGTCAGGTTTCGGGAGCAAATTAAACAATGCGTCCCCTACCGCAGGTAAATTCTGCTTCAGAGGCTTTTCCACCCTGAACAGAACTAGGGCTGCAACAATTAGTCGACTAATCGATGACTAATCAACTATTAAAATATTCTGTGACTATTTAAGTAGTCGACTAATCGGTTTGAGTCATTTTTCATAGAAAAGTACCATAAAAGTACCCCAACATACTCTTATTGCAGCTTCTTACGTTCAAATATTGGCAGCTTTACACACTCTCCCATGACGGTGAACTGAAACCCTTTGGTGTGAGTACGAAACAAGACATTAGATGACATAATTTGGGGGTTTGGGAGAGACAGACGGACATTTTTCACCATTTTAACACATTTTTCAATAAAATGACTAGTCGACTAATCAAAGAAATAATCGACAGATTAGTCGACAATGAAAATAATCGTTAGTTGCAGCCCTAAACAGAACACAGTCCTCTGATATAACAATGAATACTTACTGTGACCATGTTTAAAGATATTTAACACTGTGCAAAATATTGTCAATCAGCAGCTTCAGTTCAAAAGAACCTGTGTCAGGAAATGTGTGGATTAACGCACATGTAATGATGGTGAGAAGTTAGACTGCCTGAATGTGGAAAAACTGAGATACACTGTTGTAATTGCTCTTCTTTGTCTTAAGACATCTCAGGCTGTTCATCTGTTTTGTAAAAGATTGAACATCTACAGAATGTACTTATAATTCTTTACACAAAAAAGGGAAAATATTGAAGCTGATGGTACATATAGGTTATTGTGCGATGGTTTTATTGGTCCGGCCCATCTAAAATCAAAGTGAGCTGTATGTGGCTGATGAAGTAAAATGAGTTTGGCATCCTTGAACTAGAGTCATGTACTGAGTCGGGTATCTGCAGGTAACTCTCAAAAAGGTTGTGTAATAGGTGTAAAAATATTTTTATTTTTAATTCACAGGTACAGGTATAAATGGACTAAATGTGGGCGGGCAGCGGGTGAGAACAAAAATAATAAGTGCTTGAGCTGGCTGTGTGGACGCTCAGCAGCTGCTTGATCCAACCATGGCAGAGGGGGGTTACTGTGGATATGTGGACAGATGATTATCATACATTTGGTTATCTTTGTATAACTTTGCATTACACAAAATATGGGACATATGTTGCATTGTGTTGTGTTGTGCTATCAAACTACACTATTTAGGGTGCTTTCACACCTGCCCTGTTTGGTTCAGTTCAATCAAACTCAAGTTCATTTGCCCCCTCAGTACGGTTCGTTTGGGCAGGTGTGAACACAGCAATCACACTCAGGTGTGCACCAAAACAACCGGACCGAGACCTTCTTGAAGAGGTGGTCTCAGTCCGGTTACAAATGAACTCTGGTGCGGTTGGTTTGTGGTGAGAACGTGTTCCGACCTGGATCTGAACCAACTGCAGTCACATGACACATTGTTTGGGTTAAACATGAGCATGTTACAGTCCTGGAGGATTATTAATGTGCGCCTCCTCCTGTACTGCCTTAATATGCACATTCAGCACATCCAATGCAGCAAAACATTGTTTTCTAGTTGGAGCCGCGCCTCGTTTTCAAACTGTATGCTTTGACTCAAATGAACAATGACAGCAATATAGTCCACGATGAGCAGCGCTAAAATCAACCTGCGTAGTTGTCCCTCCATTGTGACATTAGAAAGTGTCACATTTATCTTGACAGTGTACTCTTCTTCAACGTTTGCTTTACTTCCTGGATTTTTCCCACAAGGAAATTCTGACCAATCAAGAGCAGCTTTCTCACACAAGGCATTTGATCTGGTCCACTTGTAATTGCTGCCGTGAAAACACGAACCAACTCTAGGCAATTATACAACTTTGGAACAAAATGAGTCCCTGATTCAGACCAAAGTAAGACAATAGTGATGGCCAAATGAAGCCTCATGAAACTTTTTTTTTCTGAGTCCACTAGATGGCGCTCTTGATTTAAGGAGAGAGGCTAAAAGAATGGCAAGTCAGTGTGTTTTCAACCTTTTGTTGGACAAAAAGTGCCATCTAGTGGGCTTGTAAAATAAAGAAAATGCTTAATGAGGCTTCATCTGGCCATCACTACAAGACAACTCCTTAGATTGGCCTTCTCTTGTGACCATCCCAAGGCACACCTGTGTAGTAAAGACGCTGTTTAATCAGAACATGCCACATCTGTCGGGTGGATGGATTATCCTGGAAAAGGAGAAGTTCCCCAAACATGGGTTTTCACAAATTTGTAACCCAAATTTGAGAGAAATAATAAATCTACTGAATGCATAAAAATGTCTTAGATCCTCAACTTAAACCTGTGAAAAATGGGAGTGAAGACAAAAGTGTTGTTTAAATGTTTGTGCAGCTCTTCCTTTAAAAAAAAAAAAATCACTCCAATTAAAGTGGATGGCCACACGACTATGAGGACAGTGGCGCAGGGCATCATTTGGATCACTCAGAGCGATTTGATGAACAACAGAAACACTAACAGCATCCATTTTCCTGTCCTGCCAACACAGCTGGGGCACACAGCGAGGGCTTGGTGCACTGTTTATAAAACATTATTGTTCATCAGCGTGGATCCTCACATCATTACCGTTAATCATTCTTGGTGTGGACGGCCTTTTAGTCATGTTAACGAGCTATCTGCATATGTACGGGACACAGATTCTGAATCAGGTTCTTCCACCTGTAAACAATAAGTGTACAATAGTTATTAGTTAAGGAAGATTGCCACATAGCCAATAAATATGAAACATTTATTCGGTTGGATGTATTACAGGCACACTCAATCATATAGATGTAATCTGATCAGTTAGAAAATGTTATGTTACTGAATAGAGTCCAAAATAGTAAAACTACCTCCTGGATAGTGATCAACTGCAGCTTTTACCTGATCCATACAGTTTAAAATTAATTTATAAATGTGATCATGCCCTTAACCTCCACCTAGTGGTTGTTTTTGTAGCAAAGTTGATGAGATGACAGAGCCTCCACCTGGATTCATAGCCCAAGTCGTTTTCAAGCAGAGTTACAGGTGACGTAAATGTGAGAATTCCAAGAAGTAAAGCTGGTACAGATTTCTCCCCGTCAAGGTTTTTGCAGCAGTTTACAAACCACAAATCAACATGGCTGCATTTCCTTCAAGAACAACACAGCATGACTGTATATCGACATGTTTGATTTTTCTTTCTGCCACTGTGGAAGGAGCTGCTGTACCTGCTTCTACAGTCAAAGTCCTGTTGGCGGGAAAATGCAAAGATTTTAAACTGTCAAGTCCACACGTCCACGTCACATTTCGCACCATGTCGGCTTCCCTCCAGTCCCAGCTTAGAACATCACTTGGGCTCTGAAGTGCTTCTGCTTGGTGGCGTTGTGGCTCATGCCCATCTTCAGCATCCATTTTGACTTCATCATCTGTACATACTGCATGTCTTTCTGTTTCTGATATAAGGAGCCGTTGCCTAAGAGAGAGGGAGAGAGGGGAGGGGCAACATGCGTGTGCATACAGTGTGTCAAAATAATGTTGAGGGGCAGTTTTCTTACACTCATTATGGGAATGATGAAAAGCAAACAGAAGAGGGAGCCCTCTCTACACCACTCACTGCAGACTGGACACAGCAGCAGGAAGGATAATACACATTTATGTTAAAGGAAAGGTAAAAACAAAGCAAAGTGTCAAGCAAAAGAGCATAAACTTTATAGAGGAGAGTTCACAATTCTATGCATTTCTTCTCTGCCATCTGCTGTTCACTGTCTCTCTGTAGGGGTTTGTTATCTTTATGGGCATTGGGGATGTCACTACAACCAACACTCTGGTGCCAAGTTGATGCCAAAATTCTGAAAACATGAAAGTGCTAATTTTTCTCCAGTACTTTAGGTACCAGCGATGCAATTCTTCTGGACTTGACAGGGCAGGATACACACCTACAAGTGTTGTAGTCTGCTGTTAAAAGCCAATGGAAGAACAAGAACACGTACCAGCACGGAAGAGCAACAACATATGGAAGACGGCAACAAGTGCAGCTGCAGCAACAGCTCTGCCTCGACTCATCAAAAACAAAAAGGCTTTTTTTCCCTTGAGGCCAGCATAATTTTTTATATTGTAAGTTTAATTTTTTTGGCATTTTTTCCCTGTTTTCCAGGAGTTGAAATATGTTTAATTTTGGATAAAATGCGGTGTGTGTTATCGTCACCCTTTACCCAGCTGTCCATACACAGTTAAGGCGAGGCAGGGCAGATAACCCACCAACCGTCACATCTTAAGCCCAGTTCAGACCAATGATCTGCAACGAGACGAAACCATTTTAGAACGTTGCAAAGGAAAGTTGCAGCGGTGTGAACTGGCCGGTCTGAGCTCGACTCAAGCCGGCTGATGGTGTCACCTGCAACTCAGTTGCTCAAATCGCCGGCAGCTGGTTTTAGAACATGAGGCTGTTTCTACAGCCAATCAGCTTGTAGTTAAGTCAAAATACCGCACACACTGTGTTTGTTTGCTGCGGCAGGTGCTCGGGCCCCGCCGAGCCGTCTGTTTCCGTCCTCACAGTGTGTCAGACTGTGGGTCGCTGCTGCTGCTCGCTGTGTGTGCTTGCACATGGACTGATGCTCTGCCTTCAAGGGGGATCATTAGTGAATAACAAAATTTAAATTCAATTGAAATGTTTTTAATTAAGGAGCAAATGTTTAAGTACACAAGATTTATATTTTGTTTTTTACCGTGCTATCACACTGGGTATCAAGAAGTGTGGAGTTTCACTGGTTTTTTAGTATCACCTACTTAATTTCTGGTACTGTGACATGCCTACTATGCAAAATCATAAAATATATGACTTGTATTTGTCTTTTTATTTTAATTTCATTTTTTTCTTTTGTCCTCTCCTTTCCATTTTCTCTGTGTACTCCAATGTATGCACTTTGGATATACTGTTGTGCTTAAACTGCTGTATACATAAAGTTGGGACAGCTAGGTAAGAAAAAAATATTATTATCACTAGTTTCAGGACTGTAACATTACATTGTGCCTGAACAGAGCTCTACTTTAAACTGAAAGCAACTGCAGAAATGTGACATAATGAAACCTGTGAGATTCTCCTTTTCAAATAATAAACTCGTCAGATGTAAAGCACGGGAATGTACCCGGTGACCCTGGCCTTACACTAACTATAAGGGCACACAGGAAATAAATACAAGGGTGAAGGAGAAGGCCGGTGGAACTGATAAACAAAAGGAAATAGCATTATCAATAAACTCAAACTGCCAGAAACATGCCATCTCCACAGTACAGGACTGAATAAACGATCACACTCACATCCTCAAAACACAGCGAAGAAAATAACATAACTGAAAAATTGAGCTCCCTGGGCAAAAAGCTGACAATGACTACGAGACTCAGGCTTCCCAAGAAGTGATAAGAGATTCCCCAAACTCTTTTAAGTAAACACAATAAATCAAAACTAGGATGCTGTAAGGCAATACTGCAGGGTCAGAATTAGATGAACTGGGAAAACTCAGTTCTGCACAAAAAGTACTAAACTTAAGTTCCACATATAGAGATTTCTGCAGCCGTGTCTTTTTGTGGAGATGAACGGCAGTAAAACACAAAGTTATGGCAGTTTTTTAAAGCCTTTTTGTGCCAAAGACACCCAGGTAAGTACATTTTACATGACAGCTGCTTCATATTTGTTTTTGGGGAAAGACAATATTCATTCTTCTGTTCCATCGTCTAATGAAAGAACACAGCTGAGTAATACTTTTTCTGTGGTACCCTGTACTCCAGCGACACCTCAGACAGAACAAAGAGAAAACACTTGAATTTAAATGAGGATGGAGGAGTGAGTTGGATCATCTCCATAGAAATAAATAAGGGCCTGTGAGGGTGTGTCCTGAGAGCTGTGCATTGGATACAGAGGACAAATAACCCTACAGAAAACAGTAACTATCATTTTAATCAAAAGAAACAGTTATGGATCCTGATGACTTACTCAGCAGACTAACGTTTTTTAATAATTTTTCCCCTATGTGGTAAAGTCATGTGGAGTCAAATTCCTTGTATAAGTCAGTATATGGACAATAAAGTTGATTCTTTTGTTCATTAGCACATTTACTTCAAAAGATTGAATCTCCTATTAAGACTTATTATTTTAAGACCTGCTTATACTCGACTTCTTCTTCTCTTTGACCCACTTGAACATTTGATTTAACCCTTCTTGGAGTATGTTCAAATGCTTCATATCCCTAAAATCTGTAAAACCTAAACTGAAAAGGTAATGTCAGTTTATAATAGGACTGCCCCCAACTAAGAATTTTTGTGGTCATCATTTAGGGCCATTAATCAACTAGTCACCCACATGTTTACCATATTAATTTGATTATGAGTTCAAAGTGTGAGAAAGAATAGTCTCAGTAACACTGTTAACACTGTGCTACATTACAGAGAAATACAAACCGTACTAATGAACCTTCATTAATACAGGCCTATATTTTATCTCCAAGTGCACGTCACACACTGAGCGAGCCGCCTGTTAATGACGCTGTGGGCTAATGGGCATGTAGCTACTTCCATGTTTCACATGATACGTCATGTTTGTAGTGGACCAATGAAGATGAGTTTACATATCACCTTGGGTTGGTCCTTCACCTTCTCAAAATGATCCCACACTTTGGATTTCCTGCCCCACATGTTATTAACTAGCCTGTGGAATAACCGCAGGTACCAGCCCTGGAGATTAACCTGACTCCTGTCTGACTGCTGAGCGTGGACACTTCCTGTGTCTGTCCTTTCAGATTAAAGTCACACATGGTCCAGTCTTATAGGTTTGGATTTATTTTAACAACGTGCAGCTCCTGATAGAGTTTCATATTTGTTTCTTTTTGGGGTTTTTTCCCTGTAACTAAGCGACCAATGAAATCTTTCCGACTAATGACCTTTCTGATCAAATACTATTTGGTCACTATTAGGAGGCAGCCCTAGTTAATAAACCATTATACTGAAGGTATTGAAACTGTCATTTAAAAAAATATATACAAAAATCTGACATGTTTTTTTTTTTTTTAAATCAGATTTTACAAAATAAAAAACACAAAACATTAATCCAAAAGATTTTAAAATGAAGACACATAAACACATATTTATTAACACTCTATAAGTTAATTAAACTACATAAAAGATTAAATTTTTGAGATATGCTCACTTTTATGAGCAGAGTGCAAAGGCGTTTTGATAGATTCATTATTAACTCTTCTGGCGCCATCACATGATCTTGCGTGGTTTTGCACCACATGTGAGAAAGCACGATGACGTCACTACAAGAGTACAACGTGATGCTACAGAAGACAGAAGCCTTAAAGAATGAATGTTCCAGCTGTTATGTTTTTCTTTTAGATCAATATATGTGCAGGATAATGCAAAAAACAATCTCCAGTCATGTGAGTTAAGGTACTGTAAGATAGTGACGTAATGACATGGGAGACAGAAGCCTCAGCTTTCTGCTGCAAGAAGAATAAATGCTGAGATTTCTTATGTTAGATCAGTTTAAACAGGATCACTCTAACAATGTCTCCCACAGCTGTCCACGGGACGTCCATTTTGAAAGGGTTAATTTGAGCATGAAACTGAATTCTTGGCTCCCACTTGTGGTCGTGGTTGTATAACATGCGCGTAAAGTGAAAACTGCAAGCGAGTAAAATAACAAACTACTTGCACAAAACTACTCTCACCTGTTTCTCTCTTTAAAGGGTTAAATATGAACCAGATGACACCAGAGAAACTGTTCTCATTAATCTGCAGTCCGTACTGCATCTTACCTCCTTCTCCTCCCCAGCCCAGAGCTTTGTACTGCCGCAGGACTCTGCCAACAGCGTTCTTATTGTGGCTGATTGCCACCGCCCTCTGAGCTCCGAACCGCTGTTTGTAGTACCTCAAGAGGGAGCGGTGGCCGATCTTAGCACCTGAAGAGACACACAGCAAGGACGTGCATTCTGTTACAATATGAACAAACTGACCATCAACAATGAAGCCACACTATATTCACACCAAGAAAATGAGTCAGCAGTCACTTCCTTTCATTTCAGCACCTGCTCAGATGTGGTGCCCATGTCCCAACCCAACACTCCCCTGTGGTATTAGTTAATCCTTTCACTTAGACAATAAATCTCACTTAGATTACAGTTTTGTTTTTCCAGAGTCATCTGTGTACATGAAAAAATGTAAGAGCTATAGACACACACACAATTAACACAGAAAACAGACATTTTATAAACCAAACAAGTGGAATTTAGTCACATTTTTAAGTTAAATTCAATATTTCTCATCGGTAAGATGCACAGTATTTAATATTAGTTTAGTCTGAGTTAGATGGTCAAATAGATAAAGTTAAAGAGATGAGACATCATACAGTGGAAACCTTTAGTAGTGATCACATCTGTCCGGGTGAAACTGATCACTATAAGCAGATGATGATAATTATAACCAAAGTCTTTTTCTTTCTCATGCAGATTACCATCTAACTGACATAAGTACAATTATTACATGAATACAAAACAATGAAACAGACAGCTTTGTTTTTAACTGAACTTTACTGACTGTTTAAAAAGTGTATGAAACAGCCGTATTATATTTTATTTTTAATTACTCTATTAATGAATCAGCTACTGTACTGTGTATAATTCAAAACACTATAATACAGTACAGTACTGTATATGAAATATAGTTAACTGTATTTTAAACTTCCCTCACCAAGGGTCCACTTGAGCGGGCTTTATGTGACCCAGCATTATGAATCTACTTGACGAGGGCGGCTTAAACCACAGGTGCTTTCCCTGTGCCCATTCATTTCCTGTCTCCATCGCTAGCAGCCATGACTGTTTTGCTTGAGTCAACTACACAGGGTCTTAAGGAACACAGCGTTTCACTGCTGCACCTCGTTGGCTTGTTTTTTTGCAGTTTGTCATGAGCTTTGAGGAGAATATGTTTTTCACTGAGAGAAAATGACTTCCTTTTGCCCATTATTATTTCAACGTGCAAGCAGCATCACACTCAGGTAGCCAGCTGAGGACAGGTTACAGCAAGGTGAAGTATCATGGGAGTAAAGTTAAACTAGAATTACCAACTCATGGTTGTTTGCCTTTGCAAACAGTCAAGTTGCAGTTACAGTTTACATCCATGTCTGTGCAGACTTGCATGAAAAATGTTCCCCCGTTATTTCTCATGTCTTCGCAATGCTTGTTTTTGTCTTACTGACTCACATCAGGGAGGTCGGAAGCAGAGAATGTTTGTCATTGTTTGCTTAAACAAGTACTCAATTACAAAAACAGTTTGCAAATATTTTCTTTCTATGAACTCTTTAATTTGTTATCTAATCATTTTTGAAGTAACTGGTTTATGGAGAAAACCAGAGAACACACTGAGTGTGTCTTTTAAAACACACCAGTGGAGCCTTGCAGATGATTGTTGTATTTCAGAATCACCAATCACACATTTCGAGGTTAATTATTTGTATTGACACACTGAGAGGCAAAGTGGTAGATACATAAAGACATTTATTTTGGCTATTTGGATGAAATTTACCAAGTCACCTGTTGGCAAATTATCTTTGCATCCACACATTTTATATACTTCTTTTACCGTAACTTTTTAAGATCTATTACATTCTGTACTTTGAATTATGTTCCACAATTGACTTTTACCAATTATAAAAAACTAATGTCAGGTCACCTGAAGGGAGAGTCAGCTCCAGCGTATCATCGTCGTACTCAAGGTTCTTGTCATCCGGCAGCTCTTCTTCTTCCATTTCAGCATCCTCTCCCTCCTTCCTGTCTGGGTAGCTGCTCCTGTTGGCAAAATAAAGCACAAGTCAGAAGGACAAAGATGCATCACAAATGGCCTCCAGTTACCTTTAGACGCTGTCATATCTGTATGAGGAGATACACGTCATACATTACAACTAAATAAAGTTTAACAGATCACATATTATACGCATGAACAGAGTAACCAGTTACACATCACTTTATTACCTGAAGTCATAGAAGTCTGCAAACTCCAGGGCAGCGTCACCATCTGTGAAGAGTTTACAATGGCTTTTGTCTGTCATGTGACTCTGTACTGCTTCTGTCGAGTAGAACGAACGGCCCTTCTCATTACACCATAAACACACGTTTCCAGCACCGACCTTCTCTCCTGTAACACAAGAAAAGCTCTGGTTAGACCTCTAAGAGTAACAACTGAACAAAGAACAGAGAAGCTCAGATTACGACACACACAGAGGTGTTAGCCCCTGAAAATGGACCTAACCCAGGGCTAAAACTTCCCAGTGTAAAACAGGGCTGAGTAATCAACAGAATATTAGAATGTAAACGTGAGTTACATGTTCCAACTGACATTTTACAACAGTTCCAAGCAAGTGATCTGATTGGACAAACGGTATTCCATGAGTGCTGATACACAGTATAACAGCACTGGGACCTTTAACTCTGCATGCATCACCCCGCTTCAGCCATACAAATGACTCGTTATTTCAGTTTAGACGCATGGCAAGCGCACTCCACTGCTAGAGCGACACTTTTGCAGTGCACACACATTCCCAAAGCCTATTTTTCAGGGCTCGATGCAGCAGCACACACTGCATGTCACGTGATGAGGAACATCTGTCCCTTCTTACAGAAATATCAGTCTGTGATTAATATGAAGAAGAAGTTGATCATGTTAGTGCAGGGCTGTCAGAGCTTTACATCTGTCCCACAGACAATAGGCCTATGCACAATCAGCTCCTTGAAGAAGATCAGCTCTGCACTCAGGATTTCAGGTAAACAGACTATGATACGGTGCTTCTTAAAGTTGCTTAGGAACCTCAGACACAACCTGCCACCGTGCTCTTGAAAGCTGGCACAGAGAAGGCACAAGAGTAGCACTCAGCACCCAACCTCGCATTTTCCAGCCAGTTTAAGACGCGGCATTGTTACGGCCCCTTACAGGTGTTGTGAACCGTTCGTTACATTAACCGTTAATTGTTAGATACGTTAGCCTACAAATTTTGCACCTTAAAATGAAACACATTTCCACAAGTAACATTTGAGTTGAATAATGAATGGTCAGAAAAGGACGAAGGGATGGGTGTGCTGATATGACAGCAGAAGATGATGCACCGTGCTGATTAAGCTGTCAACTCATCGGCATCACACATATGCCACAAAAGCAACTGTCAACAGACTCTTATTTCACCAGTCACACAATCAGTTACAACACACAGATGTTGTTTACATCATACAAGGCAGCTGGCCGGTGCTAAGTGTCAACCTGCACAGAGTCACCCCTTGTCTTAATGTGGAAATATTTGTGTTGGCGGAGCAAAGTAACTCATTTAATAAACAAACAAATCATAACCTGTTGTCACTTTTTACTGTTGATAAATGGCGCTTGTAGAGCTGTTGTATACATACAGTATCACACTCGAGGTCATGCTGTTGTAATCAATATCAGCACAGCTGTGATTATCTTCAGCACGCAGCCTGCGGCCTCGTGCCCACAGCCGAATCACAGCCGTGCCGATATACAGCACAACAGCACTCCCTCTTGTGTGATATTGCTTAATTAAACCGGGAGTAGTAGAAGTGCAGTTTGAATCGTATAGCCCTGGACTTAGGTTAATCCTGGGTTAACAACGTGTGTGTGAAGAAGAGCTACGTTAGCCCACGGTCAACTATCCTTAGCGCAGAGCTAAGAGAGTGCAGAGTTTAAAGCCTTTGTATCTTTACATAGTAAACAGCTGTTTGCTGCTATACTAATGTAAAAGCTCATATTGTACCTTTAAAGTCAGCTGTATTTGGGAATGGAAAAATACCTTTTTAGACCCTTTTGATCACTTGTGTGGTAAAGTCGACTGAGCATCAACAGATTAAAGTCCCGACCCTTCGCACTGCGCAAACATCATCTGCCTGAACGCTGCGCGGAATTTTCTCACATTTACGCCACAAACTCACCAAGGTAGCGGATGAGGCCCTTCAGGTCGACGAGGAACTCCACATCAGCGATGAAGAAGCTGTGGACTTTGGTCATGTGGGCGACATTCTTCATGAGTGACTTGGAGTGATGGGAGCAGAACAGGCAGTTGGTGACAGGGATGGAGCCGGGCAGCGCGGCAGGCTGGGGGTCAGACACACCCGCCGAGCCTCCTTCCTCTTGATCCATCGTCTCCTCTTCCTCTTCCTCTTCATCCTCCATCTCATCATCGTCATCTTCATCCTCGTCAATGTCCTCCCACTCTTCTGGAAGATTGTTATTGGAACATGGCGTCATTTATTGGAACACAAAAAAACTAATTAAGATTTTAAACTCTATTAAAACCACCACCTTATTTCCTCTGATTAGCCTTAGTGTGGGTACTTAAAAAAATGCAGTAATAAATAGTCTCGTTACACTGAAAGGTTGCTGCTATTACTCCAAGCAATAACATAAAACATGCAGAGAATTGCAGGAAAAAAAACTAAGATTACAGTTGGGCAATAATTAAAAGCATATATCATCTTTTACTGGAAACAGATTTTACAAAATTCTGGTATACAAATTAACAATTCAAAACCATAGTTAAAACTAAACTAATTGAACTGTGGCAACAAGACGCAGCGTGTGTTGTGTTGTTATTAGTTGCTAAGCTCTGAGGTTTTGCTCTCAATTTGCTTCTTAGTGCACTGTTTGGCTGTAATACAAGAATTTGTGAACAGGAAGTGGGCGCCGCACTGATTCCTGTATTATAAAAATGAAGGCTGAAAAAAACAGATCAACCGGTAAAACTAAGTAGCACTGATCAGATATAAACCAAGATTCTGTTAACTGGTTGCCTATTTCTCAAATAAATGTTTTCTAAAAACATATTTAAGCTTACTGTTTACCTTTAATTGGAGATATTTTTTTGGTTACCAGCTGGCTTCCATATTGTTTCATGTGGAAAAATGTCTAAACTCTCTCTTGAGAAAGAGCAAATGCCACAGTCCTTTACCTCCGTTTTCTCGGGTCATATCGCACCATTTTCAAAAGTATTTGCGTCTGAATACTGCTCAGACAGCCTACTATTGTGCAATACAGTGCAATACTTCTTTAACACCATATCATCCATTATCACCCCACCCTACTAGTTCTCTGACTAACATGCTGCATCTAAATACTGTAGAAACAGTGATTAAAAAAACTCTTAAAAACAAGCAGACTCTGCTTTGTAAAGTAGATTCAGTGATGATGATTTTATTTCTCCTCCTGACCTTCCACAGCTGTGGCTCCATCTTCTTTCTCTCGCCTCTTTGCCTGCTCCTCCAACCACATCATCCTGGGAGGTTTCTCCAGCTTCTCCGCCCTCTGCCTTTTCGCTTCTTGTGATGCCCCTTGCTTGGCCAGGCTCGGCCTCTGCTGCTCTTTCAGGGCCTGCTGCAGGGCCTCGTTCCTGGCGTCGTGATCCACCTTCTCATCACCGAGTCCCTTCTCCAGGTTCTTCTCGTTCATCTTCTCCACCTTCCTCTGTGCGGCAAGCAGGGCCTGCTTCTCAGCCTGCTGGTGTTTGTGGGACTGCAGGTGGTTCTGGTAGGCGTTGACGGTGGAGAACTTCTTGTTGCAGATGGCACAGCCCTCGGTGGCCGTCGTGTCGTTCAGCTGCTGCTCAGCGGCTGCCCGCTGCGCAAGGACTCGCTCCTGAAAGTTTTCAGCGGTGACTGGTGGCATGTCGGCCACCTTGCGCTTCAGGTTGTAGCGGTGCCAGTCGGTTTTGTAGTGCGCTCGCTGCACCTCGCCATCTGCGAAAGCCACTCGGCAGCTGATGCAGGTGTAGGAGGCCATCACAACCTGAAGGTAAGAGGGGAAAGTCAAATTAAGATGAATTATATTAATATATAATTACAAAGTTGTCTCAGAGGCCTTTACAACCTAACAAAGGACCCCCTCTATCGTTAGTTAAGTCACATCAAACTTTATTTGTAGAGCACGTTGAAAAACAACCGCCGTTGACCAAGTTGCTGAACAGGTATAAAATACAAAAACAGATACAGTAGCACACAACAACAAGGACATGAGGCTTTACTCAAGTGTACGCCAATGTAAAGAGGCGGGTCTTCAGTAGTGACTTTAAGTTTTCCAATGTCAGAGCAGTTTCTATATGTATAGGTGAGCTCTTCCACAGCTTAGAGGCAACTACTGCAAAGGCTCAGTTGCTGATTTTGTGCCTGCTTCTGGGAACAACCATGAGTCTATAATCAGTCGACCTCAGTGCTCTAACTGGAGTATGAAAATAGAGTAGTTCTGTTAGATAATTAAACACGTTATTCAGAGAGGAAACCCGTGCTCCCAAATATGTTGCAATTTATTCAGGAAAGAGGAGAACATCACATCAGTTTTATTTTACCATATCTTATTTTCATGATTGATTACAGTGACAATTAATCTCTCCAGTGATCTTTTAGTCCATGAAATGTCAAAAAAAGTGAAGAATGAAAAAGCGCAGTCAGCATTGAAGCCTTATCCATGATGCGACTAAGGTCAGAGCATAACGCTTTTTTCTCCACCGCAGCAGCCTCCTGCTTCCTGCTGCTACAGTGGTGAAAAACAAGAACACCACTGAGCCTTTGAATGTCTTCTCTCCTTTTAAAAACTATAAGACGACTCAGTTGACATGTCAAAAGTAAAATGCACTAGGGGTGTGCTTTATCATCTCATTCACGTTAATACTGGTACAATGTTTAATATCATGTGAAAAAATCATATTGTGATACTCAAAATATTTAGATTTGTTAACATTGGCGTCATGCTGTTAGCCATGGCAACAACAACCATGGCTGAAAGCAAAATTATTACTGACTCTGTGGTAGTTCCAAAAAGAGGAGCAGCTTCAGTAGTGTGGAATAAACTGTGGCGTCCTGAATGTTTCGTGAACAGCCCCGGACTTCTCAGACTCTATTAGTGACTTACTGCTCAGAGGGAACTCATTCAGCGGCTCCTCTGGCAGCAGCACAGCGTCTCTCCCTCTCCTCTCTCGCCGTGCGCACACAGGAGTCAGTGTGGTCAAGTGATTTTGTCAATGTAAACCTACGTGACGCTCACAGCTCAACAAAAAACTCCATATATGTGAGTGTGTGATAGTTGTGATATCATAACAGTCTGTCACAGGTTACAATTAGAGGTGAATTGGCAGAGCATAAAGGTAAGGAGAGGGAAATCACCTGTTGATTTATATATATATATATATAGATCCCAGGGGACATTTTTTGTATTTGGGAGCTGTTTAAATGTGTAATTAGTGGTAGATTTTATTTTGTTGAAGTATTAATATTGTATACAGAATCTGAATCTCACTCTGAGTTACTGTTGTTGTTCACAAACAAAGAAATGAGAGATCATTTTAGTTTTTACTGAATATTTAAAGGCAAACTGTGAAACTATATCACTTACTTTGTTGCAATTCTGTGTTCTTATATTAATTACTTTTCTTTTTTATTAATTTGTCACTTCATCAAGAATATAGTTATCACAAAACTACCCTGAAATATCGTGATATTATTTTAGGGCCATATCGCCCACCCACATTTATTGGTCAAATGAGTAGGCATAAAAACCCAACATCATGAATCCTTAACTTAACTCAAAGGGTAAGGGAAAAGCTGTAATAACTAATTTATGGTGGAGGGAGGGTCAAATAGTCCCTAAGAGGTTTCCCCTGTAACTGGACTTACTGTAATGCTAAGTATGACCAGGTGTACTGTTACCTAACAAACTGGGCGCTGAGTTTTACGTTACGTAAAACAATAAATCTGAATAATTTCAGGACTTTTTTGTGATCCTGAAGCACGTGAGCTACACCCAAGGGACATGCTATTGTTTAGCTGTGATGTCACTGACTCTGGCTGACTGTTATTGACTTTATTACTACTTTAAAAGTCGTTGTAAAATCCAGTCTGTTCTGACTGCTAGCTTAACTTAGCCTACCTAGCTACAAAGGAGCAAACTGTCGGGTAAAGTCAGGAGCTAATAAAGCTGATTGAAAGCGATAAACTACATCTCCAAGCATATTTCGGTTAAAAGTGAAATTAATTAAATGTAAGCTGTTAAACTGCGGTGCTGCGTCAGTCTCAAACTAACGATGCTAACATCAGCTAGCAACTAGCATTTAACTGTAAACATCCCCGGTAACAGCTCAAAGCTCGGACATTCATGACGCTGCTAACAACGACAGAAGAGAGTTCAACACGCGACTGTCGTCCAGCGTTTACTTACTTATTCAGTGAACCGTATCCTCCGAAAAAGGGGTGTTTTATTCGGGTTTCTGATGGGTGAGCTGCGGTCTCACTCCGCTGTAACAAACCACAGCACCACACGAGGGTAACTTTAATGTGAACTTTGAACTTCTTCTTCTTCGTCTTTGTTTTTAGTCGTTTTAGACGCACTGCCGCCCCTAGTGGTCCGGAGTGTAGCTACCACAACTTGGAACTTTAAAGGTACCATTTCAAGATGATTTTCAGGCTCATTCTTGTGTTTTGGGCTCCTCCTAGAACATTTTAACATTCTTTAATGTTCAAAAAACACATTAATGTTCTCATGTTCTCTGCCTGAATATACCAGCATTCACCCTTCATCTTAGACGCACTGTTTTAGCGCCTGTCTCTTTAAAGCCCCCTCCAGTCAGTTTTACTTCCTGTTTAATGTCTAATAGGGGCGGGCGGATCAATGCCAAAATATTGATTCTGTCCATATTACAGTTTCACTTTGAAGATCGATCCCAGCGTCAATAGGACTGAGACCAAAACAAGCGTTAGTTTCTCTCCTGAAGTTTTTTCATTTGTATCTGAAGGGTTAAAACTGTAAACACATCTGGTGAATGTACTCTTTACTTCTCCACTGCTTTTGTGCTGTCTGAACTGGGCTGAAGGGACCCGTTTAACATGTTTATGTTTTTAAGTTTGTACCAGTCTATATGGTATAGTTGTGAGTTGTGACATCACAACTTCACAAAAGGTCTGACAGCTTGTTTAAAGGCATAGTTCTCTGTGATACTTTCATGGTATTTTTAAAGCACTTACACATTATATTTTTATCAAAAGAGACGTGGAAATCTGACTTTTTATAATATGGGACCTTTAAGGTGAGACACCCTGGGTGAATAGACACTAATAGACACCACCATGAAACGTCCCCAGTTGATTGCTGACAGTATACACTTATTCTTTTGTATTACAAAGTTCTGTGATCTTTTAGGTTTAAATACGCAAATGAGGCATCAGGATATATAATTAAATATGTGCTAGTTTAGATACATTTCCAGAACAAAAATTTGTTTCACTTCTTGTTTCACTTTGTTGTCATATTGGGGTCAAATGTTTTTACAGAGGGAATTTTGGGCATCTCTTTTTATCACTCACTATATACTGTCAACAGCCTTCTGTAAATCAGGATATGAATGATATATGAACCAGCTCCTCAGTGAAATCCGTCAGAATATAGATGAGAATAAAACTGGAAGGTTTGGTGTGTAAAAGCGTTACTGAAGTGGAGATTTTTGGCTCAGAGTTTGAGAAAGAATCACGTTGAGAAAAAGGCCTTTAAAGATATTTATTGTAAAATTCCACACACATTTACACGAAAAAAATAAAACACAATGAAACTTCAGCAGTTAATCTGAATAATTAAGTTTTTCTCTTGAAAGTTTTCTGAAAGTTGATGTTAAATATGCAAATGAGGCATTATCTAATTAAATATGTTTTTTTCTTTTGCATACATTTCCACAACAGAAATCAAAATTAAACCAATAAATGTCAGTAGAGGGGGCTATTGTACAATGTCTGTGCCCACACAGGAGGCACAGTTAATGTGTCACTGCTACATAAAAAATAACTGAATTAAATGGAAGAAGCTTGTGTGTAAAAATCTGTTTTCTTTTAAGACTTCAACTGTTTCACATTAAACTGCAGGAGACCTTCGAGACTTTTTCTTAACAACAAAAGACTTGACCTCTGATTTCAGCAAAGCATCACCCTGATTATTCAGCTTTAATTTATTCACCTGAGCGACTTCACAATCTGTGGCGCGACAAAAAATTTATTGACCATCAAGTTTCTAATAAGTCATAATATGACCTGTTTTATATTGTTTAAGTTAGCTGGGTTTTTTTTTTTAATGTAAAAACGTATTCTAATTCCTGATACCGCTGCTCCTAGAGACACAGGCACTTGTTGTCATTAAACTGTACAAATTAAATAAGTTTTCTGTTTTAGTTTTGACCATACAATCTCATTTTTATTGAGTTAATGCGAAAGTTGATGTATGTGATTCATTTGGATCAATTAATCACAGAGCATGCAGTTTTTTAGATTAATTTTTAATATTTAAAAATCTGTAATTACCTCTCTGTATAGTAGTTTCCATTGTTAGTGGCGGAGTCCACCATTCCTGCAGAGGATTCAGATCACCTTAACACAGTGGATTCATCAGGTTGGCACTCCGTGTGTTACGGCAGATAAATGACCTTTCAAACCTCAACTCTTAGAGTCCTTAAGGATACCATATACAGAGTAAAATTTCTTAACTTATATCAAGTATTAAAATCAACAGTAAAAAACAGTTAAAATATTTCAATAATGCATCACCAAACTTTGAGTACAATGATGTAAAGCACAATAGCGAGCTAGTTAGAGAGTAGGTCTTCATCTTTGAAGACAAATATCAAACATTAAAATCTGAATCATTAAGTTACTTTTATCGTTTCCAGTCAGGCCCAAAGAGAAAACCAAAAACAGGAATGAGCGTATTAAAAGTAACAACAGCTAAATCTGCTCCAATCCAGAAAAAAATGAAACAGCTCATTTGAAGAAGTATTCAAACGCTGTTTTAAAAATCCCAGCAATGAATAGCAGTACTAAATTGTTTCTCTCTGCTTCCAGTCTGGCCTGCCTCTTCTGCATTTCTTTCAGTTTTTTAATTTCCTCTTCCATTTCTTTTTCATGAGCTGCCTCTCTCTCTAGTTTCTTCCTCAGTTCCTCCTGCTCTTTGCGCATTTGCTCTTCTTTCTCTTGAAGGATTCGTTGTTTCCTCTCTTCTATCGCCCTCTCAACCTTCTGGAACATTTCAGTGGTGTAATGGCTTCCTCCGTTCTTCTCTGTGATGTTTCTGATCTTGTCGAGCAGCTCGCTGACCTGAGAGTGATCCCTCAGTTTGTTATTGAAGACATGGTACTGGCCGTTACATCTGGCCACGAGTTCCTGCAGGTCTTCACTGTCTTTCAAGAACTCCTCAATAGGTTTCCCTTTGAGCAGGTCACCGTGGGTAAAGAGAACCATGCTGTGTTTGTCTGCTTCCTCGCCGAAGATTTTCTGAATCTTCTGCACTGTTTTCTTTTCTTCCTGTGTGTATCTGTCCAGTTTGATGACGACCAGGAAGACATGGGGTCCAGGAGAAGCATAAGAAATGCTCTGGGCCATATCCATTCTGGTTGTCTTGTTATCAGTCCTGGTGTCAAACAGACCTGGCGTGTCAATAACAGCAATCATTTGTCCATCTACCTCACAAAAGGCTTTGGCACAGTGTTCAGTCAGAGATGTAGGAGAGCACTCTGATTTAAAGATCTGTTTTCCCAGGATGGTGTTTCCTGTGGCGCTCTTCCCAGCTCCGGTCTTCCCCACCATCACAATCCGGAGCTCCTCATCTTTGTAAGTGGTCAGTTCTGATGGGATGAAAACAAATGAGCACATTTTTAGCAATCTAGGAGTTCATAAGAATCTGAAACTGCAACATTTGGCAGTGGGTTTAGTTTTTACCTTGGCTAGTTGTATATTTGACAAAATGGTAGATGAACATGCACTTGTATAGCACCTCTCTAATCTTGCAACTATTCAAAACACTATTTTGATGGCTGGGTTTTCTAGTCTTAATGGGGACTAGGAAACATGTCTGTAGGTCATTACTAAGGTTCGGCCTGCTTGCTAGTAAACTAGGTTTCCTTACATATAGGAGTCTACTGAGGGGACTGACTGTTTCCAGTTGTAAGTAAGATCCTATGTATTTTCATGGAAAAGGAAACAACAGCAAGCCTGCTAACAGGCACCCAATGTAACATATAGATACGATATGTTACATTGGGTGCCTGTTAGCAGGAAAAGTCTGCTCTGTGCAATGTGCTCTGTCAAAAGTAGAGGAAGCGTGTATTTTTATTAGCTTGTGAAATGTGCTGCAGTGGATCTGCTGAAATTACAATTGTCTAGGGTGTCTGTGATCAGCTCAGGCGGCTGCCTGGCAGAGATCTGCACTCCACTGAGTGCACTTTTCGAGTTACTATGAGACATCACTCCAAGATGTCTGTAATATGGTCCGTCCATCCCCATGAGGTTAAGAGTCCAGGTGTCATCCTGGACAGTACACTGCCCTTTGCTGCCCACGAAATATTAATCGTCTTCCCCCGTCATTTATTCTTCTGCATCGACGTAGAGCCTTCACCGTAGCCTGACGTGCACCTCCCCAGAAATGTAACTACAGGTCACGTCGAGACAGACCTCCTGTCTGTTTCTGTAAGCTGAAACCATTTCCCTCAGAGGAAACAAAACTTTTATTTACTTTAATTTCACAGATAAGAAACAATAAATTGTGAAGACAATAAAGCCTCCACAAAAATAGCATTTTAGGTCTTGTGTGTGATTTATCCTGACTTCATATGAGCAGAGGAAAGCTGCTAGGCTAATTTATACAATGTAAAATGCCATAGGCTTGTGCTAATAATGTTAGCATGTTGTATTTGTTTGGAAAACATGTTTAGTATAAGAGAATTGTTTTGTCAGTGAAGCTTGTGAGCTGTAATGGAGCCACATTTTGTAACGTTACCTTTGTTAAATGTTGCTGTGTCCCTGGCTTCATATGAGTAGACGAAAGTTCGCCAGCTGCTAGGCTAATTTATACAATGTAAAATGCCATAGGCTTGTGCTAATAACATTAGCATGTTGTGTTTGTGGGGAAAATGTGTCCAGGTAAAGACAAGTGTTTGTCTGTGAATGCTGAATCAACTAAACTTAAAAGCACTTCACACTTTGGTTACGTCCCTTATTGATTATTGCAGCTCTGTCCTCTTTGGTCTTCCTCTCAAGTGTCTTCATAAACTCCAGTTGGTCCAGAATTCAGCCAACCGTATCATTACTAGACCCCCTCTACAGATCATATCACTCCCGTTCTCCAGCAGCTTCACTCGCTTCCTCTTAAATATCGCATCAATGCCAAGATCCTGCTTCTCACCTTTAAGACCCTTCATATTCAAGCCTCTTCCTACCTGTCTGAACTCCTTCATACCTACACACCCTCCTGTACTTTGAGATCCTCTCTGCAATCCAGCTCTCGTCACCATCTGCCCGCTTGACCACCATGGCTTCAACTGTTCTGCCCCCGCCTCTGGAACTCTCTCCAACAGCATATTGGCAATATTGTCTTCTTCTCCACTTTCAAATCAAGCTGCCATATTCGGTCTAATTTAATAGTGACACATACATACAGTGACCTGCACAGATGATGGTTCTATGATGATGATTTTATACCTAATATTTATGATTATGATTTTAGGCCAGTTGTTTTATTAATTTTTATTGTATACTTACTGAATTGACTGATTTTACAATCTATGGGCACATTGGTCCCTTTTTTTTTTTTTTTTAATAACTGTGTCTTGTAAAGTGTCCTTGAGTGCTTTGAAAGCTGCCTACTACAGAAACGTATTACTGCCACACCAGGAAGTTTAGGGACCGTCTGCGAATTGCAAAGCATGAAAACGGCTACATTGATAGCAGTCAATAACTTTGCTTCTACCAAATGAAAGGCCACCAAACTTAAGTCACACAGTCATGACCGCCCCGCAGTTACCATGTCACTCTCGTGGGCATGGACCCAGAGGCAGTATGTTACCAAATGATGTCAGTATGTTTTGCATGTTTGTAAAAGGGGTGGTTTGCTTGGTCACAGGGGAAAATATCTTCTGAATATTGCAATATACACAGAAATGTTATCCTCTTTACTGGAAATAAATTCTAGTAATTTAATGGGTATCAACCCTATTCAATATGGTGCCACCACAAATGCTTACTTCCAATTAAATTCAATAGGTCCACCATTCTTGTGTGCAGTAACACCATGGTACTACTACAACCACTACATTCAGACATATTTACTTTGTGTAATTTTAGCAAAATCTTATTTCCAAAAAAAAAAAAGTCAATAGCTCCACCATTCTTACGTGTAGTGACACCAAATTTGCTTCATGCATGTATGCTCTGTCCATGGTCCTTCTACAACCATTAGTTACAGGAAGTTTGTCAACATATTTTTGGCGAAATTTTCTTTCCATTATTGAATAATTTTGTTACATCTCATTTCGGTGTTGCACTTTGTAGACGGTCCCTACACACTCTACGCAGAGATCAATGTTACCGGCCGAGCTCAAAAGACGGCTTGTTCTCATGAATTTCACATTGTAGCTTGAACGGTGGTTTGCAGAGAGGGGCAGCTTATTGAGCCAAGTGCTGTATGAGTCATATGGAAACACACTATAAAAGATCAAATGAAAAGAATATGACTATAAACTGATGACAAATACGAAACACCAAAGGCAGTCTGAAATAAATAGGATGGTAAAACTGAACATGCAAAAGACTAATAAAAGTTAAGAAAACAGGCATTTTATAGATAAGAAGTGTACACTGCAAACATCCCAATGCAACCTGTTGCACCAGTAGATAATAATTATTATAAATACAGTTGGATATTTACATACCATCACTGGTGAGTACGCCTCCCATGTTTGGAGTGTAGAGAGCAGGTGTGCTGCTTCACAGTAAAGTACAGAAATAAAATTAGGAGTCTGTGTGCAACAATGTTTCTGTGAACTCTTTATGCAACAAACCACGCCCACAAAACCCAGTGAAGAGTCGAGGTGTGGTGTGTCATACACTGAGTCTAAATGTGAAAGTATCATTTGTAATCCTGTCCTGCCTTAATGAACAGAACAAGAACTTAAGTTTTTGCCATATCCACAATGATAAGTGAGCCGTCAGACTGCTTGATAACATTTTTTATTTATTTTTTCTTTTACAAGCTGCTGGACAGCTGAATTTAAATTAAGTGCTTTCTATTCTATTATTCTATTCTAATTCAACCACCTGCCGTAACCTATACAGGTGTGTCTATCCCTTTCTCCTCCAGCTGTCTCAGTTCTCACGACCCTCAATCCCCAAACCCTGTTCTTCTTCCTCTTCCCTCTCAGCAGGACAGCTAGCACCATCACCTCACAACAACATGGTCCCACGTACGAGCCCTGGGGGATTACAGAGCACAGTGCTCATCAAGATGTGTCCCCCACTCTGAGTCTCGACCCCTGGGCTCATAAATGCTCCAGCCTCCATCCGACTCCATCCAACCCCACGAATTCAACCTCCCTTCATCCTCTCTTCGACCCCCACCCACATTATTCCATCATACATGACCCTGAACAACCTTCAGGTCCCGTTCATCCCCAGACAAATGACAAATTTTACCCCTTTCCTCGAACCCCATCATCCCATCATAAAGAAACTTCAAGATGAGCAACTGCAAAACATGCTTTGTTTATAGAATAGACCAATAGAGCGAAAAAATACAGGATATACAATCAGAATGGCAAAGTTAAAGCAGAAATTAATATTTTAATATTATAAGTATTTTTCAAAACAGTCTTAATGTCGTCTACAGTTTCAACACAACATGATAAAAAACATATTTTCAGGGACACCTTCATAGAGACAATGAAATGTTTTTCTTAGCACACACTAGACTGATTTTTGATTCAGGATTTTTTTTTTCTTTACCAGCTGTGCTTTCACTTTCAAACTTCAAATGACTGACTGGAATGATCCACACCCTTGATTGTCTCATGTTATTCACACCTTGAACATCCAGTCCTCCTGCATTTTCCTGGTTCCTTCTATCACCGGCAAACACAAACCCTGCTCACCCCTCCCGTCAGCATTTACAAGAAAAGGCACCACTTCTTTTAAGCTGCCAAAAATATAGTGCACATGTAGAGTGTAGCCAGCCCTTTGAATTGCTTTATAGGACTGTAAGCTTTAAATAAATCAACACTTTGATACGATGCTCTCAGTCTCAGAGAAATGTGTCTGGTGCTGAAACAAGAAAATATTTTGCCGAGGGCATCGTCTACCAACCTGGCTTGAATGCACAGAAGTCAGTGATTGTGTGTTTTTAAATCCACATCTTAAGGTCCAATCCCTCTTCACGTTCATCATTTGTGTGCTTTCCTCACTTCCTTTCGTCTTCTGGTGCACTGGGCTGAACTGCCAATCAGAGGAATATCACTTAGCCTACCGACAGGCTCCGATTGGCTCTGACGGGCGCCGACGCCGATCCATCATGCTGAATCAGCTGAAAAAAAGCCAACAAGGAAAATATTTTTACCATTATGTAAATCACTGGTGAGATCTCATCTTGAATTTGCAAGTTTGGTCTGGTCCATCCATCCATCCATTTTCATCCGCTTATCCGGGGCTGGGTTGCGGGGGCAGCAGGCCAAGCAAAGCACCCCAGACATCCCTCTCCCCAGCAACGCTTTCCAGCTCCTCCTGTGGGACCCCAAGGCGTTCCCAGGCCAGATGAGATATGTAATCCCTCCAGCATGTTCTGGGTCTGCCCCGGGGCCTCCTACCAGTGGGACGTGCCTGTAACACCTCCAGTGGGAGGCGCCCAGGAGGATCCTGATCAGATGCCCAAACCACCTCAACTGACCCCTTTCGATGCGAAGGAGCAGCGGCTCTACTCCGAGCTCCTCACCCTATCTCTAAGGCTGAGCCCAGACACCCCACCTCATTTCGGCCGCTTGTATCCGTGATCTCATTCTTTCAGTCACTACCCAGAGCTTGTGACCATAAGTGAGGGTTGGGACGGAGATGGACCAGTAAATCGAAAGCTTCGCCTTCCGGCTCAGCTCCTTCTTCACCAGGACGGCCCGGCGCAGCGCCCGCATCACTGCAGAAGCCGCCCCAAACCGCCGATCCATCTCACGCTCCATTCTACCCTCACTCGTGAACAAGACCCCGAGATACTTGAACTCCCTCGCTTGAGGCAGTAACTCTCCCCCAACCCGGAGGGGACAATCCACCTGTTTCCGACAGTGAACCATGGCCTCAGATTTGGAGGTGCTGACTCTCATCCCGACTGCTTCACACTCGGCTGCAAACCGCTCCAGTGTGTGCTGGAGGTCACAGTGTGATGAAGCCAACAGAACCACATCATCTGCGAAAAGCAGAGATGCAATTCTGAGGCCACCAAACCTTTATTTAACCACAAATTTATCAACTCTAGCATACAGAGGCGACACAATTGAGATCTATAAGCCTGTTCACAGAATATATTCCTGCTGAGCCTGTCTTCCATTTTTGGAATAACAGATATGATTTAAGAGGGAACTCTTAACATGTCAACCAGCAAAAGTATGGAATGAGCATTCAGAGGATGTAGTGCAAGCTCCTTCAGTTAACTCAGGGGTCGGCATTCTGCAGCTCCAGAGCCGTATGCGGCTCTTTGGCCCCTCTCCAGTGGCTCCCTGTGGCTTTGACAGGAAATTTTCATTTTATGTGCATGTTTTTTTTTGACATTTTATTTTCATATATTGTTGTGGGCCTTAAATGATTCTCACATTCTTCAGCTGTAAAAATGTGAAGCCTACGCATTGATTTAAACAAATGCTTTAACATTTTGTTAACTAAACTGTGCGTCATACGTCTCACCTGGCACCTTTTCATCTAAAAACATCCCTAGCGGGAAATGTCTCAGGAGAAAAAAGAGCATTTAATAGTGCCTGGGCAAATTTGTTTGCTTTCAACAGCAACACTGTGAAGTTAAAGTAGCAAATAATCCAAAATAGCCCACTGCAGAATGACCACCTTGTGCTAAAACATCCTAGCGAATGCTCATTTAGATCTATTAGTGATGTTGAAAGGCTAAATTTGACTGAAACGGCTGTGTCGCCTTCATTATGAGGCTCAAGTATGTTTTGCAGCTCTGGACAGATTTTCTTTTTTCTTTTTTGGCCAAAAAAAGCTCTTGATAGTAAAGATTGCAGACCCCTGTGTTGACTCTTTTAAAAATAGATTGGATAAATTCTGGTCAACAAAGGGTGTTTTGAACCATTTTAAAGCTGATTTGTAACTGATTCTGTAACTATGTTATTTATGTTGTTTATGTTATGTTGTTATGTCATTTCAAACATGTACATTGTGAATTTATTTTGTCTGGTGTGGAGGATTTATATCCTGTACCAGAAAATTTTCATTACATTTCAAAATTTCATTAAATGACCTTTCCTTAATCTTAAATAGATATTAACCTAATGTCACATGACAATGTGAACATTTGAAAGGTGTGTCTGTTAGTGCTCAGCAGCAATCAGCAGACACAATAAGAGACTAGCTGGTGAACACGGTGAAGCATGTAGCAACTAAAGCCACAGATATTTCCTCAGGAGTTGGTGGAGACCAAAAATAAAGCTAAAAGAGAATAAACTGTGGACTTACATTCATCAGATGGACACAAACCCCACTCCAAATGAATGATCATGTTGCTCTTTAACTACTGCATGTATAAATAAGCAGCTGTTTGCTAACAAGTTATCACACACAACAGTGGACTCACAAATGTAGACTGAGATGAATCCAAAGTTCAGGGTTTTTAATACAGTCAGGGTCGGCAGTCAGCACAGGCAGAGGTAACCAAATCAACAGGCAAAAACTCACTGGTCCGAAAACGAAAAAAGGTCAACCTCACAAGGTATACACACTGGGAGGAACACCAGGAAGCTCACACAAAGGTCAAGACAGTCTAGCAGAGAGCAAAGGGAAGACACAGACTTATACACACTCTGACAGGGGAGATAATGAGACACAGGTAAAAACAATCAGACAGCCAGGGTGGTGGGAAACTGGACAGGACATCTCTATATACTTTGTTTATCCCGCAAGGGGAAATTCAGTGTTTTCACTCTGTTGTCATTTTCATATACACACACACATTCAACATCACATTCAAACCCTGACGCAAGTTCATCATATCAACTTAAAAGGTAATGATATGTCAATGTTGTGTTCACAACTTATTTCGTTGTTCAGTTATTGTAGATTTGTCAACATGCAGCGAGGAAGAGTGGCAACAAGAAGGGACCCAAATGCAGATAGTCAAAGCAGCAGGACGATTTCATTGGTCTGTTAAAGAAGTAAAGCTTACAGGCAGGCAAACACAGGATAGTCAGAGTTAACCAGGCGGACAAAGAGCAGGAGTCTAGATTAGGCAAGCAGCACTGGGGTCTGGATGGTCAGGCTAGCGTCGGCCAGGACGGCTGATTGCAGGTCTGGCCGGTTGTCGGCCTGGACGGTTGTTACCAGGTCTGGCCGGTTGTCGGCCTGGACGGTTGTTACCAGGTCTGGGCAGTTGTCGGAAAGCATGGTTGAAGGTAGGTCTGGCTGGGCTACAGACGGTATGCAATGGAGGTCTGGTTGGTTGCCAGTTAGGACGGTTGATGGCAGGTCTGGCCAACATCCGCCCAGGACGGTTGAAGGCAGGTCTGGCCGATATCCGCTCAGGACGGTTGATGGCAGGTCTGGCTGGTTGTCGGCATGTGTGGCCAGTGAGACGACTGACCGGTTGATGGAAGGTATGCATGGGAGATCTGGCTGGGCATCGGTTGGGCCGGCTGGCATCCTGCGTTTCTGGCTGACGGCGCATCGGCTTGGGTGGCGGACGGGGCGTCTGTGTAGTTGGCCGACGGAAGTCCTGGTTGTTCTTCTTAAGGTGGTCCAGGGAAGGAAGTTGGTGGTCATGCTTGATGCGGGATCGGGCAGGAGCATGGAAGTCATGGATGACTGGAGATGGGGGAGCTTGTATGCGCTTACGCCTCTGTAGGGGACTGTCAGGAGCTTGGATGTCAGAGCCATCTAGGGATTGGACTGAATAATGATACACGATGTATGACTCATATGGAAACATGCAATTGAAGATCAAATAAAAGGACTAATTATACACTGGTAATGAATGCAAAATAAAAATACATTGGAAAGTAAAACTGAGCACACAAAAGACAAACATAAGTTTATAACTGAGGCTCCGATCAGCGTTGTATAGATGAAAACTTCGGACTGCCACAAAATATACATATAAATACCCCATTATCACCTTTATCACCAATTGATTATGATTATTATAAATACAGTTAAACATTGACTTACCATACGTGGAGTTTCTACCTCCCATGTTTAGGACTGTAGAGAGCAGATGTGCTGTTAAAAGGATGTGCAGATAGAAAGTCAAGAGTCTGTGTGCATCAATGCTTCTTGTACAAAATCCTTCTACAATAAACCACACCCATAACAGTTAACAACAATTAAGGTGTTTACTTGTTTACTTCACACACTGGAAACCCCCATCCATCCCTGACACAACATGTCAATGCAAAGTCTGCACACACGCCCTGGATCGTTAAAATGACAGAAAAACTTTATGTTCAGTCGACACAAAAACTCTTCCCTCGTGAGCTGGACATCATTTTTTATGTTAAGTCAACAATTTTTGAGTTTTGAGTTAATTTGACTAAAATTTATGAGGCTGATTTTGCCTCATTAGTTCAAGGCCACTAAACAACACTGTCATTATGCATTTGGGGAAAACTGCATTTTCCTACTATGCCCCATGGGCTTGGAATAATCTGCAGAAAGATCTTAGATTAGAAACACTCATATCAATTAATAAATTCAAGGGCATCATAAAGAATGTGGTGACGGAGACATGTGCTTGTTTTTCTTGAGAGGTCCACTATGTTTTAATAGTTGTTCTTGTTTTATTGTGGAATTTTCTAGGTTTTTTTTTTTTTTCTCTGTTTAATATGTTGTATTTGCTGCATCTTAATATGTTGTGATTGGCTGCTACCTTGGCCAGGGTCTCTCTTGTAAAAGAGATTTTGAATCTCAATGGGACTTCCTGGTTAAATAAAGGTTAAACAAAAAAAATAAATAAATAAAATTTAACATATTGTGGTGTGTTTGGGTTTCCCAGCATGCCGTGGGACAATGTGCTTAAGGCCATAAGCTGAAGAAAACTGTTTAAATGTGCTCTAAATCACTCACGTTACCCATTACGCAGTGATAAATGTTTATGCATTTCACAATGGTTCTAATAGGTTACAGTAAATGTTGAGGTAAAACACATTTTTCACCACGACTTAAATCGTATATGGAATTAGTGACCACCTGTGTTGATATTAGAGTGTCTGACAAAGTTATGTCGAGGTGAAATAAGGTATACTTAGTGGTTCAGAGTTCATGTCATTAAGATCATCATCTACTCTACCACTTGCGAATGTGGCAATATTTACCACAATATTTTTAGAGTTAAATGAAATAACAAAGAAAATGTTGTAAAATGTGTACTCAATGCTTCTATGTTTATATGAAATAGAATTAAATGCTCAAACAACAGCAACAGAAACTTATGGTAAACTGAATTTTGAAAATTCCTGTCAGACAAGGGTCATGTGACACATTTATTTTATGTCTAGTGAACTCAAACCTTTTATGTTTCTGTATTGTACTAAACTAAAAAGTTTTGAGTGCAAGCTGTTTCCAAAAAAAAAATTAGGTTGAGTGAATGGACTGGAGTTTACAGTGCAGGCTGGTTTACACATTGAGTTTAAATGTGAAAGTATTGACAGCAAAGTTTTTGTCTTTAAGCACTTTTCTATCATTTACATTAAACGATGTCCTGCCTTAATAAACAGAACAAGAGCTTAACTTTTTACTTAATGTCTTTTCCACAAAGATTCAATGTTTTGATGATTCAGACCTCTTCATGCTTTTCTTCTCAAGTCAAGGCAATTTTATTCATGACTACATCAGGATCTGCTCCATCCTTACACATTTAATTCATTTATCAAGCAAAAAAAACTTTGGAGGAAACTTCACAAGTAGCAAGAGAGGAGGAATTCTCCTTCGCACAAACAGACAGTTGTGTTCAGTGTTGTGCATGAATGTGCTGAGGAAGCATGGTCATCAAATTAGCTCACTTTTTTTGGTGATAATTGAGCTGAGCTAATCAGTTTGTAGCTACCGTATGAGTGTCATTATCTCTCACAACAATTAACGATATTCAAGCTGTGTTTTGATACAGCGAAGGATTTACTGCAGCTGTCATGCTAGTGTTGTGTAAAAGACTCTCTCCACTTCAATATGTGTTTCCCCCAACCTAAACCTAAACTAAACCTTATCCCGAGCTCAAACCACGGAGGCCGGAGCGCTACACATTTTAACAGAAGGGAAACACTGACACACGTGGGGACAGACTTCAACACTACACCAGGAAGAGAATTTGTGAATCCTAGGATAGCGAGGGAATGGCCCGCCTTACACTGTCTCTAACATTCTTACCCTAATCCTAACCAATCCAACCGACTAAGCCAGTGAGTACGAGGAAAGCTGCTCAGCCTTGAGGCCAATTTTTCCCAGTGGACACTCACGGTATTGCAGCAAAGAAATCCCAGCAGCACAGACGGCATTTTCCCCATAGACCACCATTATAAAAGAGACGCCTGTAAAACTGTTGACAGGACACGTCCAACTGTAGACAGGGTCAATGAACGCTCTTTCTATCACGAGTTTTTGAGCCATGGTGGTTTTATATTTGTAAATTTTAGATTTGTAAATTATATTCTGTGATGTCATCACAATATAAAGTCGATGAGCTGAGCAGGACCTAGCGGGCGGAGCCAGTGGGAGAAACACTACTGCGCATATTCAGTGGGCCGCATACAGTGAAATTACACCTGGAAGCTAAAAACTTTTTTTGGCATATGCGCCAGGCGAGCAACTCCACTGGGATGAACAGCCGCCATCTTGGCATCCAGTTATCATTCAAATCTATGGATTGCAGCTACTGATACTGCTGAAGCTAGTTTGCATGAGTATTTATAAGAATCCCAAAAAGAAAAAAATCTCACATCTTTATGCAAATGGTGACCACCGGGTCTGAAACAACAACACATTTTCACTTCACTCGACGTTTTTGTTTATTGGACCCATCCACCACCCCTCCAGCCCGCCCACTCGGACTTTCGCCGTCTTAACTTTTGTCCTTGTCCTGCCACATTTCCCCCTGACGCCGCCGGGCGCCGTTAAACTATAACGGCAACCAGTTGCATATTATATCAATGTTAAAGGATGCCTTTTTTCGTTGGTTTCTGACGCCGCAAGTCACTACCCAAGCACCAGATTTCGATGACTTCAGAATGAGCCACATTGACAGCAAATTTAAAACCACACATGGAGTTGAATAATCTGACCAGACTTTGGAAATATCTGCAAGTGAACCATGATCTCAAGATTTTATTTTAATTTTTAAATAGAATAAAGAAATGAAAATAGTTTAGTTTTTAAGGATTGTGAACTTTGTTTAAAATTAAAATTGTGAACTATGAATATCAGTTCTTTTTAATTTGTGAGCTCCTGTGAGGTATAAACATGCACAATAGCGTTCGTGTTTACAGAACTGACCTACGTTGCAAAAATTACAGTTCACACAATCAGATGACAGTTCGAGCAAAAATGAATATAATTTTATTACAGGTTGACATGTTAAAAACTTCAAACATATCAGTGTAAATGTTGTCTACAGTCAGTCTACACAGTCTCAACACAACATCATAAAGGTGTTATCTTCAGACAGACACCTCCATAAAGACAAATACATATTAAAGTGTTACCGTTGGGTATTTTTATTTTTTTTATTAAAACACACTAGATATATTTTTACTTGAGGATTTTGAACAGTTGCATTTCAGCCGACTTCTTCTATTAGTTAAATTTGCCTTTTCTTTCTCTGCTATGTTTTCACTTTCATTTTGTTAAGATTTAATTCAAACTTTAAATGATTGCCTGGAATGATCCACACCCTTGATTGTCTCATTTTATTCACACCTTGAACAGCCAGTCCTCCTGCATTTTCATGGTTCCTTCTATCACCGGCAAACACAAACCCTGCTCACCCCTCCCGTCAGCATTTACAAGAAAAGGCACCACTTCTTTTAAGCTTCCAAAAATAAAGTGCACATGTAGTGTTTGTCCAGCCCTTTGAATTGTAGTTCATTGTCTCGGTTCACACCATGATGCTAAATGATCACGTGTACAGATGCTCCTGTACTTTCACAAGATCGTAAGCTTTCAGAACTTCTGAGTTTGACCTTCAGCAGGGCCTATGTTAAAGTTTATCTTCTTACCGTAGAAATGAAAGTGTCTGATACTGAAACAAGAAAATATTGTGCCGAGGGCCTCCACTACCAATCCAGTAGCTCAAATGAACAGATTGCTCTTGGTATCAAACAGTTTGTAGATTTCAAAGGTCCTGAAAGATCTGTAGCCTCGAACAGTCCAAAAATAATGTTGTTTCCTTTTACACAAAACCATAATCTCTCCCAAACTTTACGGAAGATATAATATTTTGTTTGCAATCACGTGACTATTATGACGCACAAACTTCAGATGGAGGGCAGAGTGATAAATCCATGTACTGTGCGAACTGGACATAGAAGAAAGTGACATCATAAAAGGGCTGGTTGAACATACAGGCTGCACGTGTCATCAGTAAATCTGAACTCGTGTTGGATGTGATCATTGTTACAAATGACCTCACTGAACACATTCTCACACTGACCTTGTCACCTATCAATGTTTGGTCATGGACTTTCCTCATTGAGATATGACGTGCAAGGTACCCTGGGTGCATTGGTTGCTTATATTCTGGGATGCCGAGTCAACTTCAGCCTGTTGCATGCATTGTCCGTTTTCACAATACACTTCCGTTTTCACAGGTAATTCATTCTTTTCCAAATAAAAACATGTTGGTACAACAACACTGCAAATTTACTTCTTTTTTTTCCTTTCAATAAGAAACACATATGGTTGGGTTCAGAAAAAAAGAACATGATTTGGCTTTACAATCTTACAGGAAGCAAATTGGTGGACTCAAATGCATGACTCAATACTCTTAGTAGTTTACCAAAAGTCTTTTACTTGGCTCAGAGTTCAAAACAAAACACTTGCAAGGAGGATCAAAATACTATTAACAAAAAGCTCTCACGAGGAGGGTCAAAAATGATCACAAGCTTAAACAAAACTTAGAAACCTGGCTGGAACGTGACGACACAATCATGGACGGAACAAGACGAACTGGCAACAAGACAAAGGGAGACAGGGACTATTTATACATGAGGTAGGGGAGAACAGGTGAAACCAATCAGGGGCGGGGTAGACAATCACAGTGGCGGGACATTCACACAAAGGGAGGAAGTCAGGGTCTGAAACAAGAGGGAAAAAGTAAATAAAAATAAAACAGGAAGTGCATGACAAGACTAGACATGAGTGACTTTAACTTAACATAAAATGCACAAGGACTTAATATGAAACTAAACTAAGGCATGACTTCTTGTGTTTTTTTCTTTTAGTCAGACAAGGGTATTTTAATTTATACCTGACATGTTTTGACGGAGCCTTCCGACTTCTTCAGAGGTGTCACCCGATGTTAGTGTGACATATCCTTATATCAGCCGATCTTACGGAGGCGTGATCGCCCTGTCAGGTTTGACAGGTTGACCACGCCTCCTGCTGTCCAGGTCGCTCCTCCTGGAGGTCGACCTGTCAAACCTGACAGGGCGATCACGCCTCCGTAAGATCAGCTGATATAAGGACACGTCACGCTAACATCGGGTGACACCTCTGAAGAAGTCGGAAGGCTCCGTCAAAACATGTCAGGTATGAATTAAAATACCCTTATCTGATTAGAAGAAAAAAACACAAGATATCATTCACAAAGACATAATGAACCTTGTTGGAATATAAGGCATGACTTGAAACATGAAACACTAAACATGAACACAGGTAAACTCAACACACTTGACGAGACACAACACCCATCCACCACCCTTCCTGCTCACCCTACTTGGACTTCCACCCCCTGAAGTTACGTTGTTGTCTCATTAAACCATTAAACAACGACAAACAGCGACAGGCCGTGTATCACGCCGATGTGAAAGGACACCTTTTTTCATCGGTGTCTGACACCTGAAGTCACAGACCAAGTGCCGGTATTCGACAACTTCAGAGTGAGCGCGGGTTGACCTCTCCCACCCATGCTACTCGGACTTTTGCCTCCTTAGCATTGTTGTTCGGCTGCATTTCCCTCCTAGTGTCATCTGGCACCATTACACAAGAACAGTGGCCAGCCACGAATCATGCTGATGTGAAAGGACAGCTTTTTTTCGTTGCTCTCTGACGTGAAAGTAGCTGCCCAAGCACCAGTATTTGACAACTTTGGCATCAGACCAGGTTGCCTCGTCCTCCTAATGGACCTCCTAACGTTACTAACCTTACAAAGCGAGCCTGATGAAAGGGAACAAGAGTTTAGTGGACTATAACTATTTTGCGTGTTGGGTCCACGACTGAAATGACTGCTGTCTTGTTTTTGGCCAGCTTAAGTATAACCAGGTCCATACTCATTCTGAGGTCATCAAATGTGCAAGTGATATCGCCATCATACACTGGTGCAGAAAGTTACCTTTCACAGTGTTACGATCCGCCGCCAGTTGCCAGTCAGTTTGTAACGCAGCCAGATGGCATCAGGTAAGGTACGCATCCAGACGGCACCTGTCGCAGTGGTAAAATATGCCACTGGATGGCGTCAGCTTAAACGCTGCTGGTAACAATGTAATACAGGCAGCTGGAGAGTCCCTACCAGGTGGGAGGAAGGAGCAGTGGATGGAACCAACAAACCCCGGACTTTCACCCAAGGAGCCGCTGTTTGCTTCATTTGTGAACGTAGAGCCAAACCATGATGTTTTTTTCTAAACCTAACCACGTGCTTTTGTTGCAGGGCGTTCATTGGCTTGCCCACCCAGAACGTCAACAACAAACTATATGCTTTTGTTGCCTGAACTAGTGTGGACATGAAAGGCACTTAAAAAATGGCAGTATTTGACGACTTTGGGGAGAATAGGTTGGTTTAACTGTCTTTAATATATCAACTCTGTACATGAATGCACTGCTGTCAGGCTAGCGTTAGTAGCTAACGTTAGCTAACTGTAGATACTATTTTCTACCTGCAACATCAACTAGTTCCCAGAGGTCTGATGAAATGTTAAAAATCTGGGATGTGGCTAAAAACAACAAGCACATTGTGACTGCATCCAACTCAGCATGTTTAACACAGTGCTTTAACATTACGTTTGACATCAGTCGACTCCGCTCCTCCAGACTGAAGATGGAAGTTTTTGATCCACATTCTCAGTGAGTCCTTTTCTTTTTCTCTCCTGTACTTCCTACTATTCTCGGGACTTAAAGTGGCCTTTTCTTTTGTCCCAATTTGATCGATTGAAACAGCTGAAAACAGTGTAACTCACAGGCATTTGTGCAGTGTTGGTAGTCTTTACCTCCAGCTGCCTGGCCTCCATCTGATCAGCGCTCCAATTTATGACGTCATATACAAAAAAGCTATTGATATTTTTATAATAACATTGTATCAGTTAACAGTGGGGAAAAAACAGAATTGCAGGTTTAACCAAGTATTTTTTTAAACCCAGAGCAAACCCAAACCAAAAAACCTTAACCTGGAGGCATATCAAAAAACTATTATATCATATAACACGTTTTTATGGTGGTGATTTTTAAGTTTTGGAGGGCACCATTGATGCTCCAGACCTCAATGCTGAGAAGACGATTGCAAGCAACATATTTTGTTGTTTTATCCAGAGGACTTGATGAGAGAAATGTACTGTGACATTTTCATAAAATGTTTATAGTTCATTACATTTGTAAGTATGTGATATTTCATGAACTTAGATCTGCACATGTGTCTATATTGACCTCCGAAAGGAAATACAATACATCCCCCGAACATCAGAGGTCTGTTATACTGGCATAAGTGGTACCTAAAGGGGAAGGGACCCAGGAGAGAGATTTGGGGTTCTAGGCACCCGGGAAAAGAGATCTGAAGGTGGGGACACCAAAGGAGAGAGACTGGAGGTACTGTCATTGTTTCTCGTATTTTCTTCACAAGTCTCTCCTGCTCTTTGCGCATTTGCTCTTTTTTCTCCCTCAGGATTTGTCTTTTTTTGTCTTTGATGGCCCTCCCTGCCCTCTGGAACATTTCAGTGGTGTAATGGCTTCCTCCGTTCTTCTCTGTGATGTTTCTGATCTTGTCGAGCAGCTCGCTGACCTGAGAATGATCCTCCAGGTCGTTCTTGAAGACATGGTACTGGCCGTTACATCTGGCCACGAGTTCCTGCAGGTCTTCACTGTCTTTCAAGAACTCCTCAATAGGTTTCCCTTTGAGCAGGTCACCGTGGGTAAAGAGAACCATGCTGTGTTTGTCTGCTTCCTCGCCGAAGATTTCCTGAATCCTCTGCACTGTGTTCTTTTCTTCCTCTGTGTATCTGCCCAGTTTGACGACGATCAGGAAGACATGGGGTCCAGGAGAAGCATAAGAAATGCACCGTGCAAAATCTTTACTGTTTTTCTCGTCATCAGTCCTGGTGTCAAACAGACCTGGCGTGTCAATAACAGGCAATCATTTGTCCATCCACCTCAGCAGAGGCCTTAGCACAGTGTTCAGTCAAAGATTTAGGAGAGAACTCTGATTTAAAGATCTGTTTTCCCAGGATGGTGTTTCCTGTGGCGCTCTTCCCAACTCCAGTCTTCCCCACCATCACAATCCGGAGCTCTTCACTATGGTGTAGGGTCGATCCTGAGGGGCAGAATGAATATGATTAATTCTCAGCTGTGTTTTATGTGGCCTTTAGTGCTGTAGTGCACTTGGGACATTTATGATGAGGGGAAGAACATTTGAAGTCTGTATGAAATGGCCAGATGTTAAAGGATTTTCACACCAAATGCACATGTGCATGGGTAGTTATTTAAACAAGGAAAAAGGCTGTGGTCTGTGGGAAAGCTGTGAAAGAGTTTGACTCAAACAAACTTTAACCACAATACTTCTCCATCACATGTGCAATGGGACTTGGAGGAGGCAGAAGCTATGATAACAACAATTACACCAACTTGTTCTTATGCACTGTTTGTACGTATACCAATGATAACTAATGTGCCAAAATTTGTATATATCCAACACAATCATGAGCCGGTAATTTATATATAACCCACATATTTGGGAAAGCTGTGATAACCTGACCAATGATCTGACTGATGGGAGTAAAGAAGGAAGTAGTCTGAGCAAGAAAGTGGGTTGGGGTGAACCAAGCAGCAACCCCTGCGGCTGAAAAATGGAAGTTCTTTGAATGGCCACTGAGGCTGGCTCCAAAAGTGAGTAAGTCTGCACAGACCCCAGGTGGATGGATCCATACCAAAATATCAATACTATGTTTTCACTTTGAAGATCGATCCTAGCGTCAATAGAACCGATACCAAAACAAGCATTAGTTTCTCTCTTTTACGTGTTTGGAAGCAACATTCTGTTGTCATGAACCCATCTAGAGCATGTATCCTTCATTTGCTTTTGTGTTGTCTGCACTCCAACATCCTTCTTCAGACCCAGCAGCTTCTTTTGAGTTCAACGTTCACCCGATGTCGGCAGTAGAAGGACAATAAGCTCAGATCCCAGCCCTCCTGTTTACTGCTGGAGGCTGACACGACCCTCAGTTGTACTATGAATATAGCCAAGCGCGTGTTCACATGACTGTTGCTGTCCGCAGACGTTTAATGCAGAAAGTGTAATTGAGCCTGACGACTTTAATCCAACACTTAACAGTGGTGATGGCTTATTGACAGGGGAGGTAAACATGAGGAAAGAGAACTTGGAGCTGCCAGCGAAAAGATGAGAGAAGGAGGAAAAAGCCTCAGCATCCAGAATTTAAAAAAAAATGTATATACTGCATTAATCCCACAAGGGGAAATTGAAAGTTCACACTCTGTTGTCATACACACAGGTCTGAATACACACACACGCACAAACAGGACCTACACATGCATTAAATGGAGAGATGTCAGAGTGAGGGGGCTGCTCATGGACAGGCGTCCGGAGCGGTTGGGGGGTTCAGTGCCTTGCTCAGGGGCGCCCCGGCATGCCCAGGAGGTGAACTGGCACCTCTCCAGCTAAATAGGTGTCCAGAAGGCAATCAGTGTGTCATATTGTCTTCTGCAAGAGTGAATAACATGCGCAAACAGGACCTACACATACATTAAATGGAGAGATGTCAGAGTGAAGGCTGCCTTGGACAGGTGTCCTGAGAAGTTTGGGGTTGGGTCCCTTGCTCAAGGGCACCTTTGCAGTGCCCAAGAGGTGAACTGGACTAGGTCCATGCTCCATGCTACCCTGGACTGAGCTATTGCCGCTTAAATATATGACCCCGACATGATTTGAACACACAAACTTCTGATCTGGAGTCAGGATGCGCTACCGTTGCGCCACGAGGTCAAACTGTCTGCCAACATTCAGTTTGTTTACATCACATTAGAGAAAAACGATTTATTGTGTTAGTCTGACTAAAACCAGACTTTTAAAATACCTAGATGTTACTGTTAGTCCGACTGCGTGTGGAATTTTTTAAGATGTCATACAAACTGTTGTGTGAGGAGGATACATTGATTCCACTGCAGAGAAGAATGTTATGCATCTGTGTATTACCAGAGTTATGTGACCCTACTCTCCAGAGTTTAAAATCTTACACTGAATAGGTTGGCAAAAGAAACGGTAGACTGAAAAGCAGCAATCATTTGCAGAAAACTATAGGTCTTGTATAATTAATCACTGGCTTGTTGATTCTAGTTAACTATTAAACGTTTTCTTAGCACACACAAACTATGGTTCATTAAATATTGTTCAGATATATCTTCCTTACACATTGGTTATTGAGATCAATCAGCCCACTATCCCTGGGAATTACATTGATTTTGGACAATACCGCATCTCATCATTTATGTCCAATGCCAACAGTCAGTGCCAGTGCAGGGAATAATGTGTCCTTTATGCAGTGAGCTGGAAAGTGAGGGCGTGGACTCTACTTTTAGCCAAGGATTTTAGCTGAGTAAATCAACACAAAAATTTTCGATTGTAAGAAAGTGAGAACTGTGAAAACACTAGCAATGATCACACATAAATTATTAGCATGGCATGTAACTCCAGTGAGCAATATTATACTTCTTGTCTGATGATAAAGTCATGAGGATTCACACTCAAACAAACAAGATTGGAAGAACTGTGCTTGTCCATACTTTAGAAATGGAGGTTGAGTGAGACAAGGAATTAAAAAAAATGGTATACAAATCATTGGTATACAAAATAATTGAAAGGCTGTAGAGAAATTAGTAAAAATGTGTGTCAATTTTGCACACAGGTAACTGCATTTCCTGGAACTAACAGAAGCATGTGGGGTGGATGTGTGATTAGAAGAGGCCCTATAACTGCTTTGTGAATGTGACGTAATCTGTCCTGGCTGCGGATCAAACTAGATTTCATTGACACTCCTCCCACCTGTTTCCTGAAAACACACCGTCTCCACCGCGTCTAACACAACTGTGATGTTAACTGTTCCGTTGTGAATGTAGATAGAAAAAAGAGAAATGTAGAGAGATGAGTCAGCTGAATTCTTGGAGAGTTCATGTACTTACCACGTTTGGCTTCTTGGGCCTCGCTGGTCATGTTTGAGTTGTAGAGAGCAGAGTAGATGTGCTGCTGAAGGGAAGATTTTAATGTCTGCAACCACACCTCTCCATATAAAACCTTCATTCACCAAACCACACCCACATCACAGCGCTGACAACAGAGCAAAGTGAAACCCAGGTCTGCTCCAAGTTCTTTTTTAACCAAAAGTCCAAGTAAAAAAAAGCATGTTTTTCTGGAAGTATAATTAGTACTTACTAAACGTATTCAGAAGCTGTGTACTGAGTGGTACTGGTTTATCCATCCATCCATCCATTTTCCACCTATGGGGCTGGGTTGCAGGGGCAGCCGGCTGAGCAAGGTACTCTTTACGTCCCCCTTACTGGAACTCTTTCCAGCTAAGGCGTTCTCAGGCCAGATGAGACATATAATCCCTCCAGTGTGTTCTGGGTCTGCCCTGGGGCCTCCTACTACTTGGACGTGCCTGGAAAATCTCTAACTGGGGGCGCCAAGGAGGATCCTGATCAGATGCCCAAACCTCCTCAACTGGCCCGTTTTGCCTGCAAAGGAGCAGCGGCTCTACTCCGACCTCCATCTAAACGTTTGAGCTCCAAACTCACCACAGCTCTAAGGCTGAGCCCAGCCACCCTACAGAGGAAACTCATTTCACCCTCTTGTATCCACAATCTCACTCCTTTGGCCTCTACCAAAAGCCCATGACCAAAGGTGAACGGTGGGGCGCAGATGAGGTGGAAAATCGAAAGCTTTCATCAGCTCCCTCTTAACTACAATCGTCCAGCGCAGTCATTTTACTTCCACTCGTGAACAAGGCCCTGTAATTATTGAACTCCGTGCCAGATTTCAGCCTACTTGGGCAAAAACTGTGTCTGCCAGCCTGTAGGGAAATTTTTGTGGACAGACTGACGAACTAAACAAACAGTATTGTACTCTATTTGTTTTTTTTTTTTAACCTCCAGTGTTAATATTCTAATATCAGTATATCACAAAAAATTGAAATAGAGTTATACACAATTCAGTGAAGAATATTATTGTAATGCAATGTTGTGTTCTGATGCACAGTAGGCTACAGTTGGTGAATCAAAAGAACTAAAAGATATGTTCATTAGTTGGTTCACTTGAGCCTTCTGTGCAGAGTCTGCATGTTCTCCCCATGTCAGCGTGGGTTTTCTCCGGGTGCTCCGGTTTCCTCCCACAGTCCAAAGACATGCAGGTTAATTGGTAGTACTTGTAGTATTGCAGTGAAAAAATCCCCTGTGAGCCAAAGATCATTTTCCCCATAAAGTGCGCCAAGCATGATGTTTTTCTGTAGGCCAGTGCGGAAGTTAGCATTGGCCTGGCTCCCTCTTAAAAAGTCTACGGGACTTTTCCATTGGATTTTGGATTAGTCTAGAGAATAAGCTCTGTGACAAACAAACAAACCTATATGCAGTTAGGCTATAAATGAACTACACCATGGTCACATGACTTAACGTCACCAGCACAGCACACCTGTGATTCTGTGTTTGGTGTGATGACGTCCTGTAGTCTCACTTGTTTGCAACCATCTTTTTTGAGACACATAAAAGCTTCAAAATACACAGTAAGGTATTAACTGATATGCGGTAGAATTTAAAATGAAAGTTAACCACAGACATTATTTCAGACATCTAAACAAAAACCCACGAGGAAAACCCAGTGACTACAAGACAAGGGAAGTGAGAATGCTAAAACGCTAACTCATTTCCAGGGTTTAGGACTCGTTCCCGGGGCACTCTGAGGACCAACATTGTAAAAGAAACGTCCATAAAAATGTTGACGAGACACCTCGAACCACAAACATGGTCAATCATGACTTTTTCTACCATGAATTTTAGATCCACGGTGCTTTTATAATGGTAAAGCTTTTCTCAGGCTGAATAAAGTGATTTAAAAATCTGACATCACCTATAATCTGTGAAAAAGATGTTTTTCTTCAAGTGTAATACGCTTCATTTTCAAGGTGTTGAACATGTGGAGAAGAAACTAATTTCATAATTCTCCAAGTTCTGCTTGCTTGTTTATAAACGGCATTTGCTTCTACTTTTATTTTCAATATTTAAGTACATTAAGTATCATACATTTACTTTGGATACTTAAGTACAGTTAATATCCGACACTTTAAGACTTTTACTCAAGTAATATTTTACTAGGTGACTTTAACTTTTACTTAAGTCATTTTCTGGTTATATACCCTATACTTTTGCTCAAGTGTTGCTTTCAGATACTTCACCCACCACTGGGTACTGAGTCGAACTTTGTGACCTATTTTTGGCCAGGCGGTGTGAAATGGAAATGATCATAGCTGATTTAAAGCCTACAGCACCCCCATGTGGCTGATAAACAGTGGTGAAGTATTGAGAAATTTTACTGCCATTTATGCATTTATAATTTTACTTAAGTAGAAATGCAGACATATGATCAGCAAAATGTACCTTAAGTGCCAAAAGTAGAAATGTTCAGGGTTAGAGTTTGGTGACAGAATAACTCCTGTCAGAGCGTTATATTGGAGTATTATTCCTGATGCATTATTGTGTGAAAATGTAAAAAGAAAAAAAGTAAAAATGACTGTGTAACCAAGTGTCCCCACAACATACTTAACACATGTTCACAAACACACACTGAGGTCAAATAAATCAGTCTATAAACTGCATTACAATAGTTTATTGACATTCTTGATTTTAATTACATAAAAGTACATTTCGTTAATGCGTTTTGGTTCTGACCCACCAACATGTTTCTGGACTAAATTCAAAAGATGTCTTACTTTCACCACCGTGATACAACCAGAAGGTAAATAAAAACAATCTTTTTTTTTTTTTTCAATTTATTAAATATTTAAAATGGTCTTTTCTTCGTGAAGCCCGAACCTGCCTAAACTCTTGTTCAGAGGTTGAAACATTTCTTCATCTTATACAGTTATCACCTGTGAGCTAGAAGTTAACTGCAGCCACTACAAATTTCTCGTAGGCACTGATAAACAAATATTTCTATTGTCATCTTTAGTTATGCTAATACAAGGCATACATGATTAATTCAAGAGGATACATTATACATTGCTGAGTGTCTTTATTATAAAAACAATGTCTTTTAATGTACAAGGCATGTTAAAGAAACAGTTCAGTCATTCTTCGTCTTCGTTCGGTGAATCCACGGCGGATGCTGGACACAGCAGACTGCCCTACGTAGGTGCATCGTTAAATAATAAGGTGCAAATGGAAATACGCCATCTCGTAACATTTTACTTTCAGTGCACTTAAACTAAATCTGAATTTATTTTGGGTTTCATTTTGGATCATCCTATGATGTGAGGAGTAGAGGTCCTCGTGGGCTCCTGCATGACCAGTCTGACCGGTCACAGTTATTGGAGTGTTCACATAGTGTCTCCGCCATAGCTCAGATGTGTAGTGTCATACGAGAAAGGTCTCTAAAAGGAGAAAATATTCCTTCGATTTAACTAGACGTGTTAAGTCGGTAGTTGTATACTCAACTTGATAAGCTAAATGGTCACTGCTTTGACTTAACTATAGAATCTTCCTGCCCCCTGTTGGTCAATTTTGGCTTAAAACGGCAATAGACAAGGTTTTTTTTTGCTGTAACTTCTCAAGTAAATGTTGAAGTTTCGCTTTCACGATACAATTCTGTCTGCCACTGGGTACAACCCCCGGAATTTACTGGCATCTGCCATTATGCAACCAAAACAGGAAGAGAATTTGTTATCTCAGGTAGGTATTGTTAGCAAATAACTGGTGTAACTGGGAATACTCTACCCAGCAATAGAAAAACAGTTCAGTTGAGGCAAAGACGGCAAAGACACGGACGACAACCACAGAAACTTGAGAGGGTTCACAACTGACAGTTGGCGTTCTTCCTACTAGATCGGTAAGGTACAAAGCCGGTCTTTTTATTAAAACTACCACTGCGTTTTATTAACCATACAAGTCGGAGATCGGAGCTGGGAATAATGTCACACCTGTGTTGATCGTATTCCAGTACAAGTTGGAAAACCAAGATGTTGTTAGCAATCCCAGTTGAAGGCAGGTTAGCCAGTTTGAGCAATACCAGTTGATAACAACACATTACGCTGTATTCTGCGCACACAAACACTGAAGCAACATTTCCACAGATGATGGTCGGACAGTACTGTGTAGGACTTTTTTTTTTTGAGAAACAAATAGGACAGAAGTGCTAATAAACAGAACATCACTACAGCTTTCACTACTGTTGATGCACGGAGCGTCCATTTTGGATTTTGAGGTCGGGGTTGTGACTTTCCAAGTTGGAAATCTGACTTCGGGGGTGTTCCAGTTGAAATTTCTGACTGCCGACTTGGAAATTCCGACTTCCTACTACAAATGGAACGCACCATTTTACTCCGCCTTTATCGCATCACTAAGATCAGAGTTTCTGTTCAAATTGGTATTCTTATTGTTTCTTGCATTGGACATTAGCCAGGCTGCTAACTAGAGCCATGTTGCTAACACTAGCAGGTAGAAAACGAACCATGAAGCCAGGAACTGACATAGGGATGAAGCCGTAATTTTAAAATGAAATGCTCCTAAGGCAAGAATTCCTTTGAACGGTGGCTTTGCAGGAATTTAACTTTAAAGCCTAAATCTGTTTTTGTTGGTTGATAAACATCCACTGAATGTCAACTAACCCTCTCAGCTAAAGGCGAACTGACCAGTAAACTATGAGACTGATTAGTGTTTTAGGGCCATGACACACAAAGCTGACAGTCAGCCGTTGGTCAATGTCAGGCCGTTGGTGAGCGCCTGTTGCCCTAGGTGTGTCCCGCACAGTTGGTACCAATCGGTACCAAAATTTGTAACGTTACCTTTGTTAAATGTTGCTGTTGTCCCTGGTTTTATATGAGAAGAGGAAAAGTTTGCTAGCTGCTAGGCTAATTTATACAATGTAAAATGCCATAGGCTTGTGCTAAAAACATTAGCATGTTGTATTTGTGGGGAAAATGTGTCCAGATAAAGACAAGTGTTTGTCTGTGAATGCTGCCAGTTATAGTGAAGCTGATTTGTGTACTTGTGTTTGAAACTGTCTCTATTAAGCCATGTTTAATGTGTGTTTAATGTGTTTTTAATGTGTGTTTTCCATCAACTAAACTTTACAGCACTTCACAGAAACCTCTGCCGCCAACTAGTGTTTTGAGGGTGTAACTGCAGAGTGACACAGACACACCACCGCACAATGCTCACAATGGCGTAGGCTCTGCATAGAGCTGACTCACAAGTATAAATCCACCTGCGCCTGTTGCCCTAGGTGTGTCCCGCACAGTTGGTACCAATCGGCCCTTGTTGGCTGTTTTTCGGGCCAATTCAGCACGTTGAATCAGCATCAGTGCATGAGAAGAGAGATCAAGATTACAAAGTTGGTAAATAAGGTAAGGTTATGTTTTTAGCCAATAAACTCTTTAGCAAAAATAGTTAGCAACTGTTTGCCTTATTGTTACCTAGTGCGCAGTAAATATCCTTTATTCTGTCAGATTGTGTTGTTGATGTGTAACTGGCTGAGTTGTTTCCTCTCACTTGCATATAAAATTAAAAAAGGAAATAATGATTTAAAAAGGGCCTTCTAGTTTCTCATCCTCATGGACAACTATCCAACCAGTAGCAGTATTTTGACCATTAACGGTGTTTTGAGTGCCCTGTGATTGTCATTCCTTTATGTCTGTGGAATTCTGGGTAATGTAGTTGGATGAATGAAGTCAACATCAAAGTCGGTGTCAGGTGTGTTGTCAGCTTTCTAAACTGTAGCAGCAGTGGCTGGAGAGAATAATGATATATACCAGGAAGTCTCTGCACCTGCTTCACCCACAACATCCACTCAGGTCACAGGTAAAATATGTGTGCTGCAGTTATACTGGTGTTTTCAATGCAGTTTTGGGACTCTTCGATGCCTGCTCTTTACAGTCTAGCACCTGGTCGCTACCTTTTTATAAAGCCCTGACCTCACCTGAGTACCGTAGGGGTACACGCCCATAACATCCTCAACACAGAAAATAGAGGCAGAGGGCAGAAAAACACACCGCCACATACAGAGAGTGGGTCATAGAGATGATTGAGAGGGATTACTTCTGTATGATTCTAGCCATTGTTTTTTAGGGATATCCTGCGTAGTCTACCTTTAAACCCGCCATGCCGGGATCAGACTACATTATATTTTTGTATGTCACAATGGAACCAGTCGGCTAAAGAAATATGCTCCGAACTGGCTGCTGGGCAGTGAGAGCAAAAACTGTAGGGGCGCACAAGAACGAAAAAATAAATGTAAATAAATAAATAAATACGCAGTGTCTGTGTTTTTCACTGATAATTTTCACTTGTGTTTCTCTCGGGGTTACGCCAACTTGATGGCACAAACATATACCTCACAGTCGTCCTTCGGTCAGGACGTGATGATGCGTCCCAGATGCACAGGATAAAATGAGCAATGGTGACACCCAACACTTTGTCCCCATGTCTGCTTTTATCTGGCTGTACGATGATCAGATAGGCTGATAATGTATAGTCTAACCTCAGCATTACGCTACGATGATTCTGATTAAAGTGAATTTCGCCTCCATATCTGACAAACTGACCAGTTTTAAAATGTTGATGTTAGCTCTACAGGAAAAAGATAAATGGAAATATTTTTTCTCTTCAACTCCGACAGTCCTCTGTGACCAGAACACCCCCCTCTCCCCTCCACATGTCCTCTGTAACCCTTCCTCCTCCCAGGCTGACCGTACTTTCATCAATCAGTGGCGTCTCAGAAGTTTGGAGAAGAATCCAGAAGAGGCCGGCTTGTCACTCTTGGCCTGTGACTCCTCTTTGGCCTCCTTCTGCTCTCCCAGCCCCAGCTCCCCCTCCAGTTGCTCCAGCTCCGACTGGTCCAGCAGCTCAAAGTCCTCCACCTCGCTGTCCGACTCCTCGGCCAGCTCCAGCAGCCTGGTGGATTCTGGGAGTCTTGACCGCTCCGAGCCTTCGCTCAGCGCCGTGAAGCCGACCGCTGCTTCTATTCTCTCCTGGATGGCGGCTGTGACAGCGGCGGCGATGACGTCGCCCGCCATCTGGTTGACTAATTCGAGGGCTTTGTCGGTGGGTTGGTCTTTGTGGGAAGAGGGCGTATGCTTGGATTTGATTGGCTGCTGGGGCTGAGGTGGAGGCGAGGGAAGGCCGAGGCTGAAGTCATCATCATCGTCGCCATTGGTCGTTGCGCCGTTGTCAAGTGAGGGGAACTCTGGAAGGCCTCCAGTGAACGCTTCTTCTCTGTCGAGGTCTGTTGGTAGAAAGAAATGACTCATGGTAACATTGTAAAACAGAAAGACATCGACAGGACGCAAGCAAAAAATATTTACAGTGTGCAAAACAACAATTCAATTTTTTCTCTTCAAAAAACTGATACGAGTACCGTTTCAGTAGCAGATCAATCAGCAGTGTCAGTAAAAGTAGTACTATGATTCAAATCTTAACGATCCCTACATGCTTCTATTGTAGAAATCTTAATGTAAAAAAATGTGTGTCGATCTGTAGGACAGTGTGGGGCTGACGTACCCTCTGAGTTCTCAGTCTGTGGTGTGTGTCCTTCCGACAGGTTGAAAGTACCGTTGTCCGTCCACGTCACATCAGACACCTCTGTGTCCGACACAGACATTTCCTTACACACTGTGGAGTCGAGCTGCAGCAGAGAAACACGGGGAGACATCAGACTTTAGAGTAACAAACACAGACAAAGGTGATCTGGTGGCAAAAATAATCTGATTAATTGATTGACTAAAACCTGAGAGGGTGGAGCAATGATAGGAAAAGAAAGGGACTTAAATCAGCACCAACTAACAGCAATTGCTGCTTTCAAATCTAATCTGATTGCAACATTACTGACAGTTTCTGGGGACGAGGATAAAATAGATGTGCGTGCCACACGCAGTCCGCTGTGTGCACTATATTTGGTTGGTACTTGAAGGCAACAAGGATACAGAAACATTTTCTTTCTTTTCGAAGTGTATGGCACTGTATTGTTGATTTTTTATTTTTTTTTATTGTTCCAGGATTTTTCCTTTTTAATATACAAAAGTGTTTGAGCTTTAAGGTTGATTACTGACTTTGGAAATAGCAGTTTGACAGATAAATAAGCACTGAGCACAAGGCCCTCTTACGGCAGGCTGTTCTCACAAATTTTTCATGTTTTCCTACAAAAAGCAGTGCACCCAAATTCGTACATATCCCACATATTTTGAAAGGCTGCAGTCACCTGACCAACTCAATGATGGCAGTAAACAAGGAAGCACTCCCGAATGCTTGTAAGGAGGAAGGTTGGGGTGGTGGATGGGTTACAAAAGAGCACACTTTAGCCAGAGACTTTGAGCAGCGGAAATCTCCGCTCGTCGCTAGGCCGATTTATACAACGGAAAATGCCACAGGCTTGTGCTAATAACGTTAGCATGTTGTATTTGTTTGGAAAACGTGTTTAGTATTTTTTTGTCACTGAACCTTGTGAGTTGTAATGGAGGCTAAATTTGTAACGTTACCTTTGTTAAATGTTGCTGTTGTCCCTTGTTTTATATGAGACGAGGAAAAGTTTTCTAGCTGCTAGGCTAATTTATACAATGTAAAATGCCATAGGCTTGTGCTAAAAACATTAGCATGTTGTATTTGTGGGGAAAATGTGTCCAGATAAAGACAAGTGTTTGTCTGTGAATGCTGCCAGTTATAGTGAAGCTGATTTGTGTACTTGTGTTTGAAACTGTCTCTATTAAGCCATGTTTAATGTGTGTTTAATGTGTGTTTTCCATTAACTAAACTTAACAGCACTTCACAGAAACCTCTGCCGCCAACTAGTGTTTTGAGGATGTAACTGCAGAGTGACACAGACACACCACCGCACAATGCTCACAATGGCGTAGGCTCGGCATAGAGCTGACTCACAAGTATAAATCCACCTCAAGGACATAAAATCATTCATGGGGCGCAAATTTGGAGGATATCATACCAACAGTGCTATGAGAATACGTTGCTTACTGGAAAGTTTCTGGAATTAATTTGTTCAATTGTGATCACAATCCATCCTCCAAAGAAAGTTGAAAGATGTGGCTAAAAACGTTTGGGCCTTTGCTTTCCAGTCTCAAGTCAACTTCAGAGTCCAGTCTCATGTAAATCTCACAGCAGTCAAATCCAAATCCACGTCCATGTCTCTACTCTCAACCTACAGTCCTGTTAGTATGATGACTCATCCCTCTGCATTATATCCACTTTATTTCTACAGCTATGATATAAAGTATGTGATGTTGAGACTTTTATGAGGGGCACAGTCAGTGGATGAACTCTGTACCGTATATAAGGTGTTTGGCTTGAATAGCAAAACCTTTTAGCGTTCACTTTGGCACAGGCCTTGATGCTGATGTGGATCATGTGAACTGAATGTCAATTAGCTTTAACTGTATCCTGTCACTCAACAGAGGCCTCATTAGATCGAGATGAGATGATCAGCCAACCTTGGGAAACATGGAGGAAAGGTCCGACTCGATTCCTTCTTTCTCAGTCTGAGCCTGCATGATTCTCTTCTCTGAAAGAAGAAAACATGAATGAGGTGGTGATTTTGTTAACAAAAAGTAAATAAGAAGCTGTAGGTTTATTAAGGCACGACTAAATAATGTGTGAGTATTTGTACTTTATTTAAATTCTATCCAGCTCATGAAGGGGTTTCCATTTGCTGCTCTAAACTCTGTTGTTTTAAGTATTTTACTTTTTTGGAAGAAACAACGGCCAAAGCTGTTTTACTAGGATGTGATGCCTGTAAACTGAAGTGTTAAGACAACAAATGAAAACATATAACATATTGAAATGTTTCGTAGTTACCATGGTTCTCTTTGATTTTCTGAATGAACTCCCCGATGCCAAAGTCCAGCTTCTGCAGAACTGGCTCCAGCCACAGACCAACCTCTTGAGATGAAATCAGAGGCCACAGGAAAACACCCAGCACTGCAGAGACAAGTCAAGACAGAAAAAAACAAGGAGAAATAAGTATTTGTTTCCAGAAAATCTATGAACATACCCGCCAAGAAAGCACATTAAAAAGTCATTTTAACTTTATTTACAGAAATAAGTTTGCAATTGTTTGATACTATTGATCACAGTATCTTCCTGAAGGGCTCAGAAGGTGGGTGGGTACTTATGAACTGGCCATATAATTCATTACTTTGATATCCGTCATCATCATTATGCTGATGACACCCAGCTATATCTCTAATTTAATGGGACAGTTTTGATTTTTTTGAAGTGGGGTTGTATCAGGTCTATAGTCAGACCTACAATAGATTTCAATTGGCACGCCCCTAGTTTGGAGAAGCAGACAGGAGTACCGCCACAAGAGCTAAACAATGTACTGCTGCTGTGGGGGGCTGTAGCAAAACGGCTTTTAGCCACCTAAAAATATCAATAAAAATATAACTGTACACTATATTTAGAATATTTTTTACCACTGTACCTGTCAGACAGCCCCCGTGTTGACTGATATCTACTGTAGGTAATACACTGACTATGGATAAGTATCTCATACAACTCCACTTCAAACTTACAGTGGGAGGAAGCAGAAACTGACGCTTTTGGTGAAGGTACAATTATGAAATCACCTTTGGGAGACCAAAGTCTTTTCACCTATTTTTGTATTTACCATGCGTCACTGCTGTTGACCAAAAAGAAATGATCTGAATATCACTGAATGATTTTCTTCCAACTAGTAGAGCAGCACATAATGAGCATAGTGAGCTAAATGGTACAAAGTTTGTATCTTCTACTAAAGCTCAACCAAACCAAAACCAGGATAACAAACATGCAGCCTCCCTAAAGCTGTACTGAATATGGTAGTCTAAGTACATTTTTAGCATGATAGAAATGATCTTTTCCTGTGCCAAATTTGAGTTTACTCACCTAAAATATAGGAGATAACAATCCCTGGAATGTAGCGTCCTAAGACAGCGAAGAAGGTGCACAAACTGCAAACCAGCAGGCAAAACTAGACGAGAAAGAAAGCAAACACAAAGATTAAAACATGTACTGACATAGTCTTATCTGCTGACAGTTATTTAAAGTATACAATAAGTATTAGTCAATTTTTATGGGAAAAGTTAAAGAAAAACTGCATAATATTTCTAAAAAGTTAACATTTCTAAGTAAAGCTTTGCGACATACATAATGAGCTTCACCAGTCTGACTTGTTTTCATCCAAATCTGCTCCACCATGTAAAGTCCCAAATATTTTTATCTGAATGGGCAAAATACCCGAAAGCCTGATAGCCACATGCTTCTCTGCTCTACTATAGGAACTTAGTAAAGACAGTTCAGGTTAGTTTGGGTCATGAGCTAACTCTGCCTTACCTTGCCAGGGTTTTGCTGTTTGAAAGCCGACGTCTCTTGGAGGAAGAGTCTGAGGGAGTCGCTGAGCTGAGGTCCAGTCCCAGACCGGCTGTCCTGGCCTGAGTCAATGATCTCCCAGCTACAAAAAAAGAGAGACAGAAAACATGTCAGTTAGCTGACCTTATTCAGGTAGTTTTAGTCACCTAAACTCGAAACAAAGTTCTGCTGGTCTGTCTTTGTTTGAACAGTGAGGGCACATGATCATTCTTAGAGATTATTTTTTCATTTAAAACAGCATTAACATTTTTGGCCACTGTGAGGCAGCAGAAACAAGCTGTAAAAACAACACCTTGTAAGATAGTATGGGTAATAATCACTCATTTACGTATCCAGAAGCGAAGCAACATTAGTAGGCGGGCAAGCCATTTGTCAAATTTTTAGTCAGTCGAACAATACTGATGATCATTTAAATTTATAATCAAGCAAAAAGGCCAAACATTTGCAAATTTCAGCACCTGCAATGTGCTGCTTTTCTCCATTTTATATCATTACAAACTGATAATCTTTTAGTGTTGACTGTTGGCCAGGCAATTACAACACTTTTAAGATGTCACACTGAGCACTGAGAGCATGATACAGGCTTTTTTTTTATTACTATTTGTGACTTTAGAGACAAGACAATCTATCTGTTCATCAAAAAAGCAATTATTTGAGAAGTACATAATGAAGTAAATGTTGCATCTCTACTTTCACTGCTATGCTGATGACATTCAGCTTTATTTAAGGCGATAATGCTACATGTCTCAATATAATTTTCCTTGACAGAGACATAATAAATCCTTTATATAATCAAACCACCTATGCGCCTCTGGGGGGGGGGGGGGGGGCATAATGCACCTTAAATGGTCATAGCCACCTGTCATTGACCAGAAGAAGAAAAAGGAAAAGAAGTAGTAGAAGAAGAGGAAGACGAGACCAGCCACGAATGCACAGGGTAATGTCATAACGTTACAACAACATCCAACTTGCTCATAAAGATATTTTTAGTATGATTGTTTTGACCCATGGATAACAGCATTGGGCTATTCCCACATTAGCTACAATAGCTGTATAGTAATCTTATCTAATGCTAATGCTAAGTTAGCACGTTGATATGACTGACTTGCAGGAGTTCACATAATACAGTCAAAATTATTACGTATTTTTAAACGCTTGGAGAACCACTCGTTACTTCAAGTGTATGTCGTCCAAGAGAGACAATAAAAACTAAAGTGATGGTCAAAGTTGTCACAGTGAAATTTAAGGTGTGCTGATGGATTCACGTCATCAACTCATGCACTGAGTAACATTACAAGTTAACGTTCCACCTTAAAAGTTGCCGGCAGTCGGCCCAGTGAATGAAGTGATTTTTTTCTCAGACTCCAGCTGCTGTGAGAGGCAGCAAAACATCCTTTCATTTTATAGTTCCAGTTTACTAATCAAACTCTCCACAGTATGAACAGTGGTTACATGAGCCTCAAAACCAGACACAACTCAGCCCTGAGCAGAGTGAGCGTCCTCTACTGACCAATCAGACTGCAGTGTTTACAGCTCCACCTTTTAGTACCAGATCTGTGTGCTAGGTACCCCAACAGAGGGGGGACCAAACATGGGGACGCTAAGAAACGGTTCCATTTTCACAATGGAAACAAAAAAAATTTGCACCGAACTGAACTGAACCAAACTGTACCGGACAGCTTGGTTGAAAATGGTTGAAATTACATTCCCTATTCTGTCTAAAAAACTGTATTCACGCTCTGGTTTCTTTTTGTAATCTCCTCCAGTACTCTGAGATTATCTGACCTAAAGCTGTTGGCAGTTGCTCAGTCAATATTTTATAATTGCAACAATGTGTGTTGTCTTTAAAGTGCTTTACAAATAAAGTGACTTGACTTATTGTTATGTGCAGATGGTCAGCAAGTAATTACTGTTGCAGTGACTCTGCATTAAAAATAGTATTAACATTTGACTGGGATTGAAGAGGTTTATTTGGAGGCTTAGAATTCTACTGGTTGAGGGTCATTGATAAAATTTAGTCCAAGTAAAAAGCCACTCCAATGCAAATGTCATCGTCTAAATTAAGAAGCCAACAATAAAACTGGAGAGATGACTAAATAGACAGGTGGCAGATGGGAATAGGAATGTGAAAGTGCTTTCCATGCTGTGGTACTACTGGGAATTCTGGGCCACCTGGTGAGGTATGAAACTTTCCCCTCCACCTCGAGGGTCCCCAGAAAGCACCTCCTGTTGCAGCTCCACTCTCGTCCCTCACTCGGCTTACTCCACACACAGCAGCTATAAAAGGATCACATGTGGCTCATGTGTAGGTCATGTGCGATAAATAGATGAGGGTGTGAGGCAGAAGAAGTTTTGTCATTGGGCGTTTCCTTTATCAGGTTGAAACATGTTGCAGGTGATAAAAGGTAAATGTATGTACTACTATACTGGATGGTGACAAAAATAAAACAAAGAGAGCTAAGTAGCAGTACTTGATACCCTTTGAGTTATTGACAAAATTACTTAATACCAAGTAGTAAGTCAAAATGAAACCTGCTTTCGATCCTTTTTGAAACCAGAATTACTTTTTATACTGTTCTGCTTACAGCCAATCACCACAAGTGCTCTTAATTTAACCCTTTGACCTCTGCTAGACCTTTTTACTGTTAGTAAACAGTATTATGTTTTTAGTGGGCGGGGCTTAGCTAGAGGCAAGACAATTCTCCATAGACATTAGCTAGCACTAGCAAGCAAGTTCTGTTAGCTTCTTTTAGACAATGGAGGAAGATGATGTGAGTGGTGCGTTCAGTCTTGGAGCGCACTCTGACATAAACTGGACCGTTCGTAAATTTGGAGTGCTGTCCGAACGTAGCGCTCAGTTATCCTCTGTCTGGTGAGACGGAGTGAATGTGTGAATAATTTAACCACTCGTTAGTTCATGTAGAAATATAACGCTCCGTTTCTTCCACCAACAGGGCTCTCATTTTAGTGTAGAGCGTCCGACTGAGTTTACCAACGCACCACATCAGGTCACTCACTCTGCGGGACCGCCAGTGTTACTGGAATGAGTAAACACTGACCAACAGTGGCTGGATGATGTCACAGGAAGCTTTGTGGTTGATTACTATGACAATGTTACAAAGGAGGACAACACTTGAATGGTTAAAACCAAATAATCAAACTGACAGTGTGACAGGGGCAAGGTAACTGCCTTAACACCTTCCATCAGATTAAATGACAATGTACTAAATTTAAGTCCAACAGAGGATGGAAACTACACGTCCTGGAAACAGCTGGTGTGAGATCTGGTTACCACAACAGGTTCTCGCCAGTTAAAACAGCTGTGAGGTTCCTGTGCTAATTGGGAAATGTGTGATCACAGTCTTTCAGGGGGGATTTATTTCTATAAGAAAGGGTTCTTTATTTTACAAGATTTGTCCACTATTTAAGAAAAGGAACACCAGCAGGGGCTGGGTGATCTGTTGTGACATACACACTTTAGGATGACATAAATCTGTCAGCTGCCTTGATTTTGCTCCACTCTAAACCTCATTAAAAAGTCATTTTAACCACAGATGACAATTTTGTGGTCAGTCAATCCTCAAAGTCATTGAAATACATCATCTGGGATGAGGGAGAGTAATTATATGCACATCACAAAGGTACAAGGCTATCAAAAAACAGAGTACATGAAGGAAAAAAGTAACGCCTGCACATTAACTCATTGCCACAAAAGTTTAATCAAAACAGTGTTTAATCCTACTTGAATTTTTGTCAGGTCAAACCTTTTTTAAACATTATAAACACACGAAAATCAAAGTAGGAGCAAAACATTTCTAAACTTTTGTGACATGGAGTAAGTGCACAGGCGTTACTTTTTTCTTCAAACACATCATCTGGAAACCATCAATCTCACAACCCACTGGCTATCAAACTGACAACGATAAAGCCTCTGGGGGCAACGGCCAATATTTCAGGGGACTCAGCATCGCAAGTGGATAGTCAGGCAAAGACTTTGTCTTCAGTGGGCAAGTCATTTTGGCCTTCTATTAGAAATATCTGCAAATGAATGCAAAAACATTTAAAAAAAGCCGATATAAACCTAGATTATCATCAGATTAAAGCAGCTGGGTTCTGAAATTGTTTTTCGGCCAATGTGTTCCGTCTCCACATATGGAGTGTTCAAAACAGACTGGCCAACACCGCCTGTACTACAAACAGAAACCAGATCGTGTCCCATTGCCTGCAAAGAGATTCATTCATTCATTCATTTTCTGTAACCGCTTATCCTATCAGGGGTCGCGGAGGGGCTGGAGCCTATCCCAGCTGACTTTTGGCGAGAGGCGGGGTTCACCCTGGACAGGTCACCAGACTATCACAGGGCTGACACATAGAGACAGACAACCATTCACACTCACATTCACACCTACGGACAATTTAGAGTCACCAATTAACCTGCATGTCTTTGGACTGTGGGAGGAAGCTGGAGCACCCGGAGGAAACCCATGATGACACGGGAAGAACATTTTAACTCCACACAGAAGGCCCCCCCACCCCGGGTTCAAATGAGGAACCCTATTGCTGTGAGGCAGTAATGCTAACCACTGCACCACTGTGCCATCTGCACAGAGGTTAGGGAATAATTTTGAGATATTTCACTGAATAAGTGAATATTTTAACCTGCTGGTTGTGCCAGAAAGACTCACCAAAGTCATTATAATCATACTTTAGGGAGCATGAATGTGTTGTTGTGGCAGTTCATCTAGTAGTTGTCAAGATGTTTGTCCAACACTAGATAATTGGACCAGGGTGGTGGACTGACCAACATATAATATCACTACCTCCATAAAGCCACAGCCTAGCATGAGTTAAAATGTCACTGAAGCACTGGCTACCAGCTTCAATCCAAAAACACAGTTTTTAATGTTTTGAGAACCCCACACCAACTGTACTGTTTCCTTCTGCCCTTCCTTCTCTTCTCCTGAACCCTATTACCCTTTCTCACCCCTATAACCCCATCCAAACCGTCCTCCCCCCTAATCATGTATCTGCTAGGTTACAAGTAACAAGCAAGCACGAGACGAGCACAAGGAGCTACAGTATCTCATATACACCCACCATCCCTCCCACCTGACCCGAACACCGTGTCTTGTCTCAGATAACTCTTATGACGAAAGGTCAACCCTCTGCTCCCCTCTCGACTTCCAGGCACATGTCCCTTGTAGGAGGCTGACTTCCAAGGAAACATGATGGGTCCCACATGTGACAGTGATACTGCGAAGCAATAATAGCAGTAAGGGATGGACAGGATAAGCATTTCTCCATTCCACGAAAGACAGACGTCTTCCTGTAAAAAGATGCAAGACTTCTTGGATGAATCACCTTAAAGTTTCACCACATCACAGGGTGGAAGGGTAGTTTGTTGGAATTTCTTTTCCCACCAACATGGAGACACTGGCTTCATTTTCTTGGAGGTGACAGGGTTCACTGCCATGGGTGAAACTTTTCTGTTAAATGTTTGTTTGGTGGCTTCGTTCAAAAAGCTAAAATGCAGGACAAGACATATGAATGTATGAGACTTAAACAGGAAGGCTAATGTGGGTTGTTGCTCTGAGTCTGTGGCTCTGGCTGCTGTCTGACTCGAGTGACCTTTTCCTTGGCCTATGATTTGGCTATAAGGTCTCCATCTGTGTAGATAAATACTGGAACGGTATTCCAGGGCGCCATCATGACACCACAAACCACACAGGTTTTTTTTTCCTCCACAGAGCAGACATGTCTTATGACAGACAACAAAAAAACAAAAAATGCAATTTAACTCCTCAAATACCACCACTTTGTCAGTGGACCTACATGTCTAAATTTGACTCTCTATGTCCCCCTCCTGTGTCACATTTGGACGTTAAGGGACAGCTTGTCAATTTCTGTTTGTTGCATGCATAGTGTCTTTTCAAAACAAACTCACAATGTGGGTAAAAGACTTCATTTTAAGGTTTCTATCCTTAGGTTTAGGCAACAAAAAAGGGTGTTCTCATAAACTGTTCATACGTTTTTCTATGAACAGTAATGCACCCAAATTCCTACATATCCCATGTAATCATGAGCCAGTAATTCATGCATAACCAATGTATTTTGGAAGGCTGCCATCACGTGACCAATGCGCTAACGAGGGTAAACTAAGGCTATTCAAAGGAGGCTGGGGCATGCTCTTGGACTCCATGGGGGCTATGGGGTATGCCACATGCACAATGTACCTTGACAGGGCTGTTCTCACAAATTTTTCATGTTATCCTATGAAAAGCAATGTACCCAAATGTGTACATATCCAATGCATTTTTAAAGGCTGTGATCACGTAACCAAGGCGCAGACAAGAGTAAACAAGTCAGCCCTCCAGAGGACTTGCAAGAGGCAGGTCGGGGTGGTGGATCGGACACCAAACAACGGACTTTCATTCAAGACTTTCCCCTGGAAATCTGGGTGAACTTTGAGTCATTTTAAGGTACGTCCTTACCATGTTTCTTTTCCTAAACCTAACCACAGTGACTTTTATTGCCTAAACCTAACCTCTGTAACTTCACATTAATTACGTAACTACACGTTAAGGACGTAACGGCATTCGTGGGGTGCAAACTCGTAGGATATCATACGAACCGTTCTATGAGAATACGTTGACCTGGAGCTGCGATGTTGGAGGGTTTCAGCAGATGGCGCTATGAATAAAGGGATGGTGTCTGCTCAGGTGCTCTTTGAGTGTGCTCTCTGTGGGCGGCTGTGGCTCAGAGGTAGATCGGGTTGTCCACCAATCGGAAGATCAGTGGTTCGATCCCCGGCTCCTCCAGCCCGCATGTCAAAGTATAAGATACTGAACCCCAAATTGCTCCCGATGATGCTTCCATCAGTGTGTGAGTGTGTTAAAAACTGAGTAGCAGGTGGCACCTTATATAGTAGCCTCGGCCACTAGTGTGTGTGAATGGGTGAATGTGACTCGTAGCGCTTTGAGTGGTCAGAAGACTAGAAAGCTGCTATACAAATGCAGGTCCATTTACCATTTTATTAGCCCCCTTGGGTGCGCTGGAATTGACAGAACTTATTGGGCACGCTCCAATGTATGGTAGCTAATATACAATAGAACATTTGCCTATAGAATTAATTTGTTTTGAAACCTCTTGCAGGCTCCTGAGTAAAAGTCCAAAGTTTTTTGACCCATCCACCTCCACTCCTGTCCGCTTTATATGGATTTTCTTGCTCTTTATGTCACAGTAGTTGCCTCTGCCCAGTGAGTATCGTATCACCAAGAATGGTGCCTCGATGCATCCGTGTCTGACGCTGATATCCACTGAAAAAGCAGCAGTATTTGATAAGTTGTTGCCCACTGCGTATCATACCACCAACAAAGGTGCGTCTCTCTGTCAGCCTCTAACACCAACATTGCTGACAAAGCAGCGGTATTTGATGAGTTGGGAGTGAACACAGGCTGGGTGGATTTCTATTCTCATCGGTCTCTCTAACCGCTGCTGTCCTCAGAGATTTTCCAGTGACTCACACTTCACTAGTTTAATCCAAAAGCATTTACACAACTTGAGAAGGATACCTGGCATTCTAACACACGGGGTACAAATCCTGACAGTTTTCAGCCCTGGCGTCACGTGCTGTCTGAGCTCCAGGAACACACTGGATACTGAGACGCGAATATATATCACGTTTCATTGCTCCAGACCACCACCACCTCCACCACCCACCGGTGTGTCAATCAATCAGTCACGAAGTGTTTTCACCGTAGTCTGCGGACTTCTGTCATCACTCCAACAGAAAAAATGTCCAACTTTCAACAGAGAAACTTGTCACGTAAGAGCACTGCGGGCGGGGAAGGAGGGCAGCGGCACCACATGAGCAGCTGTCGGACAGATGTCACTTTTTACCCAACCAGTAATCTCTGAAACAACACAGGGAGCAGCACGTCTGAGCCTCTAACAAGCCCGGTGACGGCGCTTTAAAAATAGAGCCAGACAAACAATGCGAGGAATGGCGGCAAAAACAACCCAGCTCTTCACGTCTGACTGCGAGGAGGGTGTAAATATGTTTACCCACATGTCTGTGAGGGTCTATACCACAGAAAGTCTGACTCTGATGCAACTAATACCTGTTTATGTTCTGCTTAAAGCCATACATATGTATATATATACATACATGTATCATACACATGGGCTGACATTAACAAAGTGAGATAGAAAAAGTCCCAGCTGATCGAATTTACAGTTTTGCAGTGGGCCAGTCTGCCAGAGACACAAAGCCAAAAGCTATCACCAATGTTATAGATGGATGGAAGTGGTGATGCAATGATGTGTACCACTTTCCAAGTAGATCTATGCCGTGCTGTTCATGTTGTTGGTCAATTCAGACTGAAATTAAAAGGTACATGTGCCAAGTACTTTACATACGAACACTGATTACACAACCCGATCACAAACAAGAACCAGACTGCAGCTTCAGTTCCCCCAAATCACCAAATAAAGAAAAAAAAAACAATTTCACAAGTAACATTTTGGTTTTAAGAGCTATGTCTTCAGTTAAAAGTAACGTTGTGTCTGGAAAGACGTCACTGAGAAAAATACCACAAATGGATTTCTGTTTACCTCCATTGTTTTGGAATGGAAGAAATCTCTGAAGCATATACCTCAAACCCAGATGAATAAAACCAAATTTTCCCCCCCTACTTTCTCCTACCCCCTCCTACTTTTCTCCCCTGCTTCCTTCACCAGCTCTCCGACAGCTCCAGTCATACCTCAGTCCTGCCCCACGGTCTTCAGGAGACATCTCAAGAGCTTCAGGTACCTTAACAGGATTTGACGATGCTATTGAAGGCAGCCAAACACTGGATAGTCAAGCTGATAGAGACAACCACAACTTGTCTTTGCAGGAAAAAAAAAAAAAAAAGACAGTACAAACTCGGGGTCGAGCCAAACTCAGGTTTTACGTGCCACACGGCGCGAGAGCAGCTTGTGTTTATCCTCAATGAAGCCCCCGTTGGAGTATTTCAAGCGGCCTCGTCTAAAAATAAACCGGTCACACTACATTCCAACTGACAGCCATCAGGAGGACAGAGGGAGACAGCAACACCCTCCACCACCACCACCACCACCGCCCTCCCTCCTCTTGTGTCAGTGACATGGCGTGGACAGCAGGATGAGAGGGGACATGTGACTGTTGATGACAGTGTTACCTAAACACTGGACATTTTGGGAACTACATTCTTGCTGAGTCAGATGAGAGGATCGATACCACTCTAATATCAGTACGCTTAATATGACGCTACGGCCAGGAGCCGCCTAACTTAGCACAGAGACGAGAAACAGAAGGAAACTGTTAGTCTGACTCTGTCCAGAGTGGAGCTCTGATTATCTGCCCAAGCCTGACTGGCCCAGACCTGACCCCCAAGCTGGGCCAGGCTGTAATGTCTCACTGTTCCCTTTGAATCAGATCAGGTTCTTGTGTTTTTTGGTGGGTTTTTTAAGGAAACTAGTAGTTCTCATGTGTAAATGGCAGAAGATAGGAGATTTAATGGACTGAATCGAGAGGGAAACATGGATGTATTGAGAGACCTGGATACAGTGTTGGAGGCGGGGCCCATTAGTTCCTATGAAAGTTGCTCAGTGGCACATGAAGCCAAAAAAGCTCTATTTCTACTGTACGAAATGACCCTGATCTTCCACACTGTGTGGCCCAGAGAGCAGGAGCACTAGAGACTTAACGGGCGCCGAGCACGACTTATTGCAGGTTTAGAGCTCTGCAAACTTGAATGGGGATAAAATGACTTTATCTTGAGGCTTCTACAGGTGCATCTCAATAAATTAGAATATCACGGAAAAGCTCTTTTTTTCCCTTAATTTAAATCAAGAGGTGAAACCTTCATATATTATAGATTCATTACACATAAAGAGAAATATTTCAAGCCTTTTTTTGTTTTGATAATTATGGCTCACAACTCATGGAAATCAAAAATCCAGTATCTCAAAATATTAGAATATTACAGAAGACCAATCAAAACAGGATTAATAAAACAGAAATGCTGACCCTCTGTTCATTTATGCACTCAATATTTGGTCGGGGCTCCTTTTGCACGAATTACTGCATCAATGCAGCGTGACATGGAGGCCATTGGTCTGTGGCACTGCCGAGGTGTTATGGAAGCCCAGGTTGCTTTGATAGCAGCCTTCAGCTCGTCTGTATCATTGGGTCGGATGTCTCTCATCTTCCTCTTGACAATACACCACAGATTGTCTGTGGGGTCAGGTCAGGCCAGTTGGCCGGCCAATCAAGCACAGTAATACCAGTAAAGCAGTTATTCATAGTTTTGGCACTGTGTGCAGGTGCCAAGTCCTCCTGGAAAAGGAAATCAGCATCTCCATGCAGCTTGTCAGCAGAGGGAAGCATGACGTGCTCTAAAATCTCCTGGTAGACGGTCGTGTTGACTTTGGACTTGATAAAACACAGTGGACCAACACCAGCACCCCAAATCATCACTGGACTTTGAGCAACGTGGATTCTGTGCCTCTCCACTCTTCATCCAGACTCTGGGACCTTGATTTCTACATGAAATGTTAACTTTACTTTCATCTGAAAAGAGGACTTTGGACCACTGAGACCATTGCAGACAGCTAGCCCTTTCAGCAGTGACCTGTGGGTAATTTTCCTTGCAGAGGGTGTCAACAAGTGTCTTCTGGACAACTGTAAAGTCTTTCCCATGTTGTGGTTGTTTGTACTGAACCAGACTGACTGATTGAAGGCTTGTGAAACGTTTGCAGGTGTTTTGAGTTGATTTGTTGATTAGAGAACTTCTCAGGACTGTGTAAGTCCAGAATATGTACAGTTTTCAGTTTCTGAAATAACTGACACGAAATATAGAACTTTTTCACGATATTCTAATTTCCAACTTTCCAAATGTTAGTGAAAGGAGTCATTTCACAGGTGTTGTGACGCTCAGAAAAATGATTTACAGACCTCTCTTTCACAATGTAAGTCCCACTTTGTGGGTTCAGTGGCATAACTTTTTTGATAAAGGTAAGATATGTCCCAAATACCTTTATAAACAGTTCTAAAATGATGCCCCGGCCTACAAATCTTTCCCCAGACATAAGAGAACATACTTGTTTGGTACAGACCCAGCAGAAAACATTTCATCATCTGTATCTGTCATCATCTTTTTTTTCTTCAGAGAAAACTAAATGCAGACATTACCATTCCAGCAAAATCAGGACTCATCAAAATCACAATATTAGTCAAAATAATTGTGATATGATTCTTTGGTGTATCATGAAGCCCTAAGTAGCTTCATGTTTAGCGTACAGACATCACAGTGGTATTGATTAGGGCTGGGTATCGCCACTGATTTCCTTAATTGATCCGATTTTGGTTCACAAGGTCCCACTTCAATTTCATTTCTGATTCAATATCAGTTCAACTGGGGATATGTCAGGCACAATTACATTTTTTGCTAGAATGTGAAAGAGATTTTCAGAGAACAAATACTTTAAATTTCACAAGGGACTGTTAAAAAAAGAATAAATTCAGAACAGGGTTAAAACTGAATCTTTTCTGACTAAATGTTGTTTCTAGAGCAGCAACAGTGTGTATCATTGGAGGAAGGAGCCAAATGCAGAGCAGCAGGTAGGTTTGAGGTTAAACAAAAAGCTAACTTCAATAAAGCTGATAAAAACATCCAGAACAGGAAGGTAACACAAAGTCCAAATCACAGGAGAACCAAAACTAAACTGAAAACCAACAGGAATGACATGATGAACTCAGAAAACAGAGCAGGGAACAACACCAAGAACACTGGGATGAGGACAGACAAACTGACAAGGAGCCAATGGAAACACAGGTATATATATACACAGAAATCTAATCACAATCACGAGACACAGCTGGAGGAGGAGGACACAGGAAAAAGGAGGGAAATGGGGATTGGCTCACAACAAGGGTGTGGAGGGGAACACTAAAGTGGAGCAAGCAAGACTAATACACAACAGGTGTGAGGGGAAGACTCTGGGAACAGGGAAGGACTAACGAGACTGAAGGAAGACAGGTGTGATAGAAACAGGCGGGAAAACACACAAACTGAGCTAAACTGGCAGACAGAAACAGTTTCTGTTTAAGCTAACTAGTAACAATGTGATACGTTAGCGGAGATGGATGAGAGACTGCAGACAGAGCAGATTGAAGTTTTGCTTATCTACATGCTTCATGTTCCTAAACAGGTGTATTTACAAGTATTGGCTTTTTCCTCGTGGAGGTTTTATCAAGTAACAAGCATAGCTGTCGTCAGCTCAAGTTATCTTCACCTCTCAGTTTCGACCGCGGCATCTCTGCTCCGTGTTTTTGCGTCTGTGTGAGTGCGTTAAAGTGGCGCAGCAGCCCCAACATACAGACAGCAGGAGGAGCGGCTGCTGCAGCACGATAATAAATACACCCAAAAGTAAATAAAAAAGCTAACATCCATCCAGGATGTTGGATGGATTAGGGGGAAGATAGGGTGTAGGGAAGTTGGGTGTGTCAGTGGGAGGAGCTTAGGCTGGACAAAGCCAAGCTAGAAGTGTGTAGGCCTCTTTGTCTTTCACCTCTCCTCCAAAGCACACACACTGAGATCCAGGGAAAGCTGACTTATCACAGCCCTTCCTACTCAAATACAGTTGTGGTTATTAAAATACTTTAGCGACTAGCAAGTCCAAGGTGTTCCTGGAGGACACACACACCCCTATGGACGCTTGGGTTGTGTGAACTTCAAGTTCTGTCAAGCACCGATTATTATCCACTTGATTTTATTGTTTGTGAATGCTGCCATTTTTTTTTTTAAACAATTTCAAGAAAATTATTCTGGTCCTCCTGTCTCTCTGTAGGGTTTCCTGGTGGAAGGAGCATCCATTTTCATCTGTTCATCTGAAGCCAGGTGTCTGGGCCAGCAGGCTGAGTAAAGTATTCCAGACATCCCTCTCCCCAGCAACACTTTCCAGCTCCTCCTGGGAGATCCTGAGGCGTTCCCAGGCCAGATGAGATATATAATCCCTCCAGCGTGTTCTGGGTCTGCGACAGGGCCTCCTACCAGGTGGACGTACGCTAACAGTTACAGATAAAAGAACGAGTAATCAGGATCTTCTCAGGACTACGGTCGTCAATAATTTTGTGCCAGGGCCTGTTTTCTACAGGCGGGACAAACGTGGTTAAAGCTTCACACATCCGTGGGAAAAAAAGTTTATATTGAAAAACCGATCTTAGATTTTATGTATCGATATCTGGTCATTTAAATGAAGATCGATTTGAATCAGATGAATCGATTATTTTAACTCAGCCCTGGTATCAATTTTCTCAAATGACCCTCAGCAAGAAAATGAATACGTGTTTGGCTAAAATGTAAAATTACAAATGAGTCAACACAAAGAGGAAAATATTATGTAGTATGTCTTATAAGTCATTGAAGTCATATAATAGCCCTGATATTTATTTGAGTTCTGTATGAGTACTATCGCTGGTTATTTTACTTAAAAAATCTCTTCAAAAATTTCAAATTTTATCATGTCACTTCTGTCTATATCTATTTCTATTTTTATATATTCTTAAAACTTAACAACTTCTTTAAAACAGTGACAAATCTGCCAGTGCATTAACCTGTTCCCTAAAATGAGGCACTAGAATAAATAAAAAAACTTGAACATTTTGATTTTCCATGTTTTAGCTTCATATTTAAAAAAAATAAGATAAAATCTCAAGGAGATTGATGATGGTAAAGCAAGTGGACGTTACTACACACATGCCGTCTTGTAAGTTGCGCATATTCTCATTCTCAGGTGCTGCTCAGATGGTTCACATTTAGTTTTACAGGAAATACAATGTTCAGTAAACAGGACACTGGAGATGTTGTGGTAAAAGAGGAGGGTTAACTGACGTAGGACTGGGGATAAATAAAAGGCCGCTAGCCAAAGTGTTGCTTCAGTTGCTGCCACCGCCTCAAACAGCAGGTTACAGTCATTCTATGTCCTTAATAAGATCCAATAACAGAAGCTCAAGTGTGATACTGCAGTGTTTTCAGGTGCAGAGAGAAGAATCTAGACATTATTACACTGTTATATGGTGAAACTAGAATGATTACTGCCTCACGGTTCTATGCCTCTGAGGACTCGTCACAGTTTACATCCTTTTTTTTTTGCTGAACGTGATGATGTCACAGTGAAACTGACCTTTGACCTTTTGGATATAAAAAGTCATCACATCATAATTTTATCCAGTTAGACATTTCTGTGAAGTCTTGCCATAAGTTTTGTATGAGTTCCTGACTTAGTTCTTGAGTCCAAGTGGATGTTTGTGCCAAAGGTTATGAGATATCACGTTCGGGAGAATGAGATGTACGTGAGTAAGTATATACGGCAGGACACACAGACAGATAGACAACGCGAAAAGCATAAATTCGCTGGCACAGAAGCATAGAAATAAAATACAAACTATTTAGCAATGGATTACCAACACAGAACATAAACACAGGTGACAGGTGACAATGTCCTATAGTCCACCATGGACATTTTCATTATTTCTCATCTCGTCAACAAAAATAAAACATAGATTTCATCTTAGTTTTTTATTATGAAGATCTATTTTTAGCTCATCATCGTCTTGTTTTCGTCACTGAAAAAAGGTAATTGACGAAAATTTTTCATGTTAATTTTTGTCAGTGAAATGAACACTGAAACATGAACCAAGATTCTGTTACTGTGTTACCTTATGTTTGCCTCAAATGTTTTCAGAAACACATTTTAGCTAACCGTTTAACCATAACACAAGATCGTTTGTCACCAGCCGGCCACCATACTGCCTCCTATGGAGAAACAGGGAAGCTCGCATTACGCCTCCCACCAGCAGGAGCATGTATTGGTCCAGCGCAGCACAGTGAATTCTGACAGTTCTTCAGCAAAACCAAACGTCACAGCCCTTTTCCTCTGTTTTCTCTCGTCATGTAGCACCAGTGTCAGAGGTATCTGCATCTGCCTACAGCCGAGTTTTATGAAAAGATCACTTCTTTAAGCCAGGCTCAGACTACCAGGCTTTGGGCTGATTTACCTCTAATTCACCCCTTCAGAGAATGAGAGGAGAAATCTGGTCTGGGAGTTTGGTCAGTACCAATGCTGGGCCTAGATTATCTTGTGATGTGAGATGTTAATACCCACATTTTCCATCCCCTTCCAGCAGTGTTGGACCTTAGGAGTAGCCACACTTAAACAAATAAAAAAAACTGGTTGAAACAACTCAGCAAATGGACGGATACAATTAACGAGATCTATAAAATGAAGATGATACGCCACAGCGTTACAGATCTATCTTAACTATTTGATGGGCCCAGATTATCTGGTAATGTGAGATCTTAATACCCACATATTCCTACAGTCTCTACAATTGTAAATCAAATACTGATCAGAATATATTTCATGTATTTTATACTTCATAGCAGACTGTGTAGCTTTTATCTTTATTTTACAGGAAAGGTGAATTATTTGCTTCAGGAGAAATGTAAATCCTCCATATTTGAATCTTGAGAAGATTGTAAAATAAAAAGCAACCCCAACAGTAACAGTTTCAGTCTGAATATATCTGCTGTTTAGCTCTTAAACATCTAAAATCAAATCAGGTTGTAAAACTTTAATCTGCAAATAACACACATGTTATTTAAAGACGAACCATTTGGTCGACCAGATTGTAATTTATGACCATAAATGTCCATAAATGTATGCTTTTACTCACAAACACTTAAAGATTTGGGCCCCATGACTCTTGTTTATACGACTTGATCACATCATTTGAGTGTGATGAAACACTCATGGCTGGTTTGTTGTGTTGTTTTCTACCAGTCGGCCTCCGTCCAATCAGGGGGTCTGCTCTGAAGCACACCCCCCCCTCCCGCGCTGTGTCAAGTGATCCGATTGGCTTGACTGCTTAATGTCACACTTCTGAACCAGTGGAGAAACAGCTGAGTCACACACACACACACACACACACACACACACACACACACTGCACTCAGGTTTCACAACTCTTAAGACACTTTATGTTTGTTGTGGGAACAAACTGCGGCACAGCGAGTCTTTCCTCGAAGCCACGAAAACAAAATCCATTTAAAGTCACGTGACGTCTGTCCACATGTGAGAATGACATGTCTTTTAATAGACACAGTTAAGGATGGTGATCATGCTCCATATGTTTATTATATGTTTATTTATCTCAGTCAGGATCTAACTTTCCTGAGGCACAATCCAAATAGTTCTCCAACAAGCTAACAAAATACTTTTATGTCATTTTCCTTCCAGAAGAAATCATCATCATTTTCTCATGTGATCACCTGCCTCTTGAAAGGGTTACAAATGAAGAATTAAAAAGTGATTAATAACTGTTGTCTGGTCAGTTTTCTAGCCAGTTACATTCAAATACTATGGGGTTAAAGTTAAAGGGTACTTTGCCGATTTTCAACCAGTTCTGTATCATCACAATGTGGGTAGCAGTATGTGTTAATGAACTGTGAACTTCTCCCCATCTCCCCAGTGACCACACCTCCCTGCTCATTTGCCAGCTCCAATTTTCTCTGGCTCTCTGGCTGTTGTTCAAACTACAAGTTGTACTTCAGCATTTTCATAGGCCCTGCCATCACAGACACCAAGAGAGAGACGCTAATTTCCCTGTTCATGACACCTGTACAGGGGGCGCATTTTTATATAACTCACCCGTTTACATTTTATTAAGGCTTAAAATTACGTATAGTTAAGGGCCAGGCTGCTTTGAGTTAGTCTCAATGGTGTCTGTCTGCCAATAGTGCCCTCTGCCTCTCAGTCAGATCCACTCCTCGCCCCTTGACAGTGACAGCCTCTCATCCAAACCTAGGTGGCGATGGCCAAAATGCCGTACTCAAGGCTTCAAACAGAGCCGCCAGACTTTAATCTTTCAACTTTTGCAAATGTTTTATCACTCAGTGGTAGCCAGTGTCATCGTCTACGCTTTATTTATCTGTTTGTTTGTATAAGGGACAAGTATGTAGCATACATAAATGCCCAAACACCACAGCATTTATAGCCTAGGCTATGGACGCATTCACACTGGTGCAATTTGGTCCACTTTAAACAAACCCTGGTCCGCTACCACGGATAGTTCGGCTCGTTTTGAGTGGTGTGAACGCTCATTCGAATTCTGGTGCGGACCAAACGAGTGAACCCTGGTCCGCTTGAAACCTGGGTGTCTCGGTTCACTCGCAAGTGAACCCCGGTGCGGTTTGCTTACAGTGGGAAATGCAAACGGACTATCCAGCGAACCAAAGAGAGGAAGTGATGTAGAGCGCAGTGCATTTTGGGTAGAAAAAAAAACAAAGCCAACAGCGTGAACTGGGAGAAGCAGAGGTAAAAAAAAGAAAGAGTTGGAAAACGTCTCCTGGGCAGACGTGGAGTAGTGAGGAGGTGCAGGCGCTTATTGATATATGGTCAGAGGACTATATATCAGCCAATCGATGAGCCGGGTTTTCTTCTTCCTCATAGTTTTTTTCTTCCTGGCCAGTGGTCGTTTCGGGCAATACCGCCCCCAAACGAGCAGCTGTTGTAACTGCGTGACGTTGTCCACGCGGTTTGGTCCGCTTTAAAAAGTGCAGTGTGAAAGTGAACTGAACCAAATGAAGGTGTGAAATTTTTCGGCATCCCCCGCCCAATCGAACCGAGTCCCCCGGACTATCCTGGTGTGAATGCGCCCTAATTTGCAATGTCCGTCCCTAGCTGGGCCTTAAGATACAAAAGACTCAGCAACGAGAACACAAGTTACAGCGCAAAGTACAAACAACAATAAAAATACAGACAGAACAAAACAAGACACAAACTGCAATTCATAATTAACACCACAGAATAGGAAGCACCAAATTATTTGACTGCGTAACTGATTCCTCTTCAAAAACTGTTTCAGTTTGAGTTCAAAGTGATTGAAATCAGGATCCAATTTGAGATCTGTAGGTAAAGAATTCCACGTGTTTATTCCACGGACTGAAAAAGTTGTTTGTCCAAATGAGGATTTCAACAAGGCAACCTCAGAATTCCTATTGACCGCTCCACGTGTTACAGAGCCAGAAGCTCAAAGTGGAACCACAAGGTCACTGAGCACCAGGGGAGCCTGATTATTTTGGCATTTATGGATGAGTTTGAAATTAATGAAATGATCAAAACATAACATATTTAGTTTCTGAAGAACATGGCAATGATGCGCTCTTATTGGTTTCCTGTCCAAATCATCATCAGAGGCTTAGTTACTGTAGGTGCTGTTTGTGACCAAGAGGTTACGCAGTAACTTAAATGTGACAAAATCTGAAACCTGAGAATCTAATATCAGGCCGAGGTGTTTTACCTCTGAGACCTGTTCGATGTGCTGTCCATTCATATTTAGATTTAACACATTAGCTTCTGTTGATGATCGAGCCCTGGCAACAAAGCAAGCTGACACCGTTTTGCTAATATTAAGTGTGAGATGTGACTTTTTCAAACCATGCTGCCATGGACTGGAAGTGACATGACAGCTTCAGGTTTCAGCAGATACACGTATGACTGCATCGTCCGCATACATCTGAAAACCTGCTCCAACATCCATTAATGTATGAGCTAAAAATAAGAGGACCAAGTACAGAACCCTGAGGTATACTGTGGTGTGCTGGGGCAGCAGGATGAAGGCAGCTGATGCTAACAGACTCAATAAGCTCATCAGGAGAGCTGGTTCTGTCCTGGGAGGGGAACTGGAGCCTTTAGTGGAGGTGTCAGAGAGAAAGATGCTAAAAAAACTACTCAGTATTCTGGACAATGCCTCTCGCCTCCCTGCATGCCACTATGGAGTCACATCAGACACATTCAGCCATGGACTTAGACTATCGAGGAGCATCACACAACGCCACAGGAGATCTTTTCTACCTGTGGCCGTCAAACTGTGAAACTCCTCCCCCTTCTGTAGGGAGGAGAGCTGAAACAAAGGACACCGACAACAATATTCACCTACATCAGGGGCACTGTTACTGTATATGATGCACATTACTGCATCACGTGCAAAATTATTCTTCAATATCATGATCACTTGTCAGTGTAGTGCAATAGAATTTTCTCAAAATCATGTGTAATACTACTTCTCATTGTTATATTAAATTCAATATAGCATTAATTATCAGGCGCAGTCTGCTTTTTTCCACCAATTTAGTTCACTTTTAGTATTTATGGTACTCCTATTGTTCCTCTGTTAGGCACTCTAGAAAGCACTTCTGTCTTGTATATTTGTATATTCTGCTGGATATTTAAAACTCTATTGTTATAAAACTGGACCCAGTGAGTGACCCTGAACAAAGGGAACCCACTGGTTGTTACTGGTTGTGAATCATTACAATTGTGGTCACTGTACTGAATGTTACTGTATTCTGAAGCGTTCTCTGGCACAGAAATTTCCTTTGGGATAAATAAAGTTCAACTGAATTGAACTGAATTTAATTCAATTTGATTCAAGACAAAAGTCCACAAACCAATGGGTGACGTTGCAGTTGCTATGGCCATTATTTATAGAGTCTATGGTTGAGCCTTCTGCTTTTTTTTTAAGCATAATTACAGCAAGTTGTCGCATGTCAGTCTCCATTTTGTTAACACCTGCTTCCCCTGTCAAGTAGTGCATTCATGCTCTCCTCTGGCACATAATCTTAATGATATCCTGAGTGTGTGTTGGCCATTATTATCAAATCTTGTAGTGAGAGCATGTTTAAGATTAGAGAGAAGAACTTCTGTGAAGTTTCTCCTTACATGCGAGATGCAACCCGATTTCAAAATCAGTGAAACTCCTGTAGTCCTTGCTCGGCTTTAGTGGTCATCACGGGTTAAAGGAACTGACGGTGACGGTTGGTAGGAAACAGGATGTAAACAGTTGTTGAATTCTGTGTCATGTCACACACTTTGAAGAGCCGTAAATAAGACCAGATACACTGGCTGATCCAAAATAGACGAACACTATTATTGTATTTCAATGTTATGTTTTAGACTACATTCACCACACACACACACACACACACACACACACACGCACACACACTGTTGGCTCAAACATCCCAGCTGTCAGCTCGCATTTTGGGTCAGCAGCTAATCTCCCACAAGCCTTTGCTCGAGACTCGCTCTGAGCCTGATGTACAACTATCCACAAGACACCTCTGACAGACAACAGCAGGTGACAACAACACAATCCAAAACACCCTGCCGGCCAAATGTCACAGTGACAGAGACAGAGAGAGGAAGGCAGAGGGTGAAGAGAGATATTTAATCCTGGATATGTAAATCAGACAAAAGGAGCCTGCAATGAATCAAACTGCTCCTGTTGTCAAACATCAAGCAGATATATAAAGTTATGCTTTAAGAATTTAGGAGTTACAGGGAACATTTAAAGGTCCAGTGTGTTAGATTCAGGGGGATATATTGGCATAATATAAGAAGTATGTTTTCTTTAGAGTACAATCACCTGAAAATAAGAATTGCTGTGTTTTCATTACCTTAGAATGAGACGTTTTTATCTACATAGGGAGCAGGTCCTCGTCTATGGAGATCACCATGTTGCACTGCCATGTTTCTACAGTAGCCCAGAAAGGACAAACTAAACATTGGCACTAGATAGGGACATTCACGTTTTCGCATCAGCTACTGTAGTTAAAGGGGAGGTATTATACTCATTTTCTTGTTGCATTGCTTCCTTGTATTTCCTGCATCCCACGAAAATGGTCTGTGTAATTAACTCCACCCCTCAGCCCTCCTCCATGTGCGCCTCCCGCCGAGCCCACTCCGCTGTGATTGATCACACTCCTGAGGACTTCCGAAGGGCTGCTGAGTGCTGCCGCGCCCCACCTCCTTATTTTGCCGGCGCAGAAGTTGAGAGAATTTCACTTTTGAAAATGTCAACTTTTGAAATACAGCCGTATGTGTTGGATCCCGAATCCGAGACTGGACAGCCTGAAGTTTCTCAAGTACAGAGGTTACTTCATGACGTCTCTGAATGGTAAGTAACGTTAGCCGTTAGCCGTAGCTTGTTGTTGTCATTACCTGCTTACCTGTGCAGCGTATTCCTGGGCATGCCCATATATGTAAGTCCGGCACGCATTGACGTCAATGGGACTACTCTGTTAAAAACAGACAGTAAAACACAGCATGCAGAGCCACCCAAGACAGCTTGCAGGGCTCACGTCCAAACGCATAAACCTCATTATTTGACGCTTTGGCATCGTTTAACACGAGTATCTGACATTGTAACAACATTTATAGGTCAGAAAAGAGGAAAAGCAGAATAGTTCCCCTTTAACAACCCCTCCACAACAAGAATGTTGAAAAAGCGTTTGTTTTGGAGAGGAAGAGAACTCTGTGGATAATTTGTCTCGTAGTAAAAATTTCCTGAACGTCTGGATCTTAAGGTTCTGACACACCAAACCAACAGTTGGCCGTCGGTCAAAGCTGAGCTGTTGGTGAGCGTCTGTTGCTCTTTCAGCTGCAGCACCGTTAAACTTGTTGAATTGGCATCTGCACAGCGGAGCCCGTGGGCAAATGAAATCACTCTGACTGGCAGTTCAGCTCAGCACACAAGAACAGAAACAGAAGTGAGGAATGTAAACAAAGAGCTAAAGTGAAGAGGGAGCGAGACCAAAACAAACTTGTTACATAAGGTGAGAACATTTTTCTTTTGCTATTAAGCTCTTAGCAGACACGTTTCCTGATGGCCTGAGTTATTGTTCAGTGGTGCACGGTAAATATGCTCTGTTCCTTCAACGTTGGATTGTGTTGTTAATGTGCTAACTTGCTAACTTGCGCCAAGACAGTCTTTCTGTTTCCCTATTTGAATGACGATTACAGATGACTGCTGTCTGCTGTCTGCTGGTGTGGAGGAGTAAGTCCTTTTATGCAGGCGCAGAACACACGTTTTTTGGCCATCAGTTTGGTGTGTTCATATTTAACATTTTGGCCGAGACAGCTTGACGAGATGCGACGCAGCAGAGGGCTCTCGTAGCCCCTGGTTCTCCGATGTCAGTTTGGTGTGTCTGGACCTTAAAGTTATCAGAGGAAAAAGGTGAGCACACATTAGCATGCAAGAGCCGCCCATCTCTAACATACCAAACAGCATCAGAGAAACACTGATTTGTACCGTGAAACTGCTTTATTCCGTGTTTTTACCAGTTTAAATCACCACATCTGTTTGCTTTGTAGAGGAGGAGACCTCTGTGGATGATTCAGCTCCTGGCAGAAACCTCTTGAACAAAGAACACTGAAGGAACTCTAACCTGAAGACGTTTCAGCTGGCTGCAATCTGCAATCCTCACCATTATTATTGTGAGGTGGAAACCAGGTCATTTCTTTGTACCCAAACACTCTGTGAGTCGCCCCTGACCTGGACTCACCCGCTTATCAGTTATATAACTCAGATGTGTTGCATCCAGCCTGGCGCCCACAAATCCCTGTCACCTCTGCTGAATCCCACCGAGCCTTCAGGGCCGGCAGCTGCATCGAGTAACGGACAACTGCACACCTCTCCCTCCACCAATGCGACCCCCCCCCACCACCTCCACCGCAGTCTCACATAGCTGTGTCAGCGCTGGTGAAAGCTCTGGCTGAACCCACCGTTAATCCACACAACGTGGAAAAAAAGGCCCTGGGTCATTTATATCTTATCAAACCAATCACAATCTTGGGCAACACTGAGGCCAGGAAGTTGTGACAGTGCTCTTATGTGTCTCAACTGTGTCTGGAGGGAACTTGTTTTGGTGGAAATTTTGAATATGGAGGCGAGTGCTGGCGTTAACATGGCTGAATCCCTGCGAAGGGAACATTAGAATGCATTTTAGTGTGTAGGTTGCTAGCTGGGAGTTTGTTTTCATTTCACGCACAGCGCTAAATCAAAGTGTGGAGATAGGTCTGGCTACGTGAGACTAGTTTCACAAAGTGTTTTGATAACAGTAACAACCCAGCCAGCCTTTGTATGTGGGGCCCATGTGGGAAGTAGAAGAATCGAAAAATGGGCCCCATATGGGATTGTCCATGGGCATCTTATCTTGGGTAAATCCACAAACGCGGGCACATGGGCCCCACATACAAATGCTGGCTGGGAAGCAGGAAGTGGAAGGGAAGCGTTCCATTTGAAACAGGCAACCAATGGCAGGCTTATACGCACATCCTGTGAGCTAGACCAACGCAAGTCAGCGTTAATTCTATTGACAAAAACTATGATGAAAATTATTCATCAACGACCTTTTTTCCATGACAATGATGAGCTAAAACAGATCTTCATAATAAAACTAACATGTTTTATTTTCATTAACGGGACTAGACGAGACGAGATGTGACGTGACGTGACAAAAATGTTCCTGGTGGACTATCGGACACTGAAAGCTGAGCGTGGCCGTGCTTGCAATAATCTTCCAATGCTGCATGAGCGACAGGCTGGCAAACTCCAGTAAATGGTCTGCACCAGGATGTTTCGCTAGCCAGCAAAAACACTCATACAGAAGCAGCATCAGCCACTGGCGCATGTTGTGAGCTGTGATTCAACAGTAAATAATCAGCCATGTGTGTCTGACTGTGGATGTGAAGCTGCTGAGTGGATCTGTGGAGTTCGTTAGATGCAGGACAGCTGACTTTTGACAGGTCAGATAGTAATATTCAGGTGGATGATGATGAAGAGGAGGAGGATGTGGACTGCATACACAATGTGGAGACAGAGAGGGAGGACAGCTCCGCCCCTTCATGCAGCTGAGGTGCCAAATGAAAGACAGGGAGAGAGTGATGACAGCCAGATAGGTAACTCCAGTGGAGAGAGGCAAAGGAGGAAAAGTGGCTTTTCATTTTGTCACGTGTAAACGTCAACACAGGAATTAATCTGGGAAAAAAGTCTATGAAATAACCAAGAGTAGCTCAATTCAAAAGTGACATGCTGCCCAAATACAGAGTTTTTTGAGAGGAAATGAACCTTCTTCTTCTTCTTCTTCTTTTCCCTCATAATCACTGACTTGGCATGTTGATCCTGTGTTGTTATTCTACAGTCTGTGCTCAGTCTGGTGTTTAAGGTCATGTGAGGGGTTCATAAAGTCTACCACACTGTCACCTGAACAGACTTAATGTGCTCAGGCTCCACCAAGTGGTCAGAGTTCGAATCTAAGGACAGTAGGACAAACACATCCAGACAGAGAGCTTATTATGGTGTGTAAATCCAGCAACAAACACTGACTACACTAATGAAATGTGCATTTTGACAGAAACATATTCCCAGACTTCCTCAGAACTTTATGTTAAATCTATTTCAGGACAGTTATGTTTCACATGTCTTGAAAAAGTCAGTTCAGAATCAATTTTGAAAAGTAGCACAGTTAGTGTATACACAGTTTCCTCTTATACACAGTGGCACACACACACACATATATATATGTGTGTGTATTAGGTGGGCACGATATTGGATTTTCTGCTGATATCCAATATGCCAATATGTAACAACTCATTTGGCTGACAGCTGATACTAATATCGATATATCCACTTTTTTTTCCTACCGTCCTACCGTCAGCCATAACTTTTCCATGAGCACTTTTCAGTTCTGAAATCAAATTCTGCTCACTATTTCATCAGCACTGTCTCGCCATGACTTTCTCCCCCTCGGACACTCGGCCGTTGCCATGACTCATTCATAGCAGGCTCATTCTAACGCATCAACATTCACCAGGTGCCTGTAGAGGGCGAGATATGAGGCGGATTCACGTACGGACAATTCCAAGTCGATTTGGGATTTATAAAAGGAAAGTGCGCACTGGCAGGCGTACGCAGGGTTTTATAAACCAGAATATTCTTTGGCACACCATGGATGCTACGCACTGTTTTATAAATGATACCGCCGGTCACCTTTGCTTCTCCCCTCATTTGGCTCTTCCACAGGTACTGACGGATCTGTCTGCATCAAGCTCTGTTTGTGATCTGCGTGCGAGGAGGGGGGTTTACATTTGACTGTCTTTCATATCATTTTCAGAGTCATACACTAATCACTTCCTGATGGCATAACTGCACTCTCTGCTCACTGGTGAAACCTAAAACATGAGGTCATCCTCATCACTCGTTTGGCTCTGGCAGACTGCTCGCACCTGTTTACTACCACAGGGTAATACAACAATATTTTGGCTTTATTCTCTAACTATTTCTTCTTTCCAATGTCCCTGATCGGCGAATCTTTCATGTTCTCACAAGGTGAGCGAGTGATGTGTGACTTGAAACTGAGCCGTCACATGGTTCAGTCTCAGAGAGGATCAGATTAGACAGTCATGTGTGACCAATCAGCTCTGCAGCTGCAGCTTCTCCAGAGTCCAGTGCAGATTTATGAAGAGTGTACACTCAGGGAGAGATGTACGTTCAACAACACATCTGTGCATCCGCTTTGACACGACACACATTTCTGGTGTATATGATATCAGCAAGGCTTGATTTAAATGTAAGAGACAGAAATATTTAAAAGTTTTAGTTTCAGAAACACTTCACAGGAGACAAAATACTCTCCTGTGAGTTTTTTTTTCTTCACTGTAAATTTACATCTGCTTTGTTTTCTCACACATCGTGGCTCTAAAACGCTTCATCATCCAGAGGTCTCAGTGGGTGTTGCCATGTAGAGCTAAAGCAAATCCAGAATGTTTTGATGTTGAAATAAGGAACAAAACACTGACATCATAGCTGCTGAATTTATCCCACACTGACCCAGAATCTCGTAATCTTTAGCTTCAGCCCACCGTTAGTGGCACTAACAGATTTCTAATGGTATTTGTGAAACGTACTGGACTTCAGTCCTTTCATTTAAATGTCTGCAGACTTGTACTTTTGAGATTTCATCAAAGAAACAGATGTTTTCTAACACAGTTCATCTTTTGAACGGATGACTGAACCAAGAGTTTCATGTCCTCATGAATCTTAAGTGCTCCAACTGTCAGTAAACTAACAGCGTCTATGAGAAGATTTACAACAACAGACTACAATCAAATTCAGCATGCTCATAAAGTTATTTTTAACATGATTCTTTCGACCACAGATAGCAGCGCAACGCTACCCCATGACTGAATTCTCCATATAAAGTTGGCTACAGCAGCTGTTAGGGGTGGGAATCATAAGGGGATCCAAGATACCATATTATCACCATACTTAAGTCACGATACAGTATTACTGCGATTTTAAATATGTTGCAATATGCTGAGTATTGCGATAAAATACACTGAGATTTCCTATCAGATTCAGGCATAACTCCAGCTAGCTGTCATACACAGAGGTAGAGAGTGGGAAGAAAAAAAAGAACATCCATGATGGTAAACAAAATCTTACACACTGACACATATTAGAGCTTCAGACGTCAACAGCTACAGAAAATGTATTTGTCATTACATTACGTGTAAGGCAGGGGTGTGACGATACACAAAACTCGTGGTTTGGTTCGATATGAAACAGCTGTGTCACGGTTCGGTACGTTTTCGGTACAGCAAACTGGTGTACTCTAGTGTCAGCAACTGACACTAGAGTGCAAAGCATCAATGTCCTTTCTCTCTTTCACTGTGTGTGAGCGGCGAGTTTGCTACGTCCCACGAGCTCTCTGTGCTCTTAATTCATTCAGTCATTTTCCGTAACTGCTCATCCTGTTGGGGGTCGCGGGGGGGCGGAGCTAGGGCTGCAACTAACGATTATTTTCATTGTCGACTAATCTGTCGATTATTTCTTCCATTAGTCGACTAGTCATTTTATCGAAAAATGTGTTAAAATGTTGAAAAATGTCGGTGTGTCGTTCCCAAACCCCAAAATTATGTCATCTAATGTCTTGTTTCATACTCACGCCAAAGGGTTTTATTTCGCCGTCATGGGAGAGTGTGTAAAGCTGCCAATATTTGAATGTAAGAAGCTGCAATAAGAGTATTTTGGGGTACTTTTATAGTACTTTTCTATGAAAAATGACTCAAACCGATTAGTCGACTACTAAAATAGTCAATTATTTTAATAGTCGATTAGTCATCGATTAGTCGACTGATCGTTGCAGCCCTAGCTGGAGCCTATCCCAGCTGACACTGGGCAAGAGGCGGGGTTCACCCTGAACGGGTCACCAGACTATCACAGGGTTGACACATAGAGACAGACAACCATTCACACTCACATTCACACCTACGGACAATTTAGAGTCACCAATTAACCTGCATGTCTTTGGACTGTGGGAGGAAGCTGGAGTACCCTGACATGAGGAGAACATGTAAACTCTGCACAGAAGGGCTCCTCCACCCTGGGTTCATTAGTTAGCATGGTTGCAACGGTGTGACAGCTGTTTCAGAAAATATCGTGGTTTCGCGGTGTTACAGAATTTATATCGTTATCAGTCAGAATGACCCTTAAAGGAATGAAAACAGAAGCGTTATTGTTGGTTAAACAAATATTGTATCACTACGATTCAAACTTGATCCATTTTGTTAATGGCAGTATGTGTAAAAAGTCTCTCCTTAGAAAATACCTTAAATAAAGGGTAGATTCAACGTCCAGTTGCATTTTTTTTTTCAACATCGTAAATAAGCAAATGAACATGGTACGATAACCGTCAACTTTCACATCACTGCATACCTTTTAAACCAGTATATCGCTGCAACCCTGTTAGTCAGTGAGCTAACCCAGAGCTTTGACCCCACCTGCCAACTTTTCTCCACCAATAAGATGATCCCTGATCTAAAACGCTCGTTTGTAACCGCTGCCCAACACCAAACACACACAAACACACATCACCACAGATGCACTTCAGTGTCCTACCTTGCAGTCATGCTGCGCCATAAGTGAGCTCCTGTGGGAGAGAAGACATCTATTATTCATCATCACAGAGCAGGTCACATCTCTGGAAAAGGCCACAATAATTGGAGTAAAATGGCTGATAAAAATAAAATAAGGCTGCTGTATAAACAGATAATGACAACACAGGAAGGACAGGTGCAATGGTTGCTGTAACGTTATTCCTTCTGTTAGTGACAAAGTTACACAAACGTTATCGTCTCACATATTGTATGCTGTAACATTACAGGCGCAAGCCATTAAAAACAGACCAGAGTATGTGGACAGTTTGTATTTCATAGAACAGTGGGAGGATGCAGGATGCAGGATGCAGAGATGCTACAGATAACAGCCGGATGCAAACTGTGGCTGCTACTACGGATGCACCAATATGGATTTTTTCAATCCATACGATAACCGACAATTTCGCTGTTTTGTATTTTGATTTAAAGAAAGGTATTCACATATCCAACTGTCTCAGATGCAGGTGCGTTAGAAAATACCACTTGAGTCTTTGAATAGAAATTCCCGCACACTGCTCGTGCTCAGCTTCACAATTTATTTGTAATGCTAACGTTTCGGTCCGACTGGACCTTCATCTAGAGTTTTCAACAGCATTATTTCCAGCATTGAGCTTAAATAGAAACTGCCCCACCCATTTCACAGGTGTGCACAGGTGTGAGGGAATGAATCAGCTGTGGGTGTGTTTCTCTATGACTGACACCAGCCTGTGCACCGTATGTCACATATCCCACAAACGGAAGTACAAGGGAGCAAGAAAAACATAAGAAAAACCGAGCTCCGTATACAATAATGGCTATTTACATTTATATTTTTATGCATGTAATCCTTTGAGAGATGGAGTTTGCAGGTTAAATATCGTTGGAACCTTAATGATATATATATAATATATCGTGTATCGCCATTCAGCCTGTAAATACCGAGATATGTATTTGTGTCCATATCGCCGAGCCCCACCTGCGACATGTTTTGTCCTCTAGACAGGGTGCTGCAGTTGTTGTCGTTGTTCTTCTCTGTGTTTATTGGCAGCTCTCAAACCAAGTTTAAAGGTACATGTACAGCCACACACTAGTCAGGTTTCCATTCGAATGTCTCGAAATTTTTGAGCGAATTTAGTGAAAATGCGCAAAAAGAAAATGCGACTTTATGCCCGTTTCCATCTGTTATTATTTTGCGATTATTGAGAGGAGAGTGCGCCATGAGATGACGTCATCAGAGAGCATCTCTCTGCCACAAAACAAACAACACACTCAGCTGACAGTCAACAACTGATCATGGACAGATTCCTGATCGACCTGTCGGCGTTTGAAAGAACTCTGGTCACCATTTTGTCAGCATTCACCGGGTACTGAGCCATCCTGAAGAAGAGACGACAAGGAAGAATTTTAATGTTAAGAGTACTGTCGGAAATAGATGGAAGGAGACCACCGCGTACCACCAACGTATACGTGTGACGTGGTATCCGGTCCAGACGTGTGACGTGATATCCGGTCCAGTCATCATTTATCCGCAAAATCTGTTTCCATAGCAAAAAGTTGTACTTTCCTTTTATCGATACGCAGACAAATCCACCCCCTCCAAGCGTAAAAACTTTTTTGCGAATTTTCTGCCTTTTTTCAAATTTCTAGCGTTTCCATTAATGTTTATTTTCACTATTTTTGAAAATTCGAATAAGAATAGGTGGATGGAAACCCTATTACTGTGTCCGGTGTGGAGATGCTGCCCTTGGTAGGTCAATAAAAACAGTCTGGCTTCGTTTTATCGGCACTATTTACTGGCTATAATTTTTATTGTCAGAATAAATCATAATAATAAAAATGTCCTACTATCTGCCTATAATTCATCAACCCATTATACACCCATCAGCCAGAACATTAAAACCACTGACAGATGAAGTGAACAGCATTGATCATCAGTGTTCTGCTTTGGTCCTGGCATTCATGTGGATACCACCTGACATGTTCCACCCACTCAAACACCATTGCAGACCAAGTACACCCCCTCATGGCAAAAGCACTCCCCAACAGCAGTGGCCCCCTCAGCAGGATAATGAGCCATGCCACACTGAAAACATGGCTCAGGAATGGCCAGAGGAACGTGACAAAGACCTCAAAGTGTCAACCTGGCCTCCAAATTCCCCAGATCCCGATCTGAATGAGCATCTGTGGCACGTGCCATTAACTCACCTCACAACCTACTGGACTAAATGGATCTGCCTGCCAACGCCTTGGTGCCAGACACCACAGGACACCCTCAGAGATCCTGTGCCCATGCCTTGACAGGTCAGAACCAAGTCCGATCCAAGGAAGCCCCACCTTGGATTAGGGGTACATCTGGGGTACTGGCACGTGCCTCAAACAAATCAGACTTGGATCTGGGGTATTTGGAGGCCATGTCAACACCTTGAGCTCTTCGTCCTGTTCCTCGGAACATCTCTGAGCAATTTTTGTGGTATGGCATGGTGCATTATCTTGCTAGGTGGGCACTGCCACTAACAAGTGCCATTGCCATGAGGGGGTTTGCTTGGTCTGCAATGGTGTTCAGATGGGTGGAGCATGTCAAGTAGCATCCACATGAAAGCCAGGAACAAAGGTTCCCAATGGAATATTGTGTTGGAACAAAATAATCAAAGTTATTCACCTCACCTATCAGTGGTTTGAATGTTTTGGCTGATCGGTGTATACCGTGCATCCCGAGCTGCAACACTACCTGATCTCCTCAGAGCGCAGAGGTCACTCTTCGTTCGTCTCCTGTCACAGATCAACCTTTTGTCCCAGATTATTCTTGAAGTTCAGACACTGACACAAACATTTTTACATTTACTGGTGATGTTTGAGATCCCTGATATACTTCCTGATACTTAACTTTACTGTGCGGACTGGCAACATCAGGATGTGGCATTACGTGCTGTGCATTCAGGCAGTCCACAGGAAGAAACATACAACAAATAAAAAAGGGAACCAGAAGTATAAACAGCACAGTCAATATCTGCGAGTGTTGAAGTGGACTTCCTCTGTACTCAGTGTTCATTAAGGCTCATTTGCTGCCTCGGCAGGATTTACAGTCAGCCAACATTAAGAGGGTCAGAGCCACAGTGAATAAAAAGAAAAAGCTTTCATCGTCTCTCTGGATAATTGAAACGTACAGTGATCAGTTGCATCTTTTTTTTTTTCATCACGCTTGTTAAAAACATCACTGACATGTAAAGCACGCGCGTCTAAACGGGAGGGTAACAGTGAGCGACGGTCAGACTGATGAGTCACCATCTGCTGCTCATCCTCATCTCACACTCGTCCTCTCTCATCAGGCTAACGAGTCACCATGAGGGTGAAATCATCTGGAAATCTGAGATTTAAAAAAATAGCAGCTGATTCACTTCCTGTCCATCGACTAATCGATTCAGTTTATAGAAATATACACCATATTATTTTTCATATTTTGGCATTGATATGTGATTTATGACAGAAACTTGACTTGCACCCATTATATACACTCACCAGCCACTTCATTAGGTACACCTGTTAAACTGCTAGTTAACACAGATAGCTAATCAGCCAATCACATGGCAGCAACTCAGTGCATTTAGTCATGTAGACATGATGAAGACGAGCTGCTGAAGTTCAAACTGAGCATCAGAATGAGGAAGAAAGGTGATTGAAGTGACTTTGAACGTGGCATGGTTGTTGGTGCCAGACGGGCTGGTCTGAGTATTTACTGGGATTTTCAGCACAACCATCTCTAGGGTTTACAGAGGATGGTCCCAAAAAGAGACAATATCCAGTGTTGATGCCAGAGGTCAGAGGTCAGAGGAGAATGGCCAGACTGGTTCAAGATGATAGAAAGGCAACAGGAAGTCAAATAAGCACTGGTTCCAACCAAGGTGTGCAGAAGACCATCTCTGAAGCAACAACACGTCCAACCTTGAAGCAGATGGGCTACAGCAGCAGAAGACCACACCAGGTGCCACTGCTGTCAGCTAACAACAGGAAACTGAGGCTACAGTTCACACAGGCTCACCAAAACTGGACAATAGAAGATTGGAAAAACCACATTCAGATGGTAGGCTCAGAATTTGGAAGCATGGATCCATCCTGCCTTGTATCAACGCTTCAGGCTGCTGCTGCTGGTGTCATGGTGTGGGGGAGATTTTCTTAGTACCAGCTGAGCATGGTTTAAACACCACAGCCTACCTGAGTATTGTTGCTGACCGTGTCCATCCCTTTATGACCACAGTGTACCCATCTTCTGATGGCTACTTCCTGCAGGATAACGCACCATGTCACAAAGCTCAGATCATCTCAAACATGACGATGAGTTCACTGTACTCCAATGGCCTCCACAGTCACCAGATCTCAGTCCAATAGAGCACCTTTGGGATGTGGTGGAACGGGAGATTCTCATCATGGATGTGCAGTAACTTTGTGATGTCATCATGTCAATATGGACCAAAATCTCTGAGCAATGTTTCCAGCACCTTGTTGAATCTGTGACACCAAGGATTAAAAAGGGGGTCCAACCTGGTACTAGCAAGGTGTACCTAATAAAGTGGCCGGTGAGTGTATATTACACAGTATAGGGTCTTTTAGTGTTACCTGTGGATCTGGACCGAGCGATGTCTCTTGCGGTCACCGTGACGACCAGCAGAGCCAGCAGGACGGTCAGCAGGCTGTAGGCTCGCAGAGAGCTGAAGGCCACAAACCTGAAGAGGAACAAAACAAATGTTTCACTCATATCAGACAGCAGTTTGTTACATCATCATGTTGTATCAGTGTGTGTGGCTCAGCAGATGTTTTGAGGCTTGTAACATGAAAGAGGCAAAGTATTTCCCTGTCGTCTGTGTTGTCTTTGGGAATATGGGAGAGGAAGAGTGTCTAATATTACACATAAATTACACACAGTGAGTTTTTTATGGGCTGATTTTGTTTTTCTTTTGTTTTCTAAGTCTGTATTTTTTTCATTTGACTGTTTTTAGGCCAAAAAATAAATAAAATTTGTATTTCTCCAGAGGAATTGTGCCATTGAGGCCACTATGTTTGGGGATAAAAATGTACAGAAAATATAATTTAGTGATAAATGTAAATATAAAACGTAGAGGCTGACTGATATATCAATCAGCTGATTTTATCGGCCGATATTGGCCTCTCACAGATATTTTGGTATGGGCGTATATGTTGTCTGATGTGCACTGATATGATTTTTACAGAATATAATCCAGAGAAAGATGCTTAAAGTAATTTATAATGATTAAATTCCCAATTAAGTGTAATGTTTCAGTGCATCAATGTCATTTTTGATGATGTAAAACTGTAAAATATCCTGCTTACATTTAATTTCTTTGTCACAAGTGTTTGATAACTATATTTGAGTGATACTTGCATTGTACAGATAGGCAGATGGACAGATGTAAATACATACATAGATATATACATACATACATAGATATTTAGATATAGATGGATAGAATATCAACCAGTAAATCATTATCAGGATTCTTTACTCCTTAATATCAATATCAGCATCAGCCCTAAAAATCCAGTATCGATCAGGCAATGATAAAATGTGAACAAAATTTCTGAAAGCGAGTCATTTCTTTTTTAGTAACGTGGAAAAGTTCACATAAAACAGTATTTAAAAAACTAATAACATATAGTGTATAGGTTGAGGCTGATTCCAGTGTCCAAGTATTTAATATTTCCCCAGTATTTAAAACTTTTATTCCTAAGAAATTATTTATCAATTAAAAAAAAAAATGTAAATAAATCAAAATAGCTACAAAATTTTAGACAATTTGTTCTTGTTTTTTGTTTATTTGTGTGTTTGTGTATGTTAGCAGCAGCAGGGTGTCATTAGGGGGACTTTGGAGAGGGATTTTTGTAACCTGAAACCATTTAACCAAATAATAAACAATAAATTGTGAAGACAATAAAGCCTCCACAAAAACAGCATTTTAAGTCTTGTGTGTGATTTACCCTGGCTTCATATGAGCAGAGGAAATATCTGCTAGCTGCTAGGCTAATTTATACAATGTAAAATGCCATAGGCTTGTGCTAATAATGTTAGCATGTTGTATTTGTTTGGAAAAAGTGTTAAGTGTAAGACAGTTGATGCTACAGCCCTGAGGACATACAGTGGGATATTACTGTGAATTCATACAGCCTAATATAAGAAAATCTAAGAAATTCTAAAAACAGTTAGAAACAAACAGGAATAAAGAGTGTAAATGATTTTAAAAACTCATATTTTTTTAATATCATCAGAATATTTTAGTGACATCATAAGACCTAAGGGACTGTTTGTTACTTATAAGGTGGTGCAAAAAGGGGGAGGCATGTCAAATATTTTTTTAAGCACTAGGGCAGGACTTTTTTTTTTTCTGGCTTAGAGGGGCGTACAAATTTAAATAGTTACCTCAGACTTGGTTTGAGGGCCATGTTTTCTTTAAAAACTACCAAAATTACACAATTTATCACAGCTAGAAACTGTCGAAACAGAAATTACTGTTGGATTTTCAAATTTCCAACGGTCCTTGGACACATCGTGTGCGACTAACCAGAAAAAAACAAAACAAATCTGTGTTTAAAATAGTGATATTTCATCAACATTACTTTATTCTATGTGTCTTAAGTAAAAATATGGCAGAAAATAACTCAGCATATAGGACACGAGGAAAAAACTGAGGCTTTTTTAACACCAGGATTTCATCTTTAACTTTTAATTTTTAGTTTTAAAAATCAAACAATTTATGTTGGAGGGAGGGTCATGCATTTTCTGTCAGTCACTCAGGAAGGCTCAGGGGAAAATATCTTAAGCTTCAAGGAGGGTCAAAATTAAGATAAATAAATTTTAAAAAATAGTCACACCCGAGCCACCACCTCCTCTGACAAGTAGAGAACAGTCCCTAAAGAATACCACTGATTTGGTTCAATATTGGTGGCTATAAGAGTAACTGGAGACAAAGAGTCATTGTATGCCTTAAAAACATAATTAGAGTGGTCTCTTATAGGATAAGAGGATTTAAATAAAAAACAAAAGATGTCTGTAAAGCTAATTAAAGCCATATAAATATGATTATGATGTTTAACTGAGGTTTTGGGGTCAATCCAAAGTCATGATAATGTTTCCGTTAATTACCGGGAGCTCGGTGTTATCAGGACGGAGCCTGTGTGATATCCCTGCGTCATGATGCCTACCAGATCACCGTGTTGGCTGCAGCAAACAGCGCTGAGGTCCTGCACGGTCTCTGCCTCCAGTTGACCAGGCCGGTGAGGCGACACCCTGCGCGGCCGGGAGGCGCCTCCTCCCCGCGGTGTCCCCGGCTCAGCGGCCCCGGCGGCCCGGCAGCCGCCTCCTCGCCGCCCGCGGTTCCTGTTTCCCGGCTCCCCAGCATTGGAAAACGACCGGGGCCCCTCCGCTCTGCCGCTCCGCTCCTCCAGCAGAGATCGGTGTCAAGTTAACCGGATGGTTTGTGGCAGTACTTCCGGTGCTGGGTTTTTCAAAATAAAGGTTGTTGAAACGGCAGGTTTGACTGCAGTTAAACGATAAAAACCGCTTTCATTTACTTACTTGTGTATATAATGTATAAAAAATGTAAACATAGATATTATTTAAAGTTGGAATGACCACTTGCAGTCTGCACAGGAAGAAGTAAGCCCACAGCAGTAGTCAGGGGCGTAACACCAAATTCTGGGTCCTGTGCATAAGATGTCTCTCTGGGCCCCCCTGCCCTTCCTCTCTTGATCCACGTCTCTCTCAATCACTTTTTGATTTTTTTTCAAGCCAGTTTACTTTCTCTTTTCTTTTATGGAACCCTGATTTCCATCTTTTGGGGAAGTTCATGGCAGTGTAAGTTGGTGCTCCCGCAGAATACAGCCCTGATCACAGAGAAAGTGTTTTAGCGGCTGGAGGCAGCTTTTTGTAAATGTTTTTGATGAGAATGAAGCTTTTTGCTTGTGTTTTTTGCGTTGCGACGCACCTTGCATTTCTACACTCTAAGCGCCTCGCGTCTTTGCCAGAGCGCTCTGAACCGAGTTGAAAAAACTTTAACTCAGAGTGGCAAAGCGCCCCATGTCATCTCTTTTTTCATTATGTTTTTTCCCATTGTCCAGTCGGATGATCTGAGAGGTGGTCACGACAACAAGTCAACAGTTGGTAAACAATGGAGGAGAAACTGGCGGTGCTCAGACACAAGACAGAACCAATGGACTCCCTGTAGTTTGTATTCGTTTTCGTGATGCTGGGCCCGACGACAGACGGCAGGTTGTCATCCTAAATATGCCTGGAAACGGCCATCATGGATGCAAAGCTCCTGGACCAACTGGTGGTACTCCCCATGATCCAGCCTCTTTTTTAGGGTCTCACGTATCCACACAGATTTCTGTTTATCTGCTGACAGCCTCTCACCCTCAACCAGAGCTACAGACAGTACCCTCTGCTGAAACATGTCAGGAACTACACACTAGCCTTTTAAATAGGAATTGTGCAAATTTGCAGGAAAGCCCAATCCGTCTTCTTTCAGCATTGGCAGTATAAAAACAAAATCGGGGAGTGCGGCAAAATGCCGCCTGCCTACTTTTGTTTATAAAGAATGTGCCTTTTTCAGGGCAATGGGGGGCGTGAGCTAGTAACAGAACGTGTAGCTCAGTGTGTGACGTAAACAGTGACGTATCGAGGAAAGCCGCGGCTGGTCAGTCCTTCGGCGATTCTCTCGTACATCGGCCTGTCCTTCATGTTTCCTGTCATCTGACGGTTAATGGCCTCCTCGTTAGCGAGGGCAAGGAGGGCGCGCAATTCTTTATCTCCCCAGTTGCTCATCTTCTGCTTTGTGTTTCCCTAGTGCTGCTAGATACTCATTCCTGCTATCAGCTGTTTCCTGGTTTGAAGTCCACGCCAGTGGGTCGAACATGCGGCATCATCAACAGCCCCTCCCACAAGTCATCAACAGCCCCTCCTGAGGCGGAAGGGCACCTCGCTCTGTTTAGACCAAAACCGTTCCGCCAATATGACTACCCTACGAGGCGGAAAATTGGGCACCTCGGATCAACTCGCCAATCCAGCTCTGTGTGTCTAAACGCTCGCAGCTGGCCGGCAAAATGGCCGAACATTTGCGGAAAATCTGGCAGTGTAAAAGGGGCTACTGAGTACTGTGAAATAAAAAGTAAATAAATGGTAGATTGATCACACGGGAAGGTTAGAGTAAGGACTGATGGGGTGGTTGCCTGGCAACAATATAAAGGTGCAGCAAGCTTTTTATTTTTTACTTGCGGCATTCGATTAAAAAAAAAGGCAGTGTGGTGTGCCTCGTGTTTTGCAACCTGCAAAATGCTTTAAGTTAATTTGAACCTGGGGGTCAAGAAATAAATCCAGGAAGCAACAAGATGACTAGCTTCACTACGATGAGAGGGATATAAACATTTGTCTTCTACAGGAGGTTTCACCTGAAATTAATACAAATGTCGAGACAGTAAATGTGATTGTGAACAAAATGTGTTTTGTACTTGCATTTCAGTCATTATTAGGAAAAAAAACAACAACCAACAACCAATAATGTCTGTTTCCATGAGTGTTTCAAAATCACACTACCATCTGAAAATTCTGAAGAAAAGTTGGATGAAAATGTCCGAACTCTGTCAGCAACAGTCAGCGATGACTGAGCTCTATTTGTTAGATGTGACTGCTGAGCCTCCACCTGGAAGTCCAGCTGACATACACGGAAGTAAGGTATGTACATAAAGAGGAAGAGTACCTGCTGGATTGAATTTCATTTCACTGACTGTAATGGCACTTTTCAGTTTTTTTTTCCATGTGTGCCTTTTATTGTGAAAGACAGAGTCGCTGAACTTCCTGTCTGAGTCAATCCAGTTTTTTTTTGTCTGACTTGAAGCAGCTCGAGACTTCAGCTGATGCTTGTTTTGTTGTGGTTCAGGTCACTGACGTCAGGTTTGGGTGTGTGTGTGTGTGTGTGTGTGTGTGTGTGTGTGTGTGTGTGTGTGTGTGTGTGTGACGTCATTTCTTTATGTTGAAGTCTATACTACATGTACAACAAGCGCGAGCAAGAAAGCATGGCTGGTATCAGTGTGTCGATACTGCGGAAAGTAAGTATTTAAACCAATTCAAATATTCAGAGTTAATGTGTTTAATAAATGTATGAACTTGTATATAACTGATATATTTCACCCAGTGCTATACAGCAGACAAACTCAGGGTGCTTTCACACCTGCCCTGTTTGGTTCAGTTCAATTGAACTCAAGTTTGTTTGCCCCCTCAGTGCAGTTTGTTTGGGCAGGTGTGAACACAGCAATCACACAGGTGCGCACCAAAACAACCAGACTGAGACCTTCTTGAAGAGGTGGTCTCAGTCTGGTTACAAAGGAACTCTGGTGCAGTTGGTTTGTGGTGAGAACGTGTTCCGACCTGGATCTGAAGCAACTGCAGTCACATGACACATTGTTTGGGTTAAACATGAGCATGTTACAGTCCTGGAGGATTATTAATGTGCGCCTCCTCCTGTACTGCCTTAATATGCACATTCAGCACATCCAATGCAGCAAAACATTGTTTTCTAGTTGGAGCCGCGCCTCGTTTTCAAACTGTATGCTTTGACTCAAATGAACAATGACAGCAATATAGTCCACGATGAGCAGCGCTAAAATCAACCTGCGTAGTTGTCCCTCCATTGTGACATTAGAAAGTGTCACATTTATCTTGACAGTGTACTCTTCTTCAACGTTTGCTTTACTTCCTGGATTTTTCCCACATGGAAATTCTGACCAATCAAGAGCAGCTTTCTCACACAAGGCATTTGATCTGGTCCGCTTGTAAATGCTGCCGTGAGAACACAAACCAACCCTAGGTAATTATACAACTTTGGAACAACATGAGTCCCTGATTCAGACCAAAGGAGACAACGACCGGTCTGACAGCAGCCTCAATGACTTGCTGATAAACACACACAGTGGAAGATCTAGAAGCTAAATAGCCAAATATTTTTCACAGAACTTTATGTAGACCAAACAAGAGGTAAACAGACAGAGAATACTGGACACTAATAGGACACTCGCAAAATGGTAATGTTGCTTTGTTTTTGCTGTATTTAAATTGGATTTAGTTTATTTTTCTGCCCCCTGGTGGTCAAAAATGACCTGCTGCAGCTTTAAAAAAAGTTTAACACAATATTGATAATACAGTGATGGTGCATTTATCAATACACTACTATTTATTATATAACCTTTACTGAACAAGTTTGTATTTGTTGGTTAAAGTGTGTTTCTGTGTGCTAAAAAAGGTCTTCCAATCACAACACCGATGCCTTTTTGAGTGGTCGCAGAGTCATGTGTTGGGCTCAGATCATGTTAGCGATGACTCCACTGGCTTGATTGGAGCGTCATCAGAAATCTGCTGTGGTGTAACCTGCCTACCAACAGTTAGCCAAAGTGTTTTGTCTTTGTTTTTGTATTTTCAATGGCTTGTGACCACACAGCTGGCTGTGGGGGACCTTATATCATTCTGTTGTCAGAATAATCGACTGCTTTGAGCCAAAAAGTGACAGTTTGTTCCTGATTCATCACACCACACCAGAAAGAGCACACAAGTGCTACACAGAAAGTTTGGCTGGTCAGTCTTCTAGCCAAGTACCGCAGGAGGCGTCGTTTTGGAACAATCCTGCCAGTTTACCAAGTTCAGTTCATTTTCCAGTATACAACAAGTTCAATGGTTTGACCATGAACACTCACGCACCTGCAGTCAGAAGAAAAACATACATTTGTCTTTGTAACGATCTCTGAGGTCATTACATAGCACTACTGTGACTTGTAATGAGCATGACATATGATGTCCTGAGCGATTAATTCAACAAACAGAATGATAGCTTGATGAATGCCGCCTGTGTGCGGGAGACGCTGTATGACAGACAGCGGACTGGGCCGGTTGCCACACATGTCAGAGTCAGAATGAACCCGTCTTGGGAAGTAACAGCAAAACTAAGAACTACAAAGAGAAGATGACCCATTTTACACCGCCGCCTGCACTGTTCTGGACCTGAATCAAGATCAGAGCTCAGCGCCAAACCGTGATCTCCAACAATGACCTGCTCCACTTTCCACTGCCGGGGCCGCTCCTTCGCTCCACACCACTCCGCCAGGCTTCTCTTTTTTCTTCCAACACAGACTCACACCTACAGGTCTGTTCTCAGGGTCGGTTTGTAGTTTGACCTTTCAGCCACGTCACACAGAAGCTGCTTCAGCTGTCGTTGTGATGGATCTGCTGTGGTTCTGCTGACACGAAGCTCTGCAGCTGCTATGATTTTCATTTCTGTGGCAACTGAGCAAACCTTTAAAATGGAGTACTCCATACTTAATATGGAGTTAAAATCTCCATATTAAGTATGTAGACAATGAGTTAGAGTTGTTGTTCCAAGGACAAGAATGAAATTTCATGCCAAAATGTTTTAAGAGTTAACAAACTTTAATGATTTAATGCAGTGATATTCAACTTCCAGCCAAATCTGGCCCCCGAACACTTTCTAATTCACAGGGAAAATACATTGATTTACACTGGGAATATACACATTAAGCTGCCTTTAAACCACCACATGGCAACCACCTACCAGCAACAGCGTTCCCCCCAAAAAGAGCAACTACAGTCCAGGATTGTGATGACAGGCAGGACGCCACCGTCATGTAAAGAGCAAACTGTAGTAGGACAATAGAAATCACTGAAATTAACAAGGAAAAATCTACAAATTTGGACAATTTACCAGTCATCTAAAGTTTGGTGGAAATGTCATTGCAGGTCCAGTTTTTCTTGTGGTTGCCTTCATAAGTTGCTGGTGCTGTGTTGTACAACTGCAGGTATTCAGACACCAACATTATCAGCTCCTCCTTCTTGTTGTCTTTCTGCTTACATGATACCCATCCCCTTCTGTTGGATCGTCCAAAATCAGGCAGCTACTCCCAGATGTTCAACACAGTGAACTCAGTACAGCACAGCAACATCTGTGCACTTTCACATGGACGGCAACTGCTTCATACTACACAGGCTGCCAGCTGGAGTGAGAGCAGCTTAAGGTGCCAGAGTTCATTAAAAAGCATCAAAATAGAGCTTGTTTATCAAAAAATGTGAAGGAGAGGATCCTCTGACAAACGTCCAGGCTATGCCAACACATTCTCACTTCGTTCTCATCACATATTGACATTTGGTCATGGACTTTCTAAAACGATATATGGCGTGCAAGGTACTCTGGGTTTGTTTGTTGTTGATGTTCTGGGACGCCGTGTCAACTTCAGCCTGTTATATGCACTGTATGTTTTCAAAATACACTTCCGTTTTCACAAGAAATCTACAGTTTGCATACAGTCTCTTTCAAAATAAATGCTCCAAGTTGGAACACCGTGAACTGACTTTTTTTTTCCTTTAACAAAAGGTCGGGTTTATAAGAAAAGAGCAGGGTTTGGCTTTACATTCAAACAGAAGGCAAACATTAGTCTCCTAGGTGAAAGTTGATGGTTGTTGGACCCATCCACACCCCGTCCCATCCGCCCTACTCTGACTTTTCGCCCTCTTAACTTTCATTGTTGTCCCACCATGATTCCCTCTGATGCTGCCAGGGCAGCATTAAACAATAACAGTGACCAGCCGTGTATCATGCCGACATGAGAGGACGGCTTTTTTGTCGGTGTCTGATGCCTGAAGTCACTGACCAAGCGCTGGTTTTTGACAGTTTCGGAGTGAGACCAGGTTGGCTAAGCTGAATGTCCTCACGTCCTAGAAACGCCTCTGCGTAGATGTGCGGGGCTGCTGACTGACCCCTGACCTCCTGTCATTTTGAAAATTGGCCCCCAGGCAAAATGTTTTGAGTGTCCCTGGTCTAGTGTGTAGGATTTAATGGGTGTGGTCAGCAAAATACGCGGCTGGTTGCCATTATAGTTTTACAGAGCCTGGTGCTGTCAGGGGGGAACGAAAGTTAGGACGGTGGAAGTCTGAGTGCGGCGGGTGGGAGTGATGGTGGATGGGTCCAACAAACACGACCTTCACCTGAGAGAGTGGTGTTCGCATCCCATAAGATTCTAAAGCCAAACCCTGTTCTTTTTTCCTAAACCTAACCACGTGCGTTTGTTGTTGAAGGAAAAAAAAGTAAATTTGCAGTGTTATACTGACGTAGTGCTTTTATTTTGAAGGAGACTGTGTGTAAACGCTAAATTTCCTCTGAAAACAGAAGTGTATCTTGAAAGAGGACAATGCATGTAACCGGCGAAACTTGACACGGCGTCCCAGAGAGTCAACAACCGACGCACCCAGGGTACCTTTAACGTCAAATGTGGACGTGGGAAGTCCATGACCACATCGTCAACATGTGACGAGGTTGGAGTGAGAATGTGTTGCACGAGAAAATAGGGATGGTGAGATTTATTGAGCTGCAAAAAGATTTGTTTAATTTTAAAAATTCGGGATATGAAACAGAGAACACACACGCGCTGTCTCACACACACACACACACACACACACACACACACACACACACACACACACACACAGACACTCTAACACACATTCATTCATATATTTTCAAGTGTGCATTCACTCACACACACTAATTTATTGCAATGACACACAGTGTGCACAAGCTCTCATACTTACACACACTTAAACATATCGTGCAGACATTCAGTCATTTGTCTCTGTGTGTGTATGTGTGTGTGTGTGTGTGTGTGTGTGTGTGTGAGAGCCACTAATTGGACTGAATTTCACTGAGCAACAAAAGATCAGGCTCGAAAATTCCAGCTCTGGTTTGTACAGGCTTTGCTTTGTTGTCCGTTCGCCTCTGTTTGTTCTCTTCTAATGCTGTGTTAACAGTTATCTCTCTCCCTCTCTCCCTCTCTCTTTCTCTCTTTCTCTCTGGTGTCTTTCTTTCTGCCTCTCTCACTTTCTCTCCCTTTTTTTCATGTGGCCCATGAAAGGCTTTTTTGCCCCAAACGAAGCACCGTTACCCCAACTGCTCAGAGGCAGGCGAACCCCAGAGGCCAGAACTCACGAGGGACTTCCCTCATCAACTCCCAAATCTCTCTCACACACACACACACACACACACACACACACACACATACACTGCAGGAGCCTGTTGGACAGCCACAATGAACCCTAGACCTTCAGTGGAGTGGACCATTGTCACCGTCTCCATCTATGGGAAACTTGCCGTGTCCCTCGCTGCTGAGCCTGGACCTGAGCTGTTGGTTGGATTTTTCTGTTGATCTCGACGCAGGCTAGAGCTCAGGGGGAGGATGATGATTGAGCTGCAAAGCCCTGAGGATGGTGGAGGTGGTGGTGGCCACGTGGACATACTGAGCACCGAGGAGCTGGAGTGTAAGATCTGCTACTGTGCATACAACCTGGCGAGTCGCAGGCCGAAGGTGCTCGAGTGCTGCCACCGTCTGTGCGCCAAATGCCTCGCTAAGATCCTGGACCTAGGTGAGTCGCCTCCCAATGTTGTTGTGTGCCCGTTCTGCCGCTACGTTACCAGACTGCCCGGAGAGGCGGTGAGCAGCCTGCCAGATGACTGCAACCTGGTGACGGCGCTGGCCCTCCAAAGCAGGAATCAAAGGAACCTCCACTTCCACCAGGAGGCGACCACAGAGCTGCTCCTCAGCCCCAGGCGCCTGAGCTCGCTGATGGGCAGCAACCTGCCTGTGACGTCCCCTTCCTCCTCCTCATCCACGTCTTCTTCCTCCACCACCTACTCCTCCATTCGAGGGTCCCCTAACTTCGTGGTCATTACCATCATGGAGCCTCCGCCGATGCCCGCATCCACACAAGACCTCCACCTGCACCACCAGCCACGTGGATCACACACGTCTAACCGAGGCTACCGCTCATCAAGTCTGGACTCCATGGCGTCCATCACGCAGAGGTGGACGGTGTGGAACTGTGCGGCCCTCCTGTGCCAGACCTCAGCCCGGGCACTGGTGTGGGTGCTGGGGCTGCTGTACTTCAGCTCGCTGCCCATGGGGGTTTACCTGCTTATCATGCAGAGGACAACGCTCGGGGTTTTGCTGGTGAGCCTGGTTCCTGCCAGCCTCGTCATGATCATGGTCTACGGCTTCTGCCAGTGTATCTGCCATGAGTTGTGGGACTGCATACCTCCGTAATGGGACCAGATGAATGGGCAATGGTTTGCTTTGAGTATGCTTGACAATGGATCTCCAGAATTCACTAATGGGGATGTTACTGTGTAACTGACCATGGAGACACTTCAATAGCAGAAAAAAATGCTCCTTTTCTTTACTGGAGAAGAGAGCAAGCACATTCTGTACATTACAGATGGAGCTCACAGTTTGGGGCTTTTCATTATTATACATGTTAATTTGTGCTTTGTTTAGCTTGGTAGCTGACTAATGATAGATAGAGCTCAAAGTCTCAGATTTAGCTAAAACTTTAATGCCAGTTCTGGTGGAATCTGCTAAATATTTTGCATATCAGCCGACTGTTGTAGTGAGAAACCTGGAGGTATTTAAGGTGTTAATAATTACTGTCTCTGACACCTGTGGATCTCGTTTGTTTCAGATTGTGTCACAGCCATAAAAGCATCAGATGTGAACTTTAACATCATGAAGTTCTTTCTTGAAAGAGTGTTGTTAACTGTGAAAAATACTTTTAATGCACCGAAAAGGGAGATCAGGATGTTAGAGGCATATGGAGGAGTCACAGGATATAGAGTAGTGTCATCCGAGACAAAATGGTTACCAGTTAAAGCCTGTTAAAGGTGATTTAAAAGATGAAACTGACTCAGCTAGTATTATTTTCTCGGAAAAGTCCATCTTATACAGGGTAAGAAATTTAGCAAGACTGTGAAGACAATAAAAAATAATCAATAAGATCTTAAAACTGGGGACCATCTTGCACTGGGATTCCTCCAGCCGCTATAGTGATCTGTGACTTACAGCAATTGTCAACCAGAGGTGTAAAGTGGAGGCGGCCAGCAACCCTTTTCCTACTTCCTACCCCCTTACTTCTATCACCTTTGCTTTTGAACCCTGCCTTAACTGTGATCTCATATGCACACCTGTAAAGGTCCAGACACACCGAACCAACTTAGAAACTAGCAGCAACAAAGGCCCCTGCTGCCTTGCCTGATGTTGCCATGTCTCGGCCAAAAAGTTGCACTCGATCAAAGACGACAGCCAACCTGCACAGCCTGCGAGAAAGGAAAAAAACTCTCCTCACCAGCAGACAGCCGTCGTCTGTAACTGTCACTCAAAAAGGGAAACTGAAGACTGTCTTGGCACTAGTTAGCCAGTTAGCACATTGACAACACAATCCAGTGCTGAAAGAACAGAGCATATTTACTGTGCACCAGTGAACAATAACACAAAGATCACAAAACATTTCTGTTAAGGAGCTCAAAGGCTAAAGAAAAATAATTTTACCTCATGTAGCAAGTTTGTTTCAGCCTCACTCCCCTTTGACTAGCCGTTTGTTTACTTTCCTCACTTGTGTTTCTCTTCTTGTGCACTGAGCTGAACTGCCAATCAGTGTGATTTAATTCACTATCAGGCTTCACTGTTGCCGACGGCGATTCAACATGCTGAATCGGCCAAAAAAGAAAGATAAGGGGTGACGCACCAACAGACACTCACCGTCGGCCCAGCATTGACCGACTGCCGATTGACAGTTTAGTGTGTCAGGGTGATAAAGTTTCATGAGCCAGTGGGCTAATGTTGGGCAGTGATGGCCGCATCCCTACCTCCTACCCCCCTACTTCTGGCCCCCTTTCTTGGACCACACCCATCTTCAAACTCTGCCTTCTTTTTTATCTTTAAATACACACCTGTCAGTTTCATGACTCCATCTTGCACGGTTGGGAAGCTATCGCGTTGATAAATCTGTCTACAGACAGACGGACATTCACTGTGCGTTCCAGTACCCATACTACCATACTATCAAGTGTGCCAGACAAAGATTTAGTGTGTCCCAATACATAGTATGTATGCCAAAAATACCAGGATGCAGGCCAGCATGCTTCTCTGGCCATTCTGACCCACAATCCTCTGCTCAGCAGGAGACACGTCACATCGACTGAGCTGCAAACAGATGACAGCTCACTGACAGCTCATTTTGACAGCTGTCAGGATCAGCAATGCTCGATGACAGCTCATCCTAGTTCATGATGACTAGTTGAATAGTAATAATAAAAAATATGAACTACTTGATATGTTAGAATCTGCAGTTACAACTTAAAACTTAAAACTCACATTGGAGCTGTGGGCTGACATCTGTCTCTGGTGAGCTTGGCTAATGGTGCTTTTTATTCTATTTCAAAAGTGAGCAAGAGGGTCAGAGTTCAAGGCGCAAAGTTAATATGTCCCAGTTTCGTGCATACTCCACGTACGTACTTTGTAAAGGCGGCTGCAATACGTCTGAGCGCAGACGTAAACTCATGGGAAAATACTCAAGACAGCTTTTGTGGTAGCTCCTGATAAAATTGGTGTCACCAGGACCACACTTCACCATGATGACACACACACACACACATAGAGAGACTAAAATATTCACAGCTACACACTGGCAGTCAGTGTAAGGCAACTAAGGCAGTTGTTATATGACCAGCTCTCTTGGTTCTGGTTAAAGTCTGGCAGTTCAAATGCTTCTTATAATTAAATGCAATCTGAAATTGCTCTCAGAACTTATAACCTGGAGGAGGCGGTCAGTCTGAGAAAAGAAAAAAAGCCCTATCATGTTCAGTTTAGTCCACACTGCAGTGTATTGCATTATTCCTCGAATCTGATTCTCAGTGGTGAGGTCGGGTCGAGCCTGAACCACCAGAGGGTGCTGTGACAGCTCTCCCCTCCCCTCTGATGACACAGAAGGACTGATGACCCTGCACTGCTTCACCACATTCTCTCCGTCCCTGTTTATGTCTCTGTCAAAGAAAACAGAAACTCCATTATGGAAAAATAACTTCAGTGATGTTCCAGAAATCCAGAGCTGGCGGCCCTCAGACGGAATCCCCTCTGCTTCAAATCAAACTCGCAGATTGTTGAGTCAAATGACGATACAGAGGCTGCAGGAGTGTTTACACAAGTAATTTGAAAGTCAAATTAAACTGCCGTGCTGTTATTACAACTTGTGTCATGGTGTCAGGGCCGGATATAAAAACACCTCTGTGGGGCCGGGGCCAAGAATGAGCTGTGGGCTCCTAACAACCCCCCACCCTCTAACTCTCTGTGCAATGTGTGTGTTATTTGGTAATTAATAATTAATCTGTAGTAACTCGATTAAGCACAAATTTATGTAAGAAGTGTGCACCGTGTAAGATGAATAATAAAAGCTTTAAAACTAGATGTTGTGACTCACAGTTACATGATCATGCAGGGGTGTCTTAAAGATGCTACGTGGAGTTTTCTTGTAAATAAACAACAGTTCTGTTTCTCACCAAAGCATATTTTGTGCATCTTTGAGGTCTAAAAACATGTTGTCTCTCACAAAATACACGCAAAGCAGATTTTTTTGTAAGCGTAATGTTTACTAGCGAGCAGTCTTCCTCTACATGCCTTTGTTGACGCGTTAAGTTTCTTTGCATGTTACCAGGAACAACTGTCGAATGGTAGAATAGTGTAAAATTGAAATGTATTGTGCATATAAACAAAACAGGGACGCACTACTAAAAATATTGCTCCATTGCACCACTGATGGTCAGAATCTGTACGGGATACCTTCAAAGACACCATCACTTCAGCTCATGTTGTGCACTTAATTGTGCATAGAGTATTACCAATTGATGCAATAAACACAAACGCCCGCAGTAGACTCGAAGATTTCTAGGCTTTTTCTTCCTGTCAAGGTTGGGTAGAAGGTACCCGTTACCCCAGGCAGGAAGAGCTTCTACCCTCAGACCACAAGGATCATGAATGAATACCCGTCTAATCCTACACCTAATCCCCAAAGACATGTATTTATATGATTGCACTGTTTTGAATATACAAACTGATGATTGTATTTCACTGAAATCATCTTTTATGATTTCATGTGACAAATAAATCAGTTGATGCAAAATAACATTTAGCACAATATAAAGTATAATAGTATAGTAGGATAGTAGTAGATTTACCTATATTCTTGATACTTAAATGTGTGTAAACAGAGACTGTGACGTCAGAAAGACATTGGACTCATAGACTGTATAAATAATAGACGTAGGCCATTGCCATCTTCTTTTTTGGAGCCACAAGTAACCACATTTGGACGAGAGGCTGGAGCCGTGCAGGTGCAACAGGTGGACCTGATTGATAGACTGTGGCAACGCCTCGCAGACAGCCTGGCACTCAAGCAGCCCCACCCTTAATTATGCATATATTTGGACCTTGATAAAGTGTAAACAGGTGGGTTATATAAAAAATTCACCCCGTACAGTTGTCATGAATGTTTAAATTGAGACAAAACCAGGCTGTAAACATGCTGATGTCCGCTGTAAAGTCAGGTATTCTAACATGGGCATCTTTGGGGATTTAGCCTCAGGTGGACATTAGAGGAACTACAGTTTTTGGCACTACTGTGTCAGCCTTCATTTTTTAGCACTGGCGGTTGCCACCTGTGCTCATCATATGTTTTGTTTTGCTTTTTTTAATCTAAAATCTTGAACTGAAATAAAACAGTAGCTGCTAAATAAATGTAGTACAGTAAAATGTATAATAAGTACAAGCTAAAATACAAATTCTCAAGCAAAGTTAAAAAAAAATGCCTGAAAACAATATCCAGATTAAACGTACTTCCCACAACTGGTCTTGAATTCCACTTGTGCTGCAGGGATAACTTATCTGCATGTTTTTAAGTATTTCCTCCATCACTGTAATGATGCTGTTAAACTCCACCCGGCCAGTTGTCCGAGAAGAGTATAAAACAAACAGTGAGGATCTTCTCCCGGAACACTTTGTCCCCGCTCTGCTTCTACAACACACGTCTTGCTGATGATAAACAGTCCAGGCCTTCTACCGTTTGTGTTTTCCAGGGGAGTCTGAATCTGAATCTGAACAAGTGCTTCCCTACAGGGACCGTAACATCATTTCAGATTCCTTCTCAGTGATGCAATGAACATTCCCACATGTTGGTGTGAGGGACTTTCACAGGCTGTGCAAGCCAAACTGAACAAAAAATCCCCTTCAGCCTGTAGTCTACCTTATAACTCTGATCAGAGCTGTAAGAAACAAAAACATGACAAGACGTGATGGTTTACAGGACTGTTTTTATTTTTAGTTCACTGGCAATTATAAATAACACGCTACTGCCAGCCATTTGTTGAATGATGCTGTTCTAGATATTTGTCGCCACAGTGTTTTTTGGCGGGGTGTTACCTTCTCGGCAGCTGCCAGGCATCTGTCCCCAGGCCGTAGACCCTCGGAGGTCCCAAAGACACTAAGGTCAGAGTGTGTTAATTAGTCTGGGGTCATTTAAAGGGATAGTTTGGATTTTTGGAGCGGGGTTGTATGGAGCACTTATCCATAGTCAGTGTATCATCTACAGTGCATGTCAGTCAGCATGCTCCCAGTTTGGAGAAGCAGACTGGAGTAGTGACACGGAAGCTAAGCAATGTACTGCTGTGGATGGGGGTCAGCAACAAAACATATTTTAGTCATCTAAAAAAAGTCCCACCTAAAAAAATCAATCAATATTATGAGTATTTTAACCACTTCACCTTTCCGTCAGAAGAGCCCATGCCAATGAGGAATCTGGTAACAACTTCAGCTCCCCATTTATGCTCTCGTCAAAGCCGCCAGACTCCATTGAGAAAAACAGTAATTTTAGCTCGCTGAACACAGGAGCTGCTGGTCTACTGCTGCTTCCATCTGTTAGTCAGTTTGTGTTATTGTGTGACTTTGGTGAATCTGAACTAACCCGTTTAAACACCAAAGTCACACAAAAACCCAAACTAAGTAACTGATGGAAGCAGCAGTAGACCAGCAGCTCCTGTGTTCAGTAATTTTAAATCACTGTTTTCTCGATGGAGTCTGGCTGTGAAGAGAGCGATATGACGGCTTCATTTTCCCGTTGAAAACCACTGACAGCAAGGTAAAGCAGTGAAAATATACTAAATATTTTACATTATATCTTTATTTTAAATATAGTGCACACATAAACTGAAATTAATTTCCCCTCTTCTCCTGATTCAACTAACGTTAACACTATTCATTTATAGCAAGTCAACACTTAATTCCCAAGATCCACTTTGTTTGAACCCGTCTGACAGCATTCAATCAAGCTGCAGGAGAGAACCATTAAGAACTAACAAAATTATACCAAAGATAATTTTGTATGCATTGTGACTTGTCTGGGACTCAATGACTTGATCCTATTGTCACTTTCCCCTGTGACTCATAGACTGGGGCGACACCTCATTGCCAGCCTGGCACTCCTGTCAGAATGTAAGCAGAATGACTTACGGTATTATTTAACCATTATTTAGATCATTTTGTTATTACAATCATATAAGTCAAAAGTTACTGTAAAGCGTCAATAAAAGCCCGAGCTATTATTTGCTTAAATCACTGAAATCAACAGGCCTATATTTGGGACAGGCCTTTAATTCCTTTCACACAAAACTGTTGCTCAGCAAAGATGGGAAAGTACAATTAAATTGTTTACTTAAACCAGTATGAATATTACTTGTCTAAAAATGAGGCTTCATATAATATATCAGTTATGAATTATTTATTTGATAAAGCTCCGACAGTCGGCGCATCAGTGGAGGGAGTGAGTGCTTGTATTAGAGGATTACGGCACCCAGCATACCGACAAAACACCCCTTTGTCGTGTTAAAACAATACTCACAACCTTACAGACTAAAGGAGAAAGCATAACATAATTTGAGATAGTCAACAATCCGGTTTTGCACATCTGAAAAACTTCTGCAAAGTATAAATTGCTTGGTAACCAGACCAGGCATCTAATTGAGACCGGTGTTTATGTGTCAAAGTGTGTAGCCACACCGGGCCAGTAAAATGGACTGGGCTGTTTAATTGAGACTATTTAAATGGAGGTTTGGCAGTATTTGTAAACTAGGTGCTTTTTTTTAAGAATGTCCCTCCTTTGTTTATCCTCCTGAGGACCCTGTGTCCTCATATGAGGACATCATTTTGGGTTTAGGCCTCTTGACCTTATACTTCATTCTACTTAACTTAAACCTGTTGTCCTTGTTCATGGATGCTTTTTTGTGCCATCTAGTGGTAGTAAGACCACAATACACTAATCCATGTAAAAACAAAATGGCTGCCATCCTTGCCAAGTCAGTCTGAGGCCAAAAAGTGCATAAAACCTTTTAAAATGTTATAGTTGAACGGTGTTCATTTATAGTTAGTAAATGTTTTTAGTTCCGTATGACAACAAATTTGACCAGTTTTAGCAGCAGTGACAAGCTAAGACGATGACGACTTTATTGTCGCCTCTTTTGAGGACTTAATTATCGTTGACAATTTTATTTTTTTATGCTCATTTGGTCCTACTGATCCCAAATAGCTAGGAGAAATTAAAAATGCATACCAATCAAAAGTTCTTGTGTCAGGAGGTTAAGTAACATTTGTTGTATTTTAGCCACGCCGTGTGTCATTGTTCAGTTATTGCCTATGTGTGTAATGTGTAATGTTTGTCTTGGGTCAAATAAATTAAATGAAAGGAATGAGTTAAGAGGTGGCATAATTGATTAAAGGACACTTAAATAATAGCCTAATAATATTAATATTATTAATAATAATTCAGCATAGGTGATAAATACATAGTAATAACCATGATTATGATGACTGTCTGTGTGTACCCCTGTAACTAAATTAGTACTGGTAGTTTTTGTCCAGCTCTAACACAGCAGTGTGTGTGTGTGTGTGTGTGTGCTGTCCATTCTGTGTATTTATTTCACATTCCCATAGGAAGTGAGTGGAGCAGCTCTCAGCCAATCAGATTTGCGGATAACGCTCCGACAACAAACAAAAGATCGAGGCTAGCTGAGCTCATTATACTTTGTCGATCCGTCAACGCTAACGTTACTTCTTACTTTGCTCCCAACGACGACCTGCTCCTCTGTCTTCTGACTACTTTCTTCGGATCCTGCGCGGCAGGCAGTCTGCTTCTAGTGTCTCTATTTGTGGCTTTGTGTCAGCTAATGTCAACCTGAGCCATTTCAGCGATCGCTTCGCCTTTGCTGGCCAAGCTAAACGCGCTAGCCAGGTTAGCTGCTCGACTAACCAGCTCTGGCTGCCTCTCTGCGACCAGCGAAGCCAGTTAGCTTAGCCTGCTAGCTAGCTTTGCTAAACCTCCCTTTAAAACTTGACACTGACTGACACAAGTGGCTCTGGCTTGTTGCTGACAAGCCAATTTACTAAAACTCGTGTCGTAGCCATGTCTGGACAGTCGTCGGGCTGTGGGTTTCTGATGTCGGTTGTTGTCCACGGAGACTCGGCTCTGAACGAGCAGGAAAAGGAGCTCAACCAGCGACTCCGACGGCTCTATCCAGCCGTTAATGAAAATGAGACTCCGCTCCCCCGCTCCTGGAGCCCGAAGGACAAGTTTAGCTACATCGGGCTCTCCCAGAACAATCTCCGTGTACACTATAAAGGTATGACACAAAGTCACACTCAAGTTTAGCACTTTATTGCCCAATGCTAACGCCAGGTCTGCTAACGTTAGCTTAGCTTGACGGTTAGCGGATCAAAGCCAGCTGCCGTTGTGGCTAAAAACAAAGTAGGCTAGGCTAGTGGCTTCATCAACAACAAGGCAGAGGACATCTTGCAACCCGACCAGCTGGCGAGGTGTATCCACAGCCAAAATTGACCTACTAGCTCGTTAGCGTCCCTGCTACCCTGTTAACCAGTTTGTCAGCAATATGAACTGTCACCATGAAGCTCTCACGGAGGACAATCTGTCAGGCTATCTTTGGATATATAACAAACAGTTACAGACGTATAATCGTTTAATAAGACAGTACACCTCAGGCTGGTTGGGCTCGATGTGAGTCACATAATCGTACCGTTTAACGTTAGCCAAAATGGACTTGAGCTAGGCAGCCCTAACGGTAGGCTAATGTAGCATTATTAGGTAATTAAATGACAGGAAATACACAGTGTCGAATATCATGATTAGCCCAAGTCACTCAGACGAATTGAAAGGCTTTCAGTGAAACTGATGACATGACAGGCATATGTAGTGCTTTGCTGCTCAGGGTTTGATATCAAGTGTCTATCAAGTGACATTCAGGTTGACTAGTTGCTTAGCAAAGCTATCAAAAGGGGTTTTGGTGCCGGCCTACAAGAAAAGGCGAGGGTAAAAAAAATAGGTGTAACTGTGCTTCCTGGGTGTGTTCAACTATTCTGGGTCTGACCGGCCCTCTACACACACTCTTCCTTGTTACAGCTAGAATGATGTGTCTCTATACAACACATTCACCTGGATATCTTACAGCAGGTATGCAGTTGTCGGGTAACTTATGCAATTTAAACACTGCAAACTTTCACATGAATCAGCCCCAGGGAGCAAAAGAAGATGTGCTCTTAGAATAGTCAAATTATCTGAACACACAAGCTGAATGTTTGCTAGTTAACTAGAAAGTAAAGTTTAAACTAGGTTTTGCTACATGAAATCAGACAGAATCAGAATCACTAACAAATAATACTGAAGATGTAGAAAATTTAATACTGTTGAAGACAGTCTTGGTCTAATCTATAATTATCAATCAGTAAACACCTTGTTTTTCCAAAACCTCCAAACAGGACCCTTCATTAGTTATTATTATAAAAACTAAATGTCACTTATGTTAAATTTAAAGGCCTGCTAAAAATTTGGCTCTGCAATCATATGGACTAAAGCTGAAATGATTGGTCCATTAACCAGAAACTATATGGCTATTGATTAAGTCAGTGTTTAGTGTTAAATGCCAAAAATTCATAGCTTCCAAGTAGGGATTATGAAAGTGTGGGCTGCTATCAATGTTTAAATAACAATTTGGCTGATGGACAATACTGATACCGATGTTTTGTTGTTGCTTATTTTGTTTTTGTTGTAGTTTCTTCCCCCTTTTGTGCCAAGGAAACAAAGAAATCTTCATTTAAAAAACAATAACTGAAGTCATTCAGTCTTTTATTTCACTACATTTGAATGAGCACAAATTCAATCATACATATTTATGGAACAAACTCAACTTTAATTTACATTTTCTTAAAAAAACTACATCACAAGATTTTTTAAATATATATATCATTATGTCCTCTTTAATATCTGTTTTATAATGCTGTAAAAACATTGATATAAGCACAGATTTGTTGTTTACAGTGTCACATTATCAGAGAAATGATAGGGTTTGTCCTGGCATGTTGACGGCGAGTTTCCTTACTCCTTTCCTTACTCCTTTCGTTCTGACGGCGTCCCAGGGTAGATCTCTGCTCATCCCAAACACTATTCTGTTGTTCCGGGATGGTAGGATGCCATTAGTCTCCAGCCCTGCTTTTTAGCCTGTGCAAAATTGACATGACGCAACAGAAAAATATTGCCCACCTTTATTTGCAGACAGGCCAATGACAATCAACATGGTGAATATCGGCCGATATCGATGTTCAACCAGTAAATTGGTGCAGCCCTAGTTCAGCTACTTAAAGAAAGACATTTGCTAGTTCTAAGCATTCTGTAATAATAAACTTAATATATTTGGATTTAAGCGTGTTTGTTGGACAAAACTAGACCTTTGAATTTGTCAAGTTGTGCTTTGCAAAATGACAGTGAGCATTTTATTTTTATGGACCAGCAAATTGATCAAAATTTTGTGACATTACCTTGAACTTTAAGTTTATGATGAGCATTTTTCACTACTTTCTGACATTTCATAGATTAAACAGTTGAAATAAAAAATAATAAACAGATTGAAGATTAATTGATAACAGATAATTACATTATTAATTGACACTAAAAGAATTATACAGCCTTAGTTTTGAATACAGGCTCTGTAGAGAGGTTTTGTGTTTCTTGGGTTTTCCTCACCCGAGTGGTGTATTTATGTGGCAACCATTTTGTCAGTGAAACAAAGGTAAAACAGGGCTGAAATATTTTATTTTAGTTTTTCCGATTGGTTTGTTTTCCAAATTTCAAGGGGTCCAAGGTATTTTAAAGCAGTATCACCCAGGTCAGTAATTTAACCTGCCGCTTGCAACTGACTCCTGGTGACATGGTCAAGTCCTAACAAGACTGATTGTTAACCAGCTGTCATTTAAACATCTTATGAAATTAAATGCCTTCCCCCGGGGCTGTGCAATTTGAGGAAAACCTCTGATTGTGATTTTATTTTATTGTTGGACCAATATTTTATGTGAAATGTACATTTTGAATATATATATATATTTATAGTTTAAACTCCAGGCTCTGATGTGTCTGCATTGTATTAAACAAGATGTTTGTATTTAGCATAATTACAAAGTTATCTAGTTTCTACATGAAAACAATCAGATAAAATGATGCAGTTGCTTGTTGATGGGGTTCTCACAGGCTTCTGTTTCTTCCCAAACCAGTTTCTTAAACTTCTAAGTAAACAAAACCATAAACAAGCTTGTTTTCTACAGATAAACTGACCGATTTAGCTCAGATGTAGTATGATAGCACATAAGTTTCAAACTTGACATTACCCAGTATTTCCAAGTAAAATCATGACATTCAGAACTTTATTGACAACAGCACTTATTGTAATAACATAAAATAGCTGCTTAGTAACGTCTCACATTGTGAGCATTTCTCATATCTGACCCGTGATGCTGTTGACTGCTCTGCACTGTAGCTGCCTGAGCTAACGTTAGCTTTTACAGACTGACAGGATGAGCTGCTTCACAGCTCAAGACACATTGTGTGCTCAAGGGTATTCATAAAAATGTCATCTAGTAAAATGGCATCATATGTTCTGGAATCATAAGGCCTACTTTTATCCCCCATATAAAAACTGAAAGTCTATTTAGAAGAATAAATATATAATTTATATTCCACTGCAAAACCCTGTCTCATGTGGAAATGTGTCAAAAAGTCTGTGTATGCTGTTATTAAACACAAAAAAACCCTAATATAAATTTACCTGAAAAAAATGGGACAAACATTAGTGTGCCTTTAGGCTGTTTCCTGTTTACACTGCAGCTTAGGTTGTAAAATGTTTTTGGTATAGTTTCTGCAGAAGCTTCACCTCGCTTCTGATCCAATTTGACTTTATCTGTTCAGAGTAGTATTTTTTCAGGGTGGGGAAATAACTGGCGGGTATGGTCGACATTCCCTTTTGGGTTAAAGCTTCAAAAACACAAGACGGTGAGTGGCAAACACGAGGGACCTTTTTCAAGAAAACTTGGCTCACTTTGAAAACCGCTGGAGAGGTACGCCCCTTTGTTTGATCGGGCTGACAGCGATTGACAGAGGTGGGTGGGTTTAATCCTCTCCACAGTCCTGCCCTGTGCTTTGAATTAAAGCAAATCAAAATGTATGATAAAAGACATGATCAGAATCGGTGGTCACTGCAGAAAGCTTCTGTCTTCCTAATCATTTCTATCCCTTTAAAATTATTGAATGACCCTGTGTCCATTTGTCATGACCACATCGTGTTGCTCGTGTGTGTGTGTGTGTGTGTGTGTGTGTGTGTGTGTGTGTGTGTGTGTGTGTGTGTGTGTGTGTTTTTTACCCTCACATGAAGGTCATGGCAAAACCCCAAAAGATGCAGCGTCTGTACGGGCGACCCACCCCATCCCAGCAGCCTGCGGGGTCTACTACTTCGAGGTGAAGATCATCAGCAAAGGCCGAGATGGGTAAGGACACAGAACGAAGCAAAACATTTCAACAACAGTTTTTGCTACATTAGCAACTTGGCTTTAGAGACATCAGTGTCTGTCAACGTCAAACACCTTGACAGCTATTAAATTGATAGTTATGAAGTCTGGATGAATCCCAATGGCTGTGATATTCAGCTGTCTTCATTACTCCCACCAGCAGAGCAAAATTAAACGTATCTAACGCTTCAATTTACAACTGCGTTCCTGTAAAACTGCTATTTCAATTCCTGTCAATACTTAGTGTTAGCATGCTACATGTTAGCATCTTAACATGCTAAATGTTTATGTAAACTGTGGCCATAAACTGAATATTCTGCAGTAGTTAGCATGGTACCTGTAACGTTGGTCAACAGAACGGATGTTATTAATGTTTTTATGTTGATGTCTTCATTGATTTTGTATTTTGTTGGTTTTTACACTCTGGTTCTGAGATAAACAGTATTTCATATGGTATGTTCTTATGGTTGAAATGACAAAATGAACTTGAACTTAAAATGTTGGGTGGAAAATGTTACCGTAATAACATGCACAGGCTTACCTGCTGGTGTGCTAAAGCTGAAATGATAGACATTAGCATGTTAGCGTGCTAAGTTTAGCACTCAGCCTTTAGTACAACTGAGGTGTAAACTAATTGACATGGAGCCAAATCTGCAGCCACACTAATGGCCTTGTGAGGTTGTAATGTTTAACTGGAAAATGAAATTGGATGAATGAAAAATGCAGGGACAGTTTTGATCATTTTTTTCCTAGTGTATGATAAACACGAGCCCATTGTTAACGTTATTAATTTGGTCTTGTTAATTGGGTGTAGGCAGTTTGCAGTTTGTCTCCCGCAGGAACCCTGATTCTTTTAATCTCACTGTAGATGAGTAATCGTCTGAAGAAAAGATGATAGCCCACAGAAATTACAATTCTGTTCTCCTTCTCTTCATACCTGAGATTATTATGAAATGTCTGTGGGCATGCTGCCATATTTTGTTGTCAGTATTTAATCTAAGGCCATGTCTGTATGGAAACAGATATTTTTGAAAACGGATAAAAAAAATCTGTCCACATGACCTTTGTTTTACTAAATGTCTCCATCCACACGAGACTGCAAAAATGAGCAAGACGTCAACTTTCAGATAAGAATAATCCAATGCCTTTGTTTCTGGTGGACTTATAACCGCAGACACTGAGGTGGATAAAATAATTTTGGGCGCAGCAGACACCTTCAGTCATCCATATAAAATTGCAGCAATACAGAGTTAAGATGTGAAGTAGTCATTAGACAGCGCAGTGCTAACAAAAGAAACCAGTTGTCCACTATTGTTGTTTCTGGCGCGTGCCCAGTAGACAAAGCAACAATAGGCATGTGCAAATTAAGGTGACGTCATCGTTTCCTAGATGCGCCGTTTTACATATTCACACGGATCAAACATTGCCTACAACCCTACATTGGGTTACATCCCCATGGACACCTGACTGGTGACCTGCTAAATAGGTGGTGTTTTGTCTTAATTTTGTTTCCAGGTTAGGTTCTCGGTAAAAGCAAAAAGAATGTGTGTGTGTGTAAGATGACTGCAGTTATTGGAAGATAAATGTATTAAAATAAAATGAGAAGATTAATAATTTAATTAAATGTTTTAACGTTATAATCCTCTGACTGCTGACTGAGTTTGTTGGCTCTGTTTTCTGCGTCAGCTTAATTATGAGAGCCACTTCGATCAGGTGCATTACTAACAGGCACGTTAGCTGTGAAGATGTGCTGGGTCAGTATTACGAGAGTAAGCAACACATTTAAATTGTGTTTCCTGAATTTCAAATGTATGAAGTGTCCAGAAATGATCAGTTAAAACATGCTGTCTAACCAGTGGTGTAGTGGTAGTTGAGGTTGGTGTATTAGTAGGTAGATGGGTAGGTTACAGAGGAGGAAGTGAGTACACTCTCCTATATATCCAATGGCTTTTTGAACAATAGGTGGTTATACTGTAAACGGCGAGAAATCAGGTGGATATAGACCAGAGGTTTCAAACATACGGCCTGTGTGCCAGAACTGGCCCGCTAAGGGGTTCAATCTGGCCCACTGGATGACTAGGCTGAGTACAAGGTTTTAAAGGTCAGGTTAAGGTCAGGTTGCTCATTTACATGAAAAGAATCGGGAAAATCAGAGTTGTTGTTATTTACAGGTTAGTTTTTGATGGTTTTATCAGGTCGGCCTACTTGAGATCAGCTGGGCTGTATGTCGCCCATGGACTAAAATGAGTTTGACACCCCTGTTATAGACCATATGCCTGTGTCAGTCCTCTGCTACACCACTGTGCCTAACCAAATTATTTGAGCAGGGCATGGTTATTATAGGATTTGCGGTTTTGGGTCAGGTCATGGATCTTGTGTCCGCAGGTCAGGTCGGGGTGCAGAACTAATTGGTCATATATGCGGGTGGCAGGGTGGATGCGGTCTTAAAAATCAGACCCATGCAGGACCCTGACAGAAATACAAAGAAAAAGGCGTTTCCAGAAATGTGTGATAATTGAACAAAAACTCTGTTTGCATGTGAGCAGAGGCCAAATGTAGAGGAAAATATCAGTTTTCAAAATTACGTGCATACCTCTAGACAGGGCCTAAATGCAAGCAAATCCTTATTTAATATTTTTGTTCAGTATCTTATTTAAGTTCATATTTAGTCACTTTGAGCGCTCATATTTGAATCTTTATCTAAGTAATGCTTTGCTAACTCTGTTATACCCCAAACTGTAAATCATTATGAATCGTTTGCCTTATGATGGAGTCAGTCGTCAAGTTTATTCAATCCACACCCTGTATAACAAAGAAAGTATTTAGAAATTCATATTAGGCGGCTGCATAACACACAACAATCTAATGAAGTGTAGGACTGATAAAAAGACTTACAAGACTAGCCGTCAATTTGTAATCCTAAATTTAGGCTTCAGTCATCCCGAGAGCCTCATCTCCATTTGTAGCAGCCACAAGTCACATGACTTCACTGGTTGTTTTTAACCAATTGACCCTCCTTGACCCAAGATGTCTGAATACTGTGAAACAAACAAACAAAGATCCCACATTTCATCGGGTCCTGTCATGGTGTAGTGTGTGTGTAATGGTTAGAAAACAGGAAGCACCTCATTAAAAAGTTTAATTAGATATTTAGACATTTTTACCCACACCAGCTGTTTGGCTTTGTCAGTTGGTCTGTCAGTCCAACACTTAAGCCAAAGGGAAATAAATGTCTGTGCAACTATTAGGTGGATTTTCTTATAAATTTCTACACACAAACATTCAGGGTCGCAAGCAGATGAATGCTAATTACCGTGGTGATCACTTGACTTTTCATTTAGCGCCTGCAGCAGGTCAGAATTTCAAATTCAGTCTGTTTTTGCATTTATATTTATTTCAGCGTCACCGTCTGTTTCTTGGATCTTATATAGAGGTGCTGTGTGTGATATGGTACCCACTGTGACAGCTAGAGCTAGGAATCACCAATGGCCCCATGATACGATTTTATCACAAAACTGAAGTCACAATACAGTATCATTGTGATTTTAAACGTTTCGCGATGTGCGGCGTATTGCGCTAAGTTGCAATTTATTAACCTTTTTTCAACTACAAATTATGTCCTCAAAGCAAAACGTCAGCATCTTTTATGTCTAATAAAATCATGTTTTCTGTTTATCTTGCTTCAATAATATATGGCAGAACAATTAAGAAAAAAGCCATTGATTTTATTATTCAAGTAGGCAGTCAAAAGTTAAATTTGTATTTGCAATATTAATATCTATAATAAAAAAAATAGGGATGCAAGATAATATTGGCTCGGCATTGGCCGATATTGGCTTTAAAATGAAATATCAGAATTGATCAACTTGCTTTTCAATGTATGTAATATTTATTCAATGTGTAAAGGAAGAAAAAGCATCTTATTTCATGTCTCCATCTGCTGATAAGAGTATGCATGCATAATATGATGTTAATTCCACTACAGAAGAGACTTGTTGATCACTGGGGAAAAAATGGATATATGTCATTATCTGTATGGGTTATCGTTACTCGTTATATATCAGCATATTGGCAAAAAATCAAACATGGTGCATCCCTGATAGAAAATTGATACCTGACATCCGTGGATTAATGCAGCGTTGCCCAATTGTCGAATTTTTTTTTTTCCTCTACCCCTAGTGACAACGTGCATCTGTCCCTCTGGGCCACTGCGTCAACAAAGCTAACATATGCTAGCTTCGGCATGCTACATAATGAATCCCACCACCAGATGATCCCAGATACGATGTTATCATCATACTTGAGTCACGATACAAAATTATTTCAGTTTTAAATATGTTGCGATATGCTGAGTATTGCGATAAAATATATTGCGACTTATTACCTTTTTTTCAATTGTAAATGATGTCCTGAAAGGAAAACTTTGTCAACATCATCAACATCTGTTCTGTCTAATAAGATAAAGTTTTCAGTCTGCTCATACGGTTCAATTCAATGTATTTATTGTCATGAATGTTGCTGAACCTTGTGGAACAGGTCACGTCACTTCAGCCTTTTTTTTTTTTTTTGCAGCAAAGTGTTTCTAAAGGACTGAAAAAGCAGTTGATTACATTATTCTAGTAGCCTACCTAAAGTTAAATTTGTTTTTCTAATAATAATTTATATAATAAAAAAAATCAATACTTATGATACGGTACACAAAAATATCGTGATACTATGCTGTATTGATTATTGCCCCACCCCTACTAAATTAATAACAGTTGTTAGCACCGCTTGTGAAAGTTCTTCCTCTGGTTTCCATCCATTTAACTTTTTTTTTTTTTTTTGGATGTGTGAGTATTACATCCTCGCAGGCTGTTAGTTTCACTTTAGGCAATTACAGGGAATGTTTAGGAGTTTATCAGGAATGCGTGATTTGTTTGGTGTTGTTTTTGTTTTTTCATGTCCAAAAAAACTGTCATTCTTCTGTCCCACAGGTACATGGGCATCGGCCTCTCAGCTCAGGGTGTAAACATGAACAGACTCCCTGGTAAGATGACACATTGTGTGCGTTTGTTTTCTCTCAGTGTTCATTCTTCTGCCTTTGGGTGTGGTGGGATGAATTTGTCTGTTAGCTTGTGTCACAGTCTGTTTCTCTGGTGTATTATACCAGAGATCTTTTTAACTGTATTTGTGTGGGTGTCATCTTGTCTGTGAACTTATTGTCTGGTGGAGATTGGCCTTTGATACGCTGGGTGTAGGTGTGACTGCGAGTGAGAGACTACTCATTTTAATGAGTTACGTGTCAGTTATCTGATTGCATGTGCATGCTGATAGAATTTCTGCATACATGTGAGACGCCTGGAGGGGGTCGGGGAAATGAATGTGGTGGTTCCGTTTCGTGAAGGTGATCCTCACCTACCTTGTTCATGTAGATACTAAAAACATAACAAAAATTCTTTCTATGGAGTCATGAATTTTGATATGTATTGTAAATTTGTTTTGCTACAGTGATTTCTGATGATAAACTCACCCAAGATTAAATTTGACAACCTTCTGCACCTCTGGGAATTGTGCACAATGTTAAAAAAAAGTAGAAATTCATAAAACTGAGATGGCAAAGTATTTTGTATATTGAAGGAATAATTTTGAACTTCACAGGCATAAAGCAGCTCACATTTTTCAGCTGTTCTCAAAGTACATGGTGGATACATATGTGTTATAAAGTAAGATGTGGTAGAGAGTTCTCTGTTAATCAGTTAGTTTTTTGGTCAATAAAATGTCAGAAAATGGTAAGGAAAAAAAGTCGATCAGATTATTACCCAGTATCACAATTGTTTATTGATTGAACCCATTAGCAGAAACGGTTTGTAATTGTTTGTGCTATAGTTCGATAGCGCACGGCACAGGTTGTGCTGTCAGTGTGCTAACTGGCTGAATCCCTTCTGTCTTCCAGTTTCCCTGTTGTTATGACGAATACAGACTACTGCCACCTGCTTCTGTGAAGAGTTATTTCCTCTCACGCAGGTGCAGAATGTACGTGTTAGCCTGCTGTTGGCTGTAGTCTTTGCGGTGTCTTCAAATGCAACTTTTGGGCAGAGACACAGGCAGTGTGAGGCGACACATCCATTGGCCTTCATCCCCACTAATACTTTGGTGGTGGTTTGGTGTGTCTGGGCCTTTGCATGTGACGCTACAGCCAACTTAGCTTAGCATACAGACTGGAAACAGAATAGAACGGGGAAAAACAACTAGCCTGGCTCTGTTTGAACATAAAAACATACACCTACCTGCAGCTTTAAAGTTCACTAATTGACATGTTATATCTCATTTGTTCAATGTGCAAATCATAGAGATTTTGGTCTCGAAAATCCAGTATCAGTTAGGTTTTAGTTATTTTGATGAGGGCATAGATTTTCTTCCACAATTTTAGCACTTTAATTAAGTCAATTTGGTCTAAGTCGCCTCGGGAATGCAAAAAAGATGACAAAGACAATCCTCTACCACATAAAGACAGACAATGTGCATATATTTAACAACAGTGGCACAGTTTCAAAACTGCTGTCAACCACTTGTCTTCACTTCACTTCACGGCTTGTTCTCTTTGCCATGACATCGCACCATTAAAACAGCACTGGTAGATGTGAGCTCTGCACTCCACAGAGGTTATCAGGCCAAACAGGAGCCCCGATACCCCTTCACCAGTGTGAGAGCGGGACCCACCCAGCAGCTCCAGTCCCTTCGCGCAAAGATAACAGGAGGCCCCGAGCAAACTGCAGAGTCCCAGCTGATGGATAGATGCTAATGAAAACTCACCAGTTGCGAGGAACTGATGCCAAACTGGTTCAGAGTTGAGTGCTCTCCTCCAGTGATGAATGTGGCAATTGCAGGATTAACTCTGCGGCTCCGCAGTAACTCACAGGGTCCTGCCCAGCCCTGAGGCCGTCCACTGCTGCAGAGGCTGCTTCTTCCTCCCTTCTCCCCGAGAAGTTAAACACATCGCAATACTAAAAATCGTTTCCGAATTCTGAGAGCATCTCCAGCTTTCAAAAAAGAGCCATGTCCTTCAGCGGTCACAGTGAAAACAACAGCAGGCTGCCCCAGTGATTGAAAAGACTGACGTCCAGGGTTCAATCCCATACCTTGAACCTGGGTTTAGTTTTCAATGTAGTGTCAGAATGAACAATCTGTTGTGTTTTTACACCTTTTCCCCTGCCTGCACAGCGCTCTCATGCTTACAATTCACATCCCTCAGGTTGGGACAAGCACTCATACGGTTACCACGGAGATGACGGCCACTCCTTCTGCTCGTCTGGCACCGGGCAACCCTACGGACCCACGTTTACAACAGGCGACGTGATTGGCTGCTGCGTTAACCTCATCAACAACACCTGCTTCTACACAAAGAACGGCCACAGCCTAGGTAAGGAGCACAGACACCAGGGATAATTACAGAGCAAAGCTTTTAGTAAATTGTATGGGCCTTGTTTTTTTAACCTCAAAATATCTCAGTATTGGAGTCTGGCTTTGTAGAGAGCTTAGATAAGTTTCACTTTCAGTTCAGTTTTTAATAGGAACATTTTAGCGACAGTGCATGTGTTGAAGTAGTGAGCATATGACTGGATAAATGAGACTTGGATTTTACTGCATGAGTTGTTTTAGACTTGGTAATTGGATGTTGTGATACAGTTTGCTGTTGTTAAACATGGTCCCCAATCAATCAGTAAATCAATATGTTCACTGTTTTCAGCAGAGACAAATTCAGTGTAACACAGCAGGATTAACTGATGCACAAAATGGTGGATGAAATATATGATTTGTGGGTGAAACCCTTTTTCCTGAAGGGTCCCCTATTCTATCATTGAGTAAACTGATAACTCCTGACTAAGTGACGTATATTATGGATATTTCATGTTACATTGAATACATACCAATAACAACTGATAAACTCTTCACTTAACCCAAATAATGAACATAAAAACTGCAGGAAGTTTGTGTAAAATGAGCAATTTGTATGGCTGCAGCGGTTTATGATAAAAGTTGACAGTTATCATACCATCATACTGTGTACATTTGCATTAGTTATTTTCTAAGGGGAGACTTTTTTCACAAACTTCCATTAACAGAATGGTTTCATGTTTCAATTATAGTAATAAAACGTTTCTTCAACCAGCAATAACCCCTCCATTTTCATTCCTGTAAGGGTTCTTCTTACTGATAATAATATAAATTCTGTAATACCGTGAAACTGCGATATTTTCAGAGACTGTTATCGTACCTTGAAAATCTCATACTGTGATTTGAATGGATTTTGAGCAGATCATTTCCAGTGAATACTGCATCAGAGATAAGGTTTTGACCCAATTATCATTATTACTATTATTATTAAGAACTTATTTTATGATTCTTCCTCCATATGTATTATGTTTTTATTTTTAGCGATCAGATATACTTACTAGGCTTCTTTTGTGATAGATTCAGTGTTTCCTTCTCTCCTTACGCTTGGCCATTGTTCTATTTAACTTCAGGACGAGGCTGTTTAACAGAGTGAAGGCTCTGTGAATATAGCTTCATGTCTTCACTATGCCCTTATCCCATTGGGTTTTTTTAGGTTTATATCTTGAATAATAATCTAAACTTTAAAAATGACCCTTAGTGAGGGTCAGGACGCCCAGTCTGGGAACCAGTAGTTAACCTGTGGGATGTGTCGTCAGTAAACATTAAAATTGTACTGGTATTTACTACTTGGTCCTAATAACCTCTGTGTACCTGAATGTGTGACATGTGCATCAGAGGGCAGCAGGACTTCAATAAATTATTAAGAAGGGACTTAATTTGGAGCTCATTGGTACAAGTAATGTAATATAAATAACTTTCTACCTGCCACAGCATGCATATCTACTCTGTGAATAGTTTTAGTTTTATGATAGCACGTAGATAAGGAAATTGCTTCTGTACAGCCAATTACATTTGCATGAAACAGAAACATCAGCGTTGTGTCATGGGCAGAGCAGACAGGCAGACTGAGCCAGACAGCAGATACACAAGACTTTGATCAACCCACATCAGCTTCCTTGCTAAAATCTCTTTCTGATCTAACATGAATAACAAACATGAACAAGCGTCTCGTCCTGCACCTTGTTGGACGAGCCACCAAACAAACATTCACCAGAGAGAAGTGCACCGCTAACGTAGGCTCACAGGCTAGTTAGCTAATTAGCTGCAGCACATTAAAGCTACCTGCAAATGTCACTTTGGTCCTCATAGATAATGCTGTGATCCTTCTTCTTTAACACCCCTGCTAACAACACACTGTCTGCCCGTGGCTGTTAGCTCCACTGCAAGCTTTCTTTGCTTTTTCTTTCACTCCCAACCGACACTGAGCCTGCAGGCAGCTGTCAGTTAAACACAGGCACTTACACTTCCCTGCTACATTTCTCTCAATACTTTTTTCTCTCCTTCCTGCTTGATAATAAAACAATTGACAGTGCATTTAAAAACATGTTGACATTATTTTTGAGTCCAAAAAGGGACGACTAAATGTGACTTCAGTTGGACTTTAAATATATCATGCTTTTCAGGTTGCCTCAAAAGGTGCCCCACTTAGGGAAACAGAGCATAAATTCCAGACAGAAAAGGGATTCAGGTACCCTCATTAACAAGAAATCAGGTTATTTGGAGAAATAAAGTTAGGACAGGGAATCAGAGAATTTGTGTATGTGCACTGAAGTCACCTGGCCTCTGGTTAACCCATATTTACATGGAGCTGGTCACTCATCACATCTCCTCCTCACTGCCTGCATTGCTGACCACAAACTGAAGTTCAGTGAGAATGACCCAAGTTTATACTCACTGTTCAAATGTATCCCAAAATAACCTGCTGAAACAGGTGTGTTGTGAGTTAAAGTGTAACATCAGTATCTTTCAACCTGGACCCTTTATTGCCATGTTTTTTAAACTGGTCTAGTATTGAGCGAGAGTGCTGCAGCCAGTAGAGGTGAAATTGAGCACTGTCAATTTACGTCCACAAAAGGTGCTTGTTTTTGTCACTGACATGCTCAGTTTGTTACCATAGGTGTCTGACAACATTATGGAAAAGAATCCCTACAAAGGTCGACCTCTGTTTATAAAGCAGATACTTTTTGTTTAACCAGAAATGACCCTGAAAAAGCTATCACGAAACCAAACAGACTCCATTTAAATAAACAGTAATTTTGTCGTTATCAAACACACTTTATTCAAAGTCTACAGAAAGAAGAAAAACAATCACAGACGCCATCTCGGATTTGGGTGAAATGAACCCTCAATTCAGCCAGTTAGACGATAAAATTACTGTTTATTTAAGTGGAATCTGGTGTTTGGTCATGGCGATTTTGGGTCTGTTTCTGGTGAAGCAAAAGGCTCTTTAAAGGTATACAATGCAGGACTATCTGTTGCCTGTAAACGTGCTCGGCAGTGAAACTAAAAGGCAACAGACTATTGCAACTCCCTGCACCTCGGTGTCGGCCAGTCAACTTTGTCTCGTTTGCAGCTGGTCTAGAACGCTGCGGTGAGACTCCTCACTGGTGCCAGAAAAAGAGACAACATTACACCAGTGCTAGTGTCCCTGCACTGACCACCCATCAAATACAGGATTGATTTTAATGTTCTTTTATTTGTTTTTAAAGCCATACATGGGCTGGCACCCCAGTGTACTGCTGAACTTCTCTGCCCCCTACTCCAACTCCTGACCTCTTAGATCCTCTGAACATTGTCTTTTAACTGTCCTGCGATCGAGGCTGGATGGTAAGGGAGATCCTTTCTTTGCAGTCGCTGCTCCAAAGCTCTGGAATAGCCTTCCCCACTTTTAAGACAAATCTTAAAATGTACATGTTTTCAGTGGCGTTTGGTTGTCTGTAGTGATTTGTATATTTTATAATCTTTTCATGTTTGTAATTGTTCTTACCGGTTTTATTTTGCCTTTTATTTGTGTACATTTTACATTGTGATACATTTTTGTGTTATTCTTTTATTTTGTACAGCACTTTGGTCAACTGCGGTTGTTTTTAAATGTGCTCTATAGATGAAGTTGATTTGATTAATGTAAAAGTCAACACCAGATTCGCTCTCGTTTTTGCGTTTCGCCTCGCTATATTCGCATTTTTTTGGTGTTGTGTCTCTTTGATGCCTGCTGTTCACAGTCTGGCATCTGGACGCTACGTTTTTTTGTATAAAGCCCCAACCTCACCTGAGTGCTGTGGGTGTGCACGCCCATAAACATCCCAAACACAGAAAACTAGAAGAAAGTCCAGGAAGAGTGCAGAGTTTGTGCACATAGATACACTGCCACATACTGAGAGTGAGTCATAAGTGATGTTTGAGAGGGATTACTTCTGTGTGAGGCTTAAAAAAAAGGTCTATCTTTGTAGGGATTCATTCCATAATTTTGTCAGACACTTATAGTAACAATCTGAACCTGTCAGCTGCTAAAACAAGCACTCTTAGTGGAAGCTCACTGACGGTGCCTAACTGCCCTCGGGGATTATATTGCAGCCTGTTTGGCCACTACTGGCTGCAGCAGTCTCACTCAATACTGGACCAGTTTCAAAAATTGTTGTTCCCATTAGCCACTTAGACACAAAAACATAAGAAATAGAGTTCAGGTTAAAAACACCAAAGTTACCCATTAACTTGTCAGTTTTAGTCTGACCTTAGATTACATTGAATACGATGGCACACGGCGAAGAGTCACCATCTTCTTTTGTTCTCTGTACAGAGTCTACCTTTAAAATTCTACCTGCTGTTACTGCAACACTCTGCCTGTGTAATTAATAAATCAGGGTACTCCAGTTAAATAATGTCTCTCTCGTTTACATGTCATTTAAGACACCAGGTTACTGCAGGAAGACGATAGTAACCAGATTACCTCAGCATGTGTAAACACACTGACTGTGGGCTCCTGATGTGTGTGTGTGTGTGTGTGTGTGTGTGTGTGTGTGTGTGTGTGTGTGTGTGTGTGTGTGTGTGTGTGTAAACAGAAAGACTCCTCTCCCTCACACTAACATTGTCTCTCTTCCTCTGCAGGTATTGCCTTCACAGACCTACCAGTAAGTACTCACATTTTGTTCACTCCTGTGTTGTAAATTCATCCTTCAAGTTTCCATAATTAATCAGGACTGTAGGACATGAGGCTATTAATAGAAATTAAATGTTTGATTTCCTGCCGATTTGTCTGTTAAAGTCAAAATATTTACGCTGTGTAAAATGTATCGGTGGCTGGAAAACTTGTGAGGTTTAGATGTTAATGATCGGAGAGTAGGAGGTTCTTGGGTGGAAAAAATAGGACGTTTGGTGGAGAAAAAAGCCTGGACACATTTCACATTCTGACATTGTGAAGTATTATTGTAGTAAAGTGACAAATGTGGTTACACACTGTTCATGAAGAACTTTAGGAACAGAGATAGTTGTTCAGCCTGTTTCTTGAAGCGCTTGTTAATATCGCTTCTGTACAAGTTGTGTCACTTTCATCCATTTTATTTGACTCCAGCCATAAACAGGCAGGTAATATCAGAGTTTATTTTCATCTTTAAATTAGTGTTTTAATCCAAATTATAGTGACACTAAATTCAGCTCAGAACTTTATATGTGTAGAAAATTCCACCTGGACCTTTATGCTCTGCCATTTCTCCTCTAATCATCACGCTGTAACCTGTGACAGGCGGTTATGATACCACAACTATCACACATTCACATATATGGAGTTTATTGTTGAGCCACGAGCGTCACGTAGGTTTACATTACCAAAGGTTTATGACAAAACCTCTGACTCCCATGTGCACACGATGAGAGAGGAGAGGGAGAGACGCTGTGCTGCTGCCAGAGGAGCCGCTGAATGAGTTCCCTCTGAGCAGTAAGTCACTAAAAGAGTCTGAGAAGTAAAACATTCAGGACGCCACAGTTTATTCCACACTACTGAAGCTGCTCCTCTGTTTGGAACCACCGCAGAGTCAGTAGTAACTTTGCTTTCAGTCAATGTCAACAAGTCGAAATATCGCGAGTATCACGATACGAAGTTTTCATATCATGTCAATTAATCTTATTGTGAACGAGATGATAAGTCACACCCTTATTTTGAAGTCAGTACTGTCACAGACCAGACACGGTATATTCTTATATATACATTTCTTGTAGTGCTATAGATTTATTTGTAAACATGTCACATCAACAAAACATGTAACGCTGATAAACTGGGACATTTTGTAGGTCTAGAACAGTGGTTCCCAGCTGGTCCGGCCATGGGGTCCAGATTTCCTTAGTCATTATCATACCTACATACATCATACCCATCCAGACACCATTTCAGTGCTGGTACTACCTCCCGTGGTGTCTTAAAGGCAAAACATGCCTGTCCCCCCCATTCCATTGTTGTACCTTTTTGTATGGTCCAACATTCCTGCCTTCAACAGACAGTCTAAAAGGGGCTAATATTGGACTTCACGAGGTTGCTAGAAACGTGTCTCCTAATGCGTACGTCGGTCTGTATCTGCTGGATGTGTAACCAGGCGACTCCTTACTAACATGTTTGCCCTGTCGTATTATAAGGCGATAATATGTCAGTGTAGTTTAGTTGTCCAAATAGGACATCAGCTCCCATGCTTCAGTATGTGAACGGCTCCCACACCAAAAGGACATTAATTCTAATGAGATTCATGCATGTATTAACTGCATCGAGATGTGAGGGAGACACTTGTTTTTAAGGGTTTTTTTCCTCCCTTCTTGCTTGGTAGCAAATGAAAATGGAGCCGGCTGTTTTTCGAGGGAGAAGAAAATAAGAGTCTTAGCCACAACAATAATCCATTGAGCAGCAAAACAGGCCTGGCCCTGAGCCAGACATTCATGTTCCTCCAGAGTTGTGCAGTGAAGTGCGTCACCTCGGCACAGCTGACCTTTGTGGTTATTGGACCACGACAAAGGCAATTCTAAGAGACACAAACACACCTTTTGTACTACTCTTCTTATGTGGACAATATTCATTCCCTAACTGTTAAACTGCTCCTAACTCTAATTTAAACCAGTTCCTTTATTTTAGAATACCCTCAACTTCTACTTTAAGACTGGTCCTACCTTTTCTTTTTAAGACAATTTCCAATTTAGTCTTTCCCTAATGCGTCATACAATGAACTTTTTTAAAATTTATTACTACATACTAAAATTTTTAGTGATACTTTCAGGACACTTGTACCAATCCAACAACAATCTCTCACACACACAGTCACTGTGGTGAACGCCTGTTGTCAGTTACCACCTCCTCTGATCAAATCAAGGCTGTGATTAGATTGGTAGGATGGTAGAACAATGAACCCCTACAAACCTTCTCACCTCATATTTCTGTTTATCTCCTCGTGCATCATCATCACAGATGTCATCATGGACTTAAACAAAAACAGAACAGCTGTTCCCAGGAACAAGACATAGACATGTATTTAACCCTTTGGCTTTGACATGCAACATGTCAACAACTTGCATTCTAGCACAGAAAACCCTTAAACAAGTCAGCTCCCTTTTTTCCTATCTGGTGTGTTGGAACATATTTGTACTATTGCTATCAGTAGAGTGGAATGAAATGATAAAATAATATGTAATGAGCTAAATATTTTCAGAAAAGCATCTAGAAATCAGTTTGGGTTTATGGTGATGTTTGGGTGCAGACAGTCCCTTCGTTGTCCGACTGCCCAGATTTGAAGGTTTGGGAGTTGGTGGTGCCAGCTCTTTGTTCTGTTGTGGTGTTATTACCAAAAGCCTGGCTGCTGCTTAGCTGAGCTTTGTTTCAGATTTTGTCAGACAGTTCCTATAGTCTTAAAAACAGTATTTATCTTCTTCCTCTGTGCCATAGAGCTCTATTGTTGTCCAAAAACTATTAAAAACATCAATGAGCCACACTGTTGCAGTGAGTGACATAATCCTTCATTACCATGAACACACACACTGTGGTTTATTTTGACTCAGTCCCACGTACGCCTAGCCTGGTTCAAGACCTTTGAATCGCTGCCCACATCTCAATAATTTTTCTTTTTTTTCATAGATCTGCTGTTGTACTCATTTACTGCTATTTTCCAAGTTAGAAAACCAAACGAGCCCATCAGAGCTCTCTAAGGGACAGGCATTTGTGTGCTTAGTTACAGAAAAAACTCTTGTATCGGCATATTTATTTAATTGAAAAACAATAAGTTAACAGCCTCTGTGTTCACTGAAAAATAACACAAACTGAACATGATGTGAGAGTGAATACTAAAGAGAAAAAGAAATAGGTATTTACTTTGACTGTTAAGTTTACATATACTGTCCTGGTGCCAGATATTCTCAATGCTCTAGATCGTCAAATGTGTTTTAATCCACAGGTGAAAACAGTCCTCAACAAATGCACCATTTCCTCCTGTATGAGCAAAGTTTGTAACTAGACGGACAACACCATTGTGTGCTCTGAATTTAGTAACTAAAGCTACCCTTTCTCCTCTAAGTGCTTGTAGGGATTACTCATCTCTATATCAGTCATTATAGCAGAAGTTATAGTCGTTATGGTATTTCGCGGCGGGAAAGATGGCCTTTTTATAAAACTTGGCCGTCTGTGCAGTAGAAAGATGAGAATAACTTAATAAAACAGAGGAAGGAGACTGTGGCATTTACTTTTGCTCAAGAGGTATTAAACCTACAATAACCAGAATGCACTGCACTGCACTGGACCAATAAACACTCCTGCTGGTGGAAACATAATGCAGGTTCCCCGTTCGAAAACAATATGGTGGTTGGCTGGTAATAAACGATCTTGGGTCCTTTTTCCTTTTACTTTTAGTAGGTACTGCAGCTGTCCTTAAAAAGTACGTATTGTTGCATGCAGTATGCACACAATCAGTCATACTACTTGCTCATAACATTACACCCTGAACGTTGACCCTCTTGCTTTTATATCCGTTACTGTGGAGATAAAACAAACGCCACTTAACCAGTTCGCCAGAGACAGAGATCAACCCAGAGAGCTCTGCTGTTGTTACTTTGCAATGTGTGTAGTTAAACTTTAAAGTTATAGCTGCACAGGTTGTAGATTCTAACATATTATATTTGTGACAGTAAAATTACATCTGTAGTTCTGTCATTGTTATTTTTATAGTTATGTCCTATTGTTGTTTGTATATGTATGATTATTTTGTTTACTTGAATTAATGTTCCTATTATCGCTATCAGTTACTTGAATGTGCTGTCATCTGTCATTGTGACTTCTGACAGCTGTCAGTCAGCTGGTAATCAGCTGTCATCTGTTCGTTGGTCAGTCGATGTGATGTATTGTTCGCTGCGCAGAGGATTGTGTGTCAGAATAGCCAGAAAAGCATGTTGGCTTTCATACTTAAAAATCGCACCGGATTTAGTAGAATAATAGTTTTTCTTGAGCTCCGTTTTTTAGAATACAGTAGACAGTGTGGTGCGCACTTCCTGTTCACAAATTCTCATAATACAGCCAAACAGTACACAAAAAAACTCTTTCTAAACTCTCTACTCTTTGTGTCCTACTGCTGAAGAACAACCGCCGTTGAGGTGAGCAGGGAGATCCGGACACCAGAAAGATGGAGGGAAGTTTACCATAGCTCAGTTTAACATACTACCCACATTGTGATGATAGAAAGCTGGTTGAAAATCAGCCTTTAAACCAAACTTGAGGTCCTACTGATGCAGTATTGATCCGTGATGAAGACATTTATCTGGAGGTGGGGAGGCTGTAGTGACTTCCATAAAACAGTAGATTTGAAAGTTGAGTACTCAAACGATGGAGGGCCAGAAATTTCAGCACCTGGCAATATAATCACTGCCTCACTGGTTCTTAAGAACAAATCAGTACATCGATCATCCTGATAGATGCATTATGGGAAAAGAGATCTGACTCACTGCCCCCATAATATCTCAGGAGTGTGAACCCTGGCTCTCCTGTGAAAAGACGGCCTCTCAGCCTGCTACTGCAGTTTTATTGTAGAATCTTTGCCAGCTTGTAAAATCAAGCTTTAAGGTCCAACTGTAGACAAAAGCTTATTTCCTGATATTTTCTGTTTTCCTGTTTTTCCTTTTATTGTTTCCTGTTTTGATTTATGGTCCAGATAACATTGCCAACTCCTTTTCCTCTATCATTCTAATTCTCTACTCTTAAATCTCTCCGCTGCAGCCTAACTTGTACCCGACCGTGGGCCTTCAGACTCCAGGGGAGGTGGTGGACGCAAACTTTGGCCAGCACCCCTTCGTGTTCGACATTGAGGACTACATGCGAGAGTGGAGGACAAAGATCCAGGCCCAGATCGACCGCTTTCCCATCGGAGAGCGCGAGGGCGAGTGGCAGTCCATGATCCAGAAGTAAGCTCACTGCGGAATAACAGCGTGTGGTGGATGAAGCCATTTTGGCCTTTTTAACAAAAATGCATTTTGACTTTAATCATTTGATAGTTATTACTTTCAGTCTAGTTTTGTCAACAAAAGATTGTAATGGCAGATATTTATTTTAAACATCTGTATCAGGCCAGAAATTCACAGTCCATGCATCCTTACTTAGGTTAGCTTGTTGCTGGTTGATGGTCATAGTAAAATAATTTTTAAAGTGTCTGTCCTGAACGTCTCACACGGTCTACTGTACATTTCTCCAAGCTGGGAACAAACGCCAGCATCAATGAGGAAGTTTTATGACCTGACACCAACAGAATGAATGCAGATATTGAATTTAAAAACGCGATATTTGCTGCAAAGTTACCTGCAGCATCAACTAGTTCATATAGCCTCCTGTGAATCGGTAACAGTACCTAACAATAGTGGCAGAGGTATAACTGAACTGTAATCCAACATGTTGCTTATAAGAAAGTCAGATCAAGCAGCTAAATGAGCGTCTGAAGAAGTATTTGTGGGCACTGGATGATGCAGGGATACAAAGTAGGAGCATAGAGTACGTGTTTCCACAGCACGTTTTTATCAATACTTAGTTGGACAACGGATGCTAAAATTATGAACTGCAAGTGCAGCAGCAGCAGAGTTGCAGCACAGAGGAGCAGAGAGTTGACCGGCAAGATGATGACAGTGGATTTGGTGTCAAATGCGCCTCTTTGGCAGTATTTTGGATTTAAACCCAAAGCTAACGGGAATCCTAATTCATGTTAATGAGGGAAAGGAGTTGGTTACATCGCAAAGAAGTTGGGGGTGTGCAGCCGTTCACCCGCAGCTCTTTATCCAACAGCTCGCTCTTCAACTGCTCTCTGCAATACTTCAATCTGATCTGCTGTCAACAAATTAAGGAAAAGACTGTTGTCATGTCAGTGCCAGTTAAATGCTTTTAATGTGAAGCTGCATCAGTTGGAAATGTTTGATTTGCATTGGCAGTAATTTAATACAGTGCTCTCATATATTTAGTGTCATCAACAAATATCTTTGCAATCGGTGCAGTCGTTAACACCGCTGTTGTCACAAGTTGATTTAGTGGTGGGAAAATTTAGTTTTAGTCATGTTTTTGTTGTGGAATAAAAGATTGTCAGCAAATATGCTTTGTCAGTTTTTTTAGATTAACACCAAATACAAGGCAATTTAAGAGATGTCAAACACGTAGATATAATTCAGCTTTACAACTGCACCAACTTCAGCCTCATTATGAGCTAACAGGAGGTTTTGGATTTTTACAAATCTGTCTCTGGTGTTCAACTCTTTAAATGCTTTCAACACTCTGATAATGAGTTAAAGAAAATATTGGACTGTAGGTGACAGGAAGTTACTGCTGACACGACGAGGCTCGAGGCCCAGATGGACCACTTCCCCATCAGAGAGCAGGAGCCGTGATCCAGAAGTAAAAGCTGTGGGACTCGGTTTCTCTTCATGCCATGCCCTGATGGGATTAGCTCTCTGTTGCTATGATTACTTGTCCTGAATAGATTTAATCTCCATTTGATGGGGATTGGGGTTGAGGGTGGGGTGGAGTGGAGGGAGCTGTTGCCTTTTATCCAGGAAAGTCGCCTCGCTGCGTGGGATTGAAAACAGGAAGTTTCTACGCTCGCGTCAGATTGGTGGATGGGAAGTGTTATTGTCTTTGTAGGGCAGCAGTAACATGACGACGAGCCGGGAGGAGCGGAGGCCTCTGGTCACAAATCTCCCTGCAAACACTGCTGGCAGCGTCGTGAGAGCTGATTTCTAGCACCGGCTGTGTGCAAGTAAAAAGCGGTCAAGAAGAGAATTCATCCTTGAAAAACACTGTTGAATTTTGGGTCGTTTTAGTACTGATGTGGGGGTGGCTTCATCCCCTCTCATCTGCCTGCACAGAAGCCAAACACACCTGCACACACATTAAACAGTCAGTTATCACACACGCATGCTTTAAGAATAATTCCAGTTTATTATTATTTGTCTTTTTGGTCATTATTTGTATTTTTGAGTACAATACTATTGTTCCAAAGTTAATTTCTCAGATGTGGGAACACTTAAGAGCAGTCAGACCATCAGAGAGTTTGGAAACTAGCCAGCAGTTTAGCCACAAACTGAAAACAAAGGCAAACGTTACAGTTATTACCCAAACGCTCCATTGTAAAACAGTTTACAAACCAACTTCCTGGTTCAACTTGAGTGCACAGTTTTCCTGTACAATGAGTGGACTCTTACTGGCATTTCAACTGTGCTTACTTTTGGTTATATCTCCAAATAATATGGTTTAGATAATCTGAATAAACTGTCCTGACCCGATGAAGAGAAGCTCTTATCTGTTGAGTGAAATGGCCTGTGTAATGTCTCCGGCTGCTGCGTCTGATCACTGAGTGCGTTTTGTTTTCTCTTGTCCCGTCAGGATGGTGGCTTCCTACCTGGTGCACCACAGCTATTGTGCCACGGCTGAAGCCTTTGCCAAATCCACAGACCAGGCCGTGCACGAGGAGCTGGCCTCCATCAAAAACCGACAGAGTGAGTCTTTCTGTGTGGGTGTGTTTTAAATAATCCTTGGACGAGGTAACAATGGGAACCAGTAATGTTCTCAGTATTTTCATTCTGACACTGAAATCCATATATAAGTGTGCTGTTTGCGAAAATAAGAAGTAATGTCCATAGCACGTTTGGGGCTAGACGGGATCTACTGTTTAAAATAGTGAAGTAAAAATAAAGTCTATCAAAACATTATACAGACTCTCTCTGTGAAGTCTGATTGGCAGATACATTAAGATGCAGTTTAATTTTCTTTGCATGACACACAAATTAAATCATTTCCTGTTAGTTTATAATGGCAATAAAAGATGAGTGTATAATAGATGATGTATAATTAGTATGAAATTGGACACAGCTTCTTTTCTCTGGAAGTATTAGCTCTTGTAAACATGCTCACTGTTGGTTTGCAGAGATTCAGAAGCTGGTGTTGTCAGGCAGAATGGGTGAGGCCATCGAGACCACCCAACAGCTCTACCCCAACCTCCTGGAGAGGAACCCAGACCTTCTCTTCATGCTCAAGTAATTAACCAAGGCTGAGTTTGCATGGTTTTTTTTTAACGCTCGATTGATTGAACTCAGGCTGCTTTCAGACCTGTTGTTGTCTCCTTTGGTCTGAATCAGGGACTCATGTTGTTCCAAAGTTGTACAATCACCTAGAGTTGGTTCGTGTTCTCACGGCAGCATTTACAAGCGGACCAGATCACATGCCTTGTGTGAGAAAGCTGCTCTTGATTGGTCAGAATTTCCATGTGGGAAAAATCCAGGAAGTAAGGCAAACGTTGAAGAAGAGTACACTTGCAAGATAAATGTGACACTCTCTAATGTCACAATGGAGGGACAACTACGCAGGTTGATTTTAGCGCTGCTCATCGTGGACTATATTGCTGTCATGGTTCATTTGAGTCAAAGCATACAGTTTGAAAACGAGGCGCGGCTCCAACCGGAAAACAATGTTTTGATGCATTGGATGTGCTGAATGTGCATATTAAGGCAGTACAGGAGGAGGCGCACATTAATAATCCTCCAGGACTGTAACATGCTCATGTTTAACCCAAACAATGTGTCATGTGGCTGCAGTTGCTTCAGATCCAGGTCGGAACACGTTCTCACCACAAACCAACCGCACCAGAGTTCCTTTGGAACCAGACTGAGACCACCTCTTCAAGAAGGTCTTTCGGTGTGCACCTGAGTGTGATTGCTATGTTCACACCTGCCCAAACGAACCGCATCTAGGGGCAAATGAACTTGAGTTCGATAGAACCGAACCAAACAGGGCAGGTGTGAAAGCACCCTAAATCACATGCTTGAAGATTTGAAGCCTCTTATTAATTAGAAATAGTAAAATAAAGACCATGTTTCAGATAAACCCTGCTGCTTATGGTGCAGAAGCCTAACTGTCTAGTTTTTGTGACATTTATTGAAACTGATAGACTTAGCAGTGATGATAAGGAGAACTTGTTCTTACCTTCATACCATAATAATTAAATGTATTTAATTTCATTTGCTCACTTTCTCTTACTTCTCTCCTTTTCCATCTTCTTTTCTTCTCTCTCTTTCTCTGCGTCTGTTCCTTTCGTGATCTTCCCTTCCTTCTTGTATCTGTCCTCCCTCCCCTCCCCTCCCTCCCCTCCCTCCCCTGCGTCCTCAGGGTGAGACAGTTCATAGAGATGGTGAACGGGACGGACAGTGAGGTGAGGTGTCTGGGAGGTCGCAGCCCAAAGTCTCAGGACAGTTACCCCGGCTCCCCCCGGCCCTTCAGCAGCCCCAGCCACAAAGCCAGCAGCTCCCAGCCCTACCTCCCAGGTACGCTCCAGCTGTGCTCAGTGTGTTCACATCTGTCTTTTTACGCACGCTTCACGCTGCTGCAACTCTTTTAAAATGCTGTAACTTACTTGATTTTGTGATTCACAATTTTACAGTTCTACAGTGTCATAATTTTATTTCTTTCTATGATTGATTTCATCTTGCAATTTTTCTTTATGATTTTAAGAATTATGGTTTTGCTATGATGAGTGGGTGGTGGATTTGCCACGACTGGGTGGCAGATTTCTGGGCAGCTGAGGGCCGTACCCAGCACAGACAATACTCGCAGTGAGGTTAACGATAGTGACGATGTTCGGGGGTAATCTTAAAGACGCTTATTTCAATTAACCAGTGTCTGTTGGTGAGTCTGTGTCCGTTGGGAATTATAGGCTCTGATTGTCAGTGACTTCAGAGGCCTAAAAGCTAAAACAAGAGGAAATACTGTACGAGATTTCGATTAGAAGGATCTGAAATCACCACTAGTTTTAAATAAAAAGTGTTGAATCAGTTAGTTGAGTTATATTGAATTTCTTGGTTTGTCTGTTTTATGTTCATTACGTCTATCTTCATGTGAAGCTCTCAGTGCTTATAATAACTGTATTATAAAGCACTCTATGCTGCATTTCTTTTATGAATAGTGCTATATAAATGATGTTTATTATCGTTATTATTTTTTGGAGAGTAGAGCAGACATGTAACTCGTTTTGCATTTTACAGTGACAGCAATTATCTTTTTACAGCCTAGTATCTGTTCTGTAAAACGTGCTTAGACATACAGATTTGACATCTTTCTTTTTTTAGCCGAATAACATCTGCATCAACCAGCTGTGCTGAACAGATATTATCTTTAGGTAGCCCTGTAAAGTTAATGTTAGTGTGGCAGAAAACTGTAACAGAAATACAGTTTGTGGTGATCAGATTGTGGCTGGAAAACAGAGCTGCACCTTTTTAAATAGGAAAGAGTGAGAAACACTTTAATGAGGTTTAGTTGACGGGAAATCTTCAGTAGCAGCAGAGCCTTCTCTGTATCAGACAGGTCACTCATTAATAGTTAAAAACATGTCCATCTGTTGTTTTCAGGGTTCGACAGCAACTGCTGTAATGGTGTGACGTCTAATAAGAGCCACAGCTCCTCCCCTCACAGTCACAAGCCCTGCCCCCCAGGCTCTGGCTCCACCCTCCCAGCGTCTGACGTTAGCCTCAACGGGAGCCGCAGCCAACAACCCATAACCAGGTGCTGGGGAAAACAACACTGTCACACACACACAGCATACCGTTTAATTTGTTTGTAAAGCTGAATGTATGCTTCAGAACTGGCAGCGATTGGTACCAACCCTTCACTGAAACTGAAATCCACATTAATTTAAATAGCTTAAAGCCACGTAACTGGAAGAAATCTGCAGAGAGTCTGATTTAGGTTTACTGCTTTCTAAGCTAATACAGAAATAGTGCTGTATTTAACAGCACAACTTGCTCAGCTGTAAGCTTAGAAAGTGACTTAATCAGCAGCCCAACATTTTGTTTTTGCTAAACACAAATCAACGCCTGCACGCTCACTACATGCCACAAAAGTTTTATGAAGACAACAAACATGTTGATCTAACGACGATCCAAGAGGGATCAGTGATTTAAAATCTCCACCTTGACGTAGAGGTGTACTCCAGGGTGTGTCAGCACACTGTGACATCACTGTTGGGTGTGGTTGCAGGTGTGACAGAGCACAATGCTGACCTTAACTCCTACACAACAACTCTTAATTTCTTGTTTATGTATGCTTCATTTAGCTGCAAGGCACCAACAAGGCAGAAATTGTCAGTGAGATATCTTACTCTGGAAATTTGCATCATCTTGATACAAAATCAGATGAATTGGCAGCAAATCGAGATCAATTAAAATCAGCATTTTAAAAATGACTGCAGCAATATGCTGGTTTCAAGGTTTACCTCGATATAAAAGTTGACGATACATTTGCTCATCTACGATATTGGAAAAAGAAAAGCAACTGGAGAGAGAAGCTCCCCTTTATTTTAGTTACTTTCAGAGGGAAGACTTTTTACAAACTTCCACTGACAACATGGTTTCAAGTTTCAATTATAGTCATAAAACATTTGGTTTCAACCCTAGTGTCAACACTGTGCAGTATATAAGGTTCATTTCTGTGCTGTCAGCTGTTCTCAGCAGAGCTCTGATCAGGGCCAAAAACACCAGGCCCCATAAACCTGCACAGTTCCTGTCCAAGCCCGACCTGAGCCCGACCTACAGCAGCAGTTTTGGGCTCGAGTCCATTCAAAATCCAGAATTTCTACTGTAAAAACCAGATATCATATTTTACATATTACTATATATTTTATTTATTTTAAAGTATTGATTAAAAACTAAAGTCTGACGTGTTTCCTTGCACCACTTCGCCGTCTTTTCTTCTTCATTTCAGTAGTCTGTCGTTATGTGAGCGACAGTTTTGAGCAGAGCGGGCTGCGGCCTTCTGTGCTCCTAGTGCACACAGTGCTCCTTAGCGATGTGCCACATAGATGACAATCGCCACTCTTTGCTGCATGTTACGCTCATCTCCCCCACTGTTGGGAAGGCAGAAGCAAACACTGTCAACTAAGTTGCTCTGCAGCCCCTCTCCGTTGTTTCATCACTCTCCCTTCTCTGTCGTAGTCCCCCCTCTTCTCTCACTTTCCGTCTTGATTCAGTCCACTAAAACTCCTGTCACTTACACAAAAGAAATCCCAGTTTCATTAAAAAACAAAACAAAAACAACAAAAAAAGCTAGTAAATTGGCGAGAACCTGGCCCGACTCAAGGCCAGGGGAATGATGAGAAATTACAGCCCAGCCAGGCCTGAACCAGGCAGGTCGCGTCAGGCCCAGTTGCACTCGGGCAGAAAATCAGAGCTCTCAGGAATTGTTACAAAGAGGTGCTGACCTCCAACCATGGTCGCTAGAAAGTGTTTCACACAAGATTATTTATGAAATCAACGTGCAACATTCACTGAGGAGGAATTTTCTGAACTTCCTGTGAGCTTTCACACGTGCTGAGTGTTTCTCTGTCCCTCTCCTCATGTCCTGCCTCAGTAGCGATGTGGATATGGAGGTCGACCACTTCACCAACGGAGTGACAGAATCGTCCTCCAATGGTTTCCTTAACGGCAGCTCCAAACACGCCACCGAGCCTGACGACTGTGACGCAGACATGGGTGAGTACAGTGTGATGAACCACTTGTGAGCAACTCAAAGGTTTTCTGTCCTCCCTTTTCTCTGTAAGAAGAAGACAGTGTCAGTCTTTCTGTATAAATGTCCTTTTTTTCGGAACACCTTGTGGTTATCAAACATTTGGAGGCTTATTCTACCCTTACTGTCACTGTAAGTTGCTGGGTAAGCACTCCAGCTAAATGCCTGCGCTGTGTATGTACTGTCACTACATTATAACCTCAATTTTGCATGCCGATCCGGCGGCGGCTCTGCAGAGGTGGAGTCGGCTCAGTCCAAGAGGCAGCTGTGTGGCGGGAGCCAGGCGGCCATCGAGAGGATGATCCATTTCGGCAGGGAGCTCCAGAGCATGAGCGAACACCTCCGCCGCGAGTGTGGCAAGAACTCAACCAACAAGAAGATGCTCAAGGTAACACACAGAAATGTATCGATGAATTGGACTGCGTTTTTGTCGGCATTTCCTGAAGCTCTGTTTGTGTTCAGACAACATTTATTTCAGGCATTTACTATTAACTTTTCTAACTTAAATAAAACTTTTAGTGTGTTCATGTACAGAAACATACTAAGAGTCAATTAACTGAGCTCACTAAACTGTTTTTGGTTTAAGTACCAAAACTTAGGCGCTGTATTGGCACTGAAACCACAATGAATCTCACACTTGGCCGAACTTTGGAACAAGTAATCAATAAATTAAATTTCTGGCAGTAATTTCTAAAGAAACTCAGAATTATAAAACTGCGTTACTAAATTTTGGGGGAAGGAAAAAAGCGTTAAAGCTGACTGATTCACAGCAAACTGTACGCTGCCGTCTCGGGTTGAGGAAAATAATTTTGGGAAACCTAAAAACCTCCATCTGAAGTGGAGGTACAGTGTTACTAGTATTACTTGAGTTAAGTTTACTCTGTGGATTTAGGATTACACCTCCTGTGTAGTTTGGGGACTCACAAGAGCCAGGATTTAAAAAAATAAAAGAAGAACAATGAAAACTGAAGCATTTAGATTTTTAGTCCCTAATATGTGTCAAGACAAAAACACATTGCATCCTACATTTCCCATAATGTAACTCAGCTGTGTCCTTTTTGTAGACCCTCCCTGTCTCATACAGTGGTTTTTATTTTTGTGCCAGTGACACAAAATTTTGTTACCTTTGGACTACGGGTGGGCGATATGGTTCATGATATTTCAGGGTATTTTTGCAATAAAATCTACCACTAATTACACATTTAAACAGCTCCCAAATACAAAAAATGTCCCCTGGGATCTATATATATAAATCAACAGGTGATTTCCTTCTTTTAGTAAAATCCTAAATGATTGAGTTGTTGTTTTTTTTTCCACCTGGACCTTTATGCTCTGCCATTTCTCCTCTAATCATCACGCTGTAACCTGTGACAGGCTGTTATGATACCACAACTATCACACACTCACATATATGGAGTTTCTTCACGTAGGTTTACATTACCAAAGGTTAATGACAAAATCACTTGACGACACCGACTCCCTTGTGCGCACGGCGAGAGAGGAGAGGGAGAGACGCTGTGCTGCTGCCAGAGGAGTCGCTGAATGAGTAACTCACGCTAACTAGATTTCTCGGACCACCGCTAGTCTGAGAAGTCCGGGGCTGTTCACAAAACATTCAGGACGCCACAGTTTATTCCACACTACTGAAGCTGCTCCTCTTTTTGGAACCACCGCGGAGTCAGTAATAATTTTGCTTTTAGCCATGCTTGTTGTTGCCATGGGTAACAGTATGACGTCAATATGTCAATAAGTGCTTAAATGTTTCCACACAATCCCCCGCCCCCTGCGGAGTTTATCTAATATCTGACAGGACTGTCTTTTCGTTACACCCCGTTAACGCTCGGTAGAGTGGGCGGATTTAAAGGTCTGAACGCAAGCAAACGCAAAGTGATACTGAATTATGTAAAGGAATGAGACGTTGCTGTATACAGTTATTATATCATGGCTAACAACCAATCAGATTTCTTGGTTTGACTTTTCTGTATTATAAACAAAGTTACACATCATAATAAAAATAACATAAACATGGAGCAGTGTGATGAGTGTCTGTTGTTGTTTGTCTCCTGCTGCAGGATGCATTCAGCCTGCTGGCCTACTCAGACCCCTGGAGCAGCCCAGTCGGCTACCAGCTGGACGCCATTCAGAGAGAGCCGGTCTGCTCCACTCTCAACAGTGCAATATTAGGTGAGTCAGCTGTCCTCGCCGTCTGTGACAAAACAAAATGTGACCACGTGAGACGTTGGGACAGTGTGAAGTGAGGGCGCTTCAGGTGCTGTGCTGACTACCTATCAAGCATACACACACCTCATCAGTCCTGTTCTTTTAACCTCCTTGTTCCCCCTCTGCCTTTTTCTCTCCAGAGACTCACAACCTGCCCAAGCAGCCCCCCCTGGCCCAGGCCGTGGGTCAGGCCGCCCAGTGCCTCGCCATCATGGCACGAACTGGCAGCGGATCCTGCGCCTTCGCCTCTGTGGACGATTACCTGCACTAGCCCCGTGTACACACACACACACACACACACACACACACACACACACACACACACACACACACACAGAGTCTGAGGACCTGTCCAGAAGTGGCTCCTTCCACCTCCTCCATCAGTGTAGTCCTATTAGCTGAGGAGACGCTCCTCTGCACGATAACAAGTAGTAGAAAGTTAACCACCTCACTCGCTTCCTGTTCTGCTTGTTCACGAACACCGCCGAGGATCAGGGGTCATTTCTGGGCAGATCCTCAGACTGCTTACACACACCGCACACATTTAAAACACACACACACACACACACACACACACACACAGCACCTCCCTCTCCATCGTAAATATGAAAATACGCCTCCACCTTGGTTGGCCTCGCATACCCCCACCTCCAGCCCGGCGAGGCTGCGTCTGCATCATTCTGACTGACAGCGGGGACGCCAACCAAGAGTAGCCGACTTGAAAATACCCGGAGAGCCGAACTCGTGTGGACTCGCTGCAGATACCCGACCCCCCGCATACCTGGGGGCATCAAACCGGGGCGGACAGACTGAAATATAAAAAGCCCTGGTCAAGTATAAATGGAAAAATAAGAGAAAAAAAAAAAAGAAACAGACGAGTGACCGCCATGGCCGACCACCCTTTAACGTGGTCCCTGTAAACCTGGCTTACCAGGCAAACGTGCGCACACACACTCATAACACACGCAAACACGGAGGCAGGCTGATGCTGAAAACAGGATTGAAAAGTCCGTCTCCACCGAGGCTTGCTGAGTGCTCCAAACTCCGGCCAACGCAACAAGGCTCCATTAGGGACCGCCTACTCCCCCCCTTCTCCTTCACCCCCTGCACCGACCCCTCCCCCACCCTCCACTCACTTCAGGACATCGGCGGCGATCTGTGTGACGCATGTGGACTCGGGACTTTGAAGAAGCCAGAGAGAATCTACAGTCTCGACTCAACGTTCCCTGTTTTTAATCTTTTGTTTCTGTTTTTGTTTTTCATGGGCGACGTGGGGGGACGGGGGAGGGGTGGTTACCTGGCTCTTGTTTTGTTTTTAGTTTTTTCCAGGTTTACAAGGCATGGTGCAGACGACGATGATTATTATTATTATTATTATTATTATTATAATTATCATTATATTAATTATTGTTACTTGCATTCACAGTATATTTGTTGAGCGCCAGCAAGAGCAAGTTCCACTTATTATAATAAAGGTCCCGATTCCACCGATTACCAGTGACGAGCGTGTGTACATGTTAACGTTTATATATGAATTTAACAAAATGGAATTATATCAATAGAGTGAGATATTTAGTTATCAAACGAAAGGAAATCATTGAAAAAAAACAACAACAATCCTTTAATGCTTTGTACTGACACCAGTCTCTCCTGAAGCGTGCTGGTTGTTCCTCGTCTGTACAAGTTTTTATGTCTCCTGTTTTTTGACTCCAGGGTCCCTACGCAGGTGGGAAGCCGATACATGTGACCATCTCCAGGTCTGTAAGAGTTTGGAAAACATAACTGAACTAAAACACAGAGTTTTAGAACTTTAATTTCTCATATGGTGGTACTTGCAGTGAAGTAATCTGTCTCCACAGTCAGGCTAAATCCTAATAGGAAACAATCTTCAAACACTTGTCTGGGATTTCTGAAATGGAAGCCCTGTGTAGGAACCCTGCGATGACCTCTGACCCCATTTTTACCTGTTACCCCCCAGCTGCACAGCAGGTTTGATGCAAACATTGTTATCTTTATTTTCGTATCGATGTCTATGCTAATCCTTAACCCACACAGAACTCAGGAGCCAAAATGTCCCTTTGTTCCTCCCCTGCCTCCCCCTCGGTTCAGAACAGGACAGTCCAACCGAGCAGCCGACCGAAACGGGCCTCGATTACAGGTGGACTCTTTTTTTTGTTTTGATTTGTTTTGTTGTTTTTTAGCAGCACAGCGACTGGCTTTTCAGACTCAACCCAGAAAAATAAGGGACGTTAAAGCTGAGCTGCTATGAGGTCGACCTCCAAATGAGCTCTGCGTTTGATTTAAAGCCGAACTGACATTTGAATTCTTCTCACTTTGTGTGTTAAGGAAATATAACGACACTCATAGTTTTATTTCTTCAAAGAACTTCCATTCAGAAGGATATCCAAGTTTATTATCTTTTGATTTGCAACTGAGAAGGGATAGTTCAGATTTTTTAAAGTGGGGTTGTATTAAGTACTCATCCACAGTCAGTGTATTATCTACGGTGAATATCAGTTGGCATGCCCCCAGTTTGGAGAAGCAGGAAAGAATCCAACATGAAAGCTAAGCAACGTACTGCTGTGGACGGGGTCTGAAACAAAACGTATCTTAGCCACCTAAAAAAATCTGTATCAGTTTAAGTGCACACTATATTGGGAGTGTTTTCACTGCTTTACCTTAATGTCCGACAGTTATTATCAACAGGAAACTGAAGCTGTTACATCACTCTCTTCAAAGCCAGAATCCATTGAGAAAAACAGCATTTTAACATCACTGAACACAGGAGCTGCTGGTCTACTGCTGCCTTGATCAGTTACTTTTTTATGTTATTGTGTGACTTTGGTGTTTTAAAGAGTAAGTTCAGATTCACCAAAGTCACATAATAACACTAACTAACTAACTAACTAATTGAGGCAGCAGTAGACCAGCAGCTCCTGTGTTCAGTGAGCCAAAATGACTGTTTTTGTCAATGGAGTCTGGTGGCTTTGAGGAGAGCATAGATGGGGAACTGAGGCTGCTAACAGGTTCCGTGTCAGATTGGGCTGTCTAATGGAAAGGTAAAGTAGTGAAAATACTCTCAACATAGCGTACACTTCAGCAGTGATGAAGGCCCCGGGCTGGACCGTTGTGGTTAAAAGGGAGCTGAGCTGGAAGGTGAAGCTTTTGATTTACTGGTCCATCTACGTCCCAACCCTCACCTATGGTCATGAGCTCTGGGTAGTGACCGAACAAATGAGATCGTGGATACGAGCGGTCAAAATGAGCTTCCTTCGTAGGGTGTCTGAGTTCAGCCTTAGAGATAGGGTGAGGAGCTTGGACATCCGGAGGGAGCTCGGAGTAGAGCCGCTGCTCCTTCGCGTCGAAAGGGGTCAGTTGAAGTGGTTCGGGCATCCGATCAGGATCCTCCTGGGCGCCTCCCATTAGAGGTGTTCCAGGCACGTCCCACTGGTAGGAGGCCCCAGGGCAGACCCAGAACACACTGGAGGGATTACATATCTCATCTGGCCTGGGAACACCTTGGGGTCCTCCAGGAGGAGCTGGAAAGCGTTGCTGGGGAGAGGCGACGTCTCGGGTGCTTTGCTCGTCCTGGTCCTGGACAAGTGGATGAAAATGGATGGATGCTGCTGCCGTCTACAGCCGTCTTAGCTTCTGTGTCAGTACTCCAGCCTGCTTCTGCCAACCGCCATCTACTGAATGTAATACGCTGACTATGGACAAATACCTCATACTACCCCACTTCAAAAAATCCGAACTCTCCCTTTCAGCGGCGCGTTACAAATTGCAAGATGTTAAAGCTCCTAAACATGGATACAAGTTCAGTTGTTGTTGTTTTTTTAGCCTTTTCAACAAGTGAAGAGTGATTGTTTTTATATATCAGTCATTAACAGTTTTAACTCTCTGTCCCCTGCTAACATTTGGGAAGACTCATTCTACTGCTGAGTTTATATTCCATTTGGAACATGGAAGCTAGCAAGCTAGGCTAATTATCTCCTACTCTGAAAATTGAAGCTAGTTAGCTTGCTACCGTTAGCACCCATACCCACTAAAGTGTTACTTTTCTTCTTCAGTCTGAGTCCTGGATTATGCAAAGGAGGCTCATGTTAGCTGTCTCTGTTTCATAGGTTCAGAAGTGGCAGCGATGAAATTCGAAACGACCACAGCGTCAAAACAAGTAGTCTTGTTCACAACACTGAGTTGCTAATGGTCGTTACAGAATTACACAAGAATGCTTAAATCACAGATTCAACTAAGCCAGTGGTTCCCAAACGTTTTAAAAGTGGAAACAAACATCTGTAAACCTTCCCCTGTCCAACCTTTGCAGGCGGTATTATCGTTAGCGCTGCCGTCACAAACAGCGGGACCATTTTCTGTTTCCCTCAGAGCCTTGCAGCCACCAACAAACATCTGCAAACATCTTGCGCTACTTATGTGCACAAAATATTCCTTCTCTTTTGCCTTTGCCCAAAAAAGACAGTGTTCATACTCGGCTGTTGGCACGGGAATATTAATGTGATATTCATTTTATTTTATATCATTTTTCTCATGCGTTCAGCGAGCCAAAATTACAGTTTTTGTCAATGGAGTCTGGTGGCTCTGACGAGCCGGAGGAGAGTGGCTCTCAGAGGCGTTCCTTCAGCGCTGCGTCGAACGGCAGCAACAGCTCCTCGGTGCCGTCCACCCCGTCTGCCAGAACAAGTAGATCCTGATTCTGTGTGAAACACTGAACGCTCATAATCATACACAACTATTTTTGAAATTGCCCCTCAGTTTGATTGCAATAAAATGCCTCGAAACATCTTTTCAAGCTGCCATGAATTGAAGCATTTCAGGCAACAACGACCCCCAAAACAGCCCGCGAAATCCTGGAGGGACTAATTCTAGTTTAAACTACATCACCCAGGGCGTTTACTAGCACACCTAGCAGAGTGGACACCCCATGTACAAAGGCTTCGTCCTTGCTGCAGCGTCCGTGGGCTTGATTTCAACCCATGGTGCTTTGCTGCATGTCCCTCCCCTCTCTCCCCCATGCACTCTGGTTCTGTCCTGTCCAATTAAGGCAAAAAATTACCTTTAAACTACATCGCCCAGCTGCACGTGTGCAAAACTAGAGTTTACAAAACAGAATTAAATCTTGTGTCACTTTTGGCCCGTTGTTACAGTCCTTAAACGTGTTTCTGTGTCCACTTTGGGAACCACTGTACAAAATAAGGGCTAACAAAGTCGACCCCAAGCTGTCTGCCTGTTTTTGTTGAAATTGAAGCGATGATATAAAATATTTTTAATGCCAGCCTACACAGGTATCGCATGAATCAGATTAGTCGTACCAGCAGCAAGAGTCGGCACCAAAAATTCACTCTAGGGGGCGCTGTCGTCGCAAAAGAATACCTAAAATTCTTGTTTGTGGTTGTTAAAATTCTGAACAAACATCAAGGAAGAATTTAAATTTCAGTTCGCTTTAATGTCGGGTAGCAGACGTCAGATTTGTTGCTTGTTTTGTGGTCAGTTTGCCCGATCGTTAACATCGACCTCGAGCTGGCTCAGACGCCGGTTCACCTTCAGTCAACGTAGACTCCGCGTTGCTCCCTGGTAGCATTTTGCTGTCTTGTTATTATTTTCTAAAGCTGCTGTTGAAATAGCATTCAGGTATGAAAAGCCCTCAAGTCCACTCGTCTCCAGCTGCCCACGTCTACCCATCATCCCTCGGGGGCGAGCCGCCTCTGGTCACAAGGTTTCAGTTATGTCACCAGGTCCTTCTCTGGCCTCTCGCGTTTCTTAGCATCAACGGGGAAAACAAAACTAAATCAACATTCAGTATTGACGCCAGGACTGTGGCTATCACATTCACAAAATAAAGAACCAAATACTTTAGGAAGACGACATCGCAGCTGTGTGTTTGAAGCCCGTGTGTTCGTGCTCGCCACTTGCAGAGAAACAGGAATGCCGAGGCTTTCGCTTGACACGACACCCATCTTTTCCTCTAGTTTTTCCCAGGTGGAACCGAGCTTTTCTGGTTTGTTTCTCTTTGGGTTTCTTTTGTTTTTTTTGTTTTGTTTTTCTGGATCGCAAGCAGTCACGGCATCGTTTAGAAAACTTCTTAGACAAAGTGTCTGTTGTCTCTTTCTGAGTAAGGTCTGAAACCTATGCATGCCATAGTAAAGTGGTGGTAAGATCAAGTTAGATGTCTCTTATTTTATTCTTTTTGTTTCTCCTTCTTTTAGCCAGTTCACGGTGTATAAGGAAGATGTCAACCAGTAAGTTGTCCACTGCTGACTGTGTGTCCATTTGGAGAAAAAAAAAGTGCAATTTGTGTGAGGGTGAAAAGATTTATATTAAAAATGACAAATGATGAAGGCACTTGTCTGGATGCTGCATGACGCCTGGAGCTGACCTCTGTGTCCTGTCCTCTCCGGTGAATTCATGGAGTCTGAGGCTGTTCAGAGTTCAGTTTAATCCTGAATGACGTGTCCGAAGATAATCCTGCAAAGTATTTTTATTTGTTCTGAACATACTAACCCACATATGAAGCCTGAAAGGAAAGGTCCAGCTCAGACTCAGTAGTTGGTGTTGGCGTAGTCTCTGGGCCCTTTAAATAAATTACAAAGCAAACAAACAAAGCAGGGCTATGAAATACTACTTAAAATTAATTCTATAATGTATTTCTATAACTCCATAATGTGTTACATGAAATGCAGCTCATTCTCAATAAGATGTGCACCTAGCGGAGCATTTTACAGTTCAGTAATAAACGTCTCCTCATTCTCTGCTGGGCGAACTTAAAGGGACAGTTCAGACTTTTTGAAGTGGGGCTGTATGAGTTACTCATCCATAGACAGTGTATTATGTACAGCAGATGTCTGTCAGTAAGCCTCCAGTTTGGAGAAGCAGGCTGGAGTCTGACATGGAAGCTAAGCCATCTACTGCTGTGGAGCGCTCAGCAACAAAACATATTTTAACCACTTAAAAAAATAGTCACACCTAAAAATCTCAGTATCAGTTTAAGTGTATGATACATTAAGAGTATTTTCACTGCTTTACCTTAATGTCAGACAGTGATTTCCAACGTGAAAATGAAGCTGTTCTGTCGCTCTCTTCAAAGCCAGACTCCATTGAGAAAAACAGTGATTTAACATCACTGGACACAGGAGCTGCTGGTCTACTGCTGCCTTTATTATTAGTTAGTTAGAGTTATTGTGTGACTCTGGTGTTTTAAAAGAGTTAGTTTGGATTCACCAAAATCACACAATAACACTCACAAACTGAATTTATCGAGGCAGCAGTAGACCAGCAGCTCCTGTGTTCAGCAAGCTAAAATTACTGGTTTTCTCAATGGAGTCTGGCTTTGACGATTCCCATCAGAACATGCTGTCGGACGATGTGGTAAAGCGGTAAAAATACTTGCAATGTGTCATACTTTTTAACTGGTTTTCATTTTTTAGGTGACCAAAATACTTTTTGTCGCTGATGCCTCCACAGCGTCACATTGCTTAGCTTCCATGTCAGACCCGTGCCTGCTTCTCCAAACTGGGGGCGGCCAACTGCCATTTACGGTATGTAATACACTGCCATCATATATCCTATAGTGATGTTCTCAGGATTTCCTCTTTTTTTTGGGGGGTCCAATCATCTCTGAAACCTAAAACATATGGTCCAAAAAACAAAGATATTTAACATAAAATTATTTAAAACAGAGCAGCAGTGTTTTTCCGTGATGAAGGACTTGATCCAGTGGTCCCAAACCCCTCCGAGGGGTCACATGATACACTTGAGGCATAAAAAAAATAACTTCTGGTACACTTAACTTTTTTAAAGTGGACTCTCTCATCTTTGTGTTCACTGTGAACTGTTGGACAGTTTTAGCTCCTCTGACGTTTAGTTCAAATGGAACAGTGGAGTGTGATAGCAAAGACAGTAGTTCAGTCACTGCTTCAACTTATTATTTTAATTAAAGGAGAAGTCCAGTATTTTGCACTTTGAGCCCCATTCCTGGTTGTTTATGATGAAATAGAGTGGTTAAGACCAAAATCTTGACGATTGCTCCTTCTCTGACAATTTGAGAGAATTTGTCTTTCCCCTGCCTGGCTTAACAATGCTGTCTATGGCCATGTGTAAATCTGTCCTAAAACCACCTTAAACGTTGGTTTTCAAAGCCATGAAACTCACCCAGTGGTCAGTGGTGTTCCTTGATGTTCCCACATAAAAATCGTAGCAAACTGTGGTTTCCATGATGATTTATTTGACATTTTGTCCATGCATTGATTTCCTATAGGAAGCCTCATTGTCCGTTGGTAGTAATCCGCCACTGGAAACAGAAAGGGGGTTGTTTACGACAAGGTTGTAGTCACTGTAGTCTTTTAGCTCAGCCAAAGTGCCGGCTCGACAGTGCTGTGTGCGCTCCTCCTCTTCGGAGGAATTCTCCTGCAGTCGCTGACCACACAAAACTTGCCCATTATTACTGGCTTGTAAACAACCTTCGCAGTACGATGCCTTTGAACACAACGCCAGCCTTCTTCTTCTGCTTCTTTCTGTGTCCCATTACATTGCAATGGTTTCCTGCCGGTTGGCGACACTCACGTAAAGGAGCATTATCGCCATCAAGTGGGCTGGAGTGTATAACGCTTCAGGGTCAAACCAACGATCAGGCGGAAGTTTACACACGGGTGTGAGGCAGCTGAAAAAATAGTTCCACAATCCAGATGAATAGAAAACACGGATGGAAACCACAGTTTGCTACGATTTTTATGTGGGAACATCAAGGAACACCACTGACCACTGGGTGAGTTTCATGGCTTTGAAAACCAACGTTTAAGGTGGTTTTAGGACAGATTTACACATGGCCATAGACAGCATTGTTAAGCCAGGCAGGGGAAAGACACATTCTCTCAAATTGTCAGAGAAGGAGCAATCGTCAAGATTTTGGTCTTAACCACTCTATTTCATCATAAACAACCAGGAATGGGGCTCAAAGTGCAAAATACTGGACTGCTCCTTTAAGTCTAAAAAATGTCAAATAGTGGAAAGGGCATTTTGTAATTAACTAGAGTTATAGGCTTATTTTGGGATGAGTGAAGCCTTGCAGCCAATGCAAGATGGTTAGATTTGTGTTCATCTTGCTCTGACGTCATGCACACGCGGGCAGTGATGACCTCATGAGATCGAGTCGGATGCTGTTTTTAGAGTATGACGGAAGCGCCTGGCTGCTGCCTGATCAAAGAGCTGATTGGCTCCTAGTTTTGACCACAAACATCCTGAGAACACTCAGAGAGCTCCTAAGCTTAAAAACTTTCAGTAAGGAGTCCGAGCTTAGGAGTGATTAGGAAAGCTCTCAGAGCAACTCTGAGCAGGAAGGGACAGAAACTTTCACCTTAGTGTTGCTGGGTGTGATGCATTGTTTTAACAGGTGTGACTGGTTGTCATAGACACGCCCCTTTCATTAGCCTGTAAGGTGAGAACACCCAGTGGAGATGCTGTTAGTGTGATCACTCTGCTGATGGGAGGGTGAGACTGACTCACATTTTTCCAAATATCTCAGTGTTGTGATCACGTTATCTCTGGTGTTAAAGCGCTGGGTGGGAAATGTGTGTGTATCCCTAATGAGATCAACCACACTTAATATACCTGCACAGTCTAATCTGTAGCATTTGCTCACGGTCATCCAGCATTTTGAGAATATCCTCCAATTTTAATTTTTTTTTTTACCTTAGGAGCTCTTTTAAGGTCTCTTATCTTTACAAGGACCTAGTCTCAAGAATTTTCTTAGAATTTTGTCACCAGGAGCAACTCTCTGTACGAGGAAACTTTGTGAATACAGTCCCAGGTTTTGTACGAAATCCAAATTTTTGTGTAATTGCAATATTTATTGTTAGACTGTAGGCTGTTGGTCTCATCTTCAGTGAAGGTTTAGTCTGATAAACATATCTTGTGGGGTTAACAGTACATGGTCTGCGAGCTACAGACGGATCCAACGGTGTTTAAATAGCTGCTGGAAACTTCAATTTGACTGCAATGTTTTGTCTTGTGTGAGAAAGCTGCTCTTGATTGGTCAGAATTTCCATGTGGGAAAAATCCAGGAAGTAAAGCAAACGTTGAAGAGTACACTGTCAAGATAAATGTGACACTTTCTAATGTCACAATGGAGGGACAACTACGCAGGTTGATTTTAGCGCTGCTCATCGTGGACTATATTGCTGTCATTGTTCATTTGAGTCAAAGCATACAGTTTGAAAACGAGGCGCGGCTCCAACTAGAAAACAATGTTTTGATGCATTGGATGTGCTGAATGTGCATATTAAGGCAGTACAGGAGGAGGCGCACATTAATAATCCTCCAGGACTGTAACATGCTCATGTTTAACCCAAACAATGTGTCATGTGACTGCAGTTGGTTCAGATCCAGGTCGGAACACGTTCTCACCACAAACCAACCGCACCAGAGTTCATTTGGAACCGGACTGAGACCACCTCTTCAAGAAGGTCTCGGTACGGTTGTTTTGGTGTGTTCACACCTGCCCAAACGAACCGCACTGAGGGGGCAAACGACCTTCAACTGAGCCGAACCAAACAGGGCAGATGTGAAAGCAGCCTTAAAAAGATACTTGAAGTTACAGATATAACAACAAGCTTTTATTAATGATCATTTTACAAAAAACAAAAATCAGATGATCTCATTTTTTAATCTCAGAAATAAACTTGAGAATAAAGTTACAGATAAAAATCCACCTTAAACGCTAAACACACTTATCTTAAAGGTCCCAGTTTGTTAATGAGAGGAACAAAAAGGTTTTAGAGTTCAGGTTTTGTGAACTCCATCTGTGGGCTGTTCCAGCAGCAGAAAAGGCCTCTAATCGCTCTGATCTGCTGCACCTGCACTTTCTATCGTTTAAATCTTGGTGATGAACTGAGGGGTTCAGGCTGCTGCTGCGTCCACTTTAAGTCAATTTAGTTTGTTGTCCTGAGCGCGTCCCGGCCTCAAACCTCGATGACTTCGTCCTCTGTGTTTCTGACAGTCGGCCGTGATTGGCGTTTAAATTCAGTGTGCAGAGGGAGCAGCGAAGTCTGTGCTGCTCAGTGAACGTCCGCTGGCCCAGGCAGAGGTTTTTGGGAGTCGACCCAACTGGTCAGCTGGAAGGTATCTGCTGCTTGTGGACCCACCTCTTCTTCAGCTTCTCTGCTTTGGCTTTTTCCTTACAGGCTGGAGGATCAGACAGAAGAGACGAGCAATATTCAGTCTGCGTACTGACGTGTGGGACACAGCTCACAAATATCCAGTATCTGTGGTTCAGACATCTCAGTTCATCCTACTGAACTCACCCCAGTCTTTCTTGACAAACTGCACCGCTGCACTTTTGTTTCTCCCCTTCTTGTTCTGGAGGGAGAGCAGCTCGTTACCTGGAAGCAGAAGGACATAAAGCGTGAATACATTCAGCCAGACGACGGGCTGAAAGCTGTGAATGTCGCCGTCGTCTCCGCAGCAGGAGTCCCAGGACAGCGGACACCTCAGTGGGAGGAGACGGGACGTTACTGTAGCAAAGCTCAAATTGAGACAGATCATCGTCTTTACAGACTTCTGCCACAGAGTGTAGCTTGCAAAGATTTTTTAAAACTCTTTTCACAATAAACAATGAGACCAAACTGCAGCAGCACAGACACTGAGCGACGGTGGAAGTTGGCAGGTCGGATTATGTATCTTTATTTTCCTAAAAATTCGACGAAAGGACCAAAACCAACATTCACCTCTCGATACTTTCTGACTTCCTGTGTGTGGCTCTCAGCTCCGAGCTCATTGGTTCCTACGTGTCTCATCTTCCTCCCACTCTACAAAAATGAAGCCAAAATATCCCAGATACGGCTGCAGCCATCTTGTGCTGGTGAGGTCATTTGGCGCCAGAGTCTGTGGAGCTGAGATCTCCCCCCGCCCAAACACCTATCCGACCAACCACGAGCAGCCCCAGCAGGCGCAAGCACACAGATTGGATCACGCAGCAGTTGGAAAACTGAGCACCTGAACAAACGTTAGCATGGTAAAAACTACCTTCAATGACAGAAACCATCTTTGGGAAGAATTCATTAGACGTGTACTTTGAGTTCACTTGGCTCATGTCCCATCCTCTAACACGGAGGGGGCGGTGTTTATGGCCTATACTGCAGCCAGCCACCAGGGGGCAACCAGGATGTTTTGGCTTCACTTTTGGGGAGCTGTAAACTGCCTCTTCAAAGGGGGAATATCGCGCTGTTGTTCCGCCTCGCCTTTGAGCAGTGGCAGTTACAATCTCAAATCCACGTCTTTTTTTAAAAGGAACAAACGGCAGGACAGAACAGGTGTGACATTTTGACGCTGTGTTATGTGTGCGACCCATTGCCGGAGATTTAAAAAGCAGCTGTTAGCAGCTAGCAGCTAACTCAAAGAAGAACAACAGCAGCCGAGAATGTCTACAAGCAGGGAAAACACTGAGCTCCCTAAACTCAGAGCAGAGGATGAGATCAGCCGCCGCGTAACGGAGACGGTAAATGATTGTTATTGTTGACGAAGCGCTGCTGACACGCACGTTACATGACACAGTAGAGGCTGACGCTGTTGTGTTACATGTCACACCCGTCGCGCCCTTTTTGCTTCCGCGATGCCGACATGCTGTCTAAAATCACACACTGGAGCGTCACGATGCTGTCGTTGTTTGGCTCTGTGTAAAAATGCAAAGGCGATGTAAAGAAGGGACTTTGTAGCGGCCCGTGTTTCTGTGTAAGAAGGGCTCGTGGTACTGAAACATAATGTCACGGTTAAAAAGTCTCAGTCATTTCCTCAAGCAGCTGCTCACTGTAGTTTTCATCGACACAGGAGGAAACAGTGCATTTACTGGGGACTATTTTCAGCAGCGCATTAATCTACATTTGGTGCTCTAGTGCAGTGGTTCCCAACCAGTGGGTCATGGTCCGAAAGTGGGTCATGGGTTCATTCTGAACGGACCGCAAGTGACTTGTAAATGCGTCAAGTTTATTAAAAAAAAAAAAAAACATATTTTGAAGTACAGCGAGTTTCAGGCACAGAGCTTTTATTCTGAAATGCTGTTTCCTGCTGCAGCTCTACTGACTTATGGACAGCTGGTTGACAGAGACAGCTCAAAGACCTGTCCAAACCAAGTATGAAACCAACGACTAAGGAGAAATCTGGACATGTGGTCGGACGGTTTGGGAACTGTCAGCTCCTGGTGAGAAACAGACCTGATCCCACCGTCACTGCATCTCTGAGCTGCAGCGTTAACACCGCCATCTTACTTGTGGTCCTGCAGCTTCCTGGTCCGTACAGTCTGGACTGGAGGAAATCCTCGGCCGCCTGCTGCTGGAAGGACGCCGACCCTCGCTCCTTCACCGTCTTCACCGTGTAGTTTCCCTTCAGACTGACAAACAGGAAACAGTTTCCTCAGTGAGGTGGAGCGTGCGAGAGGAAGGTCAAAGCTCGCGAGCTGACCTCGACTTTGACGATCAGTTAGATTACAGGTCAGTGATTCGTTAAATAAAAACTGCTGACACAGACAAATGAAACTTCCGTACTTTCGGGCATGTGCCAGTTTCCTGCTCCTCCTCTTCTTCTTCTCTCTCCCCCGTCTCGTCGTCTTCAGCCTCCTCCTGCTGCTCCTCCTCAGCTGTTGGGAGAAACCACAGGTCGTAATTATCTGAAGCTGACTCTGCTGCTCTGTATAGCAGCGTCCGTCCTGACAGAAGGGTGGAGCGAGGCTTTACCTTCATCCTCAGACTGTTTCTGCTTCCTGTGAAATAGAGCAGATGTAATCGTTCACTGGTGAGGAGAAAATGTACGAAATCAAAGAGCTGCTAATGAGACGGACATGTGAACTCACTTTGAAGGAGCTGACTCGATTTCCTCCAACACATCAGCCGGTAAGAGTTTTCTCTTCTGTGGGAAACAGCAGTAAAATCACATTGATAACAAACACTCACCGGCCACTTTATTAGGTACACCTTGCTAGTACCAGGTTGGACCCTCTTTTTAATTCTTGGTGGCATGTATTTGGTCTGCAACTGTGTGCATCTACATCACTACCAGGACCAAAGGCTTCCCAGAGGAATATAGTCTTGTAAGAAGATGATCAGTGTTATTCACGTCACATGCTGTTGTTTTAACGTTCTGTCTGATCTGTGTGGACACTGGCTTCATCTTCATACGGTTACTAACAGTTATGTTTAGAAAGAAAAGCCTGTGTGGTTGAAATCTGTGAACAGGTTACCAGGACGTTAATGAAATAATATTGCTAGACATTTTTAAGACATCACACACACCGACCTTCTGTTCCTGGAACAACTCCTGTCTCTTCCTTCTCTTCTCTTTCAGCAGCTCCTTTTCTCTGCAAACATTCAGGGTGGGGGATTGATAAAGCAAATTATCGCAATATTTCTGTGTGGCAACATCACATCGTCACAGTGCCAAGTATACAATTTTTTAATATAAATGATTAATATTACAGATAAACAGACTGAAAAACTTATTCTAATAGATAAAACAGATGCTGACAAAGTTTTCCTGTGGGGACATAATTTACCTTTATAAAAGGGAACTATATAAAGGTAATCGTCATATCGCAACACCTTTAAAATCGCAATAATATTGTGTTATAATCTAAATATCGTGATACAGTTGTATTATATGCCCATACCTAATACTGATTTGATCCTGGTTTACTGTGAAGCTATTCAGCAGACAGTGTTCTTGTGTGTACAGATGGTCACGCCAAACTCCATTTAATAACTGTCAAAAACAGCGGATCATGGTTACGCGCAAAAGTACACGCCCCAAATGTTGACGTGACATAAATTCAAACTTACTGGGAGACACTTTATATCGGCGTCCATACAGTCTGAAAACAGCGCCTCATGACAATAATTTATCGGCTTATTTATTTATTTGTTTTAGTAACTTTGGTTCAGTTAGAGATATTTTATTAAAACTGGTCACGCTCAGGACTTAATGTGCACGCCGATGTGAGAAACACTCCCGGATAAATCGGAATACGTGATAAAGAACTCGTTCAGGTGTATTTATTTTGTCCATTATCGCGAAAACGCTTAAAACCACGTAGTTTTGAATGGAGTTTGGCTGGACGGTGTCTCCGTACACAGCAGCGTTAGCTACCTCCGGGCCGTGTCCAGCGCCTGCTTCATGCTCCGCAGAGCTTCAGCCCTCGAGTCTTCAAACGTCACCTCTTCCGGCGCCTCGTCGTCGCTGGACGCGAGAACTAAACTGAAATCTTCCGTCTGTTTCTCTTTATCGGCCGTCTTTGACGACGGAGCTGTTTTCCCACGTTGTTTCTTCGCCATGTTGGCTGGTGAGTAGACGTCATCACGCCGCGCGCGCCGCACTGTGACGCAGAAAGAATGTGACCGGCGGGAGCGTGCGTCTGCCCTCTAGCGGCGGAGCGGAGAATCACAACCAATAAAAATACACTTTTTAATTTATTTATAAATCGAGTTTAACACAAGTTTATTATACTGAATATTTATATTTTTAAATTAAGTGAAAAGACTGGAACCGCTTTTACTTTTTTTAATTTTAGTTATTATTATTATTATTATTATTATTATTATTATTATTATTAATAATTAATAATATTTTATAGTTTTCTTTGTGATAACAGACAGAGAAAAACAGAGAATATCTGTGACATAGCTTCACTGTGGCTTTAATTCTTATATTTTAAAAAATGTAAAAAAACCAAAAAACAAAAACACTATTTTTATGTTTTATTTCATTTTGTTTTTTATTTGTTTTTTTCTAAAGCACTCTGGCATGTTATTCACTCTTGAAACCCTTTTTAAACTTTCCAGATTAATTATGAATTATGATGTTAACAGTATTAACTGTTAATAAGCATTGACTAGAAACTAAATACTAGAGTTGGAAAAATAATTAACAGAGATGGTATGTAACTAAGTACATTTATTCAAGTATGAGCAGAACGACAGGTTATTAGATCTGGGGCATTATTAGGCCTATTCTTGTTTTTAAACATACATATTTAGATCCAGCACCATTCATAAAACAAAACTCAAGTTCTTTATTTTTTTAACCCTAACCTTTTGTCAATTAAAACCTTACGTCTCAGACTCTCTCCAATAATGCTGATTAAAAATCTATTTAAAAAATAATAATAGTATGAACAGTGTAAGGAAAAAGTATGGTGTAAAAATGCAAAATTAAGCAATATAAATTTGTGGTAGACATTAATTTCAAATAAATAAACTGTTATGTGACTTTTTTTCATCTTATTCGTGGTTAAATATTTATTAGATATTCATGGGCTGTCATTTTCACTTGACTGGACAAAACAAACATTGTGAAGGTGTCAGTTTGGGCTCAGGTTCATTGTCAGTATTTTTATTTTAAATTACAAACTTAAGGGAGAAAATAATCAGAAAACATAAATAAATAAAAACAGTGTAATCAGTCTTATTAAGATATTTTTTAAATTAGCAGTACCGTATTATTTACCTGATAATAAAAATCTTAAATTAAATTAAATAAATAATTTAATATAATGTATTTGTTGTCATTAAACTGAGCACAATTAATGTTTTACAACAATTTAGGCTGCTTCAGAAAATTAGAGAGCAGTTAAACTTTCAATGCATGTATTATCTTATTTGTAGTTTATTTTCCTCTTTTTTTTATTGGTTTACTGCACTCATTAAACTTCCGATACATTGACACATTCATACAAGCTTTTATTTTGAAAGCCACAACCGGAACGCCTCTCACGTCTAACCCTCGCGAGCTTGTCAGCAGCAGGTGCAGCCCATCAACAACAACAGCGGGATCAGCTAACGGGACTCCGGTGTTTCCAGACGCAATGCACCGACTGTTGTTCGTGTTTCTGGCCGCCGCCGGGGCGTCTGTCCTCGGCCTCCCCGGGCGGGGCGCGTCCCGGGCGGCCGGGCCCTGCCTCGCCCCGCTGCAGTGGGAGGGCAGGTGGGTTCTGTACGACCACAGCACCGGGAGGAACAGCCGGGCCGCCGTCTCGTACGACGGCCTGAACCAGAGGCTCCGAGTCCTGCAGCAGCACAAGAAACACACCCCGTGTCAGAAGTAAGATCATTATATCTGACTGCTGCACGCAGTTAATGTGTAACACAGCTAAAATACATTTAAATATAAAGATAAATAACCTACTCTAATAATCTGATAATCCACCTATTATCGTCCCACAGCGGGTTATATTGTTTTATATTGTCTTTATTGGAAACATAACAATATTATTGTAATGTGACACTGTGGAAATATTTCTTAAAATGTCCTCCACCCTCCTAAACTCCCAGTCAATTCAGCTTGTTGAATAAAAAGCTACCAAAAATACATAAAATACAGATAAATAAATAAAAACATTCAAAATTTAAATTATATTTAACAAATCATAACAATAATATTAATATTAAAATACATTTAAATCCTAAGATCAGTAACTACCTCAACAATCTGACAACCCACCCATTATTTCCCACAGCAATATATATATTTACATGTTGTCTTTTTTTTTAAAAAAAAAAACATTGTGAGAATGTGAAAATGTTTTTAAAAATGTCGTCCACCCTCCTAAACTCCCAGGAAATTAAGCATGTTGAATAAAAAGGTACCAGAAAAAAAAAACATAAAATACAAATGAATGAATAAATAAATAAATAAACATTCACACAAACTTAAAATTATAAAATTATATCTAACAAATTATATCAGTAATAGTAAATAGACGTAATGGTACAGGTCCTTAAAAAGTCTTAAAATGTCTTAAATTAAATGGTACAACAATAAGGCCTAAAAAAGTCATTAAATAGTCTTAACTACTACAAACATTTTATCTAACTTTATTTATCCATTTCTTTTTGTGAAAATGAGTGAAGTCTCTCTAAAAGTCCACATTTCTAATTTTACTGATCTTTTAAAAACTATAACACATTATCTGACTTCTGCACACCGTTAATATGTAATGTAACGCAGCTGAAATATATTTGAATCTAAAGATAAGTAACCACCTTAATAATCTGATAACTCAACTATTATTTCCCACAGCAATATATATATTTACATATTGTCTTTAGTGTAATGTGACACTGTGGAAAATATTTTTAAAAATGTCCTCCACCCTCCTAAACTCCCAGTCAATTAAGTTTGTTGAATAAAAAGGTACCAAAAATACATAAAATACAGATAAATAAATAAATAAAACATTCACACAAACATAAAATTATATCTAACATAAAAAAACTGTAACACTGTCATTATCTGACTGCTGCACACCGTTAACATGCAATGTAACTCAGCTAAAATATATTTAAATCTAAAGATAAATAACTACTTTTAAAAAATACATAAAATACAAAAAAAAGAAACAATCACATATATAAAAATATAAAATTATAGGCAAACAAATAATAACAAAGATAATACAATAATAGTACCACTTTCTCATAAAGCACCCTTTATAAAGAGTTAATAAGGGCTTCATTAACATAATAAATCATTTATTAAGGCTCATTAAATCAGCTCTGAACCCCAGCACCACCAGTGTTGCAAGAATAAACCAACACTGAGTCTTTGCCAGGACTGAAGTCTGCAGTTGAGAAATAATCTGTGGTCGGTAAACAAGGACAGAGCCCGCTGATCGACTTTGGTTTGTTTGGTTTGCAGTGCGGCTTCATGTTTTACAGAAGTACAAAATACTGCCAAAAGTATGTGGACACCTGTCCTCAGCCCCTGAGCTCCAGTGAAGGAGTCTTACTTCGAAGACAGAGGTGTTCGTCCGACTTTGTGGTGACAGTTTGTGTCCGTATAACCAGAGCACCATCAGTAAATCTACGTCACAGACCAGTGTGTGAGGAAAAAAGGGATTATGTGAGGTATACAGTGCACTCTGGTGTTTAAAGAGAGCTATGGGACACAGAGGTGCTTGTATCTGGAGCTGAAAGACTAATTTTGTTGTTCCTTAAAGGAGAAGTCCAGTGTTTTGCACTTTGAGCTCCATTCCTGGTTGTTTATGATGAAATAGAGTGGTTAAGACCAAAATCTTGACGATTGCTCCTTCTCTGACAATTTGAGAGAATCTGTCTTTCCCCTGCCTGGCTTAACAATGCTGTCTATGGCCATGTGTAAATCTGTCCTAAAACCACCTTAAACGTTGGTTTTCAAAGCCATGAAACTCACCCAGTGGTCAGTGGTGTTCCTTGATGTTCCCACATAAAAATTCCACAGCTTTCCCAGTCTTCTGTTGCCCCCAGCCCAACTTCTTTGGAGCGCGTTGCAGGCACCAAAGTCAGAATGAGCGTATATTTTACGAAAGACAATAAAGGTTATCAGTTTGAACATTGAATATGTTTTCTTTGTTTGTTGTGTATTCAACCAAATATAGGTCAAAAAGGATTCGCAGATCGTTCCATTCTGTTTTTATTCATGTTTTACAGAGCGTCCCAACTTTTTGGGAATCAGGGTTGTATTAGAGAGCAAGAATTGCATCAATTCTCTCCGCAGGTTGTTTTACAGTGTCTTTACATCAAACGTGGTAAATAATGTTGTGTTCACAGGTATTTCAATAGACATTAGGTGACAGCTGTGTCCCATCCTATCCTTCACACGAGAGGGAAGAGACATAAGAAGTTTTTGCCAAAAAAAGAGATGTTCTCAGTGTGGTCTGGCTTCATCGCAAAGGCCTTGAATCTCTTCTTAATCCTTTTCGTCCCCGGTGGGACATAAGGCTTCTTTGATCTGCCTCCATGTTGGGTCTGTCTTGTGCAGCATGCTGTGCCTCGCCCCAGGTTAGCTTCATCTCCTTCAGCTCAGCTGTCACCGTTCGGCGCCAGGTGTTCTTGGGCCGGCCTTGCTTCCTTCTCCCAGGTGGAGTCCATCTTAGGGCGATCTTGGGGATACGGTCCTGGTCCATCCCGAGAACATGCCCAAGCCATCGGAATCGGCGGCGTTTGATCTCGAGCACCACTCTGTTGCACTTGGTCTTCTTGTGCAATTGCGTGTTGGAGATCTTCTTGGGCCAGAAGATTCCAAGGATTTTCCTGAGGCATCCATTTTGGAAGGCTTCGACCTTTTTCATGTCGCTAGATGTTACTCGCCAGCATTCCGAGCCATACAACAGCACTGATTTTACGTTGCTGTTGTAGAGTCGGACTTTTGTTTGCAAGCTGTATTGCTTGGACTTCCAGATGGAATATAGTCTTGCAAATGCACCCTGCGCCTTGCCGAGTCTTGCTCAAGGTTATTCTGCCCCCTAGTGTCCAAACAATCCACTGATGCAGCTTTAATTTCTTCTCCTCACTTCACCTCCCTCTTCTCTGTATCTGTTCCAGGTTTTTTGAGTACATCTACCTGTACCAGAGCATGGTGATGTTCCAGATTGACCAGAAGACCAAGGACTGTGCAAAGGTCGCTCTGACGGAGGCCTGGGATCCCTTCGACATCCCAGACAACTCCACCTTCGAGGACCAGTACTTCATCGGAGGCCCCGGGGACAACGTGGAGGTTCAGGAGTGGTCAGACAGGAAGCCGGCACGCCAACGTAAGTCTGGTTTCTAACACAACGCCTGTGTGTTACAGAGAACAGGCTGTGACAAAAAGGTATGAAGAAGGAAGTCAATGAGAGCAGATAAAAATACATAAAACAAGGGATGCTATCATCCTTAAAAAACATGCACAGACATCTCCTGTAGTTTGAAGCACGTGTCAGTTTTGGTTAATTTTGCTTTGGATAGCCGGACGCCCATCAACCGGTAACTGACGTGAAGTACAAGAGCTCTTTCCTTTTAGTACGATGTTCCATTGACTCAGTGAGCATTAGCAACACATTTTTAAGCACTCTCCATTTAGAGGTGGCGAAATTTAAATTTTTTGTGATGTAAACGTCTTTTATTTTAATTTCTGCTGGCTTTGCCGACAGACAGCCGGCCAGCCATTATAGCATGCTGAAATATAGCGCCCACCGCCCAGCCTCTGGTCTCTACTGGTTAACCAATGTTAGCCTTGGCCGCTCCGCGCTGCAAACACTCAGGTATTGTCAACCATGTTAGCACCACTAGCCATGCTGACACTGCTAACAGTTCTGACAGCGTTAAAGTGGGATTTATATTTCTGCGTCAAATTGACGCTCTGCGTTGACGTGCACCTCCCCAGAAATGTAACTACACGTCACAGCGACACAGACCTCCTGTCTGTTTCTGTGAGCTGAAACCATTTCCCTCAGTGGAAACAAAGCTTTTATTTACTTTAATTTCACAGATAAGAAACAATAACTTGTGAAGACAATAAAGCCTCCACAAAAATAGCATTTTAAGTCTTGTGTGTGATTTATCCTGGCTTCATATGAGCAGAGGAAATCTCTTCGCTAGCCTCTAGGCTAACTTATACAATGTAAAGTGCCATAGGCTTGTGCTAATAACGTTAGCATGTTGTATTTGTTTGGAAAGTGTGTTTAGTATAAGACAGTTGTTTTGTCAGTGAACCTTGTGAGTTGTAATGGAGCCAAATCCTGCAATATTACCTTTATTAAATATTGCTTTTGTTCAGATGGGTGGGCACAATATTTCCACAGTGACATTGTTGGGTCAGGACAGCGTTACTAGCTGTAATCACTAAAGGAGCTGCGCTGCTCGCTAGCTCCGCCCAGACCCTGGCGATGCACAGTGGAGTAAATCAGAAGAGTAGCAAAATTATAATTAAAAATACAAAAAATAAATGAAAGGTATAGACCAACATGTGTAACCGTTCAAAAATATTCTCAGCGATTAACCAATAAACAGTTTACCGTGGACATCCCTAGTAGAAACACAAGAAGAAATGTGCTAAAATGACTTTTAGCGATTAATTTTGTTTTGTTTTGTTCCTGGGCTCCATGTTTCCTGGGTCAAAAAAACCAATAGAGACTATTCCTTGTTGAGCTGGGCCAGGTAGAGTCCAATACAACCCAATTTAGACTGTCCTCACCCCACTGAAACCAACACCCTAAGTCATAAAATAGGTTTGTCAGGTGTTCAAGTTTCGGTGGGGTCTCTTGCTCCTATAATTGTCGTAGACACCTACAACATCTTCCAGGTTTACATCTGCGTTGGGGCACGGTCGCACATTAGCGAATGCAGGAGAGTGACCATCGCCTGCCAAGGCAAAATGCGTGTTGGACGCAGGCAGTGCCAGATGTGATGCTCAAATGGTATTTGTTAGTTACTGGAACATTCTCCTTTTATCATGTTCATTTCCTGTCTCCTGACTCACTGCCAGCTGGGCAGCATCTCTCACGTGGGGCACTTTGTATATACCACTATACTTTCGCTTCGACACATACGTCTTTGCTATTGGTTGAGGCTACAGTTTTGCCGGTCAGAGTTTTGCCGGCCAAATTAAACTCTGCACAATGCAAAGATGTGAATTTGCGTTGCCAACAGAAGTGAACAGCAGGCGAATATTCACCAATGTTAACTTCATGCATGTGTGACCGTGCCTTTAAAATGTCTCTCTTTTAATACAAAATGTATTTGCCCAACATTGGAGAAGCCACTTCCTCGTGAACTTGAAAGAATCAGAAAACCTAAATGAATTATTTTTAAAAATATGTATATATTTTCTTACTTAACTCAACTTATTAACCCTGCAGATAGTTTTGGTTTTATCTGCTCAGCTTTCAGAAATCTGTTCTGTTGTATCTCTGCCTCCTCCTCAATGGAGATTTTAATTTCTTAAGATGCAGAGAACGTGCTGTTAACATATTTCATATCGATGAATCTTCTACAGGAGATAATGTCATATCTCAAAAGTTGAACAGAAAAAGCCCAAACTGTCTGCAGGGATATATGGAAGTGAGAAATAAGGGTGTAATTTGGGTCAACCCAACTATAGTAATACATTTTTTGGCCACATGAGGGCAGCGTGACAAGTTTATTTATACATGTCTCAGCTGCCTTTTCAGACATCCAGCAGACACAGGAACATTATCATATCACAGGAGCTGATGAATGAAAGTATTCACTCTCCTTTTATCTCTGGTTTGGTCTCCACCGAAAAACACAGGTGGTTCTTTAGCTGTAGCTGCAGAGCTTGGTAATAATTATCTGTGGGTTTGATACCACAAGTGACCCGCTCCACATTATATATTATTTTTATGAAAGGACATTTTAGTGCAGCTTTAAGCTAGCTTACCTGCAGCTGCTTCACACTAGAAATAAACCCTCCAGCGAGGTTCCTTCTTTCATGCCAGACAGGTTTGATCAGATTTGAAGAGCAGCTTTTGGTGGGTTAAAACCTCCAGTTCTCTTTGAGCTGCCACATCTGCTCGTCTCTCCACCAGATGAGACCTGGGTGGGCGTCTACACCCTGAAGGACTGCTACCCGGTGCAAGAGACGTACACCAGGAACAGCAGCGTCACCACCTCCACGCGCTTCTTCAACCTCCAGCTGGGCATCAGCGACCCCGACGTCTTCACCCCGCCCAGCACGTGTCAAGCAGCTCGACCCGAGAGGATGGTCGAGTCCAACTGCTGAGGCTCACCTTTAACTTTAGATGCTTAACAGCATTCTGGGTCCAAAATCACTCCCTCGTTCACTCATTCACTCTTTACGTAACAGAGGCTCAATAGTTCACTCAGTGAGCAGGAAACTGAGATTTCAGACACTGTCATCTTCAGGTGTAGTGTAACTTTTGCATCTATAAGATCTGGTGCATTGTATTTTTGGGGTAAGCAGAAAGAATTCAGACAGCCAAATAAAACGGTGCATGGTAAATATAGTGCACAATGTGGTGTAAAAGGGAGTGACTTTGAACGCAGTCTTTGTTTAGTGTTTTATAGAATTGTTTGTTAATTTGCTGCTAATTTGCTAAAACTGTTATCCGGACCAATGAGCCCTTCTAGCTGCAACCTTACAAACAAGCTCATTTGGGATCCTTGAAGGTCCAGTGTTTAGGACTTAGTGGCATCTAGTGGAGAGGCTGCAGAACTGAAACTTCTCAAGTTAGCCAAACGTGTAGGAAAACTACTGTGGCCGATACAAAAAATGGGAATGGCCCTATCTAGAGCCGGTTTGGTTTGTCGGTTCTGGGCAAGGTCTGGGAGAGGACCTGCTCATTCTAAAGCCTGTTTCCACCAAACACCTTCAGTATGGTACCTTGTGAACCAAAGGTAAACTTTCAGACATGGTACCTAGACCCTCGGTCTGTTTAGTGTTTCTACTGCAAACAGTACTCTTAATGTGGGCAGGGTTGTTGTCACTCACTGCTCCGTCCAGCACTCGCTGTATTTCCTCATCAGCGGTGACACAGATGGAAGTCTGCACCTGGTTTATGGTCCACAGAACGAGGCTGCACGCCCACATTTTCAGAACAAAATACAACAGGCTGCAGTGAGAGTCTCTCTCCATGGGATATTTCAAAATAGCAGCTTTGTGCATTTAGTTCAGCGTTTTTTTTGTTTGTTTGTTTCGTTTTTCATGCATTGAGTAACTTTACAAGTTAACGTTCCACCTTAAAAGTTGCCGGCAGTCGGCCCAGTGAATGAAGTGATTTTTTCTCCGACTCCAGCTGCTGTGAGAGGCAGCAAAACATCCTTTCATTTTATAGTTCCAGTTTACTAATAAAACTCTCCACAGTATGAACAGTGGTTACATGAGCCTCAAAACCAGACACAACTCAGCCCTGAGCAGAGTGAGCGTCCTCTACTGACCAATCAGACTGCAGTGTTCACAGCTCCACCTTTTAGTACCAGATCTGTGTGCTAGGTACCCCAACAGAGGGGGGACCAAACATGGGGACGGTACAGAACAGTTCATTGGTACCATCCACAACTTTTCACAGTGGAAACGCAAAAAATTTGTACTGAACTAAACTGAACTGAACTGAACCATATTGGACTGCTTGGTGGACACAGGGCTTACGTTAACAAAAACACAACAATTCTTAGTTTCAGGTGATTATACGCTAAAGAAAACATACTTATTGTACTCTATATCTGACAATATATCCCCCTAAATCCTACACACTGGACCTTTAAACAATTAGCATCATGCTAAAAAAAAGTGACTTTTACTGTATTTCTGGCACTCTTCATTGCAGCCAATTCCCAGAGGTGTGGACAATCACATGACTTGGACAGACTCGAGTCACAGATTTAATAGCTTAGGACTTGACTAAATCAGAAAGACTTGTAACCTGACTTGGACTTAAACACCAATAACTTCACTTGGACTTGAGCCTTTTGACTTGAAAATACTTGATACCTTACCCCAAGCCAATTTCCTGAGGAGAAAGTTCTACAGGTTTTTTTTTCCCAGTATGACATGAGGACAGAAACATACAAAATTTTCATGGGTGGTTTGGTTGCTAGTACTATATACTATGAAGCGGTCAGGATGAGAGTCAGCACCTCTAAGTCTGAAGTTAGTTTCTCTGCTGGAAAACAGTGGACTGCCCCCTCTGCGTTGGGAGTGAGTAACCTTCTCAAACAAAGGAGTCCAATGAGTTTTACGAGTGAGGGTAGAATGGAGTGTGAGATGGATCAGCGTTTCTCGTGCAGTGTCTGCAGTGATGCAGGCGTTGCGCCAGACTGGCGTAGTGAAGAGGGAGCTGAGCCAGAAGGCAAAGCTTTTGATTTACTGGTCTATCTACGTCCAAATTCTCACCTATGGTCATGAGCTTTGGGTAGTGACCGAAAGAATGAGATTGCTGATACAAGCAGCCGAAATGAGTTTATAGATGCATCTGGAGGGAGCTCGGAGTAGAGCCGCTGCTCCTTTGCCTCAAAAGGGGTCAGTTGAGGGGGTTTGGGCATCTGATCAGGATCCTCCTGGACGCCTCCCATTAGAAGTGTTCGGGGTACGTCCAACTGGTAGGAGGCCCCAGGGCAGACCCAGAACACACTGGAGGGATTACATATCTCATCTGGCCTGGGAACACCTTGGGGTCCCCAAGGAGGAGCTGGAAAGTGTTGCTGGAGAGAGGGACGTCTGGAGTACTTTGCTCAGCCTGCTGCCCCCGCAACCCAACCTCGGATAAGCAGTTGAAAATGGATGGATGGATGGATGGATGGATGGATGGATGGATCCTGTGGAGGTATACTTTCAGTTCTACTATTCCATGCCTCTGTGCTGGCAATAGCCGTGGCCAGAGGCAATATGTTTTTGGGTCATCCGTCCATCTAAACGTCCATACATAGGTGAACACGTTATCTGTGGAATGCCTTCAGGACATTTCTTCAAATTTTGCACAAACGTCCACTTGGACTCAACGGTGGACAAAGGTCTAGGTCACGTTGACCTTGCATCCATCTCATTCTTGTGAATGTGATATCTCAATAACACCTTGAGGGATTTCTTTTTAATTTGGCACAAACGTCCACTTGGATTCAACTGTGAACATGATTACATTACATTTGGTGAAGTGCGCAGTCTGACTTCTTTAGGATTTGAAACTCAGTGTTTAGGACTTGGGACTTCGTTTGGGACTTGCCAGCCTTTACCTGGGACTTGACTCAATACTTGAGTGCAAAGACTTGAGACCTACTTGTGACTTGTAAAACTTGACTTGACTTGATCCCACCTCTGTTGATTCCCAAGCTAACATGCTATCATAAGGCCAGCAGTTAGGGTTTCAGTGAAGCATTGTGACTACATGCTAACAAGTGTTTGCTAATTTCTTTGCTCACGACAAGCAGTTTGATAGAAATCCAAATCAATCAAATGAAGTGCCTCACAATAAAAGACACAAAATAAAAGACACAATGATAAATCACAGGCATTGTTTGTAGTTTCTTTGAGATCAAGACATATTTTCACACATGCAGTGACTTTTTTGAGGTTCTAAAATCTTTTTTCCTGCTCAAAAACAGTTGCAGCAGAGGATAAAAACTCAATGCCACAATGCCATGATAGCATTAATATTTTAGTCATTAACAGCCGGGTAGAGTCTAATAAAACTGGATTTATTTTTCATTCAAAGGCATCTATCTGCCACCTCTATCAGCTGTCCTCATGTCCTACACTGAAACTTTAAACACGGACAAACATTCAAACACATCTCCAAACCCTCTGATTCTAAAAAGAGTTTACCTCCCAAAAGTCGAAGTGATCGGTGTTTTTAAAAGAGAAATTAGCTCTACTTTAAACAAGTGTTAAACACACAAGGCCTTTCACTTTTTCCAATTTTGCATCTACTCAACTCCTCAAGTCTCAATCCATCGGCTTGTGGCCCAGAATTAATCTCAGCACTCCATCCCGAGGAATGTCTCAATTCCTAAAATGCACCTCGAGGATCAAGGAGGCCTTCTGGAGGAGCTATAAGTGAGGATACACCAGCGTGTCCTTTGTGGAAGTGTTTTCGACACATAAAGAGACGTGACACACAGCTGAGAGGGAGAGAAACTATAAACTGGCATAGATAGATCTGCATGAGTGTGTGTGTGTGTGTGTCTCACAGTATATCTCTCAAACCGCTCCTCTTCCTGGAATGACTCAGAGCTCGATGAGCCCTCCCTCCTCCTCCTGCTCTCACTCACAGCCAGCTGCACTCTGTCCACACATGTCCTTGTTCCCTCCCCTTCAGATCTACAGTTAGAAGATGGGTGTAACCAACATGTGGTGACATGAGAGAGCTGACAGGCTCCATTCACTGCAGGAACACATGACCATTAGTTCAGAGCTCAAACTAGTTTCACTTTTAAGGAAGCGAGAGTCAGACGGGCGTTGTTACTGAGAGGTGAAATGGCGCAGAAAGGAGTTGAGCTGGACCGAGAAACCATCTCTTGTTCCATCTGTCTGGATCTACTGAAGGATCCGGTGACTATTCCCTGTGGACACAGCTACTGCATGAAGTGTATTCAAACCCACTGGGATGGAGAGGATGGGAAGAGAATCTACAGCTGCCCTCAGTGTAGGCAGAACTTCACACCGAGGCCTGTCCTGCTGAAAAGCACCATGTTAGCAGTTTTAGTGGAGGAACTGAAGAAGACTGGACTCCAAGCTGCTCCCGCTGATCACTGCTATGCTGGAGCTGAAGATGTGGCCTGTGATTTCTGCACTGGGAGGAAACTGAAAGCTCTCAAGTCCTGTCTGCAGTGTGTGGCCTCTTTCTGTGAGAAACACCTCCAATCTCATTTTGAATCCTCTGCGTTCAGGAAGCACAAGCTGGTGGAGCCCTCCAAGAAGCTGCAGGAGAACATCTGCTCTCGTCATGATGAGGTGATGAAGATTTTCTGCCGCACTGATCAGCAGTGTATCTGTTATCTCTGCTCTGTGGATGAACATAAAGGCCACGACACAGTGTCAGCTGCAGCAGAAAGGACTGAGAGGCAGAGAGAGCTGGAGGTGAGTCGACAAAACATCCAGCAGAGAATCCAGGACACAGAGAAAGATGTCAAGCTGCTCCAACAGGAGGTGGAGGCTATCAGTCGCTCTGCTGATAAAGCAGTGGAGGACAGTGAGAAGATCTTCACTCAGCTCATCCGTCTCATGGAGGAAAGACGCTCTGATGTGAAGCAGCAGCTCAGATGGCAGCAGGAAGCTGAAGTGAGTCGAGTCAAAGAGCTGGAGGAGAAGCTGGAGCAGGAGATCACTGAGCTGAAGAGGAGAGACGCTGAGCTGGAGCAGCTCTCACACACAGAGGATCACAACCAGTTTCTACACAACTACCCCTCACTGTCAGCACTCAGTGAACCCACACACTCATCCAGCATCAACATCCGTCCTCTGCGCTACTTTGAGGACGTGACAGCGGCTGTGTCAGGAGTCAGAGATAAACTACAGGACGTCCTGAGGGAGACATGGACAAACGTCTCACTGACAGGGACTGACGTGGATGTTTCACTGTCAGAACCAGAGCCCAAGACCAGAGCTGAGTTCTTGAAATATTCACGTGAAATCACACTGGATCCAAACACAGTAACACACATGCTGTTATTATCTGAGGGGAACAGGAAAGTGACAGTAATGAGACAACTACAGTCTTATTCTGATCACCCAGACAGATTCACTTCATGGTGGCAGGTCCTGAGTAGAGAGAGTCTGACTGGACGTTGTTACTGGGAGGTGGAGTGGAGAGGTGGAAGAGTTTACGTAGCAGTCACATACAAGAACATCAGCAGAGCAGGGAGCTCAGATGAATGTTGTTTTGGATACAATGACAAATCTTGGTCGTTAGATTGTGACACAAACAGTTATAACTTTTCGTACAACAACGTCCAAACTCCCGTCTCAGGTCCTCGGTCCTCCAGAGTAGGAGTGTACCTGGATCACAGTGCAGGTATTCTGTCCTTCTACAGAGTCTCCAAAACCATGACTCTCCTCCACAGAGTCCAGACCACATTCACTCAGCCTCTCTATGCTGGACTAGGGTTTTATATTTTTGCAGTCACAGCTGAGTTTTGTAAACTCAAATAGACAGAAGTCATTTAAGGGTTAAATCCTGTGTTTGAATTCTTGTTTAGTCTCCATGTTTGTTGCTGACAGCTGATTGTTGTGGCGTCTCTTCACTGCACTGAGATCAGCTGTCAGTCAAACATTGTGGGCGGTACTTTGACGTCTTCTCCTGAGTTGTGTAAATGTTTGAGCTTCTTTGGGTGGCGCTCCTTCCTGTGTGTGTTTAGCCGTGGAGGCTGTCACTGCTCATCATGATGTGTTGTAAACTTCTTTGTGCTCTGAATGTTTCATCAACATTTCAGTCTGTGTGTTTGTACGTTGTTGTTTCTCTTCCACTGCATGAGTCTGAAGAGAGAAATCAGCAGACCTCCTTTATCTCAGATATTTTGCTTGTACATTTGTAGAGAAATGTAGAATTACCTTTGAATGTGTTGGTGTGGCAGATTAGTTAGCTACTAGAAACTGTCATTATCCTGATCATAATCAATAAGGAGATCATTCATCAATGTCTTTGACACAGACTGAAGGTTTTTCTTCTTGTCTTCATTCCAGGGTATCAAACAAAGCTGATGGAGAAAATGTGACACTGATATGACAGTATAACTGAAAAGTGAAATCTCTCCTCTCCCATCTTTCCCATGTGACCTGAATGCATCATCAGTGTTACAGGGTGTGACTCCTGTCAACAAACTGACACAGTGTGATATTCCAGATATTTCAGTCTGTCTTTACTGATGTTGTTTGAAGCTGCCAAAGGCTCAGTGAAGTTTGGACATGTCTTCCTGCAGTGAACATCACAGCAGGTGAAGAAGTGAAATGTGAAAAGTGATGCTCAACACAAGAGGGCGCCTTCATCCTGCTAACCAGGGATGTAGTGGAGGTTAAAGCAGCTCAACTCACTGTGTCTGCAGTTTGAGTTCAGAACATGTTTTTAGGCTGATAAAAACCTCTGTAGTCAAAGTGCATTGTGTCATACATCATGGTTAAAGGTGTCAAAGTGATATTAGTTCATCAGGAAGAGGAACTTTACTGTCAGTGATTTAATGCACCACCCTGCCAGCACGCTACGTGACCCAAATCAGACACACCCAAGATGCTGCAGACAAACACATGCAACTCTTAAACTCATGTAAAGTGTCCGCACTCAGTCCAAAGATGAGGTCGTTGACAGTGTGTGGGTTTGTGAGTGGAGGTAGTGCATCAGGGTCTGTAATCAGGCTTGAGCTGCTGAGTCACATGGATCTATGTTATTTATCAGTTTGTCCAGACGCTGTTGTTTGGCACTGCAGTTACATTTCTCTTTTCATTTCTCCATCTGATTTGACCAATGTCAGCAACTATTCAGCCAAACAAACAAAAGATAAACAGGTCCCCACCGTACAAGGAACAGGCTGCAGAGCGTGTTCCTCACAAGATGGCGCCCTCGTCCCAACGAGCAACACGTGGCCACGTACCTCAACATTCCCTTTACTGCTCCATGTTGTCTGCTTTGGTGAGTTTTTATTCTACTGCTAATTCTGTAAGAACTGACAGCTTATTTCATTTATGTGACGTAATAATGCTTGTTGCACCCACCATGGTGTCCACGTAGACTTCTTATTCATTGTCCATTATTTTTGTTTAACTGTCTGAGTTTTGTCTCTCCACTGTTGAGTTCTAGTGAGGTGGCACTGAAGAAGGCAGTTGTATATTTATTATTGATAATCAGCTTTTCCACTAATGTGTACGTTGATATTTAATGCAATGTATTTTGTTGCCTAAAGATGCTCTTCAATTTAAGACAAAGAATCATATTATTAACATGTAAATTTTTTAAATGTAACATTTACTTTTATGAGGGTATAATATACTCGGACTCTTTTCATCTCAGTTAGTTAGCTAGTGGAAAAAATTGTCTTTGGCTTCAAACAATGTATGACAACTGATGAGGGCAAACAGCGGGGACAAAGCTGTCAACATATGGCACGATTTTTAAAAACTCAAAATAATTAATTTTCAAAAAAGGGAGAAAATGTTTGTAAAATCGTAAATAATTGCATTTGGCAAAAATACGCTCAAAGTGTGAGTCCAAAGGTCGAAGGAATCCCATTTGGAAACGTTTGCTCTTTATATTTACTTAATATTTCTCACTTTGTTGTCTCTGAGACTTTCCTGTAATTTTACAAGCTGCACTTACTGCTGTCTGTGACTTCAGTTTATTTCTGTCATTCAAATTTTGACACCACGTGACCATGGTGAAAAATAAAATGCTCTCCACTAACTAACTCTAAAATCATTCAACTTTCTGAGTCGATACAATCTCTGTGTGGCTCCATTTAATATACAGTCAGTTCTGACTGTGACGTCGAGGCGGTTATCTATCACAACACTATTTAAACTACGAACAGTTTCTACAGAGGATCCAGTGATGGTCAAAGGTTGGAAAGGATCAGGAGTGTCTCGTGTTGTTGAGTAAGATAAGCTCGTTAGCCTCACCTACATTTATTACATCAAGGCACAGTATGCAGCTCTGGAGAGAGATTCAAGATTCAAGATTCAAGACATTTATTTGTCCCCATGGGGCAATTGGTTGGTTGTTGAGTCTCATTCCCAGGTTGTCAAATACAAACGCTTTAGGTTGGTAGTTGGACCAAACCAGCAACCCAAAGCAACCTGGGAATGAGACAGAATTGCATCCTGCACTTTTAAACACACTCTTCTCACAGCACTGCTGCAGAGACATTATATGATTCAAACGTGTGAATTAAAACAATGAAAAGACTGATAAAACTTTTGAGGTGTCTGTTGGGATCTAAGCCTTAACACGGGGCAGCATTTCTTGTATCAAAATGGCTACAGGAAGTAATTAATAATAATTAATAATGATTATTAATTATGTTAAATAATGTGACTTAATTGACATTAGCTCAGCTCGTGGGGAACCATTCCTGAAAAGGGAGAAATGATAGCCAGGTAATGATATCAGTCTCATAAAGTTCACCAAACTATCATTAATGTCTGAAGGATTTCAGAGTTCTTGACATAGCAGAGGTTGGCTATTCATTCACACTTGTACAACATTAAAAAGACACAGGTATGATTCCAAATATATTTATTCATAAACAAAGCAAAGCATCAAATCACACAAATTCTAACTAACTAACTATAAACAAGCATGGGTGTGTGTTTGTGTGTGTGTTTGTGTGTGTGCAAGAGAAAGAGAGACAAAAGGTTGGTTTGTGAAACAAAAGGCCATCTGGCCTACAAAACAAAATGGCTAACAACAGAGACAAGATGGCCGAATCAAACATGGCTTCAGATCAGGGGAGAGACAAACAGAAAGAAGCTGGAACTTTGAGCTGCCTCTTTGGGTGTAGCTCTGTTGTGAGCCAATGTGTAAGTGAGTCTATGTGAATGTGACATGTGTTGCAAAGGTTCTTGATTAGTGCAGAGGATGTTTAGTTGCATGCAAGACTCTGTCTGTGTGAAGCATTAGCAAACTAACATTATTTAGCTTTGGTGAAAGCAACTAACCAATAACCTAACTGCAAACAATCACAACAATAACTTAATAAACAGCATTAAATCACAACTGACAAAGTTAAGCAGTCTTGTTTAGCCTGTACAGCTGTGATAATGCCATGCCCAGTTGTTACATTACCAATCCTTGAATGGATGGAGGGAAGAGTTGCTTTGTGGCTTGCTGGTTTTGTTAGCCGGCAGATGAAGGCTGGAAAGAGCTGCTTTTCCAGGTGCAAGTTAGTTGCAAACCTTGTGTCTGGCACACTAACTTCTCTGGCCTCCAGGTTCTGCTCCTGCTGTGAGCATGAGAGAGAACAGGAAAAGGGTGTAGCAGGACGTCCTGTGTGATGCCCTAACTCTGCAGAGGTTTAGGAGCAGGAGAACATCAGTGGCTTCGGGGAAAGAGTGGCAAAAGTCTTAGGAGCAAGAGTCAATTAGCGGCTCAGGAGGAAGAACAGCAAGAGTCTGTGAGCAAGTGCCCCCTTCCATGGTTCAGGGGCAAAGGAGTGAAGAGAACAGAGCTTCTCCTAAAGTTTTCTTGGTGACATTCCAGAGTGACATGTCACTGTGTCTGTAGTGCCCAATCAGGTTTGAAGACTGGTCTTTCACTTGGGTGTAAGAATGAGGCATCCTGTGGAAACAAGAGCCAAATGGCTGTCCTTTGTTCCAAGAACAAAAAAACATGCATTGTCAGCCACCATCTTAGATGGCAAGATGGCGAGAGAAAAAGTCTTCACATGTTCAGTTTAGATTTTAACAAATGACAAATCATCTATGGTCCAGTGAATCCCAACACCGTGTTTCCCCCTGACGCCGCTGGATGCTGTTAAACTATGATGGCAACCGGCTGCGTATCATGCCAACATTAAAGAACGCCTTTATTGTCGGTTTCTGATGCCGCAAGTCACTGCCCAAGTGCTGGATTTTGATGACTTCGGAGTGATGGACTATCGGACATTGAAAATGAGAGGAGAGGAGAGTGCTTTATTATTTTGAGAAACATGTTAGAAAATGTTTTTAACTTGAAAGCAGAGACAGCTGTGCTTCCATTTATTTTCCAATGCAATATTACAAGTATGAGATTGGAGTGACAATTTGCTGTAAACTCCAGTAAATAGTCAGCACCAGGATGTTTGGCTGCACTCACACAGGAGCAGCGTCCGCCGTTGGTGCAAGTTGTGAGCTGTAATTCAGCAGTAAATAATCAGCCATGTGTGTCTGACTGTGAACAGTGGAGCTGCTGAATGGATTTGTGGAGTTTGTTAGTTGCAGCGCTTGCTGTTAGCAGCCACCTCCGCCTGTCAGCTGGTGAACAGCAGCTGAGTGAGTAGCATCCAGCCGCCAATGTTGTGTCAAAGTCTGTTTCCCTGTTGATACATGTTTTCCCCTGTTATGACTTAACACCAAAACTTGAGTAAAACTATGAAGGATAAAAATGACCAAAATGTGAATAAAACTAAGGAACATCTTCGTCTAAACACTGAGATGAGACTAAATCTAAAACTACTGCCAAAATTAACTCTGACTTCAAATGCTGGTTTGCTTGAGGATGATATTCTGATATTTAAATGTTTTGTCACAAATGCTTCAAATATCAAATATGAAAGAAAGTTTAATATGGAAGTATGACATAAACCTAAAGAAGAAACAAGCACTTTAAAATTAAAACTTAAATGCTGTCACACAGGGAGCAGGTTTTAACTGAGGCTTTATTGTAAGTGTGGAGACAAAGTTCAAATTCAACTTGCTGCTCCTCTTCCTGGAATGACTGAAAGCTTGATGAGCCCTCCCTCCTCCTGCTCTCACTCACAGCCAGCTGCACTCTGTCCACACATTTCCTTGTTCCCTCCCCTTCAGATCTACAGTTTGTTAAGTTCAGAGCTCAAACTAGTTTCACTTTTAAGGAAGTGAGAGTCAGACGGGCGTTGTTACTGAGAGGTGAAATGGCGCAGAAAGGAGTTGAGCTGGACCCAGAAACCTTCTCTTGTTCCATCTGTCTGGATCTACTGAAGGATCCGGTGACTATTCCCTGTGGACACAGCTACTGCATGAAGTGTATTCAAAACTTCTGGGACGGAGAGGATGAGAAGAGAATCTACAGCTGCCCTCAGTGTAGGCAGAGCTTCACACCGAGGCCTGTCCTGCTGAAAAACACCATGTTAGCAGTTTTAGTGGAGGAACTGAAGAAGACTGGACTCCAAGCTGCTCCTGCTGATCACTGCTATGCTGGAGCTGAAGATGTGGCCTGTGATTTCTGCACTGGGAGGAAACTGAAAGCTCTCAAGTCCTGTTTGGTGTGTCTGGTCTCTTACTGTGAGAAACACCTCCAGCCTCATTATGAATCCTCTGCCTTTGAAAAACACAAGCTGGTGGAGCCCTCCAAGAAGCTGCAGGAGAACATCTGCTCTCGTCATGATGAGGTGATGAAGATTTTCTGCCGCACTGATCAGCAGTGTATCTGTTATCTCTGCTCGATGGATGAACATAAAGGCCACGACACAGTGTCAGCTGCAGCAGAAAGGACTGAGAGGCAGAGAGAGCTGGAGGTGAGTCGACAAAACATCCAGCAGAGAATCCAGGACACAGAGAAAGATGTCAAGCTGCTCCAACAGGAGGTGGAGGCTATCAGTCGCTCTGCTGATAAAGCAGTGGAGGACAGTGAGAAGATCTTCACTCAGCTCATCCGTCTCATGGAGGAAAGACGCTCTGATGTGAAGCAGCAGCTCAGATGGCAGCAGGAAACTGAAGTGAGTCGAGTCAAAGAGCTGGAGGAGAAGCTGGAGCAGGAGATCACTGAGCTGAAGAGGAGAGACGCTGAGCTGGAGGAGCTCTCACACACAGAGGATCACAACCAGTTTCTACACAACTACCCCTCACTGTCAGCACTCAGTGAACCCACACACTCATCCAGCATCAACATCCGTCCTCTGCGCTACTTTGAGGACGTGACAGCGGCTGTGTCAGGAGTCAGAGATAAACTACAGGACGTCCTGAGGGAGACATGGACAAACGTCTCACTGACAGTGACTGACGTGGATGTTTTACTGCCAGAACCAGAGCCCAAGACCAGAGCTGGGTTCTTGAAATATTCACGGGAAATCACACTGGATCCAAACACAGCACGCTCTATACTTTCATTATCTGAGGAGAACAGAAGAGCAACAGTAATGACTAAAAATCAGTCTTATCCCAGTCACCCAGACAGATTCACTGTATGCTGTCAGGTCCTGAGTAGAGAGAGTCTGACTGGACGTTGTTACTGGGAGGTGGAGTGGAGAGGTGGAAGAGTTTACGTAGCAGTCGCATACAAGAACATCAGCAGAGCAGGGAGCTCAGATGAATGTTGTTTTGGATACAATGACAAATCTTGGTCGTTAGATTGTCAAACAAACAGTTATAACTTTTGGTACAATGAAGTCCTAACTCCCGTCTCAGGTCCTGTGTCCTCCAGAGTAGGAGTGTACCTGGATCACAGTGCAGGTATTCTGTCCTTCTACAGCGTCTCTGAAACCATGACTCTCCTCCACAGAGTCCAGACCACATTCACTCAGCCTCTCTATGCTGGACTTTGGTTTCATTTCTATGGAGACACAGCTGAGTTGTGTAAACTCAAATAGACAGAAGTAATTTAAGGGTTAAATCCTGTGTTTGAATTCTTGTTTAGTCTCCATGTTTGTTGCTGAGAGCTGATTGTTGTGGCGTCTCTTCACTGCACTGAGATCAGCTGTCAGTCAAACATTGTGGGCGGGACTTTGACGTCTTCTCCTGAGTTGTTGTGGAAATGTTTGAGCTTCTTTGGGTGGCGCTCCTTCCTGTGTGTGTTTAGCCGTGGAGGCTGTCACTGCTCATCATGATGTGTTGTAAACTTCTTTGTGCTCTGAATGTTTCATCAACATTTCAGTCCGTGTGTTTGTACGTTGTTGTTTCTCTTCCACTGCATGAGTCTGAAGAGAGAAATCAGCAGACCTCCTTTATCTCAGATATTTTGCTTGTACATTTGTAGAGAAATGTCGAATTACCTTTGAATGTGTTGGTGTGGCAGATTAGTTAGCAACTAGAAACTGTCATTATCCTGATCATAATCAATAAGGAGATCATTCATCAATGTCTTTGACACAGACTGAAGATTTACATGATGAATAAAGAAAGATGAACAAAGTCTTTTCTTCTTGTCTTCATTCCAGGGTATCAAACAAAGCTGATGGAGAAAATGTGACACTGATATGAGAGTATAACTGAAAAGTGGAATCTCTCCTCTCCCATCTTTCCCATGTGACCTGAATGCATCATCAGTGTTACAGGGTGTGACTCCTGTCAACAAACTGACACAGTGTGATATTCCAGATATTTCAGTCTGTCTTTACTGATGTTGTTTGAAGCTGCCAAAGGCTCAGTGAACATCACAGCAGGTGAAGAAGTGAAATGTGAAAAGTGATGCTCAACACAAGAGGGCGCCTTCATCCTGCTAACCAGGGATGTAGTGGAGGTTAAAGCAGCTCAACTCACTGTGTCTGCAGTTTGAGTTCAGAACATGTTTTTAGGCTGATAAAAACCTTTCTAGTCAAAGTGCATTGTGTCATACATCATGGTAAAAGGTGTCAAAGTGATATTAGTTCATCAGGTAGAGGAACTTTACTGTCAGTGATTTAATGCACCACCCTGCCAGCACGCTACGTGACCCAAATCAGACACACCCAAGATGCTGCAGACAAACACATGCAACTCTTAAACTCATGTAAAGTGTCCGCACTCAGTCCAAAGATGAGTTCGTTTACAGTGTGTGGGTTTGTGAGTGGAGGTAGTGCATCAGGGTCTGTAATCAGGCTTGAGCTGATGAGTCTCATGGATCTATATTATTTATCAGTTTGTCCAGACGCTGTTGTTTGGCACTGCAGTTACATTTCTCTTTTCATTTCTCCATCTGATTTGACCAATGTCAGCAACTATTCAGCCAAACAAACAAAAGATAAACAGGTCCCCACCGTACAAGGAACAGGGTGCAGAGCGTGTTCCTCACAAGATGGCGCCCTCGTCCCAACGAGCAACACGTGGCCACGTACCTCAACATTCCCTTTACTGCTCCATGTTGTCTGCTTTGGTGAGTTTTTATTCTACTGCTAATTCTGTAAGAACTGACAGCTTATTTCATTTATGTGACGTAATAATGCTTGTTGCACCCACCATGGTGTCCACGTAGACTTCTTATTCATTGTCAATTATTTTTGTTTAACTGTCTGAGTTTTGTCTCTCCACTGTTGAGTTCTAGTGAGGTGGCACTGAAGAAGGCAGTTGTATATTTATAATTGATAATCAGCTTTTCCACTAATGTGTACGTTGACATTTAATGCAATGTATTTTGTTGCCTAAAGATGCTCTTCAATTTAAGAAGAAGAATCATATTTTTAACATGTAAATTTTTGAAATGTAACATTTACTTTTATGAGGGTATAATATGCTCGGACTCTTTTCATCTCAGTTAGTTAGTTAGTGGAAAAATTGTCTTTGGCTTCAAACAATGTATGACAACTGATGAGGGCAAACAGTGGGGACAAAGTATCAACATATGGCACGATTTTTAAAAACTCAAAATAATTAATTTTTCAAAAAAGGGAGAAAATGTTTGTAAAATCGCAAATAATTGCATTTGGCAAAAATACGCTCGAAGTGTGAGTCCAAAGGTCGAAGGAATCCCATTTGGAAACCTTTGCTCTTTATATTTAATTAATATTTCTCACTTTGTCGTCTCTGAGACTTTCCTGTAATTTTACAAGCTGCACTTACTGCTGTCTGTGGCTTCAGTTTATTTCCGTCATTCAGATTTTGACACCACGTGACCATGGTGAAAAATAAAATGCTCTCCACTAACTAACTCTAAAATCATTCAACTTTCTGAGTCGATACAATCTCTGCGTGGCTCCATTTAATATACAGTCAGTTCTGACTGTGACGTCGAGGCGGTTATCTATCACAACACTATTTAAACTGCTAACAGTTTCTACAGAGGATCCAGTGATGGTCAAAGGTTGGAAAGGATCAGGAGTGTCTCGTGTTGTTGGATAAGATAAGCTCGTTAGCCTCACCTACATTTATTACATCAAGGCACAGTATGCAGCTCTGGAGAGAGATTGTTGGTTGTTGAGTCTCATTCCCAGGTTGTCAAATACAAACGCTTTAGGTTGGTAGTTGGACCAAACCAGCAACCCAAAGCAACCTGGGAATGAGACAGAATTGCATCCTGCACTTTTAAACACACTCTGCTCACAGCACTGCTGCAGAGACATTATATGATTCAAACATGTGTGGATTAAAACAATGAAAAGACTGATAAAACCTTTGAGGTGTCTGTTGGGATCTAAGCCTTAACACGGGGCAGCATTTCTTGTATCAAAATGGCTACAGGAAGTAATTACGAATGATTATTAATTATTTTAAATAATGTGACTTAATTGACATTAAATTAGCTCGTGGGGCACCATTCCTGAAAAGGGAAAAATGATAGCCAGGTAATGATATCAGTCTCATAAAGTTCACCAAACTATCGATAATGTCTGAAGGATTTCGGAGTTCTTGACATAGCAGAGGTTGGCTATTCATTCACACTTGTGCAACATTAAAAAGACACCAGTATGATTCCAAATATATTTATTCATAAACAAAGCAAAGCAACAAATCACACAAATTCTAACTAACTAACTATAAACAAGCATGTGGGTGTGTGTGTGTGTGTGTTTGTGCAAGAGAAAGAGAGACAAAAGGTTGGTTTGTGAAACAAAAGGCCATCTGGCCTACAAAACAAAATGGCTAACAACAGAGACAAGATGGCCGAATGAAACATGGCTTCAGATCAGGGGAGAGACAAACGGAAAGAAGCAGGAACTTTGAGCTGCCTCTTTGGGTGTAGCTCTGTTGTGAGCCAATGTGTGAGTGAGTCTATGTGAATGTGACATGTGTTGCAAAGGTTCTTGATTAGTGCAGAGGATGTTTAGTTGCATGCAAGACTCTGTGCGAAGCATTAGCAAACTAACATTATTTAGCTTTGGTGAAAGCAACTAACCAATAACCTAACTGCAAACAATCACAACAATAACTCAATAAACAGCATTAAATCACAACTGACAAAGTTAAGCAGTCTTGCTTAGCCTGTACAGCTGTGATAATTCCATGCCCAGTTGTTACATTACCAATCCTTGAATGGATGGAGGGAAGAGTTGCTTTGTGGCGTGCTGGTTTTGTTAGCCGGCAGATGAAGGCTGGAAAGAGCTGCTTTTCCAGGTGCAAGTTAGTTGCAAACCTTGTGTCTGGCACACTAACTTCTCTGGCCTCCAGGTTCTGCTCCTGCTGTGAGCATGAGAGAGAACAGGAAAAGGGTGTAGCAGGACGTCCTGTGTGATGCCCTAACTCTGCAGAGGTTTAGGAGCAGGAGAACATCAGTGGCTTCGGGGAAAGAGTGGCAAAAGTCTTAGGAGCAAGAGTCAATTAGCGGCTCAGGAGGAAGGGCAGCAAGAGTCTGTGAGCAAGTGCCCCCTTCCATGGTTCAGGGGCAAAGGAGTGAAGAGAACAGAGCTTCTCCTAAAGTTTTCTTGGTGACATTACAGAGTGACATGTCACTGTGTCTGTAGTGCCCAATCAGGTTTGAAGACTGGTCTTTCACTTGGGTGTAAGAATGAGGCATCCTGTGGAAACAAGAGCCAAATGGCTGTCCTTTGTTCCAAGAACAAAAAAACATGCATTGTCAGCCACCATCTTAGATGGCAAGATGGCGAGAGAAAAAGTCTTCACATGTTCAGTTTAGATTTTAACAAATGACAAATCATCTATGGTCCAGTGAATCCCAACACCGTGTTTCCCCCTGACGCCGCTGGATGCTGTTAAACTATGATGGCAACCGGCTGCGTATCATGCCAACATTAAAGAACGCCTTTTTTGTCGGTGTCTGATGCCGCAAGTCACTGCCCAAGTGCTGGATCTTGATGACTTCGGAGTGATGGACTATCGGACATTGAAAATGAGAGGAGAGGAGAGTGCTTTATTATTTTGAGAAACATGTTAGAAAATGTTTTTAACTTGAAAGCAGAGACAGCTGTGCTTCCATTTATTTTCCAATGCAATATTAAAAGTATGAGATTGGAGTGACAATATGCTGTAAACTCCAGTAAATAGTCAGCACCAGGATGTTTGGCTACACTCACACAGGAGCAGCGTCCGCCATTGGTGCAAGTTGTGAGCTGTAATTCAGCAGTAAATAATCAGCCATGTGTGTCTGACTGTGAACAGTGGAGCTGCTGAATGGATTTGTGGAGTTTGTTAGTTGCAGCGCTTGCTGTTAGCAGCCACCTCCGCCTGTCAGCTGGTGAACAGCAGCTGAGTGAGTAGCATCCAGCCGCCAATGTTGTGTCAAAGTCTGTTTCCCTGTTGATACATGTTTTCCCCTGTTATGACTTAACACCAAAACTTGAGTAAAACTATGAAGGATAAAAATGACCAAAATGTGAATAAAACTAAGGAACATCTTCGTCTAAACACTGAGATGAGACTAAATCTAAAACTACTGCCAAAATTAACTCTGACTTCAAATGCTGGTTTGCTTGAGGATGATATTCTGATATTTAAATGTTTTGTCACAAATGCTTCAAATATCAAATATGAAAGAAAGTTTAATATGGAAGTATGACATAAACCTAAAGAAGAAACAAGCACTTTAAAATTAAAACTTAAATGCTGTCACACAGGGAGCAGGTTTTAACTGAGGCTTTATTGTAAGTGTGGAGACAAAGTTCAAATTCAACTTGCTGCTCCTCTTCCTGGAATGACTGAAAGCTTGATGAGCCCTCCCTCCTCCTGCTCTCACTCACAGCCAGCTGCACTCTGTCCACACATTTCCTTGTTCCCTCCCCTTCAGATCTACAGTTTGTTAAGTTCAGAGCTCAAACTAGTTTCACTTTTAAGGAAGTGAGAGTCAGACGGGCGTTGTTACTGAGAGGTGAAATGGCGCAGAAAGGAGTTGAGCTGGACCCAGAAACCTTCTCTTGTTCCATCTGTCTGGATCTACTGAAGGATCCGGTGGCTATTCCCTGTGGACACAGCTACTGCATGAAGTGTATTCAAAACTTCTGGGACGGAGAGGATGAGAAGAGAATCTACAGCTGCCCTCAGTGTAGGCAGAGCTTCACACCGAGGCCTGTCCTGCTGAAAAACACCATGTTAGCAGTTTTAGTGGAGGAACTGAAGAAGACTGGACTCCAAGCTGCTCCCGCTGATCACTGCTATGCTGGAGCTGAAGATGTGGCCTGTGATTTCTGCACTGAGAGGAAACTGAAAGCTCTCAAGTCCTGTTTGGTGTGTCTGGTCTCTTACTGTGAGAAACACCTCCAACCTCATTATGAATCCTCTGCCTTTGAAAAACACAAGCTGGTGGAGCCCTCCAAGAAGCTGCAGGAGAACATCTGCTCTCGTCATGATGAGGTGATGAAGATTTTCTGCCGCACTGATCAGCAGTGTATCTGTTATCTCTGCTCTGTGGATGAACATAAAGGCCACGACACAGTGTCAGCTGCAGCAGAAAGGACTGAAAGGCAGAGAGAGCTGGAGGTGAGTCGACAAAACATCCAGCAGAGAATCCAGGACACAGAGAAAGATGTCAAGCTGCTCCAACAGGAGGTGGAGGCTATCAGTCGCTCTGCTGATAAAGCAGTGGAGGACAGTGAGAAGATCTTCACTCAGCTCATCCGTCTCATGGAGGAAAGACGCTCTGATGTGAAGCAGCAGCTCAGATGGCAGCAGGAAACTGAAGTGAGTCGAGTCAAAGAGCTGGAGGAGAAGCTGGAGCAGGAGCTCACTGAGCTGAAGAGGAGAGACGCTGAGCTGGAAGAGCTATCACACACAGAGGATCACAACCAGTTTCTACACAACTACCCCTCACTGTCAGCACTCAGTGAACCCACACACTCATCCAGCATCAACATCCGTCCTCTGCGCTACTTTGAGGACGTGACAGCGGCTGTGTCAGGAGTCAGAGATAAACTACAGGACGTCCTGAGGGAGACATGGACAAATGTCTCACTGACAGTGACTGACGTGGATGTTTTACTGTCAGAACCAGAGCCCAAGACCAGAGCTGAGTTCTTGAAATATTCACGTGAAATCACACTGGATCCAAACACAGCACGCTCTATACTTTCATTATCTGAGGAGAACAGAAGAGCAACAGTAATGACTAAAAATCAGTCTTATCCCAGTCACCCAGACAGATTCACTGTATGCTGTCAGGTCCTGAGTAGAGAGAGTCTGACTGGACGTTTTTACTGGGAGGTGGAGCGGAAAGGTGGAGTTCATGTAGCAGTCGCATACAAGAACATCAGGAGAGCAGGGAGCTTGGATGAACGTTGTTTTGGACACAATGACAAATCTTGGTCGTTAGATTGTGACACAAACAGTTATAACTTTTGGTACAACAAAGTCCAAACTCCCGTCTCAGGTCCTCTGTCCTCCAGAGTAGGAGTGTACCTGGATCACAGTGCAGGTATTCTGTCCTTCTACAGCATCTCTGAAACCATGACTCTCCTCCACAGAGTCCAGACCACATTCACTCAGCCTCTCTATGCTGGACTAGGGTTTTATGATTTTGGAGTCACAGCTGAGTTGTGTGAACTCAAATAGACAGAAGTCATTTAAGGGTTAAATCCTGTGTTTGAATTCTTGTTTAGTCTCCATGTTTGTTGCTGACAGATGATTGTTGTGGCGTCTCTTCACTGCACTGAGATCAGCTGTCAGTCAAACATTGTGGGCGGGACTTTGACGTCTTCTCCTGAGTTGTTGTGTAAATGTTTGAGCTTCTTTGGGTGGCGCTCCTTCCTGTGTGTGTTTAGCCGTGGAGGCTGTCACTGCTCATCATGATGTGTTGTAAACTTCTTTGTGCTCTGAATGTTTCATCAACATTTCAGTCCGTGTGTTTGTACGTTGTTGTTTCTCTTCCACTGCATGAGTCTGAAGAGAGAAATCAGCAGACCTCCTTTATCTCAGATATTTTGCTTGTACATTTGTAGAGAAATGTAGAATTACCTTTGAATGTGTTGGTGTGGCAGATTAGTTAGCTACTAGAAACTGTCATTATCCTGATCATAATCAATAAGGAGATCATTCATCAATGTCTTTGGCACAGACTGAAGGTTTACATGATGAATAAAGAAAGATGAACAAAGTCTTTTCTTCTTGTCTTCATTCCAGGATATCAAACAAAGCTGATGGAGAAAATGTGACACTGATATGAGAGTATAACTGAGGCAGTTTTCCTCCTGAAACACCACAAAGTCCAGTGTTCATGTTTAGAGCAGAGGAGCGTTTGTCAGTCAGTCTCTGTCCTTGAACTTTCCTCACTCAAACACTTTTGTCACAGAGAAATGAGCAGAGTTTTCTATAAATGTGTTGCTTTTTACAAGGAAGCTTTTCTTTGTGCACTCAGTCAATAAAGAGGATTTATTACAGAGAAATATTTACAGCTGATTTGGTAAAGTTCAGGTGTGAAGAAGGTTTTTTTTGAGTCCTGAAACACACAGAAGAAAACAGATATGATGCAAAATACTTTGAATAACCTGAGAGCTGATGTGAATAATATTTGTAAAGTGGAATATCTCCTCTCCCATCTTTCCCATGTGACCTGAATGCATCATGTGAGTGTGAATAGTTGTCCATCTGGACGTAAAAAAAAAAAAGCCACTTCAGAGCTGGAAGCACAGTAACTTCAATCTGACGCAAATGACAGGAGATGTAATCCAGTTTAAAATTTTGAATGAAAAAATAAAGTTCAAATCACAGTCTGTCACACGGTAGAAAAACTATGTGCTCCCGCGCCTGCCGCAGCTCTCAGCTTCACTCTGCTGTGCACGACTCACTAAATCAAAGATACTATAGGCAGGTTTTGTGAAACATGAGTTGTTTTTAATCTTTTAACATTATTTCTCTCTTATATACATTAAATGACATGAAATTATGAATTCTGCATCATATTTAAATGAACTTAAATTCTCACATTGTGGCTCAGAATATGTTCAAACTTTGGTGCTTTACTTTGAGGAGGAAAATGTACCAACAGTGTGTGAGAACAGCCTCAGCTGAAAAGTGCCATCTATAGACATGGCACTTATTTATTTACTGGTTTGAGCATCAGGGCTCTGTGGTGTGATGTTGTTACACTCGTGTGCTCCTTGACATTGAATGCAGTGTGTTTTGTAGCTTAAAAGTGTTCTTTAATTAAACAGATTGTCAACACCACCTGTGAAAGAAAATGCAGCAGTATTAACGTACACTGGGTACATGTTGACACAGGTGCTTTTTCTTTTACTTGAGTACAATGTCTTTAAAATAAAAGTAGTTTTCCTTGAATATAATGTTCCAGTGCTCTGTCTCTGTTAGTTAGTCAATATTATTAGTGCTATAAATTTAAGCAGAGGAGGAAAGTGGTCTGTGCACTGTACATAATGTTGGGATGAACCCCAACAACACAGGGGCAGATTATCAGACAGTGGGCCCCCGGGCACAAACACGCAAAAGGCCCCCCCCACCTCTCTTACACAGTCACAAGACACACAGGCTTTATGGTTTTTAGCCTCTTTGTGTCATTGTTTTGCATCTTCTTATGGTTTTGTGTCTCTTTGCAGTTCCTTTACATCTGTTTGTCGACATTTTGAATCAGCACGTGTTAATTTGAGTAACATTTTGCAGCTGAGGGCCAAGGGGGCCCTCGGCCTGTGCCCGGTAGGCCCGTTCACTGATCCTTCCATGCTTCAGCAGCCACTGGCTCACTTCAGTTGTGCAGGGAACATAACATTGGAATACTCAGTGGGAAATCCTGAAGTCTAAAACACTGTGTAAAGAGTATGATTACCATTAAATGCCGAACTGTTGTGAAGTGAGTGTCATAGCTCAACTGTTCTTACTCCACCTTGTAAATGGCAGATAGGAACACACCCTGCCTCTCCTAAAAAGCTCCTGGTGGAATGAAGTGAAGCCTGAAAAGTCTGTCCTCTTTCTCCTGCTCTCAAACACAAAGAGCTACACCCCATAAAAACATTTGTTTGTTCCTCCCTTTCACAGATCTGCATTGAGATAGAAAGCTGTACACACGTCGTTAAATGTGAGCGCTGATAAAACTTATTCGCTGCAGCAAAAGACGAAGAGCAGAAAGAGCAGGGATTTATTTTGAGACATTTTCTGTTCAGTCAAAAAGGAAACTATTTGGCAGTCACGAACAATCACTGAGAGGTGAAATGGCACGGGAAGAAAATCAAAGGGACCGAGCAAAATTTTCTTGTTCCATCTGTCTGGATCTACTGAAGGATCCGGTGACTATTCCCTGTGGACACAGCTACTGCATGAAGTGTATTCAAACCCACTGGGATGGAGAGGATGAGAAGAGAATCTACAGCTGCCCTCAGTGTAGGCAGAGCTTCACACCTAGGCCTGTCCTGCTGAAAAACACCATGTTAGCAGATCTGGTGGAGGAACTGAAGAAGACTGGACTCCAAGCTGCTCCTGCTGATCACTGCTATGCTGGAGCTGAAGATGTGGCCTGTGATGTCTGCACTGGGAGAAAACTGAAAGCTCTCAAGTCCTGTCTGCAGTGTCTGGCCTCTTTCTGTGAGAAACACCTCCAACCTCACCGTGACTCGGCTACATTCAAGAAACACAAGCTGGTGGAGCCCTCCAAGAAGCTGCAGGAGAACATCTGCTCTCGTCATGATGAGGTGATGAAGATTTTCTGCCGCACTGATCAGCAGTGTATCTGTTATCTCTGCTCTCTAGACCAACATAAAGGCCACGACACAGTGTCAGCTGCAGCAGAAAGGACTGAGAGGCAGAGAGAGCTGGAGGTGAGTCGACAAAACATCCAGCAGAGAATCCAGGACACAGAGAAAGATGTCAAGCTGCTCCAACAGGAGGTGGAGGCTATCAGTCGCTCTGCTGATAAAGCAGTGGAGGACAGTGAGAAGATCTTCACTCAGCTCATCCGTCTCATGGAGGAAAGACGCTCTGATGTGAAGCAGCAGCTCAGATGGCAGCAGGAAACTGAAGTGAGTCGAGTCAAAGAGCTGGAGGAGAAGCTGGAGCAGGAGATCACTGAGCTGAAGAGGAGAGACGCTGAGCTGGAGCAGCTCTCACACACAGAGGATCACAACCAGTTTCTACACAACTACCCCTCACTGTCAGCACTCAGTGAACCCACACACTCATCCAGCATCAACATCCGTCCTCTGCGCTACTTTGAGGACGTGACAGCGGCTGTGTCAGGAGTCAGAGATAAACTACAGGACGTCCTGAGGGAGACATGGACAAATGTCTCACTGACAGGGACTGACGTGGATGTTTTACTGTCAGAACCAGAGCCCAAGACCAGAGCTGAGTTCTTGGAATATTCACGTGAAATCACACTGGATCCAAACACAGCACACACACATCTGTTATTATCTGAGGGGAACAGGAAAGCAACATTAATGAGACAACTACAGTCTTATCCCAGTCACCCAGACAGATTCATAGGATGGTGGCAGGTCCTGAGTAGAGAGAGTCTGACTGGACGTTGTTACTGGGAGGTGGAGTGGAGAGGTGTAAGAGTTTATGTAGCAGTCGCATACAAGAACATCAGCAGAGCAGGGAGCTCAGATGAATGTAGATTTGGACACAATGACAAATCTTGGTCGTTAGATTGTCAAACAAACAGTTATAACTTTAGGTACAACAACGTCCAAACTCCCGTCTCAGGTCCTCGGTCCTCCAGAGTAGGAGTGTACCTGGATCACAGTGCAGGTATTCTGTCCTTCTACAGCATCTCTGAAACCATGACTCTCCTCCACAGAGTCCAGACCACATTCACTCAGCCTCTCTATGCTGGACTAGGGTTTTATGATTTTGGAGACACGGCTGAGTTGTGTGAACTCAAATAGACAGAAGTCATTTAAGGGTTAAATCCTGTGTTTGAATTCTTGTTTAGTCTCCATGTTTGTTGCTGACAGCTGATTGTTGTGGCGTCTCTTCACTGCACTGAGATCAGCTGTCAGTCAAACATTGTGGGCGGTACTTTGACGTCTTCTCCTGAGTTGTTGTGTAAATGTTTGAGCTTCTTTGGGTGGCGCTCCTTCCTGTGTGTGTTTAGCCGTGGAGGCTGTCACTGCTCATCATGATGTGTTGTAAACTTCTTTGTGCTCTGAATGTTTCATCAACATTTCAGTCCGTGTGTTTGTACGTTGTTGTTTCTCTTCCACTGCATGAGTCTGAAGAGAGAAATCAGCAGACCTCCTTTATCTCAGATATTTTGCTTGTACATTTGTAGAGAAATGTAGAATTACCTTTGAATGTGTTGGTGTGGCAGATTAGTTAGCTACTAGAAACTGTCATTATCCTGATCATAATCAATAAGGAGATCATTCATCAATGTCTTTGACACAGACTGAAGGTTTACATGATGAATAAAGAAAGATGAACAAAGTCTTTTCTTCTTGTCTTCATTCCAGGGTATCAAACAAAGCTGATGGAGAAAATGTGACACTGATATGAGAGTATAACTGAAAAGTGAAGTCTCTCCTCTCCCATCTTTCCCATGTGACCTGAATGCATCATCAGTGTTACAGGGTGTGACTCCTGTCAACAAACTGACACAGTGTGATATTCCAGATATTTCAGTCTGTCTTTACTGATGTTGTTTGAAGCTGCCAAAGGCTCAGTGAAGTTTGGACATGTCTTCCTGCAGTGAACATCACAGCAGGTGAAGAAGTGAAATGTGAAAAGTGATGCTCAACACAAGAGGGCGTCTTCATCCTGCTAACCAGGGATGTAGTGGAGGTTAAAGCAGCTCAACTCACTGTGTCTGCAGTTTGAGTTCAGAACATGTTTTTAGGCTGATAAAAACCTCTCTAGTCAAAGTGCATTGTGTCATACATCATGGTAAAAGGTGTCAAAGTGATATTAGTTCATCAGTTAGAGGAACTTTACTGTCAGTGATTTAATGCACCACCCTGCCAGCACGCTACGTGACCCAAATCAGACACACCCAAGATGCTGCAGACAAACACATGCAACTCTTAAACTCATGTAAAGTGTCCGCACTCAGTCCAAAGATGAGGTCGTTGACAGTGTGTGGGTTTGTGAGTGGAGGTAGTGCATCACGGTCTGTAATCAGGCTTGAGCTGCTGAGTCTCATGGATCTATATTATTTATCACTTTGTCCAGACGCTGTTGTTTGGCACTGCAGTTACATTTCTCTTTTCATTTCTCCATCTGATTTGACCAATGTCAGCAACTATTCAGCCAAACAAACAAAAGATAAACAGGTCCCCACCGTACAAGGAACAGGGTGCAGAGCGTGTTCCTCACAAGATGGCGCCCTCGTCCCAACGAGCAACACGTGGCCACGTACCTCAACATTCCCTTTACTGCTCCATGTTGTCTGCTTTGGTGAGTTTTTATTCTACTGGTAATTCTGTAAGAACTGACAGCTTATTTACTTTATGTGACGTAATAATGCTTGTTGCACCCACCATGGTGTCCACGTAGACTTCTTATTCACTTCCTGTCACTTGTGATTGATCGTCTGAGTTTTGTCTCTTTTCTGGTGAATATATATTGGAACAGAATCTGAGGGAGAGTCATATGGAAACAACAAAGTTAGGATTCAAAGTGCTGCTCCTCTTCCTGGAATGACTCAGAGCTTGATGAGCCCTCCCTCCTCCTCCTGCGCTCACTCACAGCCAGCTGCACTCTGTCCACACATTTCCTTGCTCCCTCCCCTTCAGATCTACAGTTTGAAGATGGGTGTAACCAACATGTGGTGACATGAGAGAGCTGACAGGCTCCATTCACTGCAGGAACACATGACCATTAGTTCAGAGCTCAAACTAGTTTCACTTTTAAAGACGTGAGAGTCAGACGGGCGTTGTTACTGAGAGGTGAAATGGCGCAGAAAGGAGTTGAGCTGGACCGAGAAACCTTCTCTTGTTCCATCTGTCTGGATCTACTGAAGGATCCGGTGACTATTCCCTGTGGACACAGCTACTGCATGAAGTGTATTCAAACCCACTGGGATGGAGAGGATGAGAGGGGAATCTACAGCTGCCCTCAGTGTAGGCAGAGCTTCACACCGAGGCCTGTCCTGCTGAAAAACACCATGTTAGCAGTTTTAGTGGAGGAACTGAAGAAGACTGGACTCCAAGCTGCTCCTGCTGATCACTGCTATGCTGGAGCTGAAGATGTGGCCTGTGATTTCTGCACTGGGAGGAAACTGAAAGCTCTCAAGTCCTGTCTGCAGTGTGTGGCCTCTTTCTGTGAGAAACACCTCCAATTTCATTATGACTCAGCTCCGTTCAGGAAACACAAGCTGGTGGAGCCCTCCAAGAAGCTGCAGGAGAACATCTGCTCTCGTCATGATGAGGTGATGAAGATTTTCTGCCGCACTGATCAGCAGTGTATCTGTTATCTCTGCTCTGTGGACCAACATAAAGGCCACGACACAGTGTCAGCTGCAGCAGAAAGGACTGAGAGGCAGAGAGAGCTGGAGGTGAGTCGACAAAACATCCAGCAGAGAATCCAGGACACAGAGAAAGATGTCAAGCTGCTCCAACAGGAGGTGGAGGCTATCAGTCGCTCTGCTGATAAAGCAGTGGAGGACAGTGAGAAGATCTTCACTCAGCTCATCCGTCTCATGGAGGAAAGACGCTCTGATGTGAAGCAGCAGCTCAGATGGCAGCAGGAAACTGAAGTGAGTCGAGTCAAAGAGCTGGAGGAGAAGCTGGAGCAGGAGCTCACTGAGCTGAAGAGGAGAGACGCTGAGCTGGAGGAGCTCTCACACACACAGGATCACAACCAGTTTCTACACAACTACCCCTCACTGTCAGCACTCAGTGAACCCACACACTCATCCAGCATCAACATCCGTCCTCTGCGCTACTTTGAGGACGTGACAGCAGCTGTGTCAGGAGTCAGAGATAAACTACAGGACGTCCTGAGGGAGACATGGACAAATGTCTCACTGACAGTGACTGACGTGGATGTTTTACTGCCACAACCAGAGCTCAAGACCAGAGCTGAGTTCTTGAAATATTCACGTGAAATCAAACTGGATCCAAACACAGCACACACACGGCTGTTATTATCTGAGGGGAACAGGAAAGCAACATTACTGACTAAAAATCAGTCTTATCCCAGTCACCCAGACAGATTCGATAAATGTTGTCAGGTCCTGAGTAGAGAGAGTCTGACTGGACGTTGTTACTGGGAGGTGGAGAAGGAAGAAGCAGGAGTTTGTGTTGCAGTTGCCTACAAGAACATTAGCAGAGCGGGGAGTTCAGATGAATGTAGATTTGGACACAATGACAAATCTTGGGCGTTGTATTCTTTCCGAAATCATAGTTATAACTTTTCGTACAACAACGTCCAAACTCCCGTCTCAGGTCCTCGGTCCTCCAGAGTAGGAGTGTACCTGGATCACAGTGCAGGTATTCTGTCCTTCTACAGAGTCTCTAAAACCATGACTCTCCTCCACAGAGTCCAGACCACATTCACTCAGCCTCTCTATGCTGGACTTTGGTTTTATTACATTGATGACACAGCTGAGTTGTGTAAACTGAAATAGACAGAAGTCATTTAAGGGTTAAATCCTGTGTTTGAATTCTTGTTTAGTCTCCATGTTTGTTGCTGAGAGCTGATTGTTGTGGTGTCTCTTCACTGCACTGAGATCAGCTGTCAGTCAAACATTGTGGGCGGGACTTTGACGTCTTCTCCTGAGTTGTTGTGGAAATGTTTGAGCTTCTTTGGGTGGCGCTCCTTCCTGTGTGTGTTTAGCCGTGGAGGCTGTCACTGCTCATCATGATGTGTTGTAAACTTCTTTGTGCTCTGAATGTTTCATCAACATTTCAGTCCGTGTGTTTGTACGTTGTTGTTTCTCTTCCACTGCATGAGTCTGAAGAGAGAAATCAGCAGACCTCCTTTATCTCAGATATTTTGCTTGTACATTTGTAGAGAAATGTAGAATTACCTTTGAATGTGTTGGTGTGGCAGATTAGTTAGCTACTAGAAACTGTCATTATCCTGATCATAATCAATAAGGAGATCATTCATCAATGTCTTTGACACAGACTGAAGGTTTACATGATGAATAAAGAAAGATGAACAAAGTCTTTTCTTCTTGTCTTCATTCCAGGGTATCAAACAAAGCTGATGGAGAAAATGTGACACTGATATGACAGTATAACTGAAAAGTGAAGTCTCTCCTCTCCCATCTTTCCCATGTGACCTGAATGCATCATCAGTGTTTCAGGGTGTGACTCCTGTCAACAAACTGACACAGTGTGATATTACAGATATTTAAATGTCTCTTTACTGATGTTGTTTGAAGCTGCCAAAGGCTCAGTGAAGTTTGGACATGTCTTCCTGCAGTGAACATCACAGCAGGTGAAGAAGTGAAATGTGAAAAGTGATGCTCAACACAAGAGGGCGCCTTCATCCTGCTAACCAGGGATGTAGTGGAGGTTAAAGCAGCTCAACTCACTGTGTCCACATGATTTTAAGTTGTTCAGAAGCCTTAAGTTGTTTCATACATCATGGTAAAATGTGTCAAATGTCTGTATATCAAAAGGAATTCTCCTTTTAAATAAACAGAGAGAAGTTAGTTACTTTCCTGGTGGTAGTTTGGCTTATTTCACTCACTCATTGAGGCATTTACTGTGTGCTCTCCTACATTTTAATAAAATAAAATAAAAAAAAACACCAGCGTTTGAAATGTTTTACTTTGTCATAGTATAATTTCCACTAACTTTTTGTCGTTCTTCCAGCTACTGAACTGATTTGAGTTGTGTGCCAGAAGGTTGTTTTCATATTAATGCTTATGTGTGAAAAATTGTATCAACAATAAGAAGTATGTTTTTAGGAGAGACTTAAATGAAGCCAGTGACTCAGACAGCCTTATATCTTCAGACATGTTGTTCATGAGGCAAAAAGCTCTGTCCCCTTTGGTCTTCAGTCTGGACTCTGGAGCAAGCAGAAGACCTCTGCCCGAGGATCTCAAACTACGTAAAGGTTCATAAAGGACTAACAGGTCTGAAATGTAATCTGGAGCCATGAAGAGCCTGAAAGGTCATCAATAAGATTTTAAAGTCAATCCTAAAACAAACAGGGAGCCAGTGTAAAGAGGCTAAAAGCGGTGTGATGTCGTTGTGTTTCTTGGTTTTGGTTAAAAGCCTTGTGTCTGAGTTCTGAACAGTCTGAAGTCGTTGCAAGGTTTTTTGATTAAAACACGAATAAAGGCTGTTGCAATAATCAAGACACTCAGAGATAAAAGCATGTACAACAGTTTCTGTATCTCTAAAAGTTAAATAGGTCTCATTTTAGCAATATTTCTGAGGTGATAACAGCATGAATGGATGAGCTCAGTGACATGTTGTTCAAAACATAAATTATTATCACACATGACAAGATTTCTTGCAACAGGCTTTATGTGTTGAAAAAGGTGGCCAGTAGACGGCAGTGTTTGTTTTGTGACATGCTGTGACTCAGTTACAAGAATTTCTGTTTTATGAGAATTGAGCTGAAGAAAATTTGACAACATCCAACTTTTTATATCATATAGAAAGTCCTGTTGAGAACTCAGCATGCTGAGGTCATGGTGTAACAGAGAGGTACAGCTGAGTGTCGTCTGCGTGACGGTGGTACGAGACATCATGTCGACAGATGACATCATGTATAATGAGAACAAGATAGGACCAAGGATTGACCCTTGAGGCACACCGTACTTGATATAGAAAATGGATGACATGACATTATCTGACAAGTATGAAGCGAACCAGTTTAGGGCAGAACCACATGCAGGTCCGATGTGTAGTTGGAGGGATATGTTGCCGGAAATGGAACATGATATCGTAAGTATGTTTTCATCGGTGTATAATCACCTGAAAATAAGAATCCTTGTGTTTTCGTTACCTTAGAACGAGCCGTTTATATCGACACAGAGAGCAGCTCACCATGTTTCTACAGAAGCCCAGAATGGACAACCCAAACACTGGTTCTAGACGGGACATTTACGTTATCATGTTGGACAAAGTAATTAGCAGCCCCTCTGTGATGTGCTATAGGAAAAATATTAATTTGTAACGTGAAGCTGCTTTACTCAGTGTTTTTACTGGTTTAAATCACCTGGGGTCTCTTTTATAAACATCTCGTAGGGGAGAGCGGAGAGCGGGACAACACCTAATATATTTTACTTTAGGCTGAATGTTATTAAAATGTTTGAGATAAATCTATTTTTTTATTCTAACAACATGCACATCTCTGCTACAAATTAACAGCTTTTTTTTCTGTTACTTATCTTTCTTCTACAACGCACCCCATGGGTGGGGTTAACCCTTTGGGTTCTTTTAAAAAAAAAAGGGGGGGGGGGGAGCAACGAGCAATGAAAGAGGAAATGACCCAAAAAACTGGCAATAAATTAGTAAATAGAGAAAATTAAAAACAAGAAAACTAGCAAAGAAAAAGAAAAAAGAGAAGAAAGAAGAAAAGAAAGTTAAAAACAAACAAACAAGAAAATGACCTGGAAAATGAGCTTATAAATTATCATAATTCTGTAACATAATTTTAGATATATTATAATAATAATTATAAAATACAGTTCTACCCTAGCTTTTTTTTTTTTTTTTAAAAGGGTTAATTGTAACACTTGCTGGAAACATCTGTTTGACACAATTAATTCACTGCAATTCTTTCTATAAACTATACGATCGATATCTAAACATCTCATCTAAACACCAGCGCTTTATGGATGGAAAGATGTGTGGATATTATATTTTTCTCTTTTCATCTGTGATAGACTGATGATAGATGTGTGTAGAAACTTATCCCTCTGTCTCTGAGTATTGAATGTATGAATATTAACAGGACTGGGAAACTGTGTGTCGGTAAGATATCTGACAAATGAAAATACAAAATATATTTCCTTTAATTAGGGACATTAGTTCAAACTGAACATAACTTTGAAGCGCAAACAGAGAAAAAAGGCACAATAGGTGGCTTAGCTGTAACACCACGTTACAGGTAGCCACGCTGTGTGGACATTTTATCCAGCCTAGCTAACACCTGCTGGGAGTTGATTACATGGTTTTAAACGGTGCTGTGTTTTAGGCAACAAGACAGTTATGAAGATGATATATGGTTGGATTTGATGACGTACATGGACAGCTTAGTCATCGAAAAACAAGCATGACAAAGACATTTAGTTAAACTGTCCGAAAACGCTCTGTCACTGAACTCTACTGAAACATGTCCAATCGGTATTGTGGTCGACTGGCTGGAGGCACCAAAGGATTGACCTCTGTGTAACCACCTTAAAAGTCTGTGTCACAAGTTACCCTGCGTTACGTTACACCCCACTTTCCCCAACGCACAAATCTAGGCCTGAAAGAGACGTACAACACCTCCCACGCAAACTTGTGATCTATAAAAACAGGCTTGATGGGAGAAACTTTGACCCATGCTTATGAACATTCTGGAGACAGGAAATTGGCGACGCAGATGGTGAGGTGAGAACGTGACTGTAGAAACATTTTTGGCTTTTGACCGTTCGGACATTTTTATTACGGATTCTATGCATTGTTTTATGAAGGAAAGCCCTGGTCCGTTTGTTGTGGAGAAGAAGGATTATTCAGCTCCTGGTAAAAACCTCCTGATCGATGAACGCCGAAGGAGTTCTAATCAAGAGAAGTTTCAGCTGGTTGCAATCTGCAGTCTTCACCACTAGATGCCACTAAACCGCCTAAATCTTAAGCCTCCTACAGACTGTGAGATTTTATCAGTCTTATAAGTTCAGTGTGTTTTGCCTCCATGTCGAGCTGCTATTTGTCTGTTGGTTTGGGTTTAGCGCCAGTGCGTCATTTCATGCAGCATTTCTTTTGGTTGGTCGATTGGTTAGTAGACGTAGGTGCTAACAGCAGTCACATGGTGAAATGGTCATACCATATTTCTGACACTGTCAGACCGTGACAACAGCCATCCTTGAACCTCTCTCTGTGCGACAGGACCTCCGTTTTAGAGTCATGACCAAAGATATCGCCACATTTCTTTCATGTTGTCCAACCTGTTCACTGCCGATGGGTGTGAAGTATATCAATGATTATTTTTAATGAACAATTTGAACTAATACACAGGCTACATAAGTCATGGGTAGGATTGTCATTTGCATTTGAGTTGACGCACCGTTTTAGGTCGAGTATAACCTGTTAGCTGCCTCAGTGTTGATGTTGTTGAGACTGTTTTACTTACCGGATTTGGACTGGAGTGCGGTGCTAGGCTGAGGGTCAGAGCCGGAGGAAGAGGCAACGGAGGAAGGCCGGCGCAGCGCGTCAAAGAGGGGCACTCTGTTATTTGTACACCATGAACCCGGAGGTGTTTGATCATGTTGGTCGTGCACCCTCCTGTGCATGATATAATATTTTTACAAGTGTTGTGCTGTGCCGACTTGTCGTTATTTTTATTAAGGTGAAGCCACACTTTAGACTGCCACCGCACGCTGTCCATGGTTGCGCGGTAACGCAAACACTTCCAGCGGATTCTTCTTCGTTGGTGTTCAGCGGCTTCTTCTTCTGGTTGGCGGACTGGGTATCGAAACTAGGAATCGAAATTTAAAAATCTGAACAATTCCGGGAGAATCAGAAAGTTAGTCCCGGTTCCAATCGATACTCGATACTCGATGCCCAACCCTAGTCATGGGATTAAAAACACGTGGCATGTCTCGAAAAACCTTACAGCCAAGGTGTCAATAAATATATCATAAATAATAAATAAGGTCTGATGATTCTTAATTACGAGAGTCGTGACATAAGTGTGATTTAAATATGAATGGCTTTTTTACAGACTTTTACAGAAGCCAAATTCTCCTTTACAATACTTCACTGCATGTTTGCAATCAGATAGGCATTAAAGTATGCACTAATTAAGATCAGTGTGTATGATTAAATAGTGGCATTAAAATGTGCCAAAGGCCGCCAAATTTAGGCTTTTTAGGCACTGTGAATGTGAGAAAGAGCTGTTTTCTTTACTAGTTATTGTTTTTGGCTCATTATTTATGCTCTATTTCAAACATTAACCCTGGTTATGTGTTTATATATTGCTTTGTGTTTGTTTTATATCTATATTTTATAGTTACTGTGAGCATCTCCCTCAGCGACACACGGTATGCTTTTAATTCGGAGTGTTTCCGGTGTTTCATTGAGAGGATGTCTCGGAGCTGAGATTTTTAACATGACCGTGTTTTGTGTCTGGATTTAATTTGCCTGTCCTCTCGGAGCTTGTGGTGTGACTCGGACATGGAGGTTTAAAAGGTCCATGTCGCCGCCTCGGAGTGCCAGGTTAGTGAGGCGCAGTGTCGCCATTGTTGTTGTCTTTTTATTCATCAGCAAACGTTGCCTCTGCGGGTTAGCTGCTAGCTGTGCGGCTAGCTCGAATGTCACAAGGACTTCCGGTTGTTGTTTTTTTTTCCAAATTAAAACCTTAAAGCGAAACTCCATTAAAAACGTCGGCGAACAGACGTTTTGCTAAACTGTAACGCTTTGCACGTCATATAGCAGAAGGTAACATATTTCTTTAATGTATCTTTGTTTACTGGTGTATTCGGCATACATTAATTATCTATGTGCGGTTTAATAATATGTCAACGTTAATTAATTGTTGCTTTCATCCTTGCTTGATTACCTAGCTAACGTAAGCTACCACAATGGGCATCCTCTTGGTTTGAGCCTGAATAAATGAGTTCATTTTGACCCCCGGGAAATATAATGTAGGCCGAATTTGTCAGCAGACACCCCTGATTCAGCACTTCGTAAAAGTTTGGTCATATATAAATGTAACATTGAGCTATACGTAAAATATTCTTACTTTGAAAGATCGTTAATGGGATTCGGCGTGTTTTTTTTAACACATTTATTTGACTCCGTGTAGAGTAGATATTATGATACTATGACGATACTTAGTTCACAATACAATATTATTGCGATTTCAAATGTTTTGTGATATGCGGAGCATTGCAATACATCGCATTTTATTACCATATTTTCAACTGCAAATTAAGGAAAAACTTTGTCGTCATCTTTTTCTAATGAGATAGAGTCTTAATTTCTTTTTCATTTTGTCAATCAGATTTTATTGCAGCAAAATGCATCTAACGGATTGTAACAGCAATTGATTATATTATACAAGTAGGCTACCAAAAGTTTATTTGTATTTGCAATGTTAATATATATGTATTGCTACAGTATTGCCACATGAAATATCCAGATACTATGCTGTATTGATTATGTCCCTCACCTCTGTCCCAGTGAGGGACTGTTAAAAAAGGGAGTACAAAAAGGGGAGGGCATGTCAAATAATTTATTTAGTACAGGGGAGGGACTTGTCCTTTTTATTTATTCATTTATTTAAATTTTGGCATATTTGGGTCATATTTTGTATTTATATTGTATTTATATGCCTTTGGGCTCGGAAGGCATGTTTTCTGTACAAATAAATAAATAAATTAATTAATTAAATAAAATTACACCATTAATCACAGCCAGAAACTGTAAAAACAGAAATTATTTTTTGATTTTAAAATGTCCGACAGTCCTGAGGCACATCATGTTCAACGGGACGCTTTGTCAGGAAAAAAATCCTAACCAAATCTGAGCTCAAAATAATGATATTTAATTAAAATGACTTTATTCAATGTCTCAATTTAAAGTTTGGCCAAAAATATACAGTTTGCACAAACTTACCAGCAGCACGACAAGAGTAATCGAGGCCGAGGCTTTTTTGAATTCCAGGATTTCATCTTTTACTTTTAACTTTCAAACACCAAAAGGTTAGTTTAGAAAAAAAAAATCTAATAACTAATTTATGGTGGAGGGAGGGTCGTGTGTTTTCCACCAGTTAGTCAGGGAGGCCTGAGGAAAAATACTTGAAGCTTCAGGGAGGGTCAGAATAAAATAAAATAAAATTAAATTAAATAAAGAAGAATAAAATAAAATAATATAATATAAAACAAAAGTGAGTCACATCCAGCCACTCTCCTCCTCTGCCAAGTAAAGAACAGTCCCTTAGATATTTTTTATTATATAGCTGTTACAGTACCACTGGATTACACGGATTTTTTGACGCTTTTATGTTGAAGTGTACATTTCCGGTTTCCGCGTCGTTGTTTCTGCAGCTTGACGCAGTGTTTTCAAAACAGCGGCTGCGAGCAGCGGAACACTGCGGTGTTTCTGAGCAGCGTTATTATCCGAGCAGCCCGTCACCACACTCCTCGGACTTCTCCCGTCTCACGCTCGTTTTCCTCGAGGACTCGTCGCCTCTGCTGATTTTTATTTTTCATACAAATCTCCGGGGATTCACACAGAAATATAATCAGTAAATGACAGCCCGCTGGGAGGACAGCTGGTGCGGTGATAACATCGGGAGGGGGGGTGATGCCCTTGACTTGGGGAGGAGGAGGAGTTAGAAGGAGAAGGCGGGGATGGTTGGGTGGGTGGGGGGGACACCATCATCTAATGTACCAAAAGAAGTGACATTGTGACTGTGTGATCTTCACTGGCAGGGGTGTCAGGGATGCGGCGCATGCTCTGCAAGTTCATTTCATCCCTGCCTGCCACGGAGCAGCAGCGTCCTGCTGAGAGAAGCCATCAAGTGGAAATGTTGTGCATCTGCAGGGAGCCCTGGCCCCGGAGCTCCGCCGGGCGAGCTGAGGAGGCCTGAGCGGTCTCCACCTCCGGATTAGATGGTGGCAGGAGGCCGAGTGTGCATGAGGAGATAAACAGAGGCTGTCCAGCCCGCGCCGCTGATAAGCAGACGCTGTGAGTCCACTTTCCCTTCGGCTGACATTGTTGCTTTTTTGGGCCTCTTTGTGTGCCAGACTGTGTTTGTGGGAGTACATGCACCCATTAATAATAAATGTGATGGGCAGCAGCCCCTGAACTGTTGATGTAGGCTTGGAGCTGGGGCGGGTTATTCCTCTAGCCCCTCAAGAAAGGTGGGTTTGACTGGGAGTGATGGCTGACCACGAGGAAGCGGAGTTGTCGGAGTCCCTGCGGAAGGAGGACGGGTTCTCCAGCGAGCTGGAGGAGCCAGGTACAGACTTCAAATCTAAAAGTTTGCCTATTTTAACTGAAGAAGCGCCTCAAGAGGAAACCTTACTGGCTGGCTCTGCGTCCATAACGGCGGAGGAGAGCGCAGAGTTTATCCAGCTCCCGGCCAAGACCGAGTCTTTTCAGGCCGAGTCCCCGACAAGAACAAACTACCTGCCCAAGCCGGGGAAGTCGGCGCTGAACAGGCCGAGCTCGTACATGGAGAACACGGAGATCCGCAGGAGTAAAAACATGGCGAGGAGGAAGCCCCCGGGGTTTTTCGCTTCCAGGCTGACTCGGATTCGTCTGCCCAGTCGGAAGCACCTGAGCGTCATTTTACAGGACTCTCGCTGCTTCCTCTTCTGCATGTGCTACCTGACGTTCATCCAGTCGCTCATGGTGTCGGGCTACCTCAGCAGTGTCATCACCACCATCGAGAAGAGGTACAGCCTGAGGAGCTCCGAATCGGGCCTCCTCGTCAGCTGCTTCGACATAGGGAGCCTCCTAGTGGTCGTCTTCATCAGCTACTTCGGCGGGCGGGGCCAGAGGCCTCGCTGGCTGGCAGTGGGCGGGGTCTTCATCGCTGTGGGCGCCGCCCTCTTCTCCTTACCTCACTTCATCTCCCCGGCCTACCAGATCCAGGAGGTCAACTCGTCCTCCGCCAACGAGGGCCTGTGCATGAACAGCAACGCCAGCGGCAGGGACCGCGTCGACATCACTTCCTGTCCCAGAGACCAGGAGGGCAACGAGCACAACCTGTACGTGGCGCTGTTCGTCATCGCCCAGATCCTGGTGGGCATGGGGTCCACGCCCATCTACACGCTGGGGCCCACCTACCTGGACGACAACGTCAAAAAGGAGAACGCCTCGCTGTATCTAGGTAAGAGTGTGTGTCAGTGTGTGAGTAAGCGCCATCATCCAGCAGCTGCTGATGTCACAGAGTAGTCATTAGCTTCCAGTCTAAGTAGAAACCAATCAGTGACATCAGTCCTGCAGTGACTGGTTTGAATAACGGCAGGTGTTTGGGCAGCAGTCACCTCTGTTGTTGTTTTCATGTTGTTAGAATCAGCCGACATTCACGTCCAGCACGGTGCAGATCCTGTGTCTCAGTCAGCTCAGTAGAAACACATAAAGCCCCAAAATACAGCGTTCATGCTGGTAAAAGCAGGCGACGCTGGTCCGTCATGTTTAAAAAGCCCAGCAGAACGTTAAGTCGTGTCTGATGCTCACATTCAGATATTTATTCAGGTGTTCTCCAGTGAAGGAAAGCAGGATTTAGCCACAGTCGCTGGTATTTTGGCAGCGAGACCAAACACAAACCACAAAAGCAGAACCATACAGTAAAGTGTCAGAAAGAAAAGCCCCTTTTACACTGCCAGATTTTCCGCGAATGTTCGGCCGATTTGCCGGCAAGCTGCGAGCGTTTACACACACAGAGCCAGATTGGCGAGGTGATCCGAGGTGCCCAATTTTCCGCCTCGTAGGGTAGTCATATCGGTGGCAACGGTTTTAGTATAAACAGAGCGAGGCGGCTTTCCGCCTCGGGAGGGTCTGTTGATGACTTGTGGGAGGGGCTGTTGATGACGTCGCACGTTCGACCCACTGGTGTGGACTTCAAACCAGGAAACAGCTGATAGCAGGAATGAGTATCTAGCAGCACTAGGGAGACGCAAAGCAGAAGATGAGCAACTGGAGAGATAAAGAATTGCGCGCCCTCCTTGCCCTCGCTAACGAGAAGGCTATTAACCGTCGGATGACAGGAACCGTGAAGGACGGGCCGATGTACGAGAGAATCACCGAAGGACTGACCAGCCGCAGCTTTCCTCGGTACGTCACTGTTTACGTCACACGCTGAGCTGCATGTTCTGTTACTAGCTCACGCCCCCCATTGCCCCGAAAAAGGCACATTCTGTATAAACAAAAGAAGGCAGGCGGCATTTTGCTGCACTCCCCGATTTTGTTTTTATACTGCCAATGCTGAAAGAAGAGGGATTGGGCTTTCCTGCAAATTTGCACAATTCCTGTGTAAAAGAGACTAAAGTTTCAATGCATCACATGGCGATGGGAACCGAGAACCGCACTGCAGCATCACATCGAAATAAAAACAAAACTACATAAATATAAATTATATATAGAATATAGTGTGAACAGGAAGAGGGCCAAGGCCCCATCAGAGCTGAAGTGGACCAGAGAGAGAACTGAGTCCTCTTTCAAATGAACTGACAATGTGAATGCAAGAAGAACAGAGTCCCCTCTCTGTTGGTCCACTTATTGGTGCACTTTGAGAGGACTGAGTTTGGTTCATTTAAAAAGGACCAAATGTGAAAACACCCTCAGTTCTTTTCACATTCACATTGTCAGTTCATTTGAAAGAGGACTCAGTTCTCTCTCTGGTCCACTTCAGCTCAGATGGGGCCTCAGTCCTCTTCAAACTACTCCGTCCTTGCAAGCGTTACAGGCCAACCTGGTTACGTCTGTTTCACCAAGCGTCCCAGGTCAACAGCATGTGATCTAGAGGGCTAAATACAACAGCAAAGAGCTAAGTGAACCTGGAGCGCCCAGGTTAAGTGAACCCAGTGCAGTACTGAAGCGACCCGAACCAACTCGGGAGGTGGTCTTAGTTCGGTTCGGTTCAGAGGGGTCTGAGTTCTCTTGGAGTGTTCACATATGCGCAAAAATGCTGAGTCATCACTCTGAGTCTGTTCAGAGGACTGAAAAGGACCAAGTGTGAAAATACCCGAAGTGAGACCGTTTTTGAAATCGGCGCAGCATTAAGTGAGAGCGCTGCAGCCGCGAATCAGGCTGCAACTTGACGGTGACGGGCCATTGCACACTCAGAGTTTACCAAAAGTGTTTGTTTTTGCCACTGACAGGCTGAGATTATCACTGAAAGTGTTTTATCGTAAGGACCTCACAGAGACAGACCTTTTTATTAAAACAGTAAGATCATTTTTGTTTTACCAGAAACAGCCCCGAAATCACCATCGCCAAACCCACCAGACTCCATTTAAAAAAACAGTGATTTTATCATTGTAAAACACACTTAATTCAAAGTCGACAGAAACAAAATGAAACTCACAGAAAACCATCTTCATTCGCCTTTCCACTGTTCCAACAATCACCAGCTCTAATTGGTTAAAATAAACCTTTAATTCACCCAGTTAGACGTGAAAACATGCTGCCTCTATACACGCTAAAATTACTGTTTATTTAAATAGAGTCTGGTGGGTTTGCTGCCAGCAATTTTGGGGCTGTTTCTAGTCTAACAAAAGGGATCTAATGCTTTAACAAAAAGGTCTATCTCTGTAGGGATCCCTTACATATTGTTGTCAGACACTTAGAATAACAATCCGAGCCTGTCAGTGACAAAAACAAACACTTTAAGTTTCGCAGTATTACACAAAAGGGTGTGCTAAGAGTCACTGAAGTGCCACAAATGACGTTAAAGCACACCCTCTCATGTAATATTGGGATTATACAGCCATTACCAGCAAAATAAAATATATAATCAAAATGTATTCATGTTGAGGGGCAATTAGCTCTCAAAAAAAAACCCTTTTTGTGACTGTTGTCTCCATTTGGATGAAAATACATGGGGTCTGTTATTCAATACTGGACCATTTTCAAAAATCGTTATCTCCATTAAGTCACTTAGACACAAAAACCTGCGATAATGTTGTCCATGTCGAAAAAATCCCGAAGTTACCCTTTAACCCTTTGAAACCTGAGCAGATTGGCTTCAATTTAGAAGAAAAAAAAACAAAACAAGGGAAGAAGGCAATAAGAAACTTACTCTAGTACTTACTCTAGTTACTCTATTTAACTAAGAAATCCAAAATAAGCCAAAACAGAAAAGTAAAAAAAAAAAAAAAAAAAAAAAAAAAACTAAACAAAGAAATTACCTAAAGAATAGCAAAAAAAGGTAAACTGAAAAAAAAAACAAAAGCCAAATAAAAAGCTAGTAAAAAAGTAATAATAATGACAATAATTGATAAAAAAAAAACAAACAAGAAAATTACCTAAAATTGTTAGAAATTAAACTAAGTAATATCTATATTTATTTTCTGTCACATAATTTTAAATATATAATTAGATTTTGACATTTTTGTAGTTTTTTTGATGATTCTCTAATAATGTTCATTGCCTTTTTCCTGTGTTTTATAGCGAAATCAAACTAATTTCTTCAGCTTTGGTTTGTTTAAATGTTTGTGAAAGGCATTTGAATGCAGCACAAGAACATGGATGTCGATCCCGGTTTAAAAGGGTTAATAACTAAAAATGAAAACACACCACAGAAATAGCTAAGACACATCCTTTCAGTCTTTCATGTGGTGGAATTTTAATTTGCGTGATTGCCAATTTTACTGATACTGACCTGGACCAAAGTAAGTGGACACCTGAACATGATTGTTGAGCATTAATCTGCTGCTGTGACAGTCTAGGGAACCAGATGTTGGAGTCTGGCTGCAGGGATTTGCTTCCATTCAGCTACGAGAGCATAACTGAGGTCCTGTGGTGATGCTGGGTGATCAGGTCTGGCTCACAGTTGTTGTTCCAGTTCATCCTAAAGGTGTCGCACAGGGTTTTTGATCGGTTCTCTGTGCAGACCAGTGAAGTTCCTCCACACTGAACTTAGAAAACCATTTCTTTTTGGACGCGGCTTTACATGAAAGAGCTAAACACACGCTGTTGCCTCAAAGTTGGAAGCACACCATAGTCTTAAACATCACTGTATGCAACCCAAAGATACACAGCTCAGCAGCTTTACAGTTTGAAGATGCTACTGCAGAGAGCATTCAACAGCACCTTTGTTACTGACCAAACATTTGTTATGGAGATAAGCAGAAAGGTTCACAAGCAGGAAGTTGAAAACAACACTACTGAGTTCCTGTAGTCCCAGTTTTTGCCACCGCCATGGTCTACACGTCAGACACTTGCTCCACATAGTTCTACGGGCAAATCAGTGGTGTGACCGTTGAACTGCCCCCTTTTCCACTGCCCTTCCCTTTCACTTGCTATCCCAGAAGTTCTCGCCCCAGTGGACTTGAACAAGGTAAAGCCTAATTAAACCAACAAATGAGAGCTGGGTTATGAAAGAGAGTAGAGGAGGTGGAGGGAGGAGGGGAAGGGCTTATGTGCATTCCTGTCGTCGGGGTAGAAAAAAGTGAAAGTCCTGCAGAGGCTCGGCTCCGGTCTCCTTTTTCAAACAGCCAGAGGAGCAGAGAGAAAGAGGCTTTGATCTGTGGAGCCGCCGGTTGGTGGTGCAGTGTCACCTGTAAGGAGTTAAATGTGATTTGACACTTCCCAGGTTGTAGCATGGAAATAATATTGAGCATAAGGTTACAAACTTTGCCCTTTTTTGGCTGTAATTTGCAAAATGCTTGAGGTTATTGGTCCTGAGGTGACAAACAAATTTGCCATAAAAAACAAAAACTTCACATGAACAGTTACACCATACAGGTCACAACAATTAACGCAAATTCAGCCAGTCCACATGTGTTCTGAGCGACCTTGCAATTTTGTCCAGTCACGTCAACTTTACCCCAAATTTTACAATTTAAATTCCTGTTTATCTGACAATTTCAACCGAAAACAGTAAACTTAAGGTGCGTTTTGGCAGATTGTTTACATGACAGCAGCGTTTAGGGTGCAAGAAAACACAACATTTTCAGAAAATGGCTTCCAGACTGCAATTTTTTGGAACTGTTTTCATGTAAACTTGCAATATGCTGAGACTTTTTGCACGTGCTCATTACAGTTCCAGTCACTAGACATGCGCGAGAAAGTCGACCATCGCAACAACAATGGCGGACTCTCGAGCTCTGTTTGTGCTGCTCACCCTGTTGAATTTATCAACGCTTCTCCAGCAAAGTGGAGATTTACTGTAGCAACTCCACCTCGTCGTCTGTCCAGACAAACGTTCGTGTGGTTGCCATTTTGTTTGTTTATACATCACCGCTCTGTAGAAGGAAGCGCATGTGTGCAGACGTGTGTTGTTTTATTACAAAGTCACGCCGCCAACTACTGGCCTGGCATGTATACTACAGCGTTTTTGGTCATTTTTGCGGATCTGTGTGCACAGCGATTGTTGTCTAAACGTTGTTGTGTGATCGCAGAACTTTTTTCAAAACGAAAATGAGAAAAGATTCTGTTTTCAGCAGATCGTTCTCGTATAAACATGGCCTAAAACAGGTAAAATCTTAGTTCATTGTAGACTCAGCCCCTCTCTCTCTGTTTATTATGAAACTGTTGTTGCAGGACCGAAGCCCTGTGCCTGGGACAGGTTCACACACACAGTGACAGCGCTAACTGTTAGCATCAAACCTGCTAACGTTACTCAGTGATTATTAATAGGTTTAACGACAGAGTGGAGCTGTGTCGGTGTGAACAGCTTGGTGTTGAATGTTCACTGCTGCTGCGGGGCTTCTGCCCAAGTAGCAAAATAGTATGTATGAGGTCATGATGTGATGTGTTAGCTCGTGCTAACAGGGCAGAGGGCAGCTTATGGAGATCATTGACAGCATATTTTTTTAAATACATATTTTAATGAATTTAATAATTTTAAAATATTTTGGGGGGACTTGAAATTCTAAGAATCACTTTATAGCACTGAAAAATGAAATTTCAAATGTTGAAAAATAACTTTTTCATGTCTGCATCATTTTTTGTAAAAGCCACATAGAGCTACTGGAAAGGGGCTAAAGAGCTGCATGCAGCTCAGAGCCACAGGTCGCCTACCCCCGCTTTAGACCCAACACAGCAAACAGCTACGTATCACTTTCGCTGTGCCTGGTGTTGTGCTGCTCCGTCTGTGCCCAGAGTACGCTCCCCGCTGCGAGAGCATGGGGCAAATTATAACCAAACGGTATATATATCAGAGCAGCGTGCCTAATTTAACAGTCCAGCTCCTAAAATAGAAAATTAAAACATGGCGACAGATGTTTTAATTGGGCAGGCCGCCACAAACCCCTTGAAAATTCTTTTTTTTGGGCTGCAGGGGATTTTTTTCACCGCAACACCATGAATGGCCACTGGGAAAAAAATTGGAAACAAGACTCAGTGGCGTTCCTGGAGGTGTGGTATTTTTACATTCTTTAAAACACGTCCGGAGGGAAACTTAAGATAATCACGAGGAAATCTGGCAAATGTCTGGATGTAGTTGGCCACTGTTTTTGGAGTGTGTCCCACATTAGGAACTAAAATTTCCGATATCTCGGCCTTCTCTGCTTAAATTTTAAATATTTAACTGTCTCTCTGTTTTCCTTTTCTCCCGACTTTATGAAAGTGCTGTACTGAATTACTTAAATTTTCCTTTTTTTTCAATATTATAACTAAGGTGTACAAAGAAAAAAAAGCATTTTAATTCAATATTTAAATAAATCTTAAAGAACATTTTGGGCAAGAGCATTGTGTCCTTGAATTTGCAGAAACTTCAGAGTCACAATCAAGCGAACATGATCTTGTCTCAGTGAATCAGAGTATCATGTATATCTTGTTGACACCGTAGAGTCGTCTGTGGCGTAATCATGTTCTGACAGGATCTTTATAACTACTGCTAAAATAAGCATTAGCTCCTTTTCCACCAACATTCCCAGGAACTTTTATTACCAGGACTCTATTTACCTGGGTAAAAGAGTTCCTGGTAATCTGTGTGGTTTGCGTTTCCACTGCACCTCAAAGTTCCAGAATTTATTCAAATCAGGCTGATGACGTAGATGATTCGGCGTGTGCCTTCCGCCAGCAGTTGGCTGGTAACGTGGTAACATTAGTGCTGGTAGAGAGAGGAAGGGCCGTTTGTCTCAGCCAGCAGCTAAGTTTAAAAGTATTTTAAGGTAAGAGTCAAACTAAGTTAGTAGACAGCTGTCATTTGAGCTTATTAGTAACGATTAGCTATCAGCCGAACTAGCATGCTGTCTAAATCAGCGTGTAAGATATAACGTTAGTGTCGCTGGATGAGAGACTGTGGACGGAGCATATTGAATATCGCTGTACATGTTCACAGAGCAAAGGATGGCTGTGGGATGACAATGAATTAAACCATAATGTGTAAAAGTGCCGTTAGAATAACTGATACCGTTAGCGCTTATCAATACTACGGTAAAAATGTGTACTTGTAGAAATGAAATAAAGTTTGCAGCCACACTTGCACGCGGGATGCTGCAAGTGTGTGTTCCCCCAATCAGTGTTCTTCAGTACACAGCCCCGCCCCTCAAGAATTCTGGGTAATCTGAAAAGTCCTACCCCGCTACTAGGTACTTTTTTCAGGGAAAGTTTGGGGTTGAGGGAAAGTTTTTTTCCCTAGGTAATTTTGGTTGAAACGCTCCGAGGCTTTTCAAAATCCCGGGTAAATGATAAAAGTTCCTGCGGTGGAAAAGGGGCTGTAGTGACTAATGGGAGCAACATTTTCACATTTTCAGGTTCACGTGGCCTGGTCTTCAGCTTGTGCGGAAACAGTCAGTCAGTTAATCAAAAGGTTGATCATCAATTAATCAACAACAATGTTGACAATCAATAAATTGTCATTTATGAAGAAAAAGCACCAACCTTTTCTTTTCAGGCTTCTCAAATGTATTTCTTCTTTTCTCTGTTTTAAGTCCTTCAAAATTATGTATGATATAACAGTACATTTGAAGAAGTCACGTTGGTTTCTGGGAAATTGTTTTATGACATTTTTAGATTTAATAAATCAAGTAATTACAAGAAAGCGTAATAAAGATAACTGTGAGTTGCAGATCTATCTCCAGCACTGACGGTGACTTTCCTGCACTGAAACTTAATGGGCAACATGTGATGGAGAGTTGAGGAGTTTGAAATTAAAATCAGTGTGACAAAAATTAAAATTAACCTTGGAATGCTGTTTAGTCGTTGTTGGTTGTAACTTTTTCTGCTCTACCAGTCACGTTGGCAAGTAACCAAGAAGTGTTTGTCTGCGGAGACCCACTTGACGAGTAAACTCTGGTATTCAGTCGCTTTTGTGAGTGCTGAATGAAGACGTTTGTTTCCAAGCCTAAACAGCCTCTACGGTCGGCAACAGCAGGACGGTGCAGAGCAGAGCAGAGCAGAGTGTCCCAGCCAACAGGAGCAGATACTGTTTGGCTGCAGAAACATGTTGGTGTAGTCGGTTAGATTAATGGCAGCTGACAGCTCCTTTGGTCACTGGAATAGGGACACCATCACAGTTCAGTCCAGGTATCAGGGACAAACACAAACCAGCAATGTCCCGCCAGTTTGATGATGTCAGATGTGTAGTAACTTATTTGCCCTCACTGGTATTTAGAGAAAGTGTGTTTTACATACCGTATTTGGCTGCTGCATTGCAACAGACTTTTTATCATTTCAAAATTTCCGTGTTTTTCGTATTGACTTATTTTGGTGTTTTGTGAATTAACTTTTTATGAAATGAAAATAACCTTGATGTCATCTCTTGGTGTTTTTATGCCTCCACGATAGTCACTGCCAGAGACATCACGTTTTTGGATGTCCGTCCGACCGTCCCATTCTTGAATGTAATATCCTAAGAAAGCCTTGAGGGAATCCCTTCAAATTCACGTTCACTCAGATTTAAGTAAGTCAAAGTAATTTGGAGCATGTGTTTGCAGATTTGACTCTCTCCTCCTCTGTTGCCTGAGCTGAGATCTACAGTGTGTCTGATTTTAACCATGAAGTGTGCACAAAGGGCTGACTGTACACAGTTATGCCTCTTATGCTACTTAACCTACTTAGATTATTATATTAGTGGCAGAACACGAGATGAGCGGAGACAGATGATGTCTTGAGTAAATCTGCAGCTGTATAGTGGATTCAGCAGGAATGCCACATGGACAGACCCCCACTGTATTCATTCAGCCCGCTGCTCAACACAGGTTGATCGAGCGCTTCCAAAAGCAGAAGGAGAATTTCCTGGAACGGGCTTGCGCTAAACGCAAAGCGAAATCAATTGGTACAATTTGTCTCGTAATCCCCTGTCAGATCAAAGGTGTCTCCTTGTTTATCTCAGCTGTTAATGGAGATAAAAGGCCAACTGGGAGGGAGATTTTAACTTGAGTTTCTGGTGAATCTTAAGTCAGATGGCCGTGTCCGCTGGGAACAGGGCCAGCCCAGCAGCAACACAATGAAACATATTCTGTTTGGGCCCCGCCTCGAATAATAAGAACAAGGGACGTCATTCTGGGACAAAGATGGGGTTTATTCCTGGTGATCTGTTATTAATCGGGGAATCCAGCTGAAGACAAGCCCATATTCACACAAGGCGTGAGCTTTGAAGCTACATACTGCTGATAATGCTGCTTATAGTCGTGGTAACTGAGAAAACACATGGCCAGAAGTATGTGGACACCTGACCATTGCACCAGATGAACATGTAGTGAGAGATCTGCTGCTATAACTCCCTTTGCTTCAGTCTTCTTCAGCTGTTTTAACCTGGCTGCAGGGATTTGTTTCCATTCAGCCACAAGAGCATTTGCAAGGTCCAACACTGATGTTCCCTCATAAGGTCTGGCTTGCAGTTCATGACATAGCTAAAATGAGATAAGATAAAGACAGGGAAGCTCCTAATTTTGTCCTAGTTTATGACACTGCCACACTGTATTGTGCCAGTATGGGTGCAGCACACTCACAAAAAGCATTCTGGTCCATTTTGGCCCTGCTTTGCGTTAGCCTACATATGAGATCATGCCCAAAGGCGTAACAGACATCCATTAGAATAATTCAGCACAGTATTGCTTTGTAACCCCAATAAGAGACGCTCTGTTTGGCTCTCATGCGAGGCAGCGGGCCACGGTGAAGCCACTTGAAATTTTAATGTGCCAGCTCAGAGATGCAATATGGGCCTCACTGGGTTTCACTGCGCCAGTTTGTGTTTGGCATGCGGTATCATGTTTGACCTGTGGCGTTTGTCAGGTTTTACTGGCTGTAGGTTGGGATTGAGTCAATTAAATTGTACTATACAGATGCAAATATCGGAACCAAATAACCACCCTAACATGGTTTGTGTCCCCTTTTCTGGTTAAGATGGAAAGTAATTTCCACACTCTGATATCCTTTTTTGTTAACCTTGCTGTGAGATTAGACTGTGTTTAAATCCGCACGACGTGATTTTTCCAACATCCCACATTGCATTCCTGGACAAATATTGCGATCAACCAATCACAGCCCTCTGACATCATCAGTGTGCCGCTCCTCTGCTTCAGAAATTCCTTTGTGCTTCCTCTGAGCTAGTAACATTGAACAAAAACCTCATAAGCTACTGCAGGGTTAGCAAGTAAACTTGCCAATAGGCAAGAATGTTAGCAAGTTAGCTTGCTAAGTAGGCAGGCTATGCTAACGAATAAGCTGTTGACTAGCAAAGAGTAAAGATAATAATATTTTTCAGTAGCAAAATCCTGCAGTTAGCACATTTTTCCTCCTTTTTGTCATCTTGATCCCTGTTAAATTTGGTTAGGTTTATTCTCAGCTGATTCTGTTCTAAAGTTTTTCTGTTTTAAATAGGTTATTAAAAAGGAGGGAAAATGTGTCCTTCTCAGGTCTTTGCAACCGCAAAATTATCCTTACTCTTAATGTTAATTAACAATATTTTAGCCTATTGACAAGTTTACTTGTTAGCGTAACCTTATTAGCAAGCTAGCTCACCCATATATTTACTCATGTTACTCAATGTTTACTCATTAGCATAGCCAACCTAGTTAGCACGCTAACTTGCTAACCCTGCAGTAGCTTATAAGGTTTTTGTTCAGTTTAATCGCACTAATATGGAAAACTAGCTTAGCTCTGAAGAGGCACAAAGGAATTTTGAGAGACACACAGGAGCAGCACACTGATGATGTCAGAGGGCTGTGATTGGTTGACTGGATTGTTGGTCCAGGAACGCGATGCAGGATGTTGATCCAGGTGCATGTCCTACTTGGCAAAATCGTTTAAATCCTGTGATCATCATGTCAGCTGTTTTCTGTTTGGGTGGGCAGTTATTTTGTTACATATCCGTCTTCATACAGACGCCATGGTGGTGGTTGTTAAGAGCAGTTAACTTAATCTCTGTCAATGTTTGCATGTTGATATTTCTTCTATGTCAAGTTAACACAACCTGTGTAGCTCTTAAAAAAGATCTTAAAAAAAAAAAAAATCAGATGTGGTTGGAGATTCAGAGCTCTGAAACCAGGTCATCATCAGAGTGGTTAGCTTCTCACGTCTAAAGCGGTCGTGCGGTGTGTGGTTACGCTGTGCTCCATTATAAATGACTGGAAACAATGTTAAAACATGGTCCGCCTTGAAGAACGTGGAAAACTTTATGCTGCAGCTCATGATTATCTTCATAGTCAGTGCTTTTTGATGCATTGACTTCTCTTTGAGTTGGTATCATGTCAAAGAAATGCAGATTTCTGTGTCCTGAAATAACTTAAGTTCAATAATCACTCTGAAACCCAACGTTATTCATTAAAATAGAATGCTCCATCTATAACTTAAACAGTTATCAACTTTTACCAATTAATCGAGTATCAAAACTGTTGTCATTGAATTTTCCGTCAGCCAACTAATTGTTTCAGCTCCCTCAAGAGTTTAGAGATCGTCAAGTACATCTGTATGTTCAGCTCAAGCTGCATTTTTCCCTGAATAACGCACATCCTGCAAACTGAGGACTGGAAACGCTCATGAAGTGAGGACACTTACACTCCCAGCATAATGAAACATTTTCTCTCCTGATGAAGAACTTCAGATGTTCTTAAAATCCTCTCGTCCCTCTCCGACATCAGGTTTGGTCATCATGCTTGCTGGTTTGTCAGGGAACAGTTTGTGTTCACAAATATTGATCGAGTTGGGGTCATTAATACGGAGAGCGTGAGTGAAAGCGTCTTTACACTACCCTGTTCAGCTTGGAGGGCTTTTATCTGCTGGTGTGAGCAGACGATGAAATGAGAAACAGTTAAAGCAAAGCTCTTACACAGGCAGAGTCTGAGGTTCAACACCTGCTGGGGTCACTAACAAGATAATGTATGCACTCGTGGTGTTGCCACGTACTTTGGATAAAAGCATTTACCAAATGGTATAATTTTTGTTGAAATAAAAACCATTAAGGTCGTTAATCCATTTGGTCCACTTGTAAATGCTGCTGTAATTTTTCTCTTTGCACGTCAGACTGAAATGTTACTTTATGATCAATCCAGCAAAACATTGAACGAGGTGCTGAAACAGTCAGTAAATTAATGGATTAATCAACAACAGTTTCAGTAACTGATTTGTTAATGCCAGTGTTTGAGCAAAAACACCAAACATTAAACATTGAACAATAGGCACATCTGGAGCGGTCTGTCTGTAAGACTGGAGCTGCATCCACACCAGAGCCCAGCTCAGACCAGAGATTCATGACGAGAGGAAACTATTTTAGAGCGCTACAGAGAAAAGTCTCAGCGGTGTGACCTGGCTGGTCTGAGCTCGACTCAAGCCAGTGTGTTTCTAGAGCTGATTTGCTTGCAATGAAGTCCATTGGTCAAGTCAAAATGGCTGCAGGCAGCATGTTTGCTTGCTGCGGTAGGTACTTCGGCCACGCCGAGCCCTCTGTTTCCGTCCTCATGGTGTGTCGGTGTTGGACGGTGGGTATCTGCAAATATTGACTATCTGAAGCTCAAGTTGTTTTGTTAGAAATCCTGCTGTAGCCAGTATCTCACTATCACTATCCTCATTCATATTTCAAGAAGCTACAAATTATATTCGGCTACAAAACGAGCCTGAAAAGCTGCGACAGGTCTGTTTAAAAAATGCTGCGACAACACAGACATTTCATAAACAAGGACAAAGTGTCTCGCTCCTTCCCTCCCTCGGCCTCTCTGTTGATGCTCTGTGCAGTAATTACATTTACAGCCTAAATAAAAAGATGTATCTGGATTCATTTGAAAGGCCAACTGATGGAAAATGGCTGTCTTTGCATTTTATTTTGATCGCAGTCTGTTTTTATAAAAGTGTGAGATCTCAAATGTGGCTTTGACGTGCAGCTGAACATGGAGCCCATTTCGTAGAAATTATGCCTGTAAATACTGAGATATGAATTTTTGTCGATATCGCCCGGCCTACAGAGATGTTGCTATAGAGACGATAAGCCATCTCGTCTCATCACATTGATGTAAACTAGAAGGTTTTCAGAATGTTGCACAATGGAATGAAAGAAGTTTTAATTCGTCTTGTCACAAATCTTTGGTCTCAGTTTTGTTTTCAAATGGATAACTGATGCTACGATTACGCCTAGCTTCAACACTACTCTTGTGTTTTGGAATCCCTAAAATGGACAGGTGGAAAAGCAGACTTTTGGACACGATGACGTAAGCCCTTTTTAAATAGGAACTGTGCAAATTTGCAGAAAAGCCCAATCCGTCTTCTTTCAGCATTGGCAGTATAAAAACAAAATCGGGGAGTGCAGCAAAATGCCGCCTGCCTACTTTTGTTTATACAGAATGTGCCTTTTTCGGGGCAATGGGGGGCGTGAGCTAGTAACAGAACGTGTAGCTCAGCGTGTGACGTAAACAGTGACGTCTTGCGCTTTGCGCCGAGGGAAGCCGCGGCTGGTCAGTCCTTCGGCGATTCTCTCGTACATCGGCCCGTCCTTCACGGTTCCCGTCATCTGACGGTTAATGGCCTCCTCGTTAGCAAGCTCAAGGAGGGCGCGCAATTCTTTATCTCCCCAGTTGCTCATCTTCTGCTTTGCGTCTCCTTAGTGCTGCTAGATACTCATTCCTGCTATCAGCTGTTTCCTGTTTTGAAGTCCACGCCAGTGGGTCGAATGTGCGGCGTCATCAACAGCCCCTCCCACAAGTCATCAACAGACCCTCCCACAAGTCATCAACAGCCCCTTCCGTGGTGGAAAGGGGCCTCGCTCTTTTTAAACCAAAAGCGTTCCGCCGATATGACTACCCTACGAGGCGGAAATTTGGGTACCTCGGATCAACTCGCCAATCCGGCTCTGTGTGTGCAAACGCTCGCAGCTTGCAGGCAAAACGGCCGAACATTCGCGGAAAATCTGGCAGTGTAAAAGGGGCTGTTTCCAGATTGGGTTTTATCTGTCACAACTGTCAGGTCAGAACATTTTTGCTAAGCCTACATACTTTGGTGATTATACCCTTCTTCTGTGGCCACTTCTTTCTCATTATCATGGCTTCCTCCGGCGATAGATAATGCTCCCAGTTGGCACCACTCTAATGTATCTCCATATCTGCTTTTCAACGACTCCCAATCTGTTCTCCGCCACCTTGACCACCTTATCCTCCTCTATCACTTGGATCAACAGTTCTACCTCGTCTTCAGTCCAAGCAAAGAAATCTCTGGTCTCACTTTTGGCCATCTCCGTAGTATTTTTTGTAACTAATCAACCAACGGCAGAGGAGATAATCTGCCTCCTGTTAACATCGGCACGCACACAATGCGAACACAAGACAACATGAAACAATGCTGAAACGCTCGTGTGTACGGAGGTCTTTTTAATTTTAACACAGTTTGTATTAATGTGGATGTGCCCTTGAAAAATCAGTTACTGTCAGCTTAACCGTGCCAATCTTTCCACCTCGGCCAAGCATAACAACATTTTTGTGATATTTTGGCTTTTAACAGCATAAAAAGGTGCATGGAAACTTACGCCATTGGCTACTGTGAGCCTTCACATGACTTGATTTGTCGTTCTTTAGAACGTTAAATTTTTTACAAGCCTGAGTTACACACGAGCAGCCTGAGCTCCTCAAACCGGGAACTCCTGTATCCCTCCTATTAAAAGCATATTTGTGTACTGAAACAGCAAAGGTGTATAAAAAGTTAGCCTCTAGTGTGTACAGGAAAAGGCTGATGTAGCTCAATAGAGGATGGAGTGCATGTGCTTTGTGGTATTTTTTAACCACTTTGCCTGTTTTGGCCTCATTTTTTTTGGTGGTGAGGTTTAAGGTCAGATTTGGTTTCCAGTTGTTTTGTACCTGAGAAAGTAGAAAATCGTCACCAGTGGTTTGTGTCGATGCCATTACTCATCTCAGTACTTTTTTCCCTGCAGAGGCAGTGACAGACTGACCGCCAAGCCTAAACCACGAAACCCAGTTTGAAGTTTACAGAAACCAGTTGAGTTGTCAGGCTGTGTCTGTCAGCCGAATATATTGCAGGAAGTTAACTTTAAATGTGCTGAAATTTAAAAGTTTTTTGTCATCATTTTAAGGTGGTTTGATTAAACCTCTGACTGCTGGACCTGCTGCATCACTGAGGGACCTCGCACTTTTTTTTTTTCCATTATGGGTTGTACAAAATGAATAATCAGCGCGGTGATATTTAATGAGCAGACGATACATGTGCTGCAAAAGCAGGTTGTGCAGCAATTTATCAGTCCCACAAAACTTTATTTGTAATAACAGTACATCCCAACAGGCCAGCCGCTAGGAAATATGGGCAGAGGGACAGCATTTTCAAAAGTGGGCCCCTCATCCACACCCACGATATGTGTTGGGGGGGATTGCTGTACATATCACTATTGCCCTCCGATAAATGATTAGAGAAAAGTAAAATTAAACACTGATTGAAGAAATTACTGCAAGGTATTAAAGCATGAGATCGAATCACAAGATCATAAGTGAACAAATGTTTTTTTTTTTCTCTTTATTGATTTGATCTTGAGGCGACTTTAATCAAATATTGGTCAGACTGTGTGCAGAACTGAAACAGTGTAAAGAGTATGTGGTTGTCAGCGCTCGGTTTTCCAGTCAAACCCAATTTATAAATTTAAAGACTGTTTAGGCAGAAATATATTTAGTGTTATGCGGCAGCTGATCATGTCCTCTGCTAGGAGGGTAAAGAGCTCCCAAATCACATTGTTTTCCGGATTTTCAAACGTGCACAACAGGTGTTCTTCTTCTTTGAGTTAGCTGCGAACTGCTATCAGCTGCTGTTTATACCTCGTGCGGGGGGTTGCACACGTTACACGTCATCAAAATGTCACACCTGTGCTGTCCATGATCCCGTCCTGCTGGCTGTCCTGTTAACACAGAGCTCGTTTCGACACTGTTACTGATGCTGGCTTAAAGGCGAGACAACTCTGCCGTCCATTCCACGATTGTACCTTTTTATAAAGAACGGCGAGGCGGCATAACGACGTGAAATTCCCCTCTTTAAGTGACAGTGTAAAAGGGGCTAATAACACCTTACTTGGGCTTTGGGACTTTAATTCCTTCAATGGAAAGCCTGTGTTACAAATAAGGGTTGTAGGGTTTGAAGGTCATGTTATTTATCAGGCAAAGAGGGTCTGATGAAGAGAAGCTATCAAGTTGCATTATGGGAAGTGAAAATCCAGTGTTTTTGGAGTTTAATCATGCTGGTCATGGATTTGCATCTGCTGCTTCAATTCTGAATATCCTGTTTAAAATTCTGTCTGTTGTGAGTCCCATTTCTTTGTGGCCCTGCAGTGTGTTGTCCAGCAGTCTCTGTCAGCAGCAGGTTAAACGCACACAAACTGACGACCAGGGAATTACTCTGGAGTTTAAAAAAAAAAAAGTGCCCGTTCACAGATTTCATGGAGGCAGGGAGTCTGGTGTCCGCACTGGCAGCCCGCTGGGAAGTCGTAACAAGACTGTGCTGTGTCAGCAGGTTGCCATGACAACGCTGCCCGTCATCCCATAACATTTCATTGTGTCTCCCCTCTTACATCTCACCGCGGCCTGGCCTGGCCTGGCCTCAGCTGTGTCTGTCTGTCTGTCTGTCTGTCTGTCTGTCTCGTCACATGGCTCCCCTCTCAGCATTTACCTCTGCTGTAGTGTGGGTGGGACGAAAAACCTCAGCTGCAGCTCGGCAGCATTTGAAAAGGCTGAATGTCACGAAAAGATTTAAGGAAACCTCGAATAAAACTTGGCAACTCCAATACTGATTTATGTTTTTGATTTATGTTAAATGGACTGAAAGCTTACAAGCATTTTGCTCGTTGATTCATGTTTCTGAGGCTCCTGAAGCCATGCAGTCATTTCAAAATTACATTTTACATTTATTATTTATTTTAGTAGCTTGTCCTTTGATTTACAGCTGCCATCCATCTCTTCTACGGTGGTGTTGTGGTGTGTGTCGCTGTCCCAGCAGGTCCAGACTGGTGTCATTAGGGTGGCAGAGAGGCAGATGCAGTAACACCTGAGATCATTATGTGTGTGTGCGATGGTGATGCAACACCTTGGCAGCACCAGAGTGCCCATAATCGCTGTGAGGAGTATTAGAACAGGTTATTCGGCAGTTACCAACACATTATTAGAACAGAAAGTTACCGCACAGTCCCGCGCCCAGCAAGGAAGAACAAAGTATGAAATGAAAGATGGCTAATGGGCTACCTGCTCACTACTAAAGCTGCTGCTGCAGCCAGTAAAACATGACTCACAGCACAGTTCAGAATGTGTCTTAAACCAGATCTGACCAGATCAGACTGCTCGGCTGAATCTACCTGTTGTATAACAGGCAACATATTAAAAGGCACACTGTGAGGCTACAGCACACTGGATGACAATAATGCAGGGATCAGGAGGCGTTACATCTAAAATCATCAGCACGGACCCTCTGTCTGATCAGAGCCATTGATCATACAAATCTAGATGTTCTGTACATTCAAGGGTGAAGTGTGTCATCATCACCATCATCATCATCAAACCATTGTTTATTCAGGGAAATATGACGTAGCATTAAGCCCTGAATTCACATTCAACGGGCTAGAAGGATACAAACATATAATAACATTTGCAATAACATGAAGAAAAAAGTCCACTAAGACAATTAAGTAGCAATTTAAAAAAAATTTAATACAAATGAAATTAAATTAAATAAAAAAATTGAAAATTAAATTAAATTAAATAAAAAAAAGTCCACGAAGACAGTTAAGTAGCAATTTAAAATTTTTTTAATAAACTTGGGTACGACATCAAGTTTGATGTATGCTGACTGTATGACAGCTGAATCACAGGCTACGACGTATGCTGAGTGCACAAGAATGCTGCAGGGGTTATTACTTCTCTAACTGTGAAGCACAACAAAGAGGGGCAGATTATTAAATAACCTAAAGGATTGTGGGCGCTGTATACTGCGGTGTGTGTTTGTGTGTGTTTCCTAGCTTCTTGGTTGCTCACTTGGCAGCTACAGCTCTGCCGTTATATCCTCCCATGCTTCGTCTTTCTTTATGCGATCATGTTAAGAGCTGGAGGACACATCATACAGACAATACTCTGCTGTTTCCTCTTTGCTGGAATCCCACACATTTATTTCAGCACGTCTTGCCTCCATGGCGAGCTGCTATCCGTCTGTTTGTTTGGGTTTAGCACTAGTGCATCATTTCACGCTGCATCTCTATTGGTTGGTTAGGAGACGTAGGTGGTAACAGCAGTCACACAGTGAGATGGTCATCCCAGATTTCTGTCAGAATTTTATCCCAGGCTGTCTTAGATTGCAAGACTGTGACAACGTGACCCTTGAACCTCTCTCAGTGCGACATAGGACCACCGTTTTAGAGCCACGACCAAAGATATCGCCACATTTCTCTCACGTTTGTTGTCTTTCATCTGGGACGGCCCAGAATCACACAGTGTATACCGAGCTTTAGTCACTCGGACAGAAAAACTTGGGAAAGTAGAGTCCAGGGTGGAAAATACCAGACTTACCCTTTAAGAGAGTTGAAAACAAAAACAAAGTAGGTTTCTTTCTTGTTTTTTTTGCCCCACATATTTTCATTGCCGGATCATATAATGTCTGTGTAAGTTTCCATTAACAGAAGCCATTAACATTAGAGGATTGGACTGCAACAGGCCTCAGTCTATGGATTGGTGGATTTGCAGGATAAAGACGTGGAGGAAAATCGTGGCCTGCTTTCAGTAAAGAGGCTGAAATGCAGAGCGGTGATAGACGGGAACGGCGAGATTGAAAGTCTCATTTCCCTCCATCAGCACAAACTCTGCTGCCTCAACACAGGCTCGTGTCCACGTCCTCCATCTCTTGGTCTCTTTCTACTCCCCCCCCCCCCCCCCCCATCCTGTCCCTGTCCCTTATTCCTTGCTTTCTCTTTTCTGCCTCCACCTCGTTCTCGTGTTCTTTTGACTTTTCATACACTTGTGTCACGTGTATTTTCAGTTTGTACAAAAAGAAACTGGAATGGAAACACCAGAAATGTGAACACATTTGCTGTGCCTGCTTGTGTTTTTAATAGTGTAGATGTTACAGACCTCCACTCCATCAGAAACCCCAGAATGTAAAGAATCAAAATAACTGAGTGGACTTAAACACAACATCCCCGGTTTAATTTCAGGTTACATGTGGATTACAAGAGTCCATTTTTTTCATTAAAATGAAACATGTAAGCTCGTTTGGGCAGCGAGAGAGCGACCTGCACAAGTGTGGTTCAGAAACATTTTTGTGGCTGTCGTCTTTTCTGTTTTAAACCCACCTCCTGAAAGCCGGTTAGATCAACCAATCAGCTTGTTTGACATGTTGCACTGTTAGGCTTTAGGCAGTGTGTGCTTTGGCTCCTCTCCAAACCTTTGCAACATACCCATAACACCCTGCTGTATGTAGATCCGCAGAGAAATCATGGACATTTTTTGCAGAACTATAATTCCAGCTTTAAGTGGGAAGCAGGGCTGAAATGCTGAGATGTTTCTGAGATACTGTGGCTCAATGGATTATGTAAACATTTCACATTCTCTTTAGTGTATTTGCATAAAGGTAGTTGGTGGAAACAAACTCTGAATCAAAATTTATTTAGTAATGATTTTAGATGTCGTGACGGATAGTGTTTGTAATTTTTTTGATATTTGTGCAGGCTCCTTCGTCAATATGTAAATACATGTCTTTTTACAAAAGCCTACGTTTTTCTTGAATGTAAATGAAGTTGTTTTAATAGACCCCTTTACAGTCTATGGCATCGAAAAGATGCGTGCGCATTTTGGCGATGGAAGTAATGTTCTTCCCCAGTCATTCAGACAATTCAGACTGTCAAGCTGCAAACACTGAATTAGATGTTTTACCAGCACCAGAATTTCTGGTTCCTGCGTTTACGGCTGTCAGAATCAATATTCCACTGGTGGACTCAAGTTGTACAGGATTTTGAGAGGGTCACGACCATTTCTGAGCAATCGTCGGCGTCCAAGGCTGCAAGCTACCATAGTTTTCTGGTTTGTTGATTATAACCCACACGTCATACATGGTGGTCTTGTGTCCTTGTCTTTGACTAGGAGGGATCTCTGATTTCAACACACAAAACTCTGAATCTATGTCGTGGTATTTGATGTTGTGCACATGTTCACAGATAACGTAATCGTAAGCATCTAGTGACTTGTGTTTGTACTTTGTCTGTGGTGTACACGCTAGGTTTCTCAATCAAATAGGTGTATATATTGGGCCATTTAGTGATACCTTCTACCCCATCACTAACACTGCATGGGTCTGGAAGTCGGTTGCCACTTGCCAGGGTCAGTTTTATTAAAGGGGACCTATTATGCTTTTCCTCTTTTCTGACCTATAAATGTTGTTACAATGTGAGATACTCGTGTTAAACGATGCCAAAGCGTCAAATAATGAGGTTTATGCATTTGGACGTGAGCCCTGCAAGCTGTTTTGGGTGGCTCTGCACGCTGTGTTTTACTGTCTGTTTTTAACAGAGTAGTCCCATTGACGTCAATGCGTGCCGGACTTACTTATATGGGCATGCCCAGGAATACGCCGCAGAGGTAAGCAGGTAATGACAACAACAAGCTATAGCTAACGGCTAACGTTACTTACCATTCGGAGACGTCTTGAAGTAACCTCTGTACTTGAGAAACTTCAGGCTGTCCAGTCTCTACCTCCGGATCGTATTCGGGATCCAACACATACGCTGTATTTCAAAAGTTGACATTTTCAAAAGTGAAATTCTCTCAACTTCCGCACCGGCAAAATAAGGAGGTGGGGCTCAGCAGCCCTTCGGAAGTCCTCGGGAGTGTGACCAATCACAGCGGAGTGGGCTCGGGGCCGGGGGGATGGAGTAAATAACACAGACCGTTTTCGTGGGATGCGGGAAATACAAGGAAGCGATGCAGTGAGAGACACGGTGCCCAAAGATCTACAAAGCTTTCGGTGTGGGTAATCGTGTGTAGCTGCTCTATAGGAGTCCAATAATCAAATACAAAGGCCCGAAAATGAGCATAATAGGTCTACTTTAAGTAGCACTCATGATCTTTGGTGGTTAGTGCTCTTGCATAGCTTGACAAGCTGTTGTGGTTCGCCATACATGCACCTTGTCTAGGTCATCATTGTTTACAAACTGTAAAAGGGTCAATCTGTAACTTTGGTATTTTTCAATATTGACCCTATTTTCCCATGTTTTGTGTCTAAGTGACTGACGGGAACATCAACTTTTAAAACTGGCCCAGTGCGGAAACAACAGCTACAATGTAATCCCTGCAGGCAGTTTAGCACCGTCAATTTACGTCCAATAAAAGTTTTGTTTTTGACACTGACAGGCTCAGATTGTTATTATATGTGTCTGACAACATTATGGAAAGGATCCCTACAGAGATAGACCTTTTTGTTCCACAGTAAAATCCTTTTTGTTTAACCCGAAGTGCCTTGAAATCGCCATCTGCAAACCCACCAGACTCCATTTAAATAAACAGTAATTTAAGCATCTATAGAGCACCTATATTTTTACATCTAACTGGTTGAATTAAAGGTTTATTCAACCTAACCAGAGATGGTGATTGTAGGAACAGTGAAAAAGACGAACCAGAGCAACTTTTTTGAGCTTTATTTTGCTTCTGTTGACTTTGAATGAAGTATGTTTTATAATGATAAAATCACTATTTGTTTAAATGGAGTCTGGTGAGTTTAAACGGCAAATTCAGGGCTGTTTCAGGTCTTAAAAAAAAGGATCTTACTCTTTAACAAAAAGGTCTGTCTCTGTAGAGATCCTTTCCATATTGTTGTCAGACTCTGATAATAACAACCTGAGCCTGTCAGTGGCGAAAACGTAAATTAACGGTGCAAACACGCCCCCAGTGGTTACATTGCCGCCTGTTAAGCAGCTGCCGGCTGCAGCGGTCTCGCTCAATACAAGAACAATTTAAAAAACTGTTGCTCTCTTAGTCACTTAGAAAAATACTCAAGTTACCCTTTGTCACAAGCAGCCACAAAAGAATTTAAGCTGGGGAAATGCTTACGACTCTCACATTCAGCACCAGCTGCAGACACATTTTGGTCAGTGAGGATTCAAGACTCAACACTAGCTTTAGATGAACAGTAGAAAAGAAAAGTCATCATGTTTCAAAGTGACTGTCTTTGGTTACTTCATCACTCACGTGACCTTCTTTAATGTGTATTCTCATAAAGATTGTTGATCGACTTTTTGTCGTAATTTGAGAAATTTGCCTCAATTTTTTTTTTTAACATTTTAATGGGAAAGATGAAACATCTCTCTTCCTCTGTCTTGTTCTCTCTTTGAACCGTCTACCATCTCCATCACTCTCATCGTCCATCACTCTCATCGTCCATGTCCCTTGTATTTTTGTCACCTCCTTCCTGGCTCCTCATATGTAAGCGGTTCCCGGTCGCCCGCCTCACCACCAGCAGCCTGGCCGTCTTTTATCCCTCTGCTGATGGTCTGCATCACGTTGCGTAACACGGCAGCCCGCCAGCCGAGGGTTTTCCCTCTTCTCCGGCTAGATAAGGGATTATCCGCCATGCCGCTGGGTCCCCTTGGAAGCCCAAGCCCTCAATCCCATCCCAATGCTTTATCATCCCAAGCTCTGGCTATCCCAGTCAGATGATGTAATAGTCTGGTGGGGGAGAGTGGAGGGTCAGAAAATATCCCTCTGTGAAGATGCTCTGCAGATGACTAACTGCAGTGCTCATGCTGGTGCTGGCATTTGGTGGAGTATCTTGGGGTTTTGACGGGAAGTGCCTCTGAAAATGATAAATGTTCAGAGAATTTTATTCCTCTGAGCGGGGGGATATTTTAGGAATATCAGTAAAACATATTTATCAGTTCTCATATGTTAGAGCTGGGCAGTATTGACAAAATCTAAGATGATGTTTTTTTTTCTTTATTGGACAATTGACAGCAAATTAATCAACAACAATTCTGACAATAAAGTTGTTGTTTAAATCATTTATTAGATAAAAGGGGCACTTTTCATTCACTTTTGCTGCTTTACTCTGTTTTATTTCATCGTAAATTTTATATTTTTTGGATTTTCACTGCTCTGACATAAACGCAAATTGTGAAAATAGTGATGTCAATCTATCTTCTTTTTTCTCCATGTCATACTTTTGAAGGAACTAGAAGGCCACACGGGGAGCACAGACCTCCACCAAGGCCAATTGCCCTGTCGCCTAATGCTGCCCTCCCTCTTCATGTTCTTACTGGCTAGCTTATCACCGCCACTTGGGCGGGCGTGGAAAGTGGCGCTTATATAGTGGTGCTCATACGACAGTTTCCACTGATAATGGCATCCAGAGCCATGGTGCCGGGACTCTGTCGCAGAAGCAAGTGCTCTAACTCCACCCCAGGTCACCCTACTGAGTGTGAGCTGTCTTCTGTTGGAGTCTTGGGTACCAAACTTTGTATTTTTAAGGATGCCGACCGAGTTTTCTTGGTCCTACCAAAAACAAATTCTTATTACATCAATTGGTGCCAATTTTTGGTACCTCAGAATACATCTGGGTTCAACTTAAGACAGGAGGCAGAAGCACCCTGAAGCCGGAAAGCAGGCCACGGTGCTCTGCAGTTGCTCTGGGGGCTGCTCCACTAGCCGCTCCATTGACTGCTCCTATCGGCCGTTCCTATCGGCCGCTCCTATCGGCCGCTCCTATCGGCCGCTCCTATCGGCCGCTCCAGTTGCCACTCCTTCAGCCGCGCTGCGTTGGCTGTTCCGTCAGCTGCTCTGTCAGATTCCCAGCAGGCCAGAATAATGGCTCCAGTGCCAATCTGCCTTGATAGTTCTGGCGTCTGGTCTTTTTTTTTTGTTTTTGTTTTTAAGTAGTGGCCAAGAATTGCAGACACACACACATTCACATACACACACAAGCAGACAGACAGACAGGTCAGCTCAGTGTGTGATTAGAAAAAAGCAGAGGAGAAAATTTAGTTTTTATTCTACTACGTCACTGTCCGGTGAGCGTTGCTTGGTTTTTTCGCTCGACTGTTTCCAACATGGCAGCCGGGTCACAAATGTTCTCATTTTACAGCTCAACAGTACACTAAAATATGTTTCTGAACACATTCAGCAATGGCCAATTTTATTTATGTAGCACATTTTATTACATGTACTCTCAGAGTGCTTTACATTGAAAGACAACACATAGAAGTAAATACGAAAACATAAGTCGCATAGAAATATGTTAGAGTACAGTATGAACATGAGTCATCGACATAATAAGGCAAAGAACGCAAAAATGTTTTCGTTCACAAGTGGTCGATTCTTGCAAATGCCACCATGAGCGGTACGAGGAGGAACATGTTTTTTTTTTTTTTCTTTACAGATTATCTGTCTCATGTAATACTGTTTGGATGTAGTGTCAGTTTCAATAAAAACTTACCAGCTACAGCTTTAAAATCAGTCCATACGAGTTCTTCCCAAATAACAAGATAGTTTATTGTCACAAATCAGAGAAGATTAGATCGTAAAAGACGCCCCACACTCAGTCATGAGAGCTGCTGAGGCATCACTTGTCATTTTATTTTGAAAAGCCCAGAATTCGTCTTTGAAACTACTCCTGACATGAACCCGGCGCTCCCTGTGAGTTCCCAGGACTGTGACAGTTAGATAACGTTCAGACTGGTCCTGTGCCTGACCCAGCTTTGAGTTTTTAAGTCACGCCACCGGATTTTTGTGTTTTTGCTTTCAACTTCGGCCAAAGAATTTAAGATTTTAATTCCCTCTAATTGGAGAAATCTTATTCTCAGCCTCATGCAGGCCCCTTATTACATGGTCATATGATCTGAACACATGACCCACACACATGGCCTTTTGTACCCCACTCCCAAAGCTAGATTAGTTTGATTTGAAGTGTTACGTAAGGGTTAAAGTTTGGCATTGAGTTTAGATAATTAAATAACCTGACACAGAAGTTGACAAACATTCCTCTTAGGAAAAGTCGTGTTCATAAGACTTAGACAGTCGAGAGAAGTGATGGGGATGACACACGGCTAAATGCTGAGCACAAACCAGTGATCACACCTGCTGGTTAGTCAGTCCTCCTGCTGCTGTGTGTTTTCATGATCATTTCTTTTACTCTGTGGAGGAAAAAGAAAGTGCAATGCAAAGTGTACAGGGTGGCTCTGTGAGCAGGAGGAAACCAGCAGTTACTTTGAGTTCATCCTAAATAATCAGGTGACTTTTTAAACAGAGGAAGTCTCTTAAGAACTGAAATAAGTAAAATCAGTACAAATTCTTTAGCCTCTATTTTGAAATGTTACTATTAGAGGTCAACTGATTTGATGAGTTGATTTTTAGTGATAGATACAGTAGGCAAAAGCCGATATCAATAGCCCACTCCACAACCCTCCAGAAGGTACAAAAAATGACATTGATAAGACTTAATTAATTGATTCATTTATTTCAAATATTTAAAATAAATAAATAAATGAATAAAATAGAATATTTTGCAGAAAAAAACATACACAAGAGAGACAATCAATAAATCATGAACAGGCTTACAATAAGAAACATTAATTCACATCGATCAAGCACACATTTACACCACTGCATTTCTTAATACCTGATAGCCAATATTACCCTGTGTATACGTTAAATACAAATCGAGAATACCCCGAGTGTCACCCTGAGTGTGCTTCACATTCCCTCTAATCATTTCTGTACCTTGTGATTCATAATTCACAAGTTCCAGCAGCTGAAGAGAAGAAGCACGAGAAACAAGGGAAAGAAATGTGATCGAATGCTTAAAAACAGGATAAAATATTACAAAAATATCGAAACGACAGAATAAAAATTCCAGCGATTTCCAGTGGTAACAGTTTATTTACAGTCCTCTATTCTTCTTTCCAAGAGGGAAATAAAAGGTGGAACACACCACCTGTTATAGCTCAAACAGGATCATGTGATCATACCTCTGCCATCTCTGACAGCCATCTTAAAGCAACCGAGCACACTAGCAATTAGCTCGCCTTGCTCCGTTAAAATCTAGTTAACTTGAACATGTCCCGAGCTAGCTTAAGGTAAACATCTGCTCCTTCTAAAGATGATTTATGATCGCTGATGACTTATTAAGAGACACTAACACATCATTCAGTATTAACTGTAGCTCCATGTAAAGTGAATAAATGAGATGTTTCCCAGCTAATCCTCCGCTCGTCTGCGTTAACCACGCAGTTTACACGTTTTTATAACTTGTGATTTATTACAAACTGTTGTGAGTGAAACATGAAGCTGAATTTAGCAGCAGACTTCAGTCGTAGTAATATAAAGTAGGAGGAAAAGACATTCATGTGTTCATATGATATAAAGGAAGTAGGGTAAATCAGTAACACATTCTCAGCCCTAATGACTAAATACATATTTCACAGTTTATTTTCTAATGTAGGTTGAGAATGACGTCAGACGGGGAGAGACAGGGACATCATGTACTGACGCTGAGTGACCGGACCTGTCAGTCTACATGTCGTTCTCTTCTTGTGGTTTAATTTCTCATATCAGTGGTAACCATGGCAACAGGAACAATCCCTTTGTGTTCTGGTCACATGTTCAACACACAGTTGCTGAAGACAAAAATGTAGCTTAGACTTGTTGTCAGTCGTCACAGACACGGACAGTGCAACAGGTACCAGAGAACGTTAAGTTAACATGAGTTAAATATTTGTTCAAAAATAAAGTGAAGGCAAATTACTTTGGAAAAGAACCAGCGTTGGCGGTTAGCCACCAAGAGTAGCCACTGGGTTTAACCACAGACAGTCTCTGGGACTAACTAGCTTAATGCTACTTCCTCTATCTCACAGGAAGTTGCGCACATAATCATTTCTACAGTAGCGCCCTCAGGAATTAGGTGGATATACACTATATACACCTTTCACTTATACAGATACTGTATGACCATGATTGCTAGTTGCACAGGATTACTGAAATACACACATGGTGTGTAGTATATTGACTGTCAAGACATAGGAATATAGCCTGTACGTATTTTGGGGTAATCGTCGGAGGTGAACAGTGTTTGACTTAATTAGAAACCAGACAAATGAACTAAACATCTGTGTTGAATAAGTAAATACTTAAAGGAATAAATAAATCTGGATCACTGAACATCAAACTCAAAGTAATAAGTACCTAAATAATAGGGCTGCCCTCGACTACGAATTTCCCGTCATTTAGTCGACTAGTCGCCTGTATGTTTACGATATTAATTTAATTATTCAGTTTTATATTTTGAGTATGGTAAGACAGTGGTATGAGTTTTAGGTCTGAGAGACACGACTGTGTGTTGACCTGTGACGGCTGGATGTGGATGAAGGCGGTTCTCTTGACAGTAACACGTGGAGACATTTTGTTTCTTATCTTTTCTTGATGTTTTTATGTTTGATTATTGCAGCTGTGATAATAACTCTTTTCTCCTCTCCTCAGCCATCATGTACGTGATGGGAGCACTGGGTCCAGCCGCCGGTTACCTGCTGGGAGGAGTCCTCATCGGCTTTTACGTGGACCCCAAGACTGTCGTCAACATCGATCAAAGCGACCCTCGCTTCATCGGCAACTGGTGAGAACAACTTTGTCACCAGATTTCTAAACTTCCATACAATACTAATATAAAAACAATACTCAATACTTCTTGCTAGTCACACAAATATGATCATAATTTATAATCATAATTATTTTCATGACTCGCACAAAGTGCTGCTGCAGAAAAGTCACCGAACACACACCAACACATTGTAAGAACCTTGGGCTTGGGCAGCCTTGGGTTGAAAATGTGACTGTAGATCTGTTTCATATATTACAGCTTTAATACTTTCCATACGAGTAAATTTATAATTAACACAGATCGTATCTTTTTAAACAGGAGCTATATTTTGACAACCTTAACTGAGAACTATTTGGCTGCTTGGGCTGGATGAAGTCTAACGTGTATGTGTGTGTATCAAGGATAGGGCTGGATTAGTGCCAGTATAATACCTGCACTCAAACCAGTGATCTACCAAAATGCAGCATCTCTGTAAATACATGAGATGCATGTTTGCTCTTTGGGTCACGTTTTTCTGTACATACTTGGTATCCATCTGTAAATCTGCTGTGTATGAGATGTGGTTATTCATCTATTCACAGCTCTCAGTGATGCCATCTTCTTACTGACAGCATAACCAGTGAGTCACTAGCTAACAGCCACAGGCTTCCTACATGAGTTATAGGTGATGATAGCAGGAAGAGGACGGATGAGTGTACCAGTGATTTTGCACAGGCCTGACGACGGTTAATTTTATTTATTTATGTGCACAGTAATGAGGCTCAGAAATAAAATTATACCAAGTCCAGAGTGACAATCTTTGATCGCCTGGAGAAGAGTCAAGTGTCTCGTCCATGACTGACTCGCCTGAATTCACCTCTTGATTGTTTTTCCAGTGTTCTTGAATATTTAATTTCAATCGTCCCTCGTCTGTCCAGGTGGAGCGGGTTCCTGCTGTGTGCCGTGGCCATGCTGCTGGTCATCTTCCCCATGTTCACCTTCCCCAAGAAGCTGCCGCCCCGACACAAGAAGAAGAAGAGGAGGAAAAAGCTGAGCCTGGACGACCTGTCCAGCGACGACGACGTCCTCAAGGAGAAGAGCAACAACAACAAAAGCCAGGCGGTCACCTCGTCCATGGGCTTCGGCAAGGACATCAAAGGTACCAGGAAATACTGCGACGAGTCAGCGAGGGCTGATGTCACTGATGATGTCGACTCTAAATGGAGGGTCTCCAGAGTTGTGAAGAAAACAGTTTAAAAAAAACTGTAAAGTATGAGTCCCTCTGTCTCTAAACATCAGTGCAATACAGAATGCATTCAGTAAAAGTACAGTAGGGTTGCAACAGTATGAGATTTTCAAGGTACGATAGGGCTCAGAAAATATTGCGGTTTCACGGTATCACAGAATCATTAGTGTTATCAGTCAGAATGACCCTTAAAGGAATGAAAACAGAAAGGTTATCTTTGGTAGCACAGATGTTTTATTACTACAATTGAAACTTGAAATCATTTTTAATGGAAGTTGTGTAAAAAGTCTCTTTTGAAAATAACTAAGGGTTCTTTCACACCTGCTCTGTTTGGTTCAGTTCAGTCCAACGCAAGTTCATTTGCCCCCTCAGTGCGGTTCGTTTGGGCAGGTGTGAACACAGCAATCACACTCAGGTGTGCACCAAAACAACCGGACCGAGACCTTCTTGAAGAGGTGGTCTCAGTCTGGTTACAAATGAACTCTGGTGCATTGGTTTGTGGTGAGAACGTGTTCCGACCTGGATCTGAAGCAACTGCAGTCACATGACACATTGTTTGGGTTAAACATGAGCATGTTACAGTCCTGGAGGATTATTAATGTGCACCTCCTCCTGTACTGCCTTAATATGCACATTCAGCACATCCAATGCATCAAAACATTCGGCTGATATCGGCTTTTAAAGAATCGGAATCGGCCAACATGCATTTCTTTTATTTTGCACAATAAATGAATACTATATACACTGAAAGGTATTGTATTTCATGTCTCCATCTGCTGGTGGGCTGTCACGATAAGAGTATACATGCATAATATGACGTTAATTCCACTACAGAAGAGACTTGATGATCACTAAAATTAGGTGGCGAAAAAGGGGATATATCGATATTGGTGTCAGTTGTTGGCTAAATAAGTTGTTACACATCGGCATATAGGATATCGTCAAAAAATCCAATATTGTGCACCCCCAGTTGTTGTAGTTTTAGTATGAAATTGTGCCGATAACTTCACTAAAAAAACCAAACCTAAACCTTTTCTCTCTGTCCGCCCATCTTCTTCTTCTTCTTCTCCTCTTTCAGACCTGCCCAAAGCAGCAGTGAGGATTCTCAGCAACGTGACCTTCTTGTTCGTCAGCCTCTCCTACACGGCAGAAAGTGCCATCGTCACCGCTTTCATCACCTTCATCCCCAAATTCATCGAGTCGCAGTTTGGCATCCCGGCCTCCAGCGCCAGCATCTACACTGGTGAGCTGGATTACACACCATATTGTACCGAAGCTGCAAAGTAACCTCATCACTCGATCGAATCTCTGAAATCTTTGTCTTAATGTCTGTCGGCTGGTCGTCATTGCTACGCTGAAGTCTAAAGTTTCAAAAACAGGATTTATTTCTCATGAAACTCCTCAATGTTGTTTGTATATGAGCATCTCAAAGGCCAAACCATTCCCTGCCTTCTTCTCTGAACTGCCCTGTAATGTCTCCACAGCAGCACAGACAGGATGCAGACAGACCAGAATATTCATACAACACCCAGGACTTTAAATTTCTGCCTGTTCAGCGTTGCTGGTTTTATCATAGAGCAGAGCAGGAGAGGCTGTCGGCCCAGAGCCGCAAGCCAACACACATTAATAATAAAGAAACTGCTGGTCTTCAAATGAAGGGGGCACCTGGGACACAGAGCTGGAGCACTCAGTGCATTACACACACACACACACACACACACACACACACACACACACACAAGAAACGCACAATACACGCAAAAATGCACTCTACACACACTCACAAGCACATGCATGCTTAAACAGGCATACAGGCTAATGTATTTCATGCTCAACCTCAGTGCACCAACAAGCTAGCAAGCTAACATGCTAACGTTTACACGTAAACACACAACATGCAACATATTATGTTTATTCTTACGCACCAGCACACTGAGGAAAATTCCTTGTATGTGAGAAATTATAAAACAATAAACCTGATTCTGATTCTGACGACCTGGCTACAGTTAGCGCTCTAACATGCTGTCGTCATGCTGTGTTGACGTCATGTTTTTCCATTAGCTGAAGGTTAAAGCAGAAGTCCAGTATTTTGCACTTTGAGCCCCATTCCTGGTTGTTTATGATGAAATAGAGTGGTTAAGACCAAAATCTTGACGATTGCTCCTTCTCTGACAATTTGAGAGAATTTCCCCTGCCTGGCTTAACAATGCTGTCTATGGCCATGTGTAAATCTGTCCTAAAACCACCTTAAATGTTGGTTTTCAAAGCCATGAAACTCACCCAGTGGTCAGTGGTGTTCCTTGATGTTCCCACATAAAAATCGTAGCAAACTGTGGTTTCCATCCGTGTTTTCTATTCATCTGGATTGTGGAACTATTTTTTCAGCTGCCTCACACCCGTGTGTAAACTTCCGCCTGATCGTTGGTTTGACCCTGAAGCGTTATACACTCCAGCCCACTTGATGGTGATAATGCTCCTTTACGTGAGTGTCGCCAACCGGCAGGAAACCATTGTAATGTAATGGGACACAGAAAGAAGCAGAAGAAGAAGGCTGGCGTTGTGTTCAAAGGCATCGTACTGCGAAGGTTGTTTACAAGCCAGTAATAATGGGCAAGTTTTGTGTGGTCAGCGACTGCAGGAGAATTCCTCCGAAGAGGAGGAGCGCACACAGCACTGTCAAGCCGGCACTTTCACTGAGCTAAAAGACTACAATGACTACAACCTTGTCGTAAACAACCCCCTTTCTGTTTCCAGTGGTGGATTACTACCAACGGACAATGAGGCTTCCTATAGGAAATCAATGCATGGACAAAATGTCAAATAAATCATCATGGAAACCACAGTTTGCTACGATTTTTATGTGGGAACATCAAGGAACACCACTGACCACTGGGTGAGTTTCATGGCTTTGAAAACCAACGTTTAAGGTGGTTTTAGGACAGATTTACACATGGCCATAGACAGCATTGTTAAGCCAGGCAGGGGAAAGACAAATTCTCTCAAATTGTCAGAGAAGGAGCAATCGTCAAGATTTTGGTCTTAACCACTCTATTTCATCATAAACAACCAGGAATGGGGCTCAAAGTGCAAAATACTGGACTTCTCCTTTAACGTTATGGACATGATATTGTTTCATTATGAGGTCAACAGCGCACATTTTCAGAGCGTCTCTCCTTGAAGACATTCATAGTGTTACACTCAGTCGTAACACAAAGAGTTCTACACATAGTTGTGTTTGAACACAAAAAAAGAGATTGAGATTTGTCTTGAGGTTTGTTTGCCTGACCAATCATGGCGTGGATTCGATGTGAATGTCAGATTGTCGGATATGGGAAGTTGCAGAATTTGTCTGTAGGGCTGGATCAGAATATTTGACTATTTGTTTATTCGTTCTTTGGACAGACTTTGATTCATTTTTTTCTTCAGCAGCAGTCTTAGTCATGGGATAGATAATTGATCAGTCGATCTGACGATGGAAAAGAGCAGCTGCTCTGGAGGTAAACTTTTAGACCCAGTGCAATGAACGGTTGAGTTTCTCTTTCACTGCGCCCGGCGTTCTGCTGCTCCGTCTGTGCCCAGAGTACGCTCTGAGCTGCTGGAGCGTGGGGCAAATCATAATTGAATAGTGTATATTACAACAACTCTCCCAATAAACGGTTCAGCTTCAAAAATAAAAATCTAAACGTGGTGGCAGACGTTCCAATTGTGGCGGGCTGGCACAGAGTGAGCATAGTGTAGCTGATAGCTCAGCCCACATCCCAGCTACATCAGCTGATCTCAAGCAGCCCAATCAACTGATGGAGCAGCTGATTGATGGAAGGGAGTCAGCTGATAGATCACATGATTCCTTTCTATGTAGCCAGTTGGCGAATCTCATTCAGGGCGCCCTATTTAAACTGGCCTGCCTACTGTTGCTGCTTCCTCTGCAACCCGCCTCCACCCCAGCTTCTCCTTTTCATGCTGTGTCTGACTTATCAATGTCATTCTGTTTGTCACTGATGCTGCTCTGTTCTGTTCCCGGGGGGTCTTTGCTGCTCCTCTCCCTGCCTTAGGCTTTCCTTGTATGTACATGGAAGGGCAGGGAGGCTTGCTCTCTCTGCCTTAAGGCTTTCCTTGTATGTACGTGGAAGGGCAGGGAGGTTTGCTCTCTCTGCCTTTAGGCTTTCCTTGTATGTGTGTGGAAGGGCAGGGAGGTGTGTTCTGCCTTAGGCTTCCCATGTAGGCCCCAGAAAAGGCAGAGGGGTCCCAGAGCAGTGCCTTAGCACCAAATATAATACTGCTAATGGAAATAATGTTGTCTTTAACTCCAGCGGTCCTGACTGAAATAAATGAATGTATAGGAAACCCTGGTCGGTATTTGGTTTTCAGTTTTTGGATTCGCATATTCACTATTTTGACAATATAGAAATTATAAATAAATATGAATTCAGTGTCCACAATGTGCACATTGACTGCCACAGATTTTTTTTGTTTGTTTTTATACTATTTAAAATGGGTAAAACCCTGTTCGATTGCAGAGCTGCTGTCTCTCTCTGTTTATCATAGGAGCCCGTGAGATCCAGCCCGCACACACACAGTGACGGGGCTAACTGTTAGCATCCCTTAGCTCATGTGTCTGTGTGGATTTGCTGGGACAAACTCACACAGACACACCAACTGTTTGTTGGGCTCTGTGTTGGATGTTAGCTGCTGCTGCTGTGTTAGGTCATGCAGACGTTGAACTGACCGTTCTCCAGGACGAGAGCGGCTCTGGAGATGGCCCTTCAGCGCTGCGTCTAACCTGTGTAGAAACAGAAGATTGAGAAACACTGAATCTTATTAATGTAAATCTCAAACCTTAAATTTGTCGGAGCTAGTACGCTCTCTGTTTCACACCGCTTTGTGACGTGTCATTTCTGAGCCGGAGCCTGTTATTATGAGCATTTAAGCTCAGCAGCAACCCCCCAATCAGAGAGCCAATCAGAGCCTTCCCCCTGCTGTGGCTGATAAGTCAAGAGGCTGAGAGGAAAGTTCTGCTCAGAGCTGACTTCAGTCATGGTGGCTATTTTGGTATTCTGTGGCTCAGAGGTGTCCAGATGTTTCTGCATGGGGGTCAGATAGATAATGTGAAAACACCTGGGGGCCGGCTGCTTTTTGCATCATATGGGTTACTAAGAAAAATTGCACACAAATAAGACAAACGCAACAGTTTCATCTTTCAGTGAAAAAATGCTCAACTTTCCATCGCACCTGAAAGCGGCAGCCCTCGCTGTTGACTTTACGCTTCTTTGCTGTGGCCATGTCTGCGACCCAGCAGGAAATATGTGCTGTGAGGTCACCATTCATTTGTTTACCATCTGTTTATGGAGACACATTTGTTCTGCCTTGGTGCATGTCTACAAACTGTATGATAGCCCTGCCATTGTGAGGTGGAGAGAAAATTCACGATACGATACAACTTTTTTGTCAGCTTGCACTGAAATTTGTTTTGCCTCCATGGCGTCACCGTTCAAGATATAGACAGGACTTACACACAATAGATTACAGGACAAAACGTTAAACAAACCAAAACAAAAAAAAATCTCTGATTTAACGATTTTGATTTAAAAGCAGAACAGACATAGAAGATAAAACATAATATATCTGTATTATTTCACTAACATGACACACAGTTTTCTGTTTCCAGCGGGTTACCAACCTTTCTTAGCGGTTAAAGACTGTGTGACAATGAGGACTCTGATATCCCGGTATTAGGATGGACTTCAGATACCTTTAAATTTTGACTGTCTGCTCATATTATTCTTCTCTAGTGCAGTTTGTAGTTAGAGTATAATTACAAATATGACGTCGCCTTTTGAAATAAATGATTGATTGCAAAGTGCAGCACATCATTAGTCACACTCGCTGGCTATGAGTCATCTGAACTTTCCACACAGAAAGCTGTTATTGATGGCTGAAGTTTATAAGCACCGAACAAACAAATTTCATCTAACAAAATATTTATTTGTTTACCTTTTTTTTTAAACCTGATAGTCATACTCACACTGGGAAGATTTCATCCAGAGAAATTCCATCTTGGGAGACTTTTTGTTATCAGAAATGTTGAGTTGCGTAACTGTCTCAGCTGTAGGAGGAGTGGGCTGTGAAGCCTCTGATCAAAACTGCCACTCATGCATGTTTTCATATTGTGCCAGCCTCTTGTGGGTGAAATCTAAATATTCTTTAGAAACCTGCTCAGAGACTTGTGAAGGTCACAGGACCCCAGTTTGATATCAAATGAAGGTCCACTGCTGTCTATGGAGTACGGCTGTGATTTAACTGAGTGGGTAGAGCAAGGCACTGACACCCACCTCACAGTGTAATTACAATAAAGTGTTGGAAGTCATTTTAGTGCCCAGGTTTGTCTCATTAGATGATCATTTCTTTTACTCAGTATGACCTCTCCTGGAATGACAGATTAGCCACTTTAAATTTAGATACCCTCCAGTGAAAACCAAGTTTTTGACCTTGTTAGCGTCCATATATGGCTGCATGATTATGGCCAAAATAATAATCATTACTATTTTGATCAATACAGAGAGAACAATTATTTATCCTGATTATTCACTGATGTTAGTGACATTTAAACAAATAGAGCTCTGCTTTCACTTACATGTTGTGCTGCATTCCTGCTAATGTATACATTTTGCATCAGGGCTGGGCAATACGGACAAAAATTCATATCTCTGTATTTACAGGCTGACTGGCGATGCACGATATATATGTCGGTATTTTCTACAAAGCTGGCGAAATGTTTTTTTATTTGCTTTTCAAAGCCACATTCGAGATGTCACAAAGAGTTTTATAAAAACAGACTGTGGTCAAAATAAAAGCTGGTTAAAATTTTATTCCCCTGTTTGAAAATATGCAGCTCCACAACAGTTACACCTCCAATACACTAGTTGGTGGTGAAGTGCAGTTAAGTTTAGTTGATTCAAAACACACTTTAAACACACATTAGACACACAGTAAACACACATTAAACATGGCTTAATAGAGACAATTTCAAGCACAAGTACACAAATCAGCTTCACCATAACTCGCAGCATTCACAGACAAACACTTGTCTTTATCTGGACACATTTTCCCCACAAATACAACATGCTAATGTTTTTAGCACAAGCCTATGGCATTTTACATTGTATAAATTAGCCTAGTAGCTACCAGAATTCTCTCTCCTCATATGAGGGACAGGGCTAGGGACAACAGCAACATTTAAGAAAGGTAACATGACATAATTTGGCTCCATTACAGCTCACAAGGTTCACTGACAAAACAACTGTCTTACACTAAACATGTTTTCCAAACAAATATAGCATGCTAACAGTATTAGCACAAGCCTATGGCATTTTACATTGTATAAATTAGCCTAGCGAACAGCAGAGGTGCTTGTCAATTTAAGGCGCTAAAAAGTGTATCTGGAGAAATGCATACTGGTATGTCTCATGTACTGCAACTCGACTCTATATCAATATAACGCTGTTGTCTAAATTTATATCAATATATGATACATAGTTGTTATATCGCCCAGCTCTACTTTGCATCAAAATAAGACCGGTCCGTCTTCACAGTCCATCTCTTGGGAGCAAAAAACAAATAAAATTGTACAAGAACTTTTTACCCAAAATGAAATCAACAGAGCACTGCTTTTACTCTCACACTGTGCTACATTCCTGCTAAAAAACAAATTGTGGCGTTAAATAACACATAAAATAAGGTTCCTCTTCACCTGAATTTAGTGCATCACCTGCGACCATGTGTTTGGAGGCTGGATGGATAAGGTGACGCTCTATACAGCGTTGCTGAAGCTGGACAGTGATGGAAATTCAGTGAGGTAACATTAGTTACATTACATTAACATTATGCTGCTCTGGTCTGTTCCCAGGAGGTCCTCAGGCTTTCCACGTAGGCACATGGAAGGGCAGAGAGCGTTGTCTTTTTTTCTGTTGTATTTGTTTGTTTCGGTTGAGGTTTGTGTGTTTTTGTCTTTGCGTTGTTTCTGTATTTACAGTGTGTTTGCTGGTTATGTTACTGTTTTGGCTTTCTTCAGCATTGTTTCTGAAGCTGCAGCGCGTTCCTCCTAATGGAATTGTCTTGTTACCGGTTGGCCCTTCACTGCCACCGTAGAAACCTTGTCATTAATTTGGAGTCATGTTTGTGTCCAGCTGACGAGTATTACTCCAATATTCACTCTTTGTTTAGCTCTGGTTTGGTCTCCACCAGCTCCTGAGAAGAAAATCTGTCTCTTTAGCTTTTAAATGCTCCACTTTCCTCACCAGTTCATCACTTGACTGTGTCAGGTCTGCTGTTTGGTGCTGGGCAGATGGTGTGCAGTCAGTTTATTAGGGCTTGTTTCCTGAAAACAGCTGCCTGCTGAAGAGTGTCCTGAGACCACAAGTGGGAGGTGAAAAAGCTTAAAAGGCTCATTAGAGCTGCAGAGTTAAGGGAAATGTTCTGTGGGTGAATGACAGCAAAGTTATTAGATTCATCATTATTATAGAAAATAGTGATTTGAGGGGTTTTTAAGCGACACAAGGGACATAAATCTTTAGATACATTCTCTTTCTCTACCCTGACTCCTGCTCTGCATCATCACTTTGAGGTTTATCTGTATGGTAGTTCACCAGGCAGTGTGTATGTATTAAATTGTAATGCTTGCCTTTCTCTTCCTCCTCAGGTGTGATCATTGTGCCCAGTGCCGGTGTGGGCATCGTGCTGGGCGGCTACATCATTAAGAAGCTGAAGCTGGGAGCTCGTGAGTCGGCCAAGCTGGCTATGATCTGCAGCGGAGTCTCCCTGCTCTGCTTCTCCACGCTGTTCATCGTGGGCTGTGAGAGCATCAACCTGGGAGGAATCAACATCCCCTACACCACTGGGTGAGGCGGGGGGAGCAGGGAGGGTGAAATTCAGGGGAAGGGCTGGGTTTTTATGCATCGCTGCTGACGAGGAAGCGTCACGTCATGGCAGCGTCGAGGCTGTCTGTTTAGTGTCTAATCTGAATTGAAGATTTACGCCGGGGGTCGAGTGTTGGGTGTGCGGTTTCCACAGTGATGTGATTGTGGAGGACGGAGCGAGGCAGCCGAAACACACTTTATGAGAGGAGGAAGGTGGAGATAAAGACGGGAGAGAACAAGCAGACAGAAGTAAGAGATAAACAGACTGCGGAGGAAGAGTTTAAAAAAAAAAAAACGCCCACAGAGAAAAACACAGAATTATGAAAGAGAGAGGCCAGGTGGAGAAAGAGACGCAGCCTTGGTGACCATTGTGACGTCATCTCCACACAAAAATAGTCTGTTTCTCCTTTGTCAGCCTCTTTCTCTGTCTGAGCCTGTGATGTTGATCCAGTGAAACCTGAAGACGTCCTGCCTACATTAACATGCCATATTCCCCAACTCGTTAAGGTAAAGGTGGTCAGAAGAGCTGATTTCACTGGGTTTTAATATGTATTTTTAAGGATTAGCACATTGACTGTACCATCGCCATCTCGATCTTTTTTTGGAGCCAGAAGTGACCATATTTGGGCGACACTGTCGGCCTGTCACTTAAAGCAGCCAGCTCTTCATTATGCGCAGCCTTAAGCCTTGATAAAATGTAAACGGGTGGGTTACAAAAAATTTGGCACAAACATCCCCTTAACAGTGAACTGATTAGATTTTGGTGGTCAAAGGTCAAGGTCACTGTGAGCTTGCATCTGTTGCATTCTAGTTATCACAACACCTCAAGAACACCATGAGAGAAATTGTTTTTAAATTTGGCACAAACGTCCACTCGGACTCAACAATGGACTGATTAGAATTTATTGATGAAAAGTTAAAGGTCACTGTGACCTTGTGTCCTGCTCATTCTCGTGTATGCAGTATCTCAAAATTTGGCGTAAACATCCACTTGGACTCAATAATGAAATTATTAGATTTTGATGGTCAAGATCACTGTGACCTTGCATCTGTGGCATTCTAGTAAACACAATATCTCAAGTACAACATTAGGATTTTTTTTTTTAAATTTAGCACAAATGTCCACTTGGACTCAACAATGAACTGATAAGAATTTGGCGACCAGAGGTCAAAGGTCACTGTGACCTTGCGGCCTCATTATTCTTGTGAATGCAATGTCTCAAGGGGGCCTCAGGGGAGTTTCCTCAAATTTGGCACAAACGTCCACTTAATGAAGTGATTAGGTTTTGATGGTCAAAGGTCAAGGTCACTGTGACCTTGCATCTGTCACATTCTAGTAAACACGATATCTCAATAACACCATGAAGGATTTTTTTTAAATTTAGCACAAATGTCCACTTGGACACAACAATGAACTGATAAGAATTTGGTGATCAGAGGTCAAAGGTCACTGTGATCTTGCATCTGTCACATTCTAGTAAACACGATATCTCAATAACACCATGAGGGATTTTTTTTTTTAATTCAGCACAAATGTCCACTTGGACACAACAGTGAACTGATTAGATTTTGGTGGTCAAAGGTCAAGGTAAGCTTGCATTTGTGAGGGAACCATGAGGGATATTATTTTTAAATTTGGCACAAACGTTCACTCGGACTCAACAATGAACTCATTAGAATTTCGTGATAAAAAGTGAAGATTTTACCTTAAACTTTGAGCACTGATTTACAGTGCATATTTCACATTTTTATTTTCAAAATGACTAACCTATTAATCAAGACACTGAGCAGCTGATAAAAAAGTTAACTGCAGCCTTAAATGTCAAAAACTGTTTTTCTCAATCTCAGGCAGTGTAGTTCTTAAATGTTTTGGATCATGTTTGAGTGTCATACATCATGAGTAGTGGCAGAAAAGGCAAGTACAAATAAACTATCATTGACTTTGGGCCTAAATACACAGGAGCAGTGGTCGACCATTAACATTCACTAAAGTCTGCTCGCTCTGTTTTTTCTGTGACAGCCAAACTGTCACATTTTGATGCTTACAAATTCAACCATCTGTTGTTTTCTGATCGTGTTGACGGACACAGGTATATTTTTTGGCACAGATTTGTGATATCTACATATATATTAACGTCCTCCCTTGCGGTCACTCCTCTCAGGTCTCATCTTCATGGCGGGAGTAATCGGGGTCTTTGAGAGCTTTCACTTACATCAGAGACAGCCGTTTGCTGACTGCAGTTTGGCCTTTTCTCGTATGAAATCATTTCCCGGTGTGACGGAGTCAGTGGTAGTTTTTATCGCCCCATCTGTGGCCGACGTCGGGGAGGAAGCGAGTGTTCAGATCGGTGCAGGATAACAGATAGCGAGCCAGTAAATGGAGGCGTTTTCTTTTGGACGGAGCGTCCCTGAGAGCGATTACATGGCAACGATGGAAAATGTCCAAGGACAGCTTGGAAGAGACGATCTTTGGCTGACTGCCTCGTTTTTTTGTTTTTTTTTTCTCTTGTGTTTCTTTTTATTTCCCGCTTGCAGTCTGTCTGTCTGTCCTTCTTGCCCTCTCTCTCTTCATCTTTGGCTGTTTTTAATGCTCTTTTTTCATCCTTCTGTTCTTTCATTCTTTTCAACATCTTCTTTGTCTCTTTTGTTTTTTATCCCTTCTCTCATCCTCATCCGTCGTTCTTCCTCCTTCTTCTAGTCTGTCTTTCTCCATCATCTTTTTTCTCATCATCTCTCTTGAACACACTGGTTTTCCTTCCCTTTTCTTTTACCCTCTAACCTCTCATCCTCTCTTCCTCCTTCTCTCTTATCTTTCTGTCCTGTTTCCCTCCCTCCTCATCATCGTCCTTTTTCTTCTTGTCCTTTTTGTCTTCCTCCATCACTTTACTTTTCTTTCTCCTTTATTCTGCCTTATCTTCACTCATTTCCCCTTTTACTGTCCAACTTTAAGTTTTTCTCACAAATTCTTTTCTTTCTTTTTGTTGTTTTCTTCAGCCAAACATATATGTACATATAAAATCACCATCTAACCCTGTGTGGTGTCTGTGTCTTCCTCAAGCTTGGGTCCTCTACCAGAGTCCTGGGAGTTTGAGGGTTCAGTATCTTAGCTGTTCCTGGGACTGCACACTTCTGGACTGAGGCTTCAGATGTTGTTCCTGAAATCTGCCAGAGCCACTCTCCCAGTTTGGGGGTCACTGCCCCGAGTGCTCCCACTACCACGGGGACCACGTCAACTTTCCTTCCACATCTGTTCCAGCTGTTCTTTCAACTCTTGATACTTCTCCACCTTTTTGTGTTCCTTCTTTCTGGTGTTGCTGTTGGCTGGTATCGCCACATCTACCGCCACTGCCCTCCTCTGGTGTGACCTCTGGTGAAGCTGAAGTCCCACAGGATCTTAGCCCTGTTGTTCTCGACCACCTTTGGTGGTATGTCCCATCTGGATTTGGGTACTTTGAGTCCATCCTGGGTACAGATGTTCCTGTACACTATCCCAGCCACTTGGTTGTGCCTCTACATGTACGCTGATCCTGCCCTCATCTTGCTCCCTGCCGCTATGTGCTGGACCATCTCAGGGGCATCTTTGCACAGCCTGCACCTTGGGTCTGATCTGCTGTGGCAGACCCTGGCCTCTGTGGCCCTTGTGCTTAGGGCCTGTTCTTGTGCTGCCATGATTAGAGCCTCTGTGCTGTCTGTCAGTCCAGCATTCTCCAGCCACTGGTAGGTCTTCTTGATGCCAGCCACTTCCGCTATCTGACAGTGGTGTGAACCATGTAGGGGCTTGTCCCTCCATGTTGTTTGCTCCTCCACCTCTTTGCTCTCATCCGGTCTCTGTTGTCTGAGGCATTCACTTAGCAGTTCATCCTTTGGGGCCATCTTCTCAATGTACTCCTGGATTTTGGATGTTTCATCCTGGATAGTAGCTCTGGCGCTCACTAGTCCTCGGCCTCCTTCTTTCCACTTAGTGTATAGCCTCAGGGTGCTGGACGGATGTATGCTAGCATTATCACTGCATGCAAGACATTATTATCGACAGGTAATAAGGGGAAGATGTGTCTCAAACATCCATGTTTCAATAGAAACAACAACAACACTTTATATCTTTTATTGAATTCCTTCAGAGTCTTCACCACATATTTGAGTTAAGACAGACACGGATGTAAACTGAATTGTAACTGACTGGCGGAGGCTTACAACTGTGAGGTGGTAATTCTAATTCTTTAAATAAACGCACCTCAGGAGTCGTAGTTGACGTCTTTCCTCCAGTCTTTAATGGCCACTGGTTTCAAATACCAGAATTTTTCCATCACAGCCGTTTATCTTTTTTTTTCAACCTGGAGAATTTTACGTCCTGTTTTGTGTCACTTCACAATTATTTAGCAAAAAAATAACCCAAATTAATTATTTAAATCTGGCCACCAGCGATCTGAAAATACAGGACAAAAAAGGCATATGAATGTAGAGAGTTACAAAATACAAACCTAAACAGCTGCTGTGTGTTTTCTCTCTCCAGACCAACTCTCACCATGACCCAGAGGAATCTGACCGGGGGTTGTAATGTGAACTGTGGCTGTAAAATCCACGAGTACGCGCCAGTCTGCGGCTCGGATGGCATCACCTACTTTAACCCCTGCCTGGCCGGCTGCAGCAGCGTGGCCAACGACAGCACCGGGGTGAGCAGCAGAGACAGTGGATGACCTGGACTTGTTAACACAGTTGTACATCATAAAAAGTTAAAAAGAATATCAAGCTTTTACGAGTCAGATGTTGCGTCTAAAAAATATGAAAAAGCTTAAAAAAAAACGAGATTGTTTAAGATCTCAGTAGAACTGGAGTTTGTTAAAATAAACTGTGATTCCATGTGAGGCTTGAAGACTTCCTGGTGATGATACTCTGTACTTATCAACAACTGCCCTTTTAGATCCGTAACTACTCAGACTGCGCCTGCGTCCAGAGCCGGCAGGTCATCACGCCGTCGTCCAGCGGTCAGGGCAGCAACCAGCTGCAGCTCGTCATTGTCAAGACCTACCTGAACGAGAATGGCTACGCCGTGTCGGGGAAGTGCGACCGCACCTGCAGCACCCTCATCCCCTTCCTCATCTTCCTCTTCATCGTCACGCTCATCACTGCCTGCGCCCAGCCCTCCGCCATCATCGTCACGCTCAGGTACGACCTTCTCAAACAGTGGCTCTCAAACTTTATTCAATCATGTACCCCCGTTTGAATTTTTTTTTTCAGCCAATGACCCCCTGACTAGCGCTCGGGGTGGGCGATTCGACCCTAGAATAAAATCCCGATCTTTCAGAGTATTTTTGACGATATTCTTGACGAAAAACAATTATTATTAATTTAAGAAAATAGAGTTGCACAAAATAAATGAGTGATATAGTTTTGCAGTCAGGTGTCGTGGATTTAACGAAGCCTCGAGGCTTTTAGTAATCAAATTGTTCGAGTTACTCGAGGAATCGTTTCAGCCCTAGACTCAGGACCGCCGCTAGTCTCCCAAAGGGGTGGGGCAGCGGCGAAACCCATGTGACACAAATACAGGAAATGAATCTAAAGTGAATCTCGGTTTATCAGTGGTCTGTGTTCAGTACGAGTGATTTAGTGCTCACCTAGCAACAATTTAAAAAAGAGCTGTAGAAAGCGCTCTGTCTGATCGGGGCCTTACATCTCACTTCCTGTTTGGTTCACATCATCATCATTGATGTCTCTGTGCGGTTTTGCAGGTCTGTAGCGGAGCAGGAGAGGCCGTTCGCTCTGGGAATGCAGTTTGTTCTCCTCAGGACTCTCGGTGAGTAAAACTACAAGATGAAACAAAAACTTCTACTTCCTTTTGTCTTCGCATGGTGACAGAAGATTCCCAGTATTTAAACCGAGACTCTGAATGAAAGGGTTGAATATCAGCAGTGTTATCTGAGGACTCTTGTAGGAGGAAGAGAGGAGCGTCAGCTAAACGCATCGATTGTAAATGCACTGCACATTCTGTAACTGCTGACCGTGGAGCTGATTAAGCGCCAGGAAATGAGATGTTGTCTCTTTAATGCCTCAACATCGCTGCTCCTCTGAATAAGGAGTAAAAAGCTAAATTGGATTTGATACACGGGACACTCAGAAAGCGGCTGTCGGCATGAATCAGTCCGAAAAGAAACACAAACTGGGGATGTGGAGTTTGACAGACGGGTGCATTAACCAGACAGGGAGGGGAAATCAAAGGTGCTTTGCATTATGGGAAATGTAGGATCCAGTGTGTTTGGTGGCAGGATGGGATACCTCATCATCTTCTGCTGTAATTCTGAGAAATCTTATATTTTTTTTAATGTGTCACTCACAACAGCTTTACTGAAGCGATATAAACAGGAAGTAGATTTACAGTGTAGATTTTCCCAGTTTGGTGACATTCTGTGCTCACGAGTTTGCTCTTGTCTCTTTTTCCTCCCTGTCTTCTTTTACTTCCCACCTTCCTGTATTTTTATCATTTCCTCTTCTCTATCATCTCTCCTCTTTTCCCTCCCTTCTTTGCCTCTTCTTTTCCTCGCCTACTTTACCCTCTCTTGTCTTTTTCGTCCCTCCTCGCTCTTTCCTTCCCTTATCTTACTTCTTTTCCTCCCATCCTTTCCCTGCCTTCTTTCTCTACTCTTTTTCTTTACTACTTTACCTTTTCTTGTCTTTTTCTCCCTCCTCTTCCTCTTCCTGTCATGTCTCCTCGCCTCGCTCCTCTTCCACCTCTTTTCTTTTCCTTTTGTACATTACCCTCTCTTGTGTCTTTTTCCTCCCTCCTCACTCTTTTCTTTTCTCCTCTTCCTGTCATGTTGTCCCTCCTCATCTTCCTTCCCTTTCTCCCGTCTTTTCCTTGTCTTCTTTCCCTGCTCTCTTCCTTTCCTACTTTCCTCCTCTTCCTATCATTTCTCCTCTTCTCTTCCTATCATGTCTCCTCTCCTTCTTTCATCTTTCGTCCTTTCCTCCCCTGTCTTTATACTCTCTTCTTCTCCTACTCTTTTCCTCTCCTACTTTACCCTCTCTTGTCTTCCTTGCTCTTTCCTTCTCTGATCTTCCTTCCTTTCTTCATCTGTCTCTCTCCTCTCCTCTCCACTCAGCCTACATCCCGACGCCCATTTACTTCGGCGCCGTCATCGACACCACCTGCATGTTGTGGCAGCAGGACTGCGGCGTCCACGGCTCCTGCTGGGAGTACGACGTCACCTCCCTGCGGTTCGTCTACTTCGGCCTGGCCGCCAGCCTCAAGTTCTTCGGCTTCCTCTTCATCTTCCTCACCTGGTACTCCATCAAGTACAAGGAGGAGCGAGTGGAGCGCTGGCTCAAGCGCCACCTGTCGCCTGTCGACACTGTGGGCAGCCTCGTCTGCCACCCGGGCGGCCACAAGGGCCACGCCCGCACCCGCTCCTGCCCCGTCAACATCCCCCGAACCGACCCCAACGGTCTGCCTGCTAACGCGCCGCCGCGTGCCGGCCCCCTCAACCGTGGCGTCAGCACCCAGAGTTGCCCCGGAAATGAGCTTAAAGCAATAACACCTCCCCCTGCGGCCACGCCGTCACCTGCAGTGCCCCCCGTCCCCGCGCAGGCCCATTCACTGGAACATGTTTCAGTCCGAGTCTGAGTTTCAGAAAGGGGGGGGCAGGCGACGAGGCGGGTCCCACCCACTCTGACGTTTGATTCTAAAATCCAGCTGAGTGGATTTTAGCCGCTGTCGAAGGCACCGATCATCAGGTCTGCTCTCATCTCATAACTCCGGCTGGTAAAAACTCAAAGTGGCTTTTAAGTTTTGTCTGCACCGCCAACCATCAGCTGGAGGACCTGATTCATTCAGCAGCTACAGACCTGCAGTCAATGATGGAGAGCTGGACTAATTTGGGGACCAACCAGCCTGGAGTCCCTCTGACACGAAAAATCTGCTTGGTTGGTGAAAACGTTGAAAGCAGGCGGGTGTTTTCTTTGTGACCCATCGGCCGGCGCAGCAGGTGGACAAAAGCTTAGCTTCCCCACTTTAGAGGGAGGAGAGTTCAACGCTCAACCTAACCCCAACACCCCCCCCCACCACCACCACCACCACCACCACCACCTCGGCAACATGTGCCTTCTGTCACCACGGTCCTCACATGTACAGTATACGTGCAGACACACTGACACAGTGGACGTCCCTCAGACAGACTGTGGTCACCCTGTAGGAATAAGAGTCACCTGAACAGATACCTCAGCTTCGCCAATCCTCCTGCTTCCCCTTCGCCTCACGTCTGCGTGCTTCTTCTTATCTTCATTTGTGTTTTTATTTTCCTCACCGTCACGTGTGGATTTTTGTTTTTGCATATCAGCGCTCTCACGGAACAAGAAAAAAAAAAAACCTATGGAAATGTGATACACTGCAATTAAGTGTTAAGAACTGGAAACCGATGGCATGGTGCTATGTGAAAAACAATGTTTAGTGTCCATTTTTTTGTTCTTTTTGGTCATTTTGTTTTTTAGGGTTAAAAAACACTTGAAAAGAACCCAACTGGACAACTGGACAGGTCACTGGGCTAAGCAGCTTGGCGCGCACAGAATGCATTCCTGTCCGATGCAAGGCCTTTTGTTGCTCCCCTGACACAATGACACGTAGTATTACCGCTGGAAGTCGGATTGTTTGGCTTGTGCCAGCTCCATACAATGCATCCATACATCCGAGCTGTTTCCCTCCTGACTTGGCACCGTGATAAGTGGTTTAACCTGAAAAGAACAGGATCAGCATTTTCCTCCTGACCACATTCCTGGCTGGACGAGTCACCGGGGATCCTCCACACGTCTGGAAGAATACGGAAAAGAAAAAACAATGCTTGGAGAAGTTTTTATGAGAGCGGCGTGGGAAAGCACTCTGGCATTCTTAACATACTGTATTTCTATCAATGAGAGATGCAGCCAATCATTTACCAACAGCAACATCGACGTTTGTACCGAACACGTAGACAGACAAGTAGTCGACCATCACGTAGAGGTCATAGTGTAGTCGTCTATTCCTCGTCAGCTCCGGAAATGAAAGCTGCTGGTGAATTCTGGGATGTTACCCTGAGTGGAAAGTTAGTTTCTTGCTCGGCGTCCTGTTGGTTGATTGTTAAACAGTAGTCCCAATGATTTATGGGTAATGACTGAAGAGGATTTGGAGTTTGCATAATTGCAGGTTGAAGTGTGGAGAGTAAAAAGAAGGTTTCCAGGTCGTGGAAAGTTTAGACATTTAGCAAAATCACTGGAAAAGTACAGAGGAAGCTGCTGTTCACTGCCGAGCTGCAGCTGATGATTGTTTCTGTACCTATATATCTACTGATTATTCTTTAAAATGAATCAATTGATTTCTTGATCTAAAAAATAGTGGGAAAAATGCCCATCTTAGATTCTTCAAATGTCTGAACCCAAAACTCCAAAACTCCAACGGAAAGCATCAAACACTCTCGTTTTTAAAGCAGCTACTTTTAAATGTTTAGATCATGGATTAATCAGAACTGTTGTGATCAAATTTCTGTCTCATTGCTAATTGTTTTAGCACGTAATCAGTCACCAGGTTGTTGAACAGTTAAGGGCCAGTAGTTGATGTGTGGAATAATGTTTGCTGCAGCCATCAAGCAATTTATTACACTCTAAAAAATTCTTCCTCTGATCAAGTAGCTTGGGTCTAATATTGAGCTCTAAAATCCTCTGTTTTCTATCGAGCCCCTAAAGTCCCGTAAGGTGATATTTTTATCTTTTGCACACAAGTTAATTATCTTGTGGGAAAGTCAGCCTTTTAGTTCAGTCAGGAACACTTCAGTCAAAGAAAACGTTACGTCCATTTGCAGTGTTATATTTGTCAGTATGGCTCTGCTCTGGGGGCTCTATGCCTCTCTTAGGACAACGCAGAAAGCCTAAGGCAGAGAGAGCACACCTCTCTGCCCTTCCTCGTACAAACAAATGAAGCCTAAGGCGGAGAAAGTAAACCTCCCTGCCCTTCCATGCGCCTACATGGAGAGCAGCAGCAAAGACCCCCCAGGAACAGAACAGAGCAGCATCAATGACAAACAGAAATGACACTGATAAGTCAGACACAGCATGAAAAGGAGGAGCTGGGGTGGAGGCGGGTTGCAGAGGAAGCAGCAACAGTAGGCAGGCCAGAGCAGTTTAAATAGGGCGCCCTGAATGAGATTCGCCAACTGGCTGCATAGAAAGGAATCTGAGCTTGACATCGTGTCCTGCCTGAACTAACGCTGTGCTTAATTTTTCAAGGAAAAAAAAAAACGGTAAAGTGGCGAGAACCCGAACTGATGAGAAGTTATAGCCCAGCCCACCGGGTTGGGTCCCAAGTGGAGGTTTGGCCAGAGGATCAAAGTTCAAGTTCCTACAAGATATAAACTTGTGCACACAAGAAAACAAATCATGCTTCAGGACTTATAGGACTCCTAAAAACTGGTTTTAAAAAAAAATCTGTCAGGCCAGAAAACTGATTGCAACCTTTAAAACATAAGTTAATTTTCACGTAACGATCTCACCTCGAACTTCATGTCATGGCTGTTTTGGAGCTTTCGATCACAACAGACACAACCGATCTTCATCAGTGGGTGGAGTTTGCCCAGTTGTCATCAAACTGTAGATGTTAAATTTATGTTTTTCTCTGAGCACTTTCAGGACGTCTCGTCCACCTGAGGTTGGCTGAGGTTTACTCTGACTCTGGAAACAGCAGCTGACCAAACACTCCCACCACAAGGTCCATTCAGCGAGTTTTAGTGACATCGTACGAGGTTGTTTTGTCAGCTGCCGATTCCAACGTCATGAATGAACTTTAAAGTTCAAAAACATGTTTCAAAAGTTTTCGACAGACGAGTGTCTCCATTTGAAAAGAAGGCAGAATAAGGCCTCAGGACGTTTGCTGAAACCACACCAGCAGATTTATTCAAGTATTTAAAGTAAAGGAGACTCAGTAACAAACAAACCACCATCATAATCCTCTCATCTCATAATGTTTTAAAGCCTCTCTGGCATTCTGAAAGAAAAACTTCATAAAGCAGGAGGAAACGTCATTTATAATACATTTTAGTTAGGTCGTAAAATAATCAAAGTTTGGGATTTAGTGGGGTATGGAAGCAAAGAAATGCCATAATAATTTGGATTTTTACAAGCAGCTGAAGTGTAACATTTAACACTTAATGTTGAAATATAAATGCCACTGAGATGTTTTACTTTGAAAACCGTATATTTCAAGTTATGTGGATTCCTCTTAGAAATTCTTGTGATTTTGAAAATGGAATTTAATTCGAAAAAAAAAAAAAAACAACTATGTGATTTTGACTGTAATTGAACCTTAGTAAATTAGCTTGAATTGAATAATAGATTATGTTTTTTGAATATTCAACTTTAAAATCACCAGAAAAAATGTTGGCTTTGTATGTTTCTGCAAATCAGGGATACATTACATTTGCACGTTATTATGTAGTGGATACTATGAGTGTATGTTTTAAGAACACTGGTTAATGTGTGGTTATGTTTAGGCACAAAAACCATTTGGTTGTGGTTAGAAAGAATCGTGTTTTGGCTTTAAATACCCGTTTTTGGTGGCACAGTCTCGACTGGAAACACACCAATGACTCTTTTGTAGTTTGTTTGTCTCACAGCGATCTGCAGCTCGTCCCCATATCCTCGACAGGATAAGGGGTTACGGAAAAAGAATGAATTTATGAGAAATTTCAGAGGAAAATTCAGACCATATAAACTCAGACGAATGGTTTTCAAAGTAAAATACCGTAGTGCAATAAATTTTGATTTTAACATTAAACATTCACTAATCTCACTGTCAGAAAATCAGTAACTCAGAAGAATACAGGTTATTATGGAGATCATTTCCTCTGTGGTTGTAGGGCTGAAAAACTCTGCACTCTACAAACTTAAAGGGTTAGTCCGAGGCATCTCTGGAGAACTGGAGCAACACAGTACGCACTTTTCAACAATTTAAAGCAGTATTATTATTTCCTAAAGAGCAGCCTTGACGCTCGTGACAGTGTTACAGCAGAGTGAGTGGACACCCTGCTGCCTGTGGAGGTTCAGTGTTACATGTGTATATATGACATGAAAAAGATGCAGTAGTCGTGAGCTGTCGGGTCAGCCGCTGTCCTCTGAGGACACCTGCTGGTTAGATAGGGGACAGCATGTGGAGACAGGAGGGCTTGAATTCGACAGATGTCATGTCTCAGATCAGGACGAACAAGAGAGGACTGATATTTGTGACAGACAAATAAACAAAAACAAAAAAAAAAGCTGTGATAAGAGAAAAAAATAAGTTGTAATTTGCTGCTCTACACACAGATTGTGTCTCGTGCGATCAGTGCTTTTATATTTGAGACTTCTGAATTGAAGATTTTCATCTGCTGGTCATTCTCTGGATTAACGGTTAATGGTTTTGTGTATGAAATGTCCGAAAAAGGAGAAGAATGCCTGCTACAGTGTCTAAAAGCTTCATTTGTCTTCAGTAGTAACCCCCCCAAAATAATACATTTACAGCAGATAGAAGCCAGCTGTGTGTTCACATCAGAGCAGAAACCAGTAATAGACTCATCGAGTCAGCTCCAGTTCAAACTGGAAACTCAGGCAGGTCATTTGTTAACACACTGCTTTTTGGAAACTTTTCTCAAATTCTTAAAACACCATTTTGTTATGTAAAGAAAGAAGAATAAACCTGATGAACTCACAGTGGTCAAATAAAAATGGGGTCAGACTTGACTTAATCCCCTTTAGCTCATATTTAACCAGAACAGATATACAGGAGGACGCATAGTGAAATAAATATATAGATAAACACTTAAAAATGTCCTCACAGCTGCTCACAGAGTTTGTATACTGCTGAGTATACTAGTGCCAATATATTGGTACCAATACCTGAGCAGAAATCTTTTTGAGGAATATAAACGTCTGGTTTTAAGGCGAGACACCGCAGGTCAAAACATACTTTTTTTAAGAACAGCTCAATTTTGAGATTTTGGGCTTTTTTGCGTTCATAACATGTCTCCTTTCAACCTAATGAAAAAAAACAGCAACTTTAAATTTGAATTTACATTTATGTTTTTGGTTAAGTACGTAAAATTTCAGAAAAATTGTTATATAAAATATAATTTTCTTAATGTAAGTAATGGGCTGGGAAAATATTATAGTGATATCTGTTAGTTAAAATTTTTTACCTCAGTGTAGTGTATGAAATTTCACAAAAGGCCATTTTCTCAATATTTTTTTCTCCTCAGACTCTGAGCCGAAAATCTCAACATCAGGAGCACTAACATATACCAGACTTTACAGTTTTATTCCTGGCTATATTCTAAGTTTTGTTTTGTTTTCTATACAGCGTTTTTTTTCATATATCATTCAAAAAAAAAAAAAGAAAAAAAAATTTCCCCCGTTGACAATATTTTCTGATTTATGGAGTGATAAAAAGAGATTTTAAAAAATCGCTCTGTAAAAACCTTTGACTTAAGTTTGACAGCAAAGTTAAACAAGAATTTTGAACCTGGCTTTATGCGTTGTTCAGATTTCTGTTCTGGAGATTAGCTCATATTTAATTAGATAATACATCACTTCCATTTTTATACATAAATTTGTTGTAAAGAAATGATTGTGTTACTGTAAGTAACCAGCAGGGGGAGATTCATGGTTACCCTATTTGTTAAAAATAATAGCATCCCATTCACCTGCAGTGTCTCCTCTGAAATTTAACAAAACTTCTCATCTCATTTTTTGAGAAATTGGAAATGAAACGGGGTCAGAATCTGAGGAGGCGTTCAATGCCATCTTTGATTCTTAACAGCTTCAAATGCGACTTAAGAATTTGGGTTGGTATTCTACACAGCTCTGGCACTTGAAACTAAAGGTCCTGTAATATCTAAACTAATTTCTGTTCTGTTCTATTACATTTTATTTCAGTGCACAATTACAAGCTACATTTTTGCTGCGTTTTACACGATCTGGCGTTTTTGTTTCCGTCTTTGTGAGGGTCACAGTGAGTGTGCATCTCGTGAGACGCAAGAAAAACCTGCTTTTCTAAAGAATCTTTTAGGATTTCTGAAAAGTCTTCTAAGTGCTGCCAGATTTTCAGACTTTGAACGAGTCTTCAGTTCAGAAATCTCAAATGTGAACACGAATCCAACATGAGACACAAACTGGAGCCGATGTTTTGACGAGCTTCGAGGCTCCAGTGAAAGATAAAATGTAAAATGTGGTGCGCTGTGTCCCACAGACAAAGATTAGAGCTCTCGTTGTTTCTTGTGTGGTGATGAACTTTTAAGATGGCAAATTGAAGGGGGAAGAGGATAAATATCGTACATGACTGCTCAGTCAGACACGCCGTCGTAGAGAAAAGTCCGAGGGACACAAAAGAACTGCTCTCCGATGAGTAAAAAGGGGGAATGTAGTCGGTGATCACCTGCCACAAAGCAGCGAAGAAGAAAACTTGACGCATGGTTTCAGTACTCAACACAGTAGAGACAGTAGACTAGAGTAGAAACACAACACGACATTCCATTTTCATGTAAAGCGAGAAAACAACACATTCAAAACATGACTAACTCCAGTGTGGATCTGTGTAGTGTTAGTGAAGCACTGAGATACTCATCCACCCACGTCCTGTTTCTCTGTGCCTACGTTTCTCTTTTTAAACTGCTGTTTCACTTTGTTTCTGTGACGCTCCCGATGAGCCGGCGTTTCAAATCACTGACGACACTGAGAGGATGAAATGTTGAGTCCACCTTCCTGAGAGCTTCTCTAGGAATCTTTATCTTCTTTCATTCAGTGACAGAAGCTGATAATTATTTTTGCTTCATCTGATTGTGTGAGAATATTTTGATTGGACGTAGTGGTGTTATGAATGTTTCTTACTGTCAACACATCCCATGAAAAGACCAGAACCAACACTGTCTTTGTCCGTCTAGGAATGTTTTCTGACTTCCTGTTTGTGGCTCTCAGCTCCGAGCCCATTGGCTCCTACTAAAGATGTAAATCTCTAAAAACACAAACATATAATTTAATCAATCATTTTTCAAACGCTGCATTTTTGTTTTGTTTTTTTATCAAACAGACGAGATAATGGATTTGTTAGGTATTATTTTCAGCGGTGGATTAATGCACATTTCCACAACAATGTTTTGATGCATTGGATGTGCTGAATGTGCATATTAAGGCAGTACAGGAGGAGGCGCACATTAATAATCCTCCAGGACTGTAACATGCTCATGTTTAACCCAAACAATGTGTCATGTGACTGCAGTTGGTTCAGATCCAGGTCGGAACACGTTCTCACCACAAACCAACCGCACCAGAGTTCGTTTGTAACCGGACTGAGACCACCTCTTCAAGAAGGTCTCGGTCCGGTTGTTTTGGTGCACACCTGAGTGTGATTGCTGTGTTCACACCTGAGTGTGATTGCTGTGTTCACACCTGAGTGTGATTGCTGTGTTCACACCTGCCCAAACGAACCGCACTGAGGGGGCAAACGAAGTTGAGTTAGATTGAACTGAACCAAACAGGGCAGCCTATACTGCAGCCAACCACCAGGGGTCGATCAAGATGTTTTGGCTTCACTTATGGGGAGCCATTATGTCGTCCATCTGAACATACAGTTTACGGTCAGAGTAAACTACAGTGTGTGTGTGTGTGTGTGTGTGTGTGTGTGTGTGTGTGTGTGTGTGTTCAGTGCCTGTGTAGACAGAGATTTTTTTTGGAGAACAAAGAAGAGAAAATGCCTGTATTCAAGTGGACCAGGCCTGCGTCTTGATCCATGGTCTCTTTTGTGGTGTGAAACTGGGCAAAATGTGGCCCAACTCAGCGTGCTTTGGAAAAAACAAAAGTAATGTCAAATTTACATTTGTGTGTCTGTACATCCTCCATCCATAAATAGATAGATCCATAAATAGTTAATATCAGTCTTCTCATTTCACCCTCGGGAAAAAAAAGTGAATAATTTCCCTAAATGCTGAACTATTCCTTTAAAAACACCAGTGCATCAGACATAACCCCAATATTTCATTTTTTTTCCTCCGCCAGCCTTTTTGCAAGCTGAAAAATTTGTTTTTTTAAACAGGTTTATGGACCCAGAGTTCTGAAACTCGCTCAACATGTAGTTTAAAAACACCAGGGAAAAAAAACATCTTAAAACCTGTGCTCATGAGTCTGTCATGCAGGTCGTCTCAGTATTTCATCCTCATGTTGTTGGTTTTCTCTGACTCCACTGACATCTGTGGACACCGGCTCAAGGGTTTTACGGCGTCACTCGTTTTTATCCTCCTTTCACCTCCTCTTTGGGACGAAGGAGTCGTTTACCTCCATGTGTCGTGCAGTCGTTTCATGTAGTAATGTGGCATCATTTTCAGACTGTGACTACAGACAAAGACTCTGGATCTGTATGAACTCCTTCAGGCAGATGTAGGTTAGAATATTCTCAGTTTACTTTCTTTTCTTTTTTTAAATCAGTATTGTATTTATTTCAGAAGGACAGTGTTTTTGACTGGCTACACTGATGAGAGGCAACATGTAGATTTGTGGACACACTGTTTACAAATGCCTTGGATACTTGACTTCTGTCAATAAAAATGTGAAAAAACAATAAAACAGTATTACAGAAACTGCTGGTTTGTGGGTTGATTTCTGTGTACAAGTGTCTGTTCATGAAAAATTCATGAAAAAAAGTCAGTGTAGTATGTCGTCAAAATTCATGACGACATACTACACTATGACTTTTTCATGAATTTTGACGACATACTATGAAATGACGTTTTTTCATGAATTTTGACGACATACTATAAAATGACGTTTTTCATGAATTTTGACGACATACTACACTATGACGTTTTTTCATGAATTTTGACGACATACTACACTATGACGTTTTTTCATGAATTTTGACGACATACTATACTATGAGTCGTCGAAATTCACGAAAAAAAGTCATAGTATAGTATGTCGTCAAAATTCACGACAAAACGTCATAGTAAAGTATGTCGTCAAAATTCATGAAAAAAAGTCATAGTATACTATGTCGTCAAAATTCACGAAAAAAAGTCATACTGCACTATGTCGTCAAAATTCACGAAAAAATTTTGACGACATACCATACTATGACGTTTTTTCATGAATTTTGACAACATATTTTACTATAACTTTTTTTATGAATTTTGACATACTATACTATGACTTTCATGAATTTTGACGACATACTACACTGACTTTTTTTCATGAATTTTGACGACATACTACACTATGACTTTTTTTCATGAATTTTGACGACATACTATACTATGACGTTTTTTCATGAATTTTGACAACATATTTCACTATAACTTTTTTTATGAATTTTGACGACATACTATACTATGACTTTCATGAATTTTGACGACATACTATACTATGACTTTCATGAATTTTGACGACATACTACACTGACTTTTTTTCATGAATTTTGACGACATACTATACTATGACGTTTTTTTCATGAATTTTGACGACATACTACACTATGACTTTTTTCATGAATTTTGACGACATGCTACACTATGACGTTTTTTTCATGAATTTTGACGACATACTATACTATGACGTTTTTTTCATGAATTTTGACGACATACTATACTATGACGTTTTTATATGAATTTTGACGACATACTATAATATGACTTTTTTCATGAATTTTGACGACATACTACACTATGACCTTTTTTCATGAATTTTGACGACATACTATACTATGAGTCGTCGAAATTCACGAAAAAAAGTCATAGTATAGTATGTCGTCAAAATTCACGACAAAACGTCATAGTGTAGTATGTCGTCACAATTCACGACAAAACGTCATAGTAAAGTATGTCGTCAAAATTCATGAAAAAAAGTCATAGTATAGTATGTCGTCAAAATTCACGAAAAAAAGTCATACTGTACTATGTCGTCAAAATTCACGAAAAAATTTTGACGACATACTATACTATGACGTTTTTCATGAATTTTGACGACATACTACACTGACTTTTTTTCATGAATTTTGACGACATACTACACTATGACTTTTTTCATGAATTTTGACGACATACTATACTATGACGTTTTTTCATGAATTTTGACGACGTACTATACTTTGACGTTTTTTCATGAATTTTGACAACATATTTTACTATGACTTTTTTTATGAATTTTGACGACATACTATACTATGACTTTCATGAATTTTGACGACATACTACACAGACTTTTTTTCATGAATTTTGACGACATACTACACTATGACGTTTTTTCATGAATTTTGACGACATACTATACTATGACGTTTTTTTCATGAATTTTGACGACATACTATACTATGTCGTTTATTTTCATGAATTTTGACAACATGCTATACTATGTCGTTTTTTTCATGAATTTTGACGACATACTATACTATGACGTTTTTTTCATGAATTTTGACGACATACTATACTATGACGTTTTTTCATGAATTTTGACGACATACTATAATATGACGTTTTTCAAGAATTTTGACGACATACTACACTGACTTTTTTTCATGAATTTTGACGACATACTATACTATGACGTTTTTTCATGAATTTTGACGACGTACTATACTATGACGTTTTTTCATGAATTTTGACAACATATTTTACTATAACTTTTTTTATGAATTTTGACGACATACTATACTATGACTTTCATGAATTTTGACGACATACTACACTGACTTTTTTTCATGAATTTTGACGACATACTACACTATGACGTTTTTTTCATGAATTTTGACGACATACTATACTATGTTTTTTTCATGAATTTTGACGACATACTATACTATGTCGTTTTTTTCATGAATTTTGACGACATACTACACTATGACTTTTTTTCGTGAATTTTGACGACATACTACACTATGACGTTTTATCGTGAATTTTGACGACGTACTATACTATGATGTTTTATCGTGAATTTTGACGACGTACTATACTATGACATTTTTTCATGAATTTTGACGACAGACTATAGTATGTTGTCAAAATTCACGAAAAAAAGCCATAGTATAGTATGTCATCAAAATTCACAAAAAAACATAGTATAGTACGTCGTCAAAATTCACGAAAAAACGTCATAGTATAGTATGCCGTCAAAATTCACGAAAAAAAGTCATAGTATAGTATGTCGTCAAAATTCACGAAAAAACGTCATAGTATAGTATGTCGTCAAAATTCATGAAAAAATTTTTGACGACATACTATACTATGTTTTTTTCATGAATTTTGACGACATACTATACTATGTCGTTTTTTTCATGAATTTTGACAACATGCTATACTATGTCGTTTTTTTCATGAATTTTGACGACATACTATACTATGACGTTTTTCATGAATTTTGACGACATACTATACTATGACTTTCATGAATTTTGACGACATACTACACTGACTTTTTTTCATGAATTTTGACGACATACTACACTATGACTTTTTTTCATGAATTTTGACGACGTACTATACTATGACGTTTTTTCATGAATTTTGACGACATACTATACTATGACGTTTTTATCATGAATTTTGACGACGTACTATACTATGACGTTTTTTCATGAATTTTGACGACATACTATACTATGAGTCGTCAAAATTCACGAAAAAAAAGTCATAGTATAGTATGTCGTCAAAATTCATGAAAAAAAGTCATAGTATAGTATGTCGTCAAAATTCACGACAAAACGTCATAGTATAGTATGTCGTCAAAATTCACGAAAAAATGTCATAGTATAGTATGTCGTCAAAATTCACGAAAAAAAGTCATAGTATAGTATGTCGTCAAAATTCACGACAAAACGTCATAGTGTAGTATGTCGTCAAAATTCATGAAAAAAAGTCATAGTGTAGTATGTCGTCAAAATTCACGACAAAACGTCATAGTGTAGTATGTCGTCAAAATTCATGAAAAAACGCCATAGTAAAGTATGTCGTCAAAATTCATGAAAAACGTCAGAGTATAATATGTCGTCAAAATTCATGAAAAAACGTCATAGTATAGTATGTCGTCAAAATTCATGAAAAAACGTCATAGTAAAGTATGTCGTCAAAATTCATGAAAAAACGTCATAGTATAGTATGTCGTCAAAATTCATGAAAAAACGCCATAGTGTAGTATGTCGTCAAAATTCATGAAAAAACGTCATAGTATAGTATGTCGTCAAAATTCACAAAAAAAAGTCATAGTATAGTATGTCGTCAAAATCCATGAAAAAACGTCATAGTATAGTATGTCGTCAAAATTCATGAAAAAACGTCATAGTATAGTATGTCGTCAGAAATGATGAAAAAAAGTCATAGTATAGTATGTCGTATAAAATGATGAAAAAACGTCATAGTATAGTATGTCGTCAAAATTCATGAAAAAACGTCATAGTATAGTATGTCGCCAAAATTCATGAAAAAACGTCATAGTAAAATATGTTGTCAAAATTCATGAAAAAAAGTCATAGTATAGTATGTCGTCAGAAATCATGAAAAAACTTCATAGTATAGTTTGTCGTCAAAAATGAGGAAAAAACGTCATAGTATAGTATGTCGTCAGAAATGATGAAAAGTCATAGTAAAGTATGTCGTCAAAATTCATGAAAAAACGCCATAGTATAGTACGTCGTCAAAATTCATGAAAAAACGTCATAGTATAGTATGTCGTCAAAATTCATGAAAAAACGCCATAGTATAGTATGTCGTCAAAATTCATGAAAAAACGTCATAGTATAGTATGTCGTCAGAAATGATGAAAAAAAGTCAGTCATAGTATGTCGTCAGAAATGATGAAAAAACGTCATAGTATAGTATGTCGTCAAAATTCATGAAAAAAAGTCATAGTATAGTATATCGTCAAAATTCATGAAAAACGTCATAGTGTAGTATGTCGTCAAAATTCATTAAAAAAAAACATAGTATAGTATGTCGCCAAAATTCATGAAAAAACGCCATAGTATAGTATGTCGTCAAAATTCATGAAAAAACGTCATAGTATAGTATGTCGTCAAAATTCATGAAAAAACGCCATAGTATAGTATGTCGTCAAAATTCATGAAAAAACGTCATAGTATAGTATGTCGTCAGAAATGATGAAAAAAAGTCAGTCATAGTATGTCGTCAGAAATGATGAAAAAACGTCATAGTATAGTATGTCGTCAAAATTCATGAAAAAAAGTCACAGTATAGTATATCGTCAAAATTCATGAAAAAAAGTCATAGTATAGTATGTCGTCAAAATTCATGAAAAAAAGTCATAGTATAGTATATCGTCAAAATTCATGAAAAACGTCATAGTGTAGTATGTCGTCAAAATTCATTAAAAAAAAACATAGTATAGTATGTCGCCAAAATTCATGAAAAAACGTCATAGTAAAATATGTTGTCAAAATTCATGAAAAAAAGTCATAGTATAGTATGTCGTCAGAAATCATGAAAAAACTTCATAGTATAGTATGTCGTCAGAAATGATGAAAAGTCATAGTAAAGTATGTCGTCAAAATTCATGAAAAAACGCCATAGTATAGTACGTCGTCAAAATTCATGAAAAAACGTCATAGTATAGTATGTCGTCAAAATTCATGAAAAAACGTCATAGTATAGTATGTCGTCAGAAATGATGAAAAAACGTCATAGTATAGTATGTCGTATAAAATGATGAAAATACGTCATAGTATAGTATGTCGTCAAAATTCATGAAAAAAAGTCACAGTATAGTATATCGTCAAAATTCATGAAAAAAAGTCATAGTATAGTGTGTCGTCAAAATTCATGAAAAAACGTCATAGTATAGTATGTCGTCAAAATTCATGAAAAACGTCATAGTGTAGTATGTCGTCAAAATTCATGAAAAAAAGTCATAGTATAGTATGTCGTCAGAAATCATGAAAAAACTTCATAATATAGTATGTCGTCAAAAATGATGAAAAAACGTCATAGTATAGTATGTCGTCAGAAATGATGAAAAGTCATAGTAAAGTATGTCGTCAAAATTCATGAAAAAACGTCATAGTATAGTATGTCGTCAAAATTCATGAAAAAACGTCATAGTATAGTATGTCGTCAAAATTCATGAAAAACGTCATAGTGTAGTATGTCGTCAAAATTCATGAAAAAAAAACATAGTATAGTATGTCGCCAAAATTCATGAAAAAACGTCATAGTAAAATATGTTGTCAAAATTCATGAAAAAAAGTCATAGTATAGTATGTCGTCAAAAATGATGAAAAAACGTCATAGTATAGTATGTCGTCAGAAATGATGAAAAGTCATAGTATAGTATGTCGTCAGAAATCATGAAAAAACTTCATAGTATAGTATGTCGTCAAAATTCATGAAAAAACGTCATAGTATAGTATGTCGTCAAAATTCATTAAAAAACGTCATAGTATAGTATGTCGTCAAAAATCATGAAAAAACGTCATAGTATAGTATGTCGTCAAAATTCATGAAAAAACGTCATAGTATAGTATGTCGTCAGACATCATGAAAAAACGTCATAGTATAGTATGTCGTCAAAATTCATGAAAAACGTCATAGTATAGTATGTCGTCAGAAATGATGAAAAGTCATAGTAAAGTATGTCGTCAAAATTCATGAAAAAACGTCATAGTATAGTATGTCGTCAAAATTCATGAAAAAACGTCATAGTATAGTATGTCGTCAAAATTCATGAAAAAACGCCATAGTATAGTATGTCGTCAAAATTCATGAAAAAACGTCATAGTATAGTATGTCGTCAGAAATCATGAAAAAACTTCATAGTATAGTATGTCGTCAAAAATGAGGAAAAAACGCCATAGTATAGTATGTCGTCGGAAAAGATGAAAAAAAGTCAGTCATAGTATGTCGTCAGAAATGATGAAAAAACGTCATAGTATAGTATGTCGTATAAAATGATGAAAAAACGTCATAGTATAGTATGTCGTCAAAATTCATGAAAAAAAGTCATAGTATAGTATGTCGTCAAAATTCATGAAAAACGTCATAGTGTAGTATGTCGTCAAAATTCATGAAAAAAAAACATAGTATAGTATGTCGTCAAAATTCATGAAAAAACGTCATAGTAAAATATGTTGTCAAAATTCATGAAAAAACGTCATAGTATAGTATGTCGTCAGAAATGATGAAAAGTCATAGTAAAGTATGTCGTCAAAATTCATGAAAGAACGTCATAGTATAGTATGTCGTCAAAATTCATGAAAAAACGCCATAGTATAGTATGTCGTCAAAATTCATGAAAAAACGTCATAGTAAAGTATGTCGTCAAAATTCATGAAAAAACGTCATAGTGTAGTATGTCGTCAAAATTCATGAAAAAACGTCATAGTATAGTATGTCGTCAAAATTCATGAAAAACGTCATAGTGTAGTATGTCGTCAAAATTCATGAAAAAAAAACATAGTATAGTATGTCGCCAAAATTCATGAAAAAACGTCATAGTAAAATATGTTGTCAAAATTCATGAAAAAAAGTCATAGTAAAATATGTTGTCAAAATTCATGAAAAAAAGTCATAGTATAGTATGTCGTCAGAAATCATGAAAAAACTTCATAGTATAGTATGTCGTCAAAATTCATGAAAAAACGTCATAGTATAGTATGTCGTCAAAATTCATGAAAAAACGCCATAGTATAGTATGTCGTCAAAATTCATGAAAAAACGTCATAGTATAGTATGTCGTCAAAATTCATGAAAAAACGTCATAGTATAGTATGTCGTCAAAATTCATTAAAAAACGTCATAGTATAGTATGTCGTCAGAATTCATGAAAAACGTCATAGTATAGTATGTCGTCAAAAATGATGAAAAAACGTCATAGTATAGTATGTCGTCAAAATTCATTAAAAAACGTCATAGTATAGTATGTCGTCAGAATTCATGAAAAACGTCATAGTAAAGTATGTCGTCAAAATTCATGAAAAAAGTCATAGTATAGTATGTCGTCAAAATTCATGAAAAAAGTCATAGTATAATATGTCGTCAAAATTCATGAAAAACGTCATAGTATAGTATGTCGTCAGAAATCATGTAAAAAAGTCATAGTATAGTATGTCGTCAAAATTCATGAAAAAACGCCATAGTATAGTATGTCGTCAAAATTCACAAAAAAACATAGTATAGTATGTCGTCAAAAATGATGAAAAAACGTCATAGTATAGTATGTCGTCAAAAATCATGAAAAAACGTCATAGTATAGTATGTCGTCAGAAATCATTAAAAAACGCCATAGTATAGTATGTCGTCAAAAATGATGAAAAAACGTCATAGTATAGTATGTCGTCAGAAATCATTAAAAAACGCCATAGTATAGTATGTCGTCAAAATTCACAAAAAAACATAGTATAGTATGTCGTCAAAAATGATGAAAAAACGCCATAGTATAGTATGTCGTCAAAATTCACAAAAAAACATAGTATAGTATGTCGTCAGAAATGATGAAGTCATAGTAAAGTATGTCGTCAAAATTCATGAAAAAAGTCATAGTATAGTATGTCGTCAGAAATCATGAAAAAACATAGTATAGTATGTCGTCAAAATTCATGAAAAACGTCATAGTATAGTATGTCGTCAAAATTCATGAAAAAACATCATAGTATAGTATGTCGTCAAAATTCATGAAAAAACGCCATAGTATAGTATGTCGTCAAAATTCATGAAAAAACGTCATAGTATAGTATGTCGTCAAAATTCATGAAAAACGTCATAGTGTAGTATGTCGTCAAAATTCATGAAAAAAAAACATAGTATAGTATGTCGCCAAAATTCATGAAAAAACGTCATAGTGTAGTATGTCGTCAGAAATCATGAAAAAACTTCATGGTATAGTATGTCGTCAAAAATGATGAAAAAACGTCATAGTATAGTATGTCGTCAGAAATGATGAAAAGTCATAGTAAAGTATGTCGTCAAAATTCATGAAAAAACGTCATAGTATAGTATGTCGTCCAAAATTCATGAAAAAACGCCATAGTATAGTATGTCGTCAAAATTCATGAAAAAACGCCATAGTATAGTATGTCGTCAAAAATCATGAAAAAACGTCATAGTATAGTATGTCGTCAAAATTCATGAAAAAACGTCATAGTATAGTATGTCGTCAAAAATCATGAAAAAACGTCATAGTATAGTATGTCGTCAAAATTCATGAAAAAACGTCATAGTATAGTATGTCGTCAGACATCATGAAAAAACGACATAGTATAGTATGTCGTCAAAATTCATGAAAAACGTCATAGTATAGTATGTCGTCAAAATTCATGAAAAACGTCATAGTATAGTATGTCGTCAGAAATGATGAAGTCATAGTAAAGTATGTCGTCAAAATTCATGAAAAAAGTCATAGTATAGTATGTCGTCAAAATTCATGAAAAAAGTCATAGTATAATATGTCGTCAAAATTCATGAAAAACGTCATAGTATAGTATGTCGTCAGAAATCATGAAAAAAAGTCATAGTATAGTATGTCGTAAAAATTCATGAAAAAACGCCAAAATTCATGAAAAAAGTCATAGTATAGTATGTCGTCAAAATTCATGAAAAAACGCCATAGTATAGTATGTCGTCAAAATTCATGAAAAAACGTCATAGTAAAATATGTTGTCAAAATTCATGAAAAAACGTCATAGTATAGTATGTCGTCAGAAATGATGAAAAGTCATAGTAAAGTATGTCGTCAAAATTCATGAAAAAACGTCATAGTATAGTATGTCGTCCAAAATTCATGAAAAAACGCCATAGTATAGTATGTCGTCAAAATTCATGAAAAAACGCCATAGTATAGTATGTCGTCAAAAATCATGAAAAAACGTCATAGTATAGTATGTCGTCAAAATTCATGAAAAAACGTCATAGTATAGTATGTCGTCAAAAATCATGAAAAAACGTCATAGTATAGTATGTCGTCAAAATTCATGAAAAAACGTCATAGTATAGTATGTCGTCAGACATCATGAAAAAACGACATAGTATAGTATGTCGTCAAAATTCATGAAAAACGTCATAGTATAGTATGTCGTCAGAAATGATGAAGTCATAGTAAAGTATGTCGTCAAAATTCATGAAAAAAGTCATAGTATAGTATGTCGTCAAAATTCATGAAAAAAGTCATAGTATAATATGTCGTCAAAATTCATGAAAAACGTCATAGTATAGTATGTCGTCAGAAATCATGAAAAAAAGTCATAGTATAGTATGTCGTAAAAATTCATGAAAAAACGCCAAAATTCATGAAAAAAGTCATAGTATAGTATGTCGTCAAAATTCATGAAAAAACGCCATAGTATAGTATGTCGTCAAAATTCATGAAAAAACGTCATAGTAAAATATGTTGTCAAAATTCATGAAAAAACGTCATAGTATAGTATGTCGTCAGAAATCATGAAAAAACTTCATAGTATAGTATGTCGTCAAAAATCATGAAAAAACGTCATAGTATAGTATGTCGTCAAAAATCATGAAAAAACATCATAGTATAGCATGTTGTCAAAATTCATGAAAAACGTCATAGTAAAGTATGTCGTCAAAATTCATGAAAAAAGTCATAGTATAGTATGTCGTCAAAAATGATGAAAAAACGTCATAGTATAGTATGTCATCAGAAATCATGAAAAAAAGTCATAGTATAGTATGTCGTCAAAATTCATGAAAAAACGTCATAGTATAGTATGTCGTCAGAAATCATGAAAAAAAGTCATAGTACAGTATGTCGTCAAAATTCATGAAAAAACGCCAAAATTCATGAAAAAACATCACATTATATTATGTCGTCAAAATTCATGAAAAAACGTCATAGTAAAGTATGTCGTCAAAATTCATTAAAAAACGTCATAGTATGTCATAATAACATTTTCATAAAATTTTAGTTTAATTAAAGTGTAGTGTGTCAGAAACATGTCATCACAAATTAAAGCAAAAACAGCCACACAAGATTTCACATTTTAATGATTCTATATTACAGACAAGCTTTTCATAAAAACAAAACCATTCTGCTTGCAAGGCATGCATGAAGATATATACATGTACTTCTCAGCTCATATTGAACTCCAACTGTGTCTCATAGCAGCTATTTTAGAGCAGTGTACAGTTCATACAGATCTGCTCCGACCTTCATGTTTAAGTGCTGCACGTTTATGGCTCGTTTTGTTTTAAAGTAAAATAAAACTTCACTCTGTAGAGGCAGACAGGATTATGAGAGTCTCCATACTGTAATATTGTTCCAATGTTCTGTAAGAGTTGTTTCACCGCTGTATAAGACCACTACAGTACATTGTGAATATTCCGCCTCTCTTTGCTACAAACATGGTCCATAAGCTCAATACTGGCCGAAAAATTCCTTTTCTTTATGCAGTCTATGGAGCAAGCTTATTTTCCTTTACAGTGACTTCAAATCCAAGCATGTGAAAATGATTAACAAGTTAAAAGTAAACATGATGTTGAAAAAACATTAATACCTTAGAGAAGAAACAAACCTGTGTTTTTTGGTCAAATGTGTAAAATGATCTAAAATATACTGACTTGATTTTTATTCAATCGAATTCTTCTCATGCATTTGGGACACAAAGTGCAATTTTGTGCATAAATATCCATTAATATGACTTTTCCTCTCAGCTTCAGAGTAAATGTGATGAAAAAGAAAATTCTGGATTAACAAGTCATGACTCCGAAACAGCTCTTTGAGCGGCACTTTTCCAGTCCCAGGTGTACATGCAGAAGGCTTACATCAGAAACAGAGGTGCGATCGTGGGTATGAATATACAAAGACTTCTTTGAAGCAAATAAAAACGAAACAGGCAGAAAGTGTAAGGCAGAATTTTCCCTCGGTAGCACAAACAGGAGCAGGAGAAATCTTCACCTTGAGCGGAGACCCTGAGAACACAAACCGGACATGGTAAAAACAAAAAATGAGGTTCATGATTTTTTAAAGACATCTGGTCTCATTCATGAAATGTTAGTAAATCTGTGACACTAAAAAAACCTACACTGGATTCATGAACCCTGCGGGAGACTCAGATTTGATCGTAGGCATGTGTGTATGTTCATGAGTGCCAATCAATCCTAAATTGACAGCGCGCTCCCGCTAGTCAGCAATTAGCATAATCCCTGCCCATGAATTAACAGTGACCACCATATAAGGAGGTGATAATTACCAGTGATGGCCAAATGAAGCCTCATGAAGCATTTTCTTTTTTTTCTGAGCCCACTAGATGGCGCTTTTTGTTCAACAAAAGGTTGTAAGCACACTGAATTGCCATTCTTTGAGCCTCTCTCTTTAAATCAAGGAGCGCCATCTAGTGGGCACTACGAGCAGTCAGAAGCAGGGGTAGCTTTTGCTAGTGCCTTCAGAAAGACTGGAGCTACTAAAATACTGATAAATGCCGCAATACAAGTAAATTTCCTTCTGCGAACAGTTTACACACGAATTCTAATTTCTCACATTTCATGAATGAGACCTGTTGGCTGTAACTGCACACATGACATGTCACTTCATGGTGTTTACCTGTTAAGTCACCTGCTGAATGAGCCCTTTTTCTGGATCATGTTTATCGTCCAGTTCCTCGTCGGAGTCTGAACACGAGAGAGAAACAAATCAGCGTGAAGGGACAACAACTAGTATAACAACAGTTGAACCTGGAGGCTTAAAAATAGCAGTTGCAACTTCTTGCCAAGAGCTCCAGCTACAGTTGGTGACTTTTGTCGTATTTGCTTAAACTGTCGCTACATTCAGGGAGAAGTACACGAGACAGTCTATGAAAAATGCCAAATATTCACCTCCATCAAAACTATTCATACAGGCAGCGATGCAAATTTGCAACAGTTGTCAACAGACCCACCATCGTCATGACGCTGTGTAGTGACGTTTGTTCTGCACAGCGTGACTGGTTGATGCTCAGAAAAATCGCCCTCATTCCAGAATAAAGTACATGTTTTTATGCAGCATGATATTTTTCATGATTTGTGTCAAAGTGCTCGTGACAAACACAACAGTTTAAGACACACGTTCATGTGCAGATCACTACTCAGATTATGCTACAGTTCTGCTCGACCAGAAAGGTCGTTAGTCGGCAAGATTTCATTGGTTGCTTAGTTGCAGAAAAACAAAAAACAATTTTTCTAATAAACTGATTTAAAAGGACAGACACAGGAAGTGGAGTCAGGTTAATCTCCAGGGCTGGTACCTGCGGTTATTCCACAGGCTAGTTAATAACATGTGGGGCAGGAAATCCAAAGTGTGGGATCATTTTGAGAAGGTGAAGGACCAACCCAAGGTGATATGTAAACTCATCTTCATTGGTCCACTACAAACATGACGTATCATGTGAAACATGGAAGTAGCTACATGCCCATTAGCCCACAGCGTCATTAACAGGCGGCTCGCTCAGTGTGTGACGTGCACTTGGAGATAAAATATAGGCCTATATTAATGAAGGTTCATTAGTACGGTTTGTATTTCTCTGTAATGTAGCACAGTGTTAACAATGTTACTGAGACTATTCTTTCTCACACCACCCTATCATTTAACAATTAAATTAATATTGTAAACATGTAGGAGACTAGTCGACTAATGGCCCTAAATGACGACCAATGGTCGACAGGGAAAATTCTTAGTCGGGAGCAGCCCTATTTACTATCTTTCTCTCTCAGATTAATCCTTCTCTCTCCCTCATTCTCTTGACATCTGAACGTTAGCTACCTGAAGGCGTAACATTCCCTACAAAAGAACCAACAACATCACACCTTGTCACACAATCTTCTGAGAACCTAAAGAGATAAAACCATCTGTGTGCACGACTTCACCAGAGGTCAATGACGACACTCAGCTGAGTCAAAGAGATGCAGAAGTATTAGTGTGTTTGAATCTGATCACACTCTCAGTGTGAGATATTCGGGTGTTAATGTCAGCGTGAGTCAACAGACCTGCCACAGACTCTGGTGGTGAGTAGAACTGTCCGTCAGATAAAGGACCCGGACCCATGAGAGGAGCTCGCTCTGTGGCGTCCATGATGGACTGATATCCTGAAACACACAAAGAGGAACACGTGAGCGGGGGCAGCAACTGTCACAGCAGCAGAAAGGCTACACACTGTGCTGTTCATAGTCGTAGAAGTAGTAATAATGTCAGCAATACTAGTCACATGACATGCGGTGACTGTTGTCATAACAGTAGCAAGAATGGAGCGCTCTGGTGGCCTTTAGGAGGTGGACGATGTAATCACAGTGTCCCTGGTTTGAGTCCAACCTGGGACCTTTGTTGAACTTCTCTTCTTGTCTGAGCATACATGCAGAAGAGACTCCGCCTCGATAGGCGGCGCTGCGTCCTTTTAATATAGTGCGTATTGAACTAGCTGCGGTTGACCTGAAGAGGAAGCTAACGAAGAATGACAACATGTTTAGCTCCTTTAGCTGTCGGAGCATGAATGTAGTTTCCTCGTCCGTCCAGAAGTGCGTCTTCTGCTTCTCTGTCGCCATGGTGTTTGTTTGTTTTTCCGGGAGTGAACTGCTGCTACGTCATCTCCTTCTTCTTCTGGGTGAAAGCCCGCGAAAGAAAAAGTGGTGCATGTGCAGAACGCTGAGTCTGACTCCAGTCGGACTAAGTGGATACATGCAGCAATAGTTTGATTTTCAATGGAATTATCTAGGTGTGTTAGTCGAGCTACGGATAGTCCAATTTCAGTTGGACTAAGCTGTTTACATGCATTTAAAAGTCCGGTTTCAGTCGGACTAAGCCAATAATTCGATCTTCTCAAGCTGCATGTAAACGTACTTAGTGTTTCTCAAGGAACAGTTACAAAAAATTCAAGGATTTCACCAGCTGCAATCTGTAATATCATTGAAAGATTCAGAGAATCCAGAGAAATCACTGCACGCAAGAGGTAAGGCTCATAAACATCATTAAATGGCAGCGACCTTCGAGCCCTCAGGCTGCGACACATTAAAAACTGACATGATTGTATAAAGGATATTACTGAATGGGCTTGAAAACACTTGGGGAAACTACTGCCAGTGAACACATCGCTGCATCTACAAATGCCAGATATCAACAACATCCAGAACAGACGTTAACAGCCATGATGCCAGTGGTCGTGGTGGTGGTAGTCCTGGTAGCCTTGATTCCAGCCATGGTGGTAATTCTAATATTGGTAGCAGCAGTAAGAGTAACACTGATGGAAAGTAACTAAGTACACTTACTCAAGTACTGTACGTAAGTACAATTTTGAGGTACTAATACTTCACTTTTCTGCTACTTTATATTCCAACGCCACCACACTTCACAGAAATACTGTACTTTTTTACTGACAGCTGTGGTTACACCTTCATGGAAGTTTACATTCAACTCACTGTTTTCGTCTTCTGCCTCCTGAGGCAGGACCTTGAAGTCGAGCAGCCATGTTTCTATCCAGGCCAACACGAAGGAGATGATGGGCAGCAGGTACCCAAAGGCCCCCTGAGACAGCAGCTGCGCACACACAGATAGAGAATACCTTTAGTTTTCAGTACACTGACTGCAGTACTTCATCTGACAAAAACAAATAAAAACCTCTGATCTACCAACACATTTTGTTTTTGAGTTTGAGTGTTTGATGTTACTTGTGATTTTGAACGTGACTGGACACCAACAGGTTTAAATTCTGCTGCAAAATAAACCGGGATTTCACATTCGAGAGAACAGCGTGTAAAACTTTGGGGGATTTTATGGCATCTAGCTGGTGAGGATTACAGACTGCAACCAGCTGAAACTGCTCCTGGTTTGAATTCCTTCAGTGTCCATTGTTCAGGAGGTTTTAACAGGGAGCAGAATAATCCACAGAGGTCTCTTCCTCTCCAAAACACATAATCAGACCAGGTGATTAAAACCAGTACAACACTGAATAAAGTAGCTTCCCGTTACAAATCAGTGTTTCTTCAGTGCTGCACGATGGGCCACTCGCCCAGCACCTGCTAATGTGCGCTCAACTTTTCTCTCTGATAACTTCAGATCCAGGCGTTCAGGAAGTTTTTAACAGGAGCTAAACTATCTACAGAAGTCTCTTCCTCTCCAAAACAAACGGACCTGGTGATTAAAGCCGTTAAAAACACAGAATAAAGCAGTTTCACATTTTAAAAAATCAGTGTTTTTCTGATGCTGCTCGTCGCAGAGGGGCTGCTGACTACAGTGGCTGATGTGAAAATGTGAATGACACTATCTAGAGCCAGTGTTTGGTTTGTCCGTTCTGGGCTACTGTAGAAAAGTGGTGATGCCCGTGGACGACGACCCTATGTAGATCTAAACAACTCAGTCTAAAGTAAAAGAAACAAAAAACAATTCTTATATTCAGGTGATTATACACTGAAAAAATTAGATTTTATTCCATTTCTACCAATATATACCCCCTGTTTATACATTATATGAGTAGAGCTTCAACAAATATGTATTTTTTTGGTTTATCAGTGAGTCATTTACAGAAATATATATCTCTAATCACAAAAAAAATTGTGAATTGGGAGGGGCAGTCCCGTCAGCACCAATCACAGATATCAATTAATAAAAATAACAGACTAAAGAACTTTACGTAAAAGTGAATAAACCATGACATTTATAATAAAATAAGGATGAGATCAGTAAATTAAGACATAATAAAGACAAGTTATGGATTTGTTTTTGTTTTTTTTTGTAAAGAAGGACAATATACAATAAATGGGGGTAAAAAAAACACTTCGTGAGAAACCCATTTTAATGTAATTTAACAATGTTTTACGGCTGACGACACAAACAGAACTAACGCACCATTTTCTGACACATTTCAGAAACCTTAACATGTTGATAATTCATTAGAATAAAGTCTTAAATGTCATAAAAGCTGGTGGGGTGTTTGTTGTTGTATCTGTGTTACTGAGTGTCTCCAAACAGGACGTCAGTGTTGAGATATTGATCAGTGATCAATGGTAGTTCTGACACTGAGCAGCAGGTGGAGCAATGAGTGAGCACATTATTCCTCACTATATTGACGCCATTGTTCTAAAACTAAAAAGAAACGTGTCTTTTTAATCATGTGACTCTTACCTTCGATAAAATGACCTTAACAATCAGGAAAGCACAGCTGACTGCAGTGGTGATCTGTGCAAACAGAGGAAACACTGATTAGAGACACTCACACGTTATAAGTGTCACTGCCAAAGGATTTTATGTGATAATAATTATCAGCCTTTGTTTAACAGCAGTGGTTCCCAACCTTTCAACTTAAGGGACGCCTTTACTATCATTGAGTAAACTGATGACCACACAGAAAGTATGAGTTTGTTTAACTGGACAGCGCCCTCTGCTGGCACACATAAAGACATACTGTCATTACAGTGTTAAAAAAGACTAGGAAACTTACTGCGATGGCCCACCAGTGACGAAGCTTACAGACGGCGTAGGCCAGGATGAGAGTGGCAAACCTGAAAACAGCCAGGAGCTGAGGAAGGAAAGATGGAAGAAGGGTAAGAGGGGAAGGACAGAAGGGAGGATGAAGGAAACATTTAGGAATGAAGAAAGATTAAAAGGACATAATGACAGAAACAAGACAAAATAAACAGAGAATGTAGACAGAAAAGAAGGAATAGAAAAAAGGAGGGTGACAAATGTAAGAGGAAGATGAATAAAAGACAATAAATTGAATTTATTTACTTAGCAATTATTATTTATTGACTTATTTAACAAAAGGTTCCAAAGATTTTCATGGACAACATTTTCTTCAAGGACCTATCTTTCTTTTTTGTTTTTCAAACATGTCACATTTAAACTTTATGCACACATACACCCATCAGCCAAAACAATGAAACCACTGACAGGTGACAATGCAATGTTCTGCTGGGAAATCTTTTGTCCTGGCATCCATGTGGACGCCACCTGAAGCACTTCACTCCATGCACCAGGCCTCACTACAAACAATGCTGAGAAGTGGTCCGAGGAACATGACAAAGAGTGCAAGGTGTCAACCTGGCCTCCAAATTCCCAAGATCCCAATCTGATCGAGCATCCGTGGGACGTTCCAGTACCCCATCTCACAACCAACAGGTCTCAAAGGATCCACTACCAACGCCTCAGTACCAGACTCCACAGGACACCCCCAGAGGTCCCGTCTCCATGCCCTGACATGTTAGAGCCAAGTCTGACCCAAAAAGGCCCCTCAGTGGATCAGAGGTACCTCTGGGGTACCAGCACATCTCAGGAACACTCAATCAGATTGGGATCTGGGGAATATGGAGGCTAGGTCGATGAGCTCTGTCACGTTCTTCAGGACACTCCTGACCAGTTGTTGCAGTGTGGCATGGTACATTGTTCTGCTTCATGGCCAGTGCGATCAAGGCGCATTGTTGCCATGAGGGGGGGTGTACTTGGTCCACAGCAGTGTTTGGGTGGGTGCTGCGTGTCAAGTGGTGTCTACATGAATACCAGGAACCAAAAGTTTCCCAGCAGAACATTGTGTTGTAACAATACGATCAGTGTTAATCACCTCATCCGCCACTGGTTTAATGTTTTGGCTGATTGGTGTAATTTCAGCTACCTGGCATACATGACGGGAGAGACGGACCGTGGGGACAAAGTAAATAAACGTGTGTGTTGGTAAATAGAACGTCACACATCAACATATATTCAATCTACGTGACGTCGATGGCTTCAGAGAATAAATCTGCTGTTATCCTGCATAGCATGGAGGGCATCCACAGAAGATCACTGGAACATTTTGTGACTTTTTCACAGTCTTTAATTATATTTACTAATTCCATGACTTTTCGAGGTCTGGAAAATGTGGTTGTAAAATTCCACAACTTTTCCTGGTTTTCCATGACCCTCGTTCAAGATGAGCCAGGCCTGCGCAGATTCGATCACCGGCGATCGGCGCACAGGGCATGCCAGTTAGTTTTGTGTCCGACTTCACCCCAACTTGCTCTGACGTATTACAAAAGTGGACGGCGATAAAATCGCAAGAGCAAGGTGGCCGCAGTTTTTAGAGCCAGGTGCTGCAGTTGCTCTCCACCGACTAGCTCTCACCTGATCTAACAGCTGATTGGTTTAGATGTCGACTCAACAATATGAAGTTCATTTTTATTGAATTTCAGATATTTAAATTTTATTTGTCCGATTTGAAGGTTTATTCTCTGAACAGAATACATGTTGTGTGACTGATGGAGACTGAAAACAAGCTTATATACAAGTCTGAAAGTATTTTAATAAATCAGCATTATATCTAACAGGATGTGAGTGTTTGTGACTTCCTGTACGGACTGAGGGCTGCTGGAAACGGTCAGGAAACTGTCCGACTTGATCGCGGCTATTTGTCACCGCCTACTGCTGCGGCCGCCCGCTCTCGTCTACTTTCCAGGCGAGGCACAGTTCAACTCCAACGAGCCTATTATCTCTCCCCTCCTCCTCACACGTACGCACATTCCTCTGGTCACAGTTACACATATATTAACACACGACACACTTTCATACGTGCACACAAACACAAACTAACACCCCCATCAACAAAAAACAACTAAACATCCGTACCACATTCGAATCGAAACCTTTCTTTGATATGTCTTGCGTTAATGTCTGTCAACCCCTTTGTCCGTCTACATTTGTCACCTCTTTGTACGATGTCATGTGGAGAAATTAGAAAGTAAAATAAAAATGCTGAACTTACAAAAATGTCGAAGAAGGAGGCTCGGTAGTCGTAGTGCAGGACTTCTTTGTCCAGCTGCGTCGGAATGCCGCCGTTCACCTGTCGGACACAAACTACTCGTGTAAGCCTCCGTTAAACATATCATTTCTATACAAAAGTTTCAGCCACCAAAAATAAGAAATGACCGTTTGCAAGTCTGCAGAAATTATTTGTAGTTGTGAAAAAAATTGTCTAAATGAAATTTATATACAACCTGTCACCTTGATTCTAATTTCTGATACAAGAATTAGCCTCATTGGATTAGTTTAAAGATCAAAAACAAACATAAAATACATAAAGGCTGACTAAAATGTCACGATTGTTCATCGACTAAAAATATGAGAGATAAAAAAAGACTAAAATGTGAATCAATTAATGAGCTTTTTTTGTTCTATAGACTACGACTAAATCTAAAATATCTGTTAGAATTACCAATGACTTTATGTTCTGCGTTGCTTTGCTAGCGACTTCAGGCTGCTGTTGGAGAAACGTTAACTGCTAGTTCTGAGTAAACTCAAGCTGTTGTCCGGTTAAAACGAGATGAGGTCCGTTTGTTAGTGCGGTTCATTTGGGCTGGTGTAAAAGCTGTCAATTGAACCCTGGTGCTGACCAAACAACCAAACCAAGACTGCTCAAAATGGTAGGTCTCAGCCTGCTTCCAAGCAGACTCTGGTACGGTTCGTTTATGGTGTGAAAGAAAACAATCCAACCTCAGGATTTTATGATGCAGATATGTGATTTTAGCAACAGCTAAACCGATAATAAACCCATCTGTGATCGTGAAATCTGTCCACGATTTCACAATTGAGCCTGATAACGGCCAGATATAGTCCATAACCTATTTATGCTAATGCATACATGTAACCATGGTAACACAAACACTGTCAGTGTGGGTATTTTCCCTGATCAAAAGGCTGTCAAAACTGTTATATTGAATCCGACTCCGTATATTTTGTCTGTTCATTGAAAAGTGTGTGACAGTATTAAGCCCTGAATCATTACTGTACAAGACGCCTTCTTTTCATCCTGTCTCTATGTTCGTTATTATTCATAACATGCCACTGGTTTCAGTCTAATAACAGCCTCCTAATAACGCTTACAATCAGTTGTTTCTCTATGAGCTCTTTGTGAAACCAAAGAACAGAATTATAAACACCTAAGCATTAAATTGCTGCTGCTGAAACTTCTGTCAGTCACAGGAATTTGATTTCCCCACGTGGGTCCTGATGATGCAGGATGACAAACACCAAAACTGTCCAATCATAGAGCTACCTGTCAGTCTGTAGAACTTTATGTTAACTCCTCTTGGTTCATTTTCAAAAAGTCAACATAAACGGGAACTGAACCAGAACTAAAATGCAGCAATGGATCATTTCTTCCTTCTGGTGCGACCAAACGAACCGAACTACAGGGGTAAAATCCCCCTTAAATCTGTGGCCCAACAGGTAAACAAGATCGCAATCTAACCTTAGTTTAAGTGCTGTTATTAATGAGATAAGAAAGCATCACACATTTAAGATGAATTAGGTGACAAAATCATGAGATGCTGCCATATGTTGAGTCCAGAGCTGTCTGTGAGCACGTTTGCTTTTCACAGACAGATATCATAGGTTTCCACCGAGCAGTTCAGTTCAGTTCAGTTCAGTTCAATTTTTTTCCTTCTTGTTTTCCACTGTGAAAAGTTGTGGATGGTACCAATAGAACCGTTCTGTACTGTCCCCATGTTTGGTCCCCCCTCTGTTGGGGTACCTAGCACACAGATCTGGTACTAAAAGGTGGAGCTGTGAACACTGCAGTCTGATTGGTCAGTAGAGGACGGTCACTCTGCTCAGGGCTGAGTTGTGTCTGGTTTTGAGGCTCATGTAACCACTGTTCATACTGTGGAGAGCTTTATTAGTAAACTGGAACTATAAAATGAAAGGATGTTTTGCTGCCTCTCACAGCAGCTGGAGTCGGAGAAAAAATCACCTCATTCACTGGGCCGACTGCCGGCAACTTTTAAGGTGGAACGTTAACTTGTAATGTTACTCAATGCTTGAGTTGATGACGTGAATCCATCAGCACACCTTAAATTTCACTGTGACAACTTTGACCATCACTTTAGTTTTTATATGACAGACACTTTTAGTAATGAGTGGTAATATGAGTGGTAATATATTGACCTCATACATCCCTACTTCAAAACATCCAAACTATCTTCAAGTGTTTATATATATTAATTTTGGTCACGTTATGTGAACTGCATATATTCTAATCTTCACGTGGAGAAAAAAAAGCATCACAGAGCGTTGTTCCTGTGGGCTACAGCAACACTAAACCCCTGAGCTTGCCTGAGAAGGACTAAATGCACAAAGCTGCTATTTTGAAATATCCCATGGAGAGAGACTCTCACTGCAGCCTGTTCTATTTTGTTCTGAAAATGTGGGCGTGCAGCCTCGTTCTGTGGACGATAAACTAGGTGCAGACTTCCATCTGTGTCACCGCTGATGAGGAAATACAGCGAGTGCTGGACGGAGCAGTGAGTGACAACAACCCCGCCCACATTTAAGAGGACTGTTTGCAGTGGAAACACTAAACGGACCGACAGTCTAGGTACCATGTCTGAAGGGTTTTGGTTCCAAAGGTACCATACCAAAAGTGTTTGGTGAAAACGGGGCTTTAAATACCGGAAACCTCTAGATACACAGACTGATGTAAAAAGGAGCTTGGGACTGAAATTTTAAAACACTACAGGCATCACCTGATTTAATGTTGTTTATTTAGCTTCTCCATCAGCTCCACTGGTATCATCAGTATGAGTGGAATGAAGTGTTTGGCAGGAAGTGCCACTTGTTGTTGAAACTGTTTTGGTTTGGCTCTGGAATGTCCCCACCCAGCAATGACCAACTCTGAGTTTATCTTAGTCTTTAGTTTAATTCTTATCCACATTCATTATTCATCTAGGGTTAGAAAAGTCTGACCAAAAGTATTTTTACTGATAGTCTGTAAGATAAAGAAAAGCAGTGAACCCTTACATTTTTAAGAAGCCAAAATTAGCAGATCTTAAAAATGAAAACTTTTTTTTTTTGATAAATCATTTGGTGCAGACATTTACGGTTTCTGGAGGTTGACTCCAGTTTTACAGTTCCAGTTAGACCATAAACTGCATGTTTTTGGAGCCTGTACTCCTGTACTGTGCAATAACAATAAAGTTTTATCTAATCTAATCATTTACTGCCGTGTTATACCAGATTTAAATTTGTTGCATGCTTTCAAAGCCTGACCCTGCTCGGAACAAAGTAACGTAACAACCAAACTGCTCACATTTAGCGTTACAGCTAAGAGAGGAAGGTAGGCAAATTTACAAACTCTTGAGCGCACGTCAGATTTCCAGTCCAACAGGTTTATGGTCACAGAGAAAACAAAAGTGTTATGAGTTACTGTTCAAAGTGAGTCACTGGAATGTCCTTCAAAATACAGTTATACAATATGTGTGCGTGTCAGTGTGCACACACATCTCTGTCAGTACTCGAGGCTCACTTTGCTGAAACTGGAGCATTCTGGGAATGTGTGCCTCAGTAAAATCACTTCCTCATTGAGAGTACAAAGTTTTGTAAGTCAGTGACCTGGATTCACTCACAGCATCACCTGACCCGTTTCTCTTCGGCTCTGACACAGTTCAAACAAAAACATTTCACCATGAGGTCATTACGGTGTGTACAGTTGTAGATATGCTGGAGGGTAGTATCTGATTAAGAGCTGCATAAATACAATAACTCACCATGAACGAGGAGAGCTGAATTTTTGTGACAGCATGTGAAAATGTGAGTCAGTGTTTGGTTTGGTTAATGTCTGTTCAGACTTCATGTCAAAGACAACCAAATACATTAAAGTCCACCAAATCAAAAACAAAACTGATCGTGACACAAAACTTGTCCGGCTGAGACTAAAACCTTGTTCACATCACACGACTGGCCGACCAGTCTTGAGTTGTGGAGACTATCGTAATCTTTTGAGTGTTCATACTTGGCTACGTGTGTTTCTGTCAGCGGGAGTCTCGCCAACTGCGTTACGACCTGTGTGTGCACACAACAAGATTTCTCCAGCGAGCCCTCGCCAACAGAGCCCCAGATAACACGGTGACGTCACCAAACTACGTTTTGTCACACGGAACAAAACAGGATATCATGAAGTTCCCCGGCACTAAACTTTAACATGGATGTCCGACAGCTTGGAGCTCTGCAGGTCGTTTGCACCCTGCTCTGCGCTGAGAAGAAACAGGAAAAGAAGAAAAGGATTTGGGTGAAGGAATGGGTTGCTGCACGCGGATTGTGCAGGTTGTCAATTGTGCAGAGAGAGTTGGAGGTGACTTCTATGAATGAAACTCGGTTTCCACTGTGTCGCTAGCCTATTAGCTTGCATTGTACTGTCTATATAGTCTATGCATGTATTCTGACCCAGATTATTGAACCCTTCATAGCTGAATGATTGAACGGGTTTTCGGGAAATGCTACGGATGACAGCGGAGGACTTTGATTTCTTGCTAGGACTGGTAGAGCTGTACATCGCATCGCCTTATCCCGCCTCTCATTGGCTGATGCTCTTTGTCAGTCATGTCAGACCTCTCCAGTTTTCTAGCATGCCAGCTATCCAGTCCCAATCCTCTGCGACCTCAAAATCAGGGTGAAAATCGTGTAATGTGAACAAGGCTTAAGGGCGCATTCACAGCAGGACAGAATGGCGAAAAATTTCACACCTTAATTTGGTTCGGTTCACTTTGACACTGCACTTTTTAAAGCGGACCAAACCGCCTGGACAGCGTCACGCAGTTACAACAGCTGCTCGTTTGGGGGCGGTATTACCTGAAACGACCACCAATCAGGAAGAAAAAAAGAATGAGGAAGAAGAAAACCCAGCTCATCGACTGGCCAGGACCGAAAAACGCAAATCAATCCCCTTCAGTCACGGACCTTAATATATTGCTGTCTCTTTGGTTCACTCCCTCTCTTTGGTTCGCTGGATAGTCCGTTTGCATTTCCCACTGTAAGCGAACAGCATCAGGGTTCACTTGCAAGTGAACTGAGACCCCCAGTTTTCCAGCAGACCAGGGTTCGCTCGTTTGGTCCAAACCAGAGTTCGAATGAGCATTCACAACACTCCAAATGAACCAAACTATCCGTGGAAGCGGACCAGGGTTCGTTTAAAGCAGACCAAATAGCGCCAGTATGAATGCGCCCTGAAATGTTTTTTACTCTTCAGTCTCTGAATCGAAGGGCTACTGTTTTTAGAACCCAAATGTTATTATATTGTGCACAAGATTTAAAAACATTCCCTTCGGAGACTTCAGAGATGCCACAAATTTAAGTTTCCACACCTACAGTTTCTGCAATCATTTACCTAAACATCACCATCTCTAAGAATATAAAAAAATAAACATGAATCAAATGGTACATCTCAACATGAAATATCCCATTGACATCTGAACCAGGCATTTACTGTCTGACACACAAACAAACATGTCTTACATTGAGCTCTATGATCCAGAGCAAGGTGATGAACAAGAGGTCAAAGGTGACGAAGAGGCAGAAGGTCCTCCTCACGTCCGAGATGCACTTCTTCTCCCCGGCTTCGTACGGCTCCACCCTTGCGGAGATGGGCGTGGTGGTGATCGAGCCCACCCCCCTGCCGGTCAGCCGTGAATCGGCGCTGCTGCTGCATCGGCTGTCCATCCCGGGTCACGCCCCCTCCTCCAACCTGAGCAGGGCCAGCCCCGCCCGCTGGTCAACAGAAGGTGGACTCAGGCGGAGTCAGAGGAGGCGGGTCATCGGAAGTCGGGCCGCGTCAGTGGATGTGGACTCACTCTGTGGTGGTAAACTTCATCAGTGCATCTGCAGAACGGATGAAGCACAAGGTTTGAAAATTTAATTTTGGAATGAGATTTATTTACGTCAATGCTGCACTAATTCTCTTATCGATATTATCTGATACCAAATATCTGACCCACAGTGCACTATGTGTCCACCATCAAACTGCAGACTGGACAAAGTTGGTGACAAGCTGTTAGACAACTGTGTGAAATTTTGTTGTAATTAGCGTTGTTAGGTCACAGTGACCTTGACCTTTGACCACCAAATTCTAATCAGTTCATTTTTGAGTCCACATGGACGTCTGTACCAAATGTGTGGAAACACCTTTAAGGCCTTCTTGAGATATTGTGCTCATGAGAATGAGATGGATGCAAGCTCACAGTGACCTTGACCTTTGACCACCAAAATTTTATCAGTTCTTCGCTAAGCCCAAGTGAACGTTTGTGCCAAATTTGAAGAAATGTCCTCCAGGTGTTCTTGAAATATCGCAGTCACAAGAATGGAACGGACGGACAACCTGAGTTGACTGAGTTGCCGTCGTGTTCACATCAGTACCGCACGGCGCTAAGTGTTTCGTACTTCACCGGCATTTAAAATCCAACATGGTTGTTGAAGATTGATTAAGGGCTTCAAAGGGTTCTTAATGCACACAATATTTTTTGGGATAAGGTTTCAAATACTTACTAAATTGTGCTAAATTTTGACTGTTTTCCTTGTTTTCGACTAGTCTTAATTAAAATATTTGTTTAGTTGCTAGGAGCATCCCTAGTGGACACCTGAACATTTCCCCCACGGGCATTAATCTGCTGCTATAACTGCCTCCACCCTTCTGCTTTAAATCTCTCCACCTGCTGAACCTCTATCGCTGCATAGTTATTATAATAATAATTATTATTATTATAATTCAATAAGAACATCTTTATAAAATGGTAGTGTCATGTCATGAGAAATCTGCGATGAGCTCAAGGTCGACACATTTTAATATATTCAGCGTCATACTTGCACTTGGTCATGTCGTCGAGCTAGTTTGCCGACTCTGTCAAGCACCTGTCCGATAGCCACTCACTCAACAGCAGGAAGCTGCACTTCAAACTAAAAGCTCTGTGCTGGAAATGCACTGTGCTCCAAAATAAAGTGTGTTTTTTACAAACTTGGCATGTTTGCAAGTCACTCCTGGTTCATTCAGACCCACTTTTGAACCGGGACCTAGGAGTGAACTACGCTTGAGTCACTGTAGCCACTTTTACACTGCCTGTGCAAAGCAAAAATATCACGCCGTTATGCTGCCTTTCCGTTCCGTATACAAGGTACGATCGCAGGAAGAGGGGACAGTGTAGTCTCGCCTCTGAGCTGGAAACGGAAACAGTAACAGCCCTGAAACGAGGTCTGTGTGAAGCCGCAAAGGCATGATGACGTTTTGATGACATATTTTGATGGAAAGCCAACCGCGAGAGATTTAAACAGCAGCTGATAGCAGTTAGCAGCTAACTCAAAGTAGAGCAACTGCGGCCGTAAATGTCCAAAAATCGAAAACCAATGGAGCTCCTTACCCTCCGAGCAGAGGGCGAGATCAGCTGCCACTTAACAGGGACGATAAATGATTGTGATTGAAGTGTTATGTCATTGTTATTGTTTAGAAAGTGCAGCTGACACATGTGATATGTGGCACTCCTGTCACGCCTATTTTAATTGCAGGATGCCGAGATGTTGTGTATAATCACACACTGGAGCAGAATGATGCCACCACTGTGCAAAAATGCAAAGGAGGCACAAAGAAGTGAGTTTGTAGCGTCTGTTTAATGTGATCTGAGTGTAAAAAGGAATACAGACACAGAAAACTAAACAGACGGCTCTCTCCTTGTTATAAACCGGTCATGTGATTGCACGTGATCTCATGAGTTTCATATCTGATACTCGAGTGTGGGAAATCAGCCTCATCTCAGGATTACTTCTTTAATCCACAAAATGCATCAGCATTCAGTGACCTCATATTAATTGCAAAACCTCTGCCAGAGTCAGATCAAAATACACATTTTTAAAATGTAAATTAATGTATGAACAACACGCAGCTTATTACACTGAAGACCTTTGATTAGAGCTGCATATTGTAAACGATTTGTAAATTATCCCAAGGTTTACTGGACAAGCATCCATGTGATCTCACGAAAACGAGTGAGCGACAGGGAGAAGTTTAATGTCAATACAGGAAGGAGATTAGCCAACAGACTGAAACTCCTCCGAGTCACATCATTAAATGTAATTTCCCCTGAAAGTATACCCGTTCACAACTTCCTCTTCTCATGCCAGAGCGCTTTTATAGCTGCAGCAAAGGTTTCGTTTTAGCTAAATTTGACCCTTGGCTTTTTGACAGTTTTTTAGGGAAGTAATTCTATGACCAAAAAAAAAAAAAATCTGCATGTCGTACTACTGGTATTACTCAAGTTGGTTCAGCTTTATTACTTCAGGAAATCTCATTTAGGAGAGACTACATACACAGATGCCAAAGTCCCCCAGAAGAATGAGTGCCTCTAACTGAGATTTGGGTTGCAGCTCGTTCACAGTGAGTGCACAGTACCAGAAACCAGTCTTCCCCAGTTCAGAGTCTGTTTGAGGAACTTTAACAGCTAAAGTTAAATCAGAAAACTGCAGAACAGAAATGCAAAACTAGACTTGAGGTCATTTAGAAACTGTAGTTTGTCCATCACAGCACTGAGGAGTAGATTTTTTTTAACTTTAAAACATCCCTCTTTCAACGTGCACTACCATTCATAAGTTTGTGATCTCACCCACAAAGCTTGACTGGGTCCAGTCAGACGTCTGAGAGGACTACTCTGTATGTCTGAGAGAGCTTTGATGCTTTTGAGCCCGGACACACCAAACCCACTCCAGAGAACTAGCAGTGACAAAAGCCCCTGCGGCGCTGCCTGCATCGCCACGTGTCGGACAGAAAGTTGCACATGAACACATCGCAAAGACGACAGACGACCGCCAACCAGTACGTACATTCTGGGCCTGTCTCAGAGGACATAACTCTCAGATGTTGGTTGTCTGTAATCATCTTTCCAAAAAGGGAAACCAGAAGACGGTCACAGGTGCTGGTTAGCCAGTTAGCCAGTTAGCACGTTAACAACACAATCAAATGCTAAAAGAACAGAGCACATCTGTGTGCCAGAAGACAATAATGCCTGGTACACACTACATGTTATCAGCCCGATTATAGCCCGACGCGGCGTCGTACGGGGATGGCTCGGATCATGAACGACAAGTGTCGTATGCGATACTCCATCGTTTCATCTTGTGTAGTGTGTCATAACAGACGACAACCAACGCCACCTCTGGGACGCCTCACGACGTTCCAACAAAAAGTCTAGCATGTTCAATTTTCTTTTTGTCCTTCACGATTTCTCCCGTCACAGCCATCACTTTGACCAATAAAAAGACAGAGTGATTTGATGCCGTAGACAACTGTACGTCAACAACAGCCCAGCGTTTTTGATATTTCCTCTAGAGACGTTACCACACAGAGTAAAAGGGGGAAAATAATGATGTGAAACATCACAGTCACTTTAGCAGCTGCCGTTAGCATCAAGCTAACAAAGAAAGTTCTTTCTTCATAATGGAGGATATAAAGTGATAAAAGTTGTGGGGCTTTTGAAGGTTACCAGCTTCATTTGAAACAGACTACATTAGAAACAGGCTGTTATTTATTATTCCCTCTGTATTTTTAGATTTTTACTTTTTATCTGCTCCTGTTTGTCCTGTCAAATTCAATGCATCGCGCCGTAATTTCAAACTCAACACTTCCTGTGTCTGTTTCAAACTAAAAGCCCCTTATAACCTCGGTCGAGAGAATCCCTTCATTTTCTAAAAAAGGCTTTTATTGTGAAACACTTGCAGGAACTTGTTGTGGAGGATTCAGTGACTTGCATGTTTGCATGCGGCACTTTAAATGTAGCGCCGCCCATCTGGTCGCACTTTTTACGTCACTACAACAATATTTCGGCTGGAACATGAACAGACACAGTGACTGAAATAATACGGTGCGTTCCATTTACCTCGGAAGTCAGAAATCGGCTGGGAATAACGTCACAGCCGAGTTATCAGCGTTCCAGTCACAAAGTCGGAAAAAATTTGCCAAGCGGGAAGAAGAAGTCGGAAAACAAGATGGCAAAGTCTACGAAAGCTATTCTCGCGCTTGCCTTGTCTGAAAATAAGTGCTAATAAACGTAATATTACAGGAGCTTCTACTACTACTACTTCTACTGTTTTAACCTGGGGCAGCCATCTTTGACTGTCAACTCGGGGGTGATGATGATTCTCCGACTTTCCAGCTCGGAATTCCAACTTCAGGGGGCGTTCCAGTTGAAATTTCCCACTCCAAACTCGGAAATCCCGACTTCCCATTACAACTGGAATGCACCAATAGTAACAATAATAAAAACAGGACAAGAATAACTGACTTACCGAACGCAGTATGTCTGACTCCCTTTCAGCTTGTTAGTATTGGACCTTTTTCCACTTGACCTGTTACGTCACAGACCAAACAATCGACAAGTTAGCTACAGTTAGCTAGCAGCTAACTGGTACCATAGTGGACAACTTTACAGCTCTGTACATTTCATCTGTCCAAAAAGTCATGTCTCTGGATGTAGATTTCTCCATGTTGTTACTGACTTCTTCTTCTGTTACACATTTAATGCTATTTGACTTCCAGGTCAAAGCCCAGGGGCGGAAACTGTGGAGCATGCTCAGAGCGCCTCAGCCAGTTTGGATCTGACTGACTGTATACATGCAGGAGGAATTCAGCTCCCAATCACATTATCTGGGTGTGTTAGTCCGACTGAGAAATTTGATTTCAGTCGGACTAACATGTTTACATACATTTTAAAAGTTCAATTTTTTTTCAGATTTTCTCTAATGTCACGTAAACACACTGAACTAACCATCAGTATTGTGAATAAAGGCAAACAACAGAGCCGCTACAACAGTCTGGTCTGCACTGTCAGATCTGTGTGTTTACATCCCTTTCAGACTGTTCTCAACTTAAATCGAAGTTGCCTGCTGGTCACAGGATTTCTACGGATTAGTGGACTTCACTGAAACACTCGTGAAACTGTTTCTCCAGCGTAATCGTCTATCGGCAGATGAATGCAGTCATGCAGAAGAAGCTCTTTAAATCTTGTGCTTCTCTAAGACCAAAGCATGTTTGTGGATATTACTGTGAAAACAGAGCTGTGACTCACGACGACCAGCTCAGTCCTCACAAAATGCATTAAAATAACATCGCATTAATTAGAGTAAAATTCTAAAAGCTGTATAAAGTCGATAGAATAATGAATTTATTTTATTTTTGTCCGCTTAAAAGGAAGAGGAACTCCAAACTGATAGACGCACAGCATAGAGAGACAGAGCAACATACTGGGCACCCCTGGTCAAAATTTATTTTACTGTGAACAGTTAATTGAGTACAAGATAAAAAAATTTAAAGCAGCGTCAAAACAAACAAACAAACAAAAACAAAATCACACCCCAGCCACCCCCCTCCTCTGAGAAGTAAAGAACAGTCCCTTGGGCAATTTCTGTTTGTGTTGATAGTTTAAATCTGAGAAGTTACTGAAGCTTTAAAATAAACGTGGGGAGTAAAGTGTGTCATCAGCAGCACAACATGTAAACACTCAGGTACAGTATAAATACTTTAACACGGCACTTGAATTATTAGTTACTGTTCACCTGTGGTTCACTCACTGGGAGAGCTCACTACAAATTAAAGCTGCACTGGATGAGTCTTTTTCTTCATCGCTTTATTTACTGGTTAAAAACTGCAGCAGGAAATGCAAAGTGCAGGAGAGACACAGATTGTGTGAGGCGGCGAGGAGGCCAACACCACCACCACCACCACCACCACCACCGCTGTGCACCCCTTAGCACACATTTGAGCAGCTCGCCCCCCGTGCAGGCAAATACTGAGCAGAACATGGTGACCTGAAGAGGAAACAAGATATCACCCTGCAGCTGTAACGCCGAGGATGCCACAGTAAAGCACAGGTGTTTACCAGCAGCTCTTCTATCAACTATGCTAACGTTAGCCAGTTAGCTTGAAGTCACGTATCAAACTCAGCCTTTCAAAGTCTCCACTCGGGTCTTTACCTCTCAAAACTCGCTCCTTCGTGGGGTTTAATTTTCTGGAGCAGCCCTCGGAAGGTTTCAGTCAGCAGGTTTCAGCCTCAACGCAGCTCAAGAGTCATCTGTTTCCTCTCCGTCTGCTCGGGCAGGATGGATGTAGCCGGAATATGAGGAAAAACTGACCTCAGGGATTCTGGGTAATGGAGTCTGTACCGGCATCGACCGGTTTCAGTTGATGAAGTAGGCCACCTATGGGCCAGACTGGAGAACAGCAGCTGCGGGGGATTTAGTTGTTTGTATTTATTTATTTATTTATTTATTTCGTCATGTTAACTTAGACACAAAGCATACAGCTTTGTAAACATTGTTTTTTACAAATTAATATTATATTGAAAATAAGGTGAAATTATGTAAAACAATACGAAAAAAAAATATAATAAAAATAAAAAAATAAACAGAAAAACTAAATAAATAATGATGATAATAATGATACTACTACTACTACTACTACTACTACTACTACTAATAATAATAATGAATTTCACCAATTAAAAAAAAAAATTACTTTCATGTGGACGCACTGTCTTTTGTTTTTCATAGTTAGTTTTAGAATAATATAAATAAACTAACATAATCAAATAAACCTACTACTATTATGAATAATAACAATAATAATAATAATAATAATAACATCACCACCAACAAAAACAACAACAACAATAATGATAAATAATTTGTAAAATTTGAAAAATAACTCAGATCGATACCCTTGCTGTAGTGTACTGAGGGTCTGAGCCTGTACATCCTGGTTAGCTTTAGAATATAGAGTTTTAAACACCTTTTTTTTTTTTTACTATCATTAAAAGAAATGTACAATAATCAGGAATTATAAACATTATAAATACCAGTGCAAGAAACATCCAAGAAAAAACTCAATGGATGACAAAAACATAAAATGAATGACTTAATAAATATATAAAAAACTTAAAATCATTTAAAAAAATAAGTAATAACAACAACAACAACAACAACAACAACAATAAACAACAATAATAATAGTAATAATAATAACTTTTATGGGGACACCCTTGCTTTTTTGTAAATAGGGTCTGGGCCTGTTTTTCCTTGCTAGTTTTTTTTTTTTTTTAACAAATATAAATAAATAAAAAAATCTAAATTCAAAAAGATTACAAATAACAGTGAAAAAATATTCAAGAAAAAACACAATGGATGACAAAAAATAACATGAATGAATAAATAAATGGTTAATTCTACCACATAGATTTTTTAAAGCGTAGGCTATTTAAAAAAAAAAAAAAAAAGGTCATCATTACAATTAAGAAGATGAAAAATGCCACTGGAAAAACATCCCATAAAAAATAAGAGAAAGATGTACAGAAATTAATGAATAAATAACTAAGTAAATAAATAAACCAAATAAACTTAATAATAATACTGAAAGTAAAAGGATGGACATATAATAAATAATTAATAACATAATAATAAGAATATTATTGTTGTTATTATTGTTAGGCCTATCATTATTAATGTTCTTATTGTTGTTGCCATATTTATTCTTAAATATCATATCAGTGTCACATTTTCTCCATCAGCTTTGTTTGATACCCTGGAATGAAGACAAGAAGAAAAGACTTTGTTCATCTTTCTTTATTCATCATGTAAACCTTCAGTCTGTGTCAAAGACATTGATGAATGATCTCCTTATTGATTATGATCAGGATAATGACAGTTTCTAGTAGCTAACTAATCTGCCACACCAACACATTCAAAGGTAATTCTACATTTCTCTACAAATGTACAAGCAAAATATCTGAGATAAAGGAGGTCTGCTGATTTCTCTCTTCAGACTCATGCAGTGGAAGAGAAACAACAACGTACAAACACACGGACTGAAATGTTGATGAAACATTCAGAGCACAAAGAAGTTTACAACACATCATGATGAGCAGTGACAGCCTCCACGGCTAAACACACACAGGAAGGAGCGCCACCCAAAGAAGCTCAAACATTTACACAACAACTCAGGAGAAGACGTCAAAGTACCGCCCACAATGTTTGACTGACAGCTGATCTCAGTGCAGTGAAGAGACGCCACAACAATCAGCTGTCAGCAACAAACATGGAGACTAAATAAGAATTCAAACACAGGATTTAACCCTTAAATGACTTCTGTCTATTTGAGTTTACACAACTCAGCTGTGTCTCCAAAATCATAAAACCCTAGTCCAGCACTGAGAGGCTGAGTGAATGTGGTCTGGACTCTGTGGAGGAGAGTCATGGTTTCAGAGACACTGTAGAAGGACAGAATACCTGCACTGTGATCCAGGTACACTCCTACTCTGGAGGACAGAGGACCTGAGATGGGAGTTTGGACGTTGTTGTACCAAAATTTATAACTGTTTGTTTGACAATATAACGCCCAAGATTTGTCATTGTGTCCAAAACCACATTCACCCGAGTTCCCTGCTCTGCTGTTGTTCTTGTATGCGACTGCTACATCAACTCCTCCACCTCTCCACTCCACCTCCCAGTAACAACGTCCAGTCAGACTCTCTCTACTCAGGACCTGCCACCATCCAGTGAATCTGTCTGGGTGACTGGGATAAGACTGTTGTTGACTCACTGCTGTTGCTCCTCTGTTCCCCTCAGATAATAACAGCCATGTGTGTGCTGTGTTTGGATCCAGTGTGATTTCACGTGAATATTTCAAGAACTCAGCTCTGGTCTTGGGCTCTGGTTGTGGCAGTAAAACATCCACGTCAGTCCCTGTCAGTGAGACGTTTGTCCATGTCTCCCTCAGGACGTCCTGTAGTTTATCTCTGACTCCTGACACAGCCGCTGTCACGTCCTCAAAGTAGCGCAGAGGACGGATGTTGATGCTGGATGAGTGTGTGGGTTCACTGAGTGCTGACAGTGAGGGGTAGTTGTGTAGAAACTGGTTGTGATCCTGTGTGTGTGAGAGCTCCTCCAGCTCAGCGTCTCTCCTCTTCAGCTCAGTGAGCTCCTGCTCCAGCTTCTCCTGCAGCTCTTTGACTCGACTCACTTCAGTTTCCTGCTGCCATCTGAGCTGCTGCTTCACATCAGAGCGTCTTTCCTCCATGAGACGGATCAGCTGAGTGAAGATCTTCTCACTGTCCTCCACTGCTTTATCAGCAGAGTGACTGATAGCCTCCACCTCCTGTTGGAGCAGCTTCACATCTTTCTCTGTGTCCTGGATTCTCTGCTGGATGTTTTGTCGACTCACCTCCAGCTCTCTCTGCCTCTCAGTCCTTTCTGCTGCAGCTGACACTGTGTCGTGGCCTTTATGTTCATCCATCGAGCAGAGATAACAGATACACTGCTGATCAGTGCGGCAGAAAATCTTCATCACCTCATCATGACGAGAGCAGATGTTCTCCTGCAGCTTCTTGGAGGGCTCCACCAGCTTGTGTTTCCTGAACGGAGCTGAGTCATAATGAAATTGGAGGTGTTTCTCACAGAAAGAGGCCACACACTGCAGACAGGACTTGAGAGCTTTCAGTTTCCTCCCAGTGCAGAAATCACAGGCCACATCTTCAGCTCCAGCATAGCAGTGATCAGCAGGAGCAGCTTGGAGTCCAGTCTTCTTCAGTTCCTCCACTAAAACTGCTAACATGGTGTTTTTCAGCAGGACAGGCCTCGGTGTGAAGCTCTGCCTACACTGAGGGCAGCTGTAGATTCTCTTCTCATCCTCTCCATCCCAGTGGGTTTGAATACACTTCATGCAGTAGCTGTGTCCACAGGGAATAGTCCCCGGATCCTTCAGTAGATCCAGACAGATGGAACAAGAGAAGGTTTCTCGGTCCAGCTCAACTCCTTTCTGCGCCATTTCACCTCGTAGCAGTGACTGTGTGAGTTTCACTTTCTAAGAAGTGAAACTAGTTTGAGCTCTGATCTAATGGTCACGTGTTCCTGCAGTGAATGGAGTCTGTCAGCTCTCTCATGTCACCACATGTTGGTTACACCCATCTTCTAACTGTAGATCTGAAGGGGAGGGAACAAGGAAATGTGTGGACAGAGTGCAGCTGGCTGTGAGTGAGAGCAGGAGGAGGAGGGAGGGCTCATCAAGCTCTGAGTCATTCCAGGAAGAGGAGCAGCACTTTGAATCCTAACTTTGTTGTTTCCACATTTAAAGTGAAGCCTCAGTTAAAACCTGCTCCCTGTGTGGAGAAAAACAAAATCTGTCTCTAGTTGTGAAATCCATCTTTCTTCTTCAGGTTTAGTTGATGGCTCCATATTTCTGTGACTCTCCCTCAGATTCTGTTCCAATATATATTCACCAGAAAAGAGAGAAAACTCAGACGATCAATCACAAGTGACAGGAAGTGAATAAGAAGTCTACGTGGACACCATGGTGGGTGCAACAAGCATTATTACGTCACATAAATGAAATAAGCTGTCACTTCTTACAGAATTAGCAGTAGAATAAAAACTCACCAAAGCAGACAACATGGAGCAGTAAAGGGAATGTTGAGGTACGTGGCCACGTGTTGCTCGTTGGGATGAGGGCGCCATCTTGCGAGGAACACGCTCTGCAGCCTGTGTATCCTGTTTATCTTTTGTTTGTTTGGCTAAATAGTTGCTGACATTGGTCAAATCAGATGGAGAAATGAAAAGAGAAATGTAACTGCAGTGCCAAACAACAGCGTCTGGACAAAGTGATAAATAACATAGATCCATGAGACTCAGCAGCTCAAGCCTGATTACAGACCCTGATGCACTACCTCCACTCACAAACCCACACACTGTAAACGACCTCATCTTTGGACTGAGTGCGGTCACTTTACATGAGTTTAAGAGTTGCATGTGTTTGTCTGCAGCATCTTGGGTGTGTTTGATTTGGGTCACGTAGCGTGCTGGCAGGGTGGTGCATTAAATCACTGACAGTAAAGTTCCTCTAACTGATGAACTAATATCACTTTGACACCTTTAACCATGATGTATGACACAATGCACTTTGACTACAAAGGTTTTTATCAGCCTAAAAACATGTTCTGAACTCAAACTGCAGACACAGTGAGTTGAGCTGCTTTAACCTCCACTACATCCCTGGTTAGCAGGATGAAGGCGCCCTCTTGTGTTGAGCATCACTTTTCACATTTCACTTCTTCACCTGCTGTGATGTTCACTGCAGGAAGACATGTCCAAACTTCACTGAGCCTTTGGCAGCTTCAAACAACATCAGTAAAGACAGATTGAAATATCTGGAATATCACACTGTGTCCGTTTGTTGACAGGAGTCACACCCTGTAACACTGATGATGCATTCAGGTCACATGGGAAAGATGGGAGAGGAGAGATTCCACTTTACAAATATTATTCACATCAGCTCTCAGGTTATTCAAAGTATTTTGCATCATGTCTGTTTTCTTCTGTGTGTTTCAGGATTAAAAAAAAACCCTTCTTCACACCTGAACTTTACCAAATCAGCTGTAAATATTTCTCTGTAATAAATCCTCTTTATTGACTGAGTGCACAAAGAAAAGCTTCCTTGTGAAAAGCAACACATGATAGAAAACTCTGCTGATTTCTCTGTGACAAAAGTGTTTGAGTGAGGAAAGTTCAAGGACAGAGACTGACTGACAAATGCTCCTCTGCTCTAAACATGAACACTGGACTTTGTGGTGTTTCAGGAGGAAAACTGCCTCAGTTATACTCTCATATCAGTGTCACATTTTCTCCAACAGCTTTGTTTGATACCCTGGAATGAAGACAAGAATAAAAGACTTTCTTCATCTTACTTTATTCATCATGTAAACCCTCAGTCTGTGTCAAAGACATTGATGAATGATCTCCTTATTGATTATGATCAGGATAATGACAGTTTCTAGTAGCTAACTAATCTGCCACGCCAACACATTCAAAGGTAATTCTACATTTCTCTACAAATGTACAAGCAAAATATCTGAGATAAAGGAGGTCTGCTGATTTCTCTCTTCAGACTCATGCAGTGGAAGAGAAACAACAACGTACAAACACACGGACTGAAATGTTGATGAAACATTCAGAGCACAAAGAAGTTTACAACACATCATGATGAGCAGTGACAGCCTCCACGGCTAAACACACACAGGAAGGAGCGCCACCCAAAGAAGCTCAAACATTTACACAACAACTCAGGAGAAGACGTCAAAGTACCGCCCACAATGTTTGACTGACAGCTGATCTCAGTGCAGTGAAGAGACGCCACAACAATCAGCTCTCAGCAACAAACATGGAGACTAAACAAGAATTCAAGCACAGGATTTAACCCTTAAATGACTTCTGTCTATTTCAGTTTACACAACTCAGCCGTGTCTCCAAAGAAATGAAACTCTAGTCCAGCATAGAGAGGCTGAGTGAATGTGGTCTGGACTCTGTGGAGGAGAGTCATAGTTTCAGAGACTCTGTAGAAGGACAGAATACCTGCACTGTGATCCAGGTACACTCCTACTCTGGAGGACACAGGACCTGAGACGGGAGTTTGGACGTTGCTGTACCAAAAGTTATAACTGTTTGTTTGGCAATATAACGACCAAGATTTGTCATTGTATCCAAATCTACATTCATCTGAGTTCCCTGCTCTGCTGATGCTCTTGTATGCGACTGCTACGTAAACCTTTCCACCGCTCCACTCCACCTCCCAGTAACAACGTCCAGTCAGACTCTCTCTACTCAGGACCTGCCACCATCCAGTGAATCTGTCTGGGTGATCAGAATAAGAGTGTCGTTGTCTCATTACTGTTGCTTTCCTGTTCCCCTCAGATAATAACAGCTTTGTGTGTGCTGTGTTTGGATCCAGTGTGATTTCACGTGAATATTTCAAGAACTCAGCTCTGGTCTTGGGCTCTGGTTCTGGCAGTAAAACATCCACGTCAGTCCCTGTCAGTGAGACATTTGTCCATGTCTCCCTCAGGACGTCCTGTAGTTTATCTCTGACTCCTGACACAGCCGCTGTAACGTCCTCAAAGTAGCGCAGAGGACGGATGTTGATGCTGGATGAGTGTGTGGGTTCACTGAGTGCTGACAGTGAGGGGTAGTTGTGTAGAAACTGGTTGTGATCCTCTGTGTGTGAGAGCTGCTCCAGCTCAGCGTCTCTCCTCTTCAGCTCAGTGATCTCCTGCTCCAGCTTCTCCTCCAGCTCTTTGACTCGACTCACTTCAGTTTCCTGCTGCCATCTGAGCTGCTGCTTCACATCAGAGCGTCTTTCCTCCATGAGACGGATCAGCTGAGTGAAGATCTTCTCACTGTCCTCCACTGCTTTATCAGCAGAGCGACTGATAGCCTCCACCTCCTGTTGGAGCAGCTTCACATCTTTCTCTGTGTCCTGGATTCTCTGCTGGATGTTGTGTCGACTCACCTCCAGCTCTCTCTGCCTCTCAGTCCTTTCTGCTGCAGCTGACACTGTGTCGTGGCCTTTATGTTCATCCATCGAGCAGAGATAACAGATACACTGCTGATCAGTGCGACAGAAAATCTTCATCACCTCATCATGACGAGAGCAGATGTTCTCCTGCAGCTTCTTGGAGGGCTCCACCAGCTTGTGTTTCCTAAACGGAGCTGAGTCATAATGAGGCTGGAGGTGTTTCTCACAGAAAGAGGCCACACACACCAAACAGGACTTGAGAGCTTTCAGTCTCCTCCCAGTGCAGAAATCACAGGCCACATCTTCAGCTCCAGCATAGCAGTGATCAGCAGGAGCAGCTTGGAGTCCAGTCTTCTTCAGTTCCTCCACCAGATCTGCTAACATGGTGTTTTTCAGCAGGACAGGCCTCGGTGTGAAGCTCTGCCTACACTGAGGGCAGCTGTAGATTCCCCTCTCATCCTCTCCATCCCAGTGGGTTTGAATACACTTTATGCAGTAGCTGTGTCCACAGGGAATAGTCCCCGGATCCTTCAGTAGATCCAGACAGATGGAACAAGAGAAGGTTTCTCGGTCCAGCTCAACTCCTTTCTGCGCCATTTCACCTCTCAGTAACAACGCCCGTCTGACTCTCACTTCCTTAAAAGTGAAACTAGTTTGAGCTCTGATCTAATGGTCATGTGTTCCTGCAGTGAATGGAGCCTGTCAGCTCTCTCACGTCACCACATGTTGGTTACACCCATCTTCAAACTGTAGATCTGAAGGGGAGGGAACAAGGAAATGTGAGGACAGAGTGCAGCTGGCTGTGAGTGAGAGCAGGAGGAGGAGGGAGGGCTCATCGAGCTCTGAGTCATTCCAGGAAGAGGAGCAGCACTTTGAATCCTAACTTTGTTGTTTCCACATTTAAAGTGAAGCCTCAGTTAAAACCTGCTCCCTGTGTGGAGAAAAACAAAATCTGTCTCTAGATGTGAAATCCATCTTTCTTCTTCAGGTTTAGTTGATGGCTCCATATTTCTGTGACTCTCCCTCAGATTCTGTTCCAATATATATTCACCAGAAAAGAGAGAAAACTCAGACGATCAATCACAAGTGACAGGAAGTGAATAAGAAGTCTACGTGGACACCATGGTGGGTGCAACAAGCATTATTACGTCACATAAATGAAATAAGCTGTCACTTCTTACAGAATTAGCAGTAGAATAAAAACTCACCAAAGCAGACAACATGGAGCAGTAAAGGGAATGTTGAGGTACGTGGCCACGTGTTGCTCGTTGGGACGAGGGCGCCATCTTGTGAGGAACACGCTCTGCAGCCTGTTCCTTGTACGGTGGGGACCTGTTTATCTTTTGTTTGTTTGGCTGAATAGTTGCTGACATTGGTCAAATCAGATGGAGAAATGAAAAGAGAAATGTAACTGCAGTGCCAAACAACAGCGTCTGGACAAAGTGATAAATAACATAGATCCATGTGACTCAGCAGCTCAAGCCTGATTACAGACCCTGATGCACTACCTCCACTCACAAACCCACACACTGTCAACGACCTCATCTTTGGACTGAGTGCGGACACTTTACATGAGTTTAAGAGTTGCATGTGTTTGTCTGCAGCATCTTGGGTGTGTCTGATTTGGGTCACGTAGCGTGCTGGCAGGGTGGTGCATTAAATCACTGACAGTAAAGTTCCTCTAACTGATGAACTAATATCACTTTGACACCTTTTACCATGATGTATGACACAATGCACTTTGACTACAAAGGTTTTTATCAGCCTAAAAACATGTTCTGAACTCAAACTGCAGACACAGTGAGTTGAGCTGCTTTAACCTCCACTACATCCCTGGTTAGCAGGATGAAGGCGCCCTCTTGTGTTGAGCATCACTTTTCACATTTCACTTCTTCACCTGCTGTGATGTTCACTGCAGGAAGACATGTCCAAACTTCACTGAGCCTTTGGCAGCTTCAAACAACATCAGTAAAGACAGACTGAAATATCTGGAATATCACACTGTGTCAGTTTGTTGACAGGAGTCACACCCTGTAACACTGATGATGCATTCAGGTCACATGGGAAAGATGGGAGAGGAGAGAATCCACCTTACAAATATTATTCACATCAGCTTTCAGGTTATTCAAAGTATTTTGCATCATATCTGTTTTCTTCTGTGTGTTTCAGGACTCAAAAAAAAACCCTCTTCACACCTGAACTTTACCAAATCAGCTGTAAATATTTCTCTGTAATAAATCCTCTTTATTGACTGAGTGCACAAAGAAAAGCTTCCTTGTAAAAAGCAACACATGATAGAAAACTCTGCTCATTTCTCTGTGACAAAAGTGTTTGAGTGAGGAAAGTTCAAGGACAGAGACTGACTGACAAATGCTCCTCTGCTCTAAACATGAACACTGGACTTTGTGGTGTTTCAGGAGGAAAACTGCCTCAGTTATACTCTCATATCAGTGTCACATTTTCTCCATCAGCTTTGTTTGATACCCTGGAATGAAGACAAGAAGAAAAGACTTTGTTCATCTTTCTTTATTCATCATGTAAACCTTCAGTCTGTGTCAAAGACATTGATGAATGATCTCCTTATTGATTATGATCAGGATAATGACAGTTTCTAGTAGCTAACTAATCTGCCACACCAACACATTCAAAGGTAATTCTACATTTCTCTACAAATGTACAAGCAAAATATCTGAGATAAAGGAGGTCTGCTGATTTCTCTCTTCAGACTCATGCAGTGGAAGAGAAACAACAACGTACAAACACACGGACTGAAATGTTGATGAAACATTCAGAGCACAAAGAAGTTTACAACACATCATGATGAGCAGTGACAGCCTCCACGGCTAAACACACACAGGAAGGAGCGCCACCCAAAGAAGCTCAAACATTTACACAACAACTCAGGAGGAGACGTCAAAGTACCGCCCACAATGTTTGACTGACAGCTGATCTCAGTGCAGTGAAGAGACGCCACAACAATCAGCTGTCAGCAACAAACATGGAGACTAAATAAGAATTCAAACACAGGATTTAACCCTTAAATGACTTCTGTCTATTTGAGTTTACACAACTCAGCCGTGTCTCCATATAAATAAAACCAAAGTCCAGCATAGAGAGGCTGAGTGAATGTGGTCTGGACTCTGTGGAGGAGAGTCATGGTTTCAGAGACGCTGTAGAAGGACAGAATACCTGCACTGTGATCCAGGTACACTCCTACTCTGGAGGACCGAGGACCTGAGACGGGAGTTTGGACGTTGTTGTACCAAAAGTTATAACTGTCTGTTTGACAATCTAACGACCAAGATTTGTCATTGCGTCCAAATCTACATTCACCCGAGCTCCCTGCTCTGCTGATGCTCTTGTATGCGACTGCTACATAAACTCGTCCACCTCTCCACTCCACCTCCCAGTAACAACGTCCAGTCAGACTCTCTCTACTCAGGACCTGACAACATCCAGTAAATCTGTCTGGGTGACTGGGATAAGACTGTTGTTGTCTCACTGCTGTTGCTCTTCTGTTCCCCTCAGATAATAACAGCTTTGTGTGTGCTGTGTTTGGATCCAGTGTGATTTCACGTGAATATTTCAAGAACTCAGCTCTGGTCTTGGGCTCTGGTTCTGGCAGTAAAACATCCACGTCAGTCCCTGTCAGTGAGACATTTGTCCATGTCTCCCTCAGGACGTCCTGTAGTTTATCTCTGACTCCTGACACAGCCGCTGTAACGTCCTCAAAGTAGCGCAGAGGACGGATGTTGATGCTGGATGAGTGTGTGGGTTCACTGAGTGCTGACAGTGAGGGGTAGTTGTGTAGAAACTGGTTGTGATCCTCTGTGTGTGAGAGCTGCTCCAGCTCAGCGTCTCTCCTCTTCAGCTCAGTGATCTCCTGCTCCAGCTTCTCCTCCAGCTCTTTGACTCGACTCACTTCAGTTTCCTGCTGCCATCTGAGCTGCTGCTTCACATCAGAGCGTCTTTCCTCCATGAGACGGATCAGCTGAGTGAAGATCTTCTCACTGTCCTCCACTGCTTTATCAGCAGAGCGACTGATAGCCTCCACCTCCTGTTGGAGCAGCTTCACATCTTTCTCTGTGTCCTGGATTCTCTGCTGGATGTTGTGTCGACTCACCTCCAGCTCTCTCTGCCTCTCAGTCCTTTCTGCTGCAGCTGACACTGTGTCGTGGCCTTTATGTTCATCCATCGAGCAGAGATAACAGATACACTGCTGATCAGTGCGACAGAAAATCTTCATCACCTCATCATGACGAGAGCAGATGTTCTCCTGCAGCTTCTTGGAGGGCTCCACCAGCTTGTGTTTCCTAAACGGAGCTGAGTCATAATGAGGCTGGAGGTGTTTCTCACAGAAAGAGGCCACACACACCAAACAGGACTTGAGAGCTTTCAGTCTCCTCCCAGTGCAGAAATCACAGGCCACATCTTCAGCTCCAGCATAGCAGTGATCAGCAGGAGCAGCTTGGAGTCCAGTCTTCTTCAGTTCCTCCACCAGATCTGCTAACATGGTGTTTTTCAGCAGGACAGGCCTCGGTGTGAAGCTCTGCCTACACTGAGGGCAGCTGTAGATTCCCCTCTCATCCTCTCCATCCCAGTGGGTTTGAATACACTTCTTGCAGTAGCTGTGTCCACAGGGAATAGCCACCGGATCCTTCAGTAGATCCAGACAGATGGAACAAGAGAAGGTTTCTGGGTCCAGCTCAACTCCTTTCTGCGCCATTTCACCTCTCAGTAACAACGCCCGTCTGACTCTCACTTCCTTAAAAGTGAAACTAGTTTGAGCTCTGATCTAATGGTCATGTGTTCCTGCAGTGAATGGAGCCTGTCAGCTCTCTCACGTCACCACATGTTGGTTACAAACTGTAGATCTGAAGGGGAGGGAACAAGGAAATGTGAGGACAGAGTGCAGCTGGCTGTGAGTGAGAGCAGGAGGAGGAGGGAGGGCTCATCGAGCTCTGAGTCATTCCAGGAAGAGGAGCAGCACTTTGAATCCTAACTTTGTTGTTTCCACATTTAAAGTGAAGCCTCAGTTAAAACCTGCTCCCTGTGTGGAGAAAAACAAAATCTGTCTCTAGATGTGAAATCCATCTTTCTTCTTCAGGTTTAGTTGATGGCTCCATATTTCTGTGACTCTCCCTCAGATTCTGTTCCAATATATATTCACCAGAAAAGAGAGAAAACTCAGACGATCAATCACAAGTGACAGGAAGTGAATAAGAAGTCTACGTGGACACCATGGTGGGTGCAACAAGCATTATTACGTCACATAAATGAAATAAGCTGTCACTTCTTACAGAATTAGCAGTAGAATAAAAACTCACCAAAGCAGACAACATGGAGCAGTAAAGGGAATGTTGAGGTACGTGGCCACGTGTTGCTCGTTGGGACGAGGGCGCCATCTTGTGAGGAACACGCTCTGCAGCCTGTTCCTTGTACGGTGGGGACCTGTTTATCTTTTGTTTGTTTGGCTGAATAGTTGCTGACATTGGTCAAATCAGATGGAGAAATGAAAAGAGAAATGTAACTGCAGTGCCAAACAACAGCGTCTGGACAAAGTGATAAATAACATAGATCCATGTGACTCAGCAGCTCAAGCCTGATTACAGACCCTGATGCACTACCTCCACTCACAAACCCACACACTGTCAACGACCTCATCTTTGGACTGAGTGCGGACACTTTACATGAGTTTAAGAGTTGCATGTGTTTGTCTGCAGCATCTTGGGTGTGTCTGATTTGGGTCACGTAGCGTGCTGGCAGGGTGGTGCATTAAATCACTGACAGTAAAGTTCCTCTAACTGATGAACTAATATCACTTTGACACCTTTTACCATGATGTATGACACAATGCACTTTGACTACAAAGGTTTTTATCAGCCTAAAAACATGTTCTGAACTCAAACTGCAGACACAGTGAGTTGAGCTGCTTTAACCTCCACTACATCCCTGGTTAGCAGGATGAAGGCGCCCTCTTGTGTTGAGCATCACTTTTCACATTTCACTTCTTCACCTGCTGTGATGTTCACTGCAGGAAGACATGTCCAAACTTCACTGAGCCTTTGGCAGCTTCAAACAACATCAGTAAAGACAGACTGAAATATCTGGAATATCACACTGTGTCAGTTTGTTGACAGGAGTCACACCCTGTAACACTGATGATGCATTCAGGTCACATGGGAAAGATGGGAGAGGAGAGAATCCACCTTACAAATATTATTCACATCAGCTTTCAGGTTATTCAAAGTATTTTGCATCATATCTGTTTTCTTCTGTGTGTTTCAGGACTCAAAAAAAAACCCTCTTCACACCTGAACTTTACCAAATCAGCTGTAAATATTTCTCTGTAATAAATCCTCTTTATTGACTGAGTGCACAAAGAAAAGCTTCCTTGTAAAAAGCAACACATGATAGAAAACTCTGCTCATTTCTCTGTGACAAAAGTGTTTGAGTGAGGAAAGTTCAAGGACAGAGACTGACTGACAAATGCTCCTCTGCTCTAAACATGAACACTGGACTTTGTGGTGTTTCAGGAGGAAAACTGCCTCAGTTATACTCTCATATCAGTGTCACATTTTCTCCATCAGCTTTGTTTGATACCCTGGAATGAAGACAAGAAGAAAAGACTTTGTTCATCTTTCTTTATTCATCATGTAAACCCTTCAGTCTGTGTCAAAGACATTGATGAATGATCTCCTTATTGATTATGATCAGGATAATGACAGTTTCTAGTAGCTAACTAATCTGCCACACCAACACATTCAAAGGTAATTCTACATTTCTCTACAAATGTACAAGCAAAATATCTGAGATAAAGGAGGTCTGCTGATTTCTCTCTTCAGACTCATGCAGTGGAAGAGAAACAACAACGTACAAACACACGGACTGAAATGTTGATGAAACATTCAGAGCACAAAGAAGTTTACAACACATCATGATGAGCAGTGACAGCCTCCACGGCTAAACACACACAGGAAGGAGCGCCACCCAAAGAAGCTCAAACATTTACACAACAACTCAGGAGGAGACGTCAAAGTACCGCCCACAATGTTTGACTGACAGCTGATCTCAGTGCAGTGAAGAGACGCCACAACAATCAGCTGTCAGCAACAAACATGGAGACTAAATAAGAATTCAAACACAGGATTTAACCCTTAAATGACTTCTGTCTATTTGAGTTTACACAACTCAGCCGTGTCTCCATATAAATAAAACCAAGTCCAGCATAGAGAGGCTGAGTGAATGTGGTCTGGACTCTGTGGAGGAGAGTCATGGTTTCAGAGACGCTGTAGAAGGACAGAATACCTGCACTGTGATCCAGGTACACTCCTACTCTGGAGGACACGAGGACCTGAGACGGGAGTTTGGACGTTGTTGTACCAAAAGTTATAACTGTTTGTGTCACAATCTAACGACCAAGATTTGTCATTGCGTCCAAATCTACATTCACCCGAGCTCCCTGCTCTGCTGATGTTCTTGTAGGCGACTGCTACATCAACTCTTCCACCTCTCCACTCCACCTCCCAGTAACAACGTCCAGTCAGACTCTCTCTACTCAGGACCTGAAACCATGAAGTGAATCTGTCTGGGTGACTGGGATAAGACTGTTGTTGTCTAATTAGTGTTACTTTTCTGTTCCCCTCAGATAATAACAGCTGTGTCTGTGCTGTGTTTGGATCCAGTGTGATTTCACGTGAATATTTCAAGAACTCAGCTCTGGTCTTGGGCTCTGGTTCTGACAGTAAAACATCCACGTCAGTCCCTGTCAGTGAGACGTTTGTCCATGTCTCCCTCAGGACGTCCTGTAGTTTATCTCTGACTCCTGACACAGCCGCTGTCACGTCCTCAAAGTAGCGCAGAGGACGGATGTTGATGCTGGATGAGTGTGTGGGTTCACTGAGTGCTGACAGTGAGGGGTAGTTGTGTAGAAACTGGTTGTGATCCTCTGTGTGTGAGAGCTGCTCCAGCTCAGCGTCTCTCCTCTTCAGCTCAGTGATCTCCTGCTCCAGCTTCTCCTCCAGCTCTTTGACTCGACTCACTTCAGTTTCCTGCTGCCATCTGAGCTGCTGCTTCACATCAGAGCGTCTTTCCTCCATGAGACGGATCAGCTGAGTGAAGATCTTCTCACTGTCCTCCACTGCTCTATCAGCAGAGCGACTGATAGCCTCCACCTCCTGTTGGAGCAGCTTCACATCTTTCTCTGTGTCCTGGATTCTCTGCTGGATGTTTTGTCGACTCACCTCCAGCTCTCTCTGCCTCTCAGTCCTTTCTGCTGCAGCTGACACTGTGTCGTGGCCTTGATGTTCATCCATCGAGCAGAGATAACAGATACACTGCTGATCAGTGCGGCAGAAAATCTTCATCACCTCATCATGACGAGAGCAGATGTTCTCCTGCAGCTTCTTGGAGGGCTCCACCAGCTTGTGCTTCCTGAATGGAGCTGAGTCATAATGAAATTGGAGGTGTTTCTCACAGAAAGAGGCCACACACACCAAACAGGACTTGAGAGCTTTCAGTTTCCTCCCAGTGCAGACATCACAGGCCACATCTTCAGCTCCAGCATAGCAGTGATCAGCAGGAGCAGCTTGGAGTCCAGTCTTCTTCAGTTCCTCCACTAAAACTGCTAACATGGTGTTTTTCAGCAGGACAGGCCTCGGTGCGAAGCTCTGCCTACACTGAGGGCAGCTGTAGATTCCCCTCTCATCCTCTCCATCCCAGTGGGTTTGAATACACTTCATGCAGTAGCTGTGTCCACAGGGAATAGTCACCGGATCCTTCAGTAGATCCAGACAGATGGAACAAGAGAAGGTTTCTGGGTCCAGCTCAACTCCTTTCTGCGCCATTTCACCTCGTAGCAATGACTGTGTGAGTTTCACTTTCTGAGAAGTGAAACTAGTTTGAGCTCTGATCTAATGGTCATGTGTTCCTGCAGTGAATGGAGCCTGTCAGCTCTCTCACATCACCACTTGTTGGTTACAAACTGTAGATCTGAAGGGGAGGGAACAAGGAGATGTGTGGACAGAGTGCAGCTGGCTGTGAGTGAGAGCAGGAGGAGGAGGGAGGGCTCATCGAGCTCTGAGTCATTCCAGGAAGAGGAGCAGCACTTTGAATCCTAACTTTGTTGTTTCCACATTTAAAATGAAGCCTCAGTTAAAACCTGCTCCCTGTGTGGAGAAAAACAAAATCTGTCTCTAGTTGTGAAATCCATCTTTCTTCTTCAGGTTTAGTTGATGGCTCCATATTTCTGTGACTCTCCCTCAGATTCTGTTCCAATATATATTCACCAGAAAAGAGAGAAAACTCAGACGATCAATCACAAGTGACAGGAAGTGAATAAGAAGTCTACGTGGACACCATGGTGGGTGCAACAAGCATTATTACGTCACATAAATGAAATAAGCTGTCAGTTCTTACAGAATTATCAGTAGAATAAAAACTCACCAAAGCAGACAACATGGAGCAGTAAAGGGAATGTTGAGGTACGTGGCCACGTGTTGCTCGTTGGGACGAGGGCGCCATCTTGTGAGGAACACGCTCTGTAGCCTGTTCCTTGTACGGTGGGGACCTGTTTATCTTTTGTTTGTTTGGCTAAATAGTTGCTGACATTGGTCAAATCAGATGGAGAAATGAAAAGAGAAATGTAACTGCAGTGCCAAACAACAGCGTCTGGACAAAGTGATAAATAACATAGATCCATGTGACTCAGCAGCTCAAGCCTGATTACAGACCCTGATGCACTACCTCCACTCACAAACCCACACACTGTAAACGACCTCATCTTTGGACTGAGTGCGGACACTTTACATGAGTTTAAGAGTTACATGTGTTTGTCTGCAGCATCTTGGGTGTGTCTGATTTGGGTCACGTAGCGTGCTGGCAGGGTGGTGCATTAGATCACTGACAGTAAAGTTCCTCTAACTGATGAACTAATATCACTTTGACACCTTTTACCATGATGTATGACACAATGCACTTTGACTACAAAGGTTTTTATCAGCCTAAAAACATGTTGTTAACTCAAACTGCAGACACAGTGAGTTGAGCTGCTTTAACCTCCACTACATCCCTGGTTAGCAGGATGAAGGCGCCCTCTTGTGTTGAGCATCACTTTTCACATTTCACTTCTTCACCTGCTGTGATGTTCACTGCAGGAAGACATGTCCAAACTTCACTGAGCCTTTGGCAGCTTCAAACAACATCAGTGAAGACAGATTGAAATATCTGGAATATCACACTGTGTCCGTTTGTTGACAGGAGTCACACCCTGTAACACTGATGATGCATTCAGGTCACATGGGAAAGATGGGAGAGGAGAGATTCCACTTTACAAATATCATTCACATCAGCTCTCAGGTTATTCAAAGTATTTTGCATCATATCTGTTTTCTTCTGTGTGTTTCAGGACTCAAAAAAAACCTTCTTCACACCTGAACTTTAGACACTAGAGGATGTTTGTGCCAAATTTGAAGACGTGTTCTCAAGATGTTCTGGAGATATGACATTCACGAGAACAAGACCGACAAGGTCACAGTGATCTTAAGTTTTGACCTGTGACCACTAAAATCTAATAAATTCTTGAGTCCAAGTGGATGTTTGTGCCAAATTTAACAAAATTACCTCAAGGTATTCTAGAGATATCACGTTCATGAGAATGAAAGGGACAAGGTCACAGTTATCTTGACCTTTGACCTGTGACCCCCAACATCTAATTAATTAATTGCTGAGTCCAAGTGGATGTTTGTGCCAAATTTGAAGAAGTTCCCTCAAGGCGTTGTGGAGATATTGTGTTCACGAGAATGGGACAGATGCAAGGTCACAGTGACCTTGACCTATAACCACTAAAATCTAATTAATTCATTGTTGAGTCCAAGTGGATGTTTGTGCCAAATTTGAGAAAGTTCCCTCAGGGAATGGAGATATTGTGTTCATGAGAATGGGACAGATGCAAGGTCACAGTGACCTTGACCTATAACCACCAAAATCTTATTAATTCATTGTTGAGTCCAAGTGGATGTTTGCACCAAATTTAACAAAATTCCCTCAAGGTGTTCTGGAGATATCACGTTCATGAGACCCATGACCACTAAAATCTAATTAATTCATTGTTGAGTCCAAGTGGATGTTTGTGCCAAATTTGAAGTTCCCTCAGGGTGTTCTGGAGATATCACGTTCATGAGAATGAAAGGGACAAGGTCACAGTTATCTTGACCTTTGACCTGTGACCCCCACCATCTAATTAATTAATTGCTGAGTCCAAGTGGATGTTTGTGCCAAATTTGAAGAAGTTCCCTCAAGGCATTGTGGAGATACTGTGTTCACGAGAATGGGACAGATGCAAGGTCACAGTGACCTTGACCTATAACCACCAAAAACTAATTAGACAAGCAAACAACAACACCTCCATTTTAATCTCCTCTCCACACCGCAACAAAACATAAAACCAAACATTGTGTCACTTTTGAATGAAACAAAAACTTTATTTCAATTCAAACGTTTGAAACGAACACCTCTGAATAAAAACCCTGCAGTGAGACACTTTTCCTCCCTGCCTGCTGCGCTGAAGACAGACAGACAGACAGGCAGACAGACAGACAGACAGCAGGTTTTGTTGACAGGCGGGATAAGAGTGACCCATATTCCCTTCCGGGCGTATCGCCTTTCATGGCGAGCAGCGGGGCCTGGATCATGTAAAAGAGAGTGGAGGACAGATATGCTGAAATGTCACACCTACAGTAATCTGGAGTAAAGCTGTCGTTCTCCGGACGCTTGAGCTACATTCGATTTCTCGTACATTCACCATCAACTTTAAAATAGACTCTCCCTGTGTTTTTGCTTAGTGACAGTAGAACAAATAAACATCGCAACCAGCTGTAAGCTATGTGGAAACCCTCCACAGCACCCTTTGTTTACTTTCATCACTGCACTCCGTACATGGCACCCTGATTTCAAGTCTTTTCAAGTTTTAACCCTTTCAGTGTGGTTAAACATGTGACGATTAATCTAAGGTGTTTGTGGTAAAATTAAGACACCATCCGAATCAGAGAAAACCAAAAAATAAATCCAGGAGACAACCACACAGAGCAAAGTAGTTGTTCCTGTACAATACTGTATGTCCTTACACAGTCCCCTCCAACACTTCTGGAACACAAGGCCATTTCCTGTGTTTTTTGTCGAGCACTGAAGACACTTAGGTTTCAGATCAAACGATGAAACAAGAGTTCAGAAATTCAGTTTTTATTTCCTTGTATTCACATCTAGATGTGTTAAACCACTCAGGACGTAGTGCCTTCTGTTTGAATCCACACATTTTTTCAAGTGAGCAAAAGTATTGGAGCATGTGACTGTCGTTGCCCAGGTGTTGCCTTTTAGGTTGATTGTGTAAACGTTATATAGCTCTGGATGTCCGCTCTTGGTTTTGGCTTTGGTGTTCACCTGTGAAAACTGCATTTGTTGTCAAGAAAGGATTCACCAACACGAAGACCAGAGAGCTGTCTGTGGGAGAAAAGCAGCCATTTTGAATCAGAGCCGTTGCACAAACACTGGGCAAAGCCAACACAGCAATTTGGAATGTCCTGAAAAAGAAAGAAACCAAAGGTGTGCTGAGATACAGACATCGAACAGGTCGGCCAAGGTCATCAACAGCGGCTGGTGACAGAGATGTTGTGAGAGCTGTTACGAAAAACCCCAAAACAACAGTCAGTGACATCACCACCGACGTCCACAGGGCAGGGGTGAACGTTTCGCAGTCAACTGTTTGAAGAAGACTGCGAGAGGAGTGATATAGAGGCCGTACCACGAGATGCAAACCACTCATCAGCAGTAAGAGTCAGAGGGCCAGATTGGAATTTGCAAAGAAGTGCAGAGATGAGCCACAAAAGTTCTGGAACAAAGTTTTATGGACTGATGAGACCAAGACTAACGTCTACCAAAGTGACGGAGAAAGTGTGGAGAAACAAAGGATCATCTGTGAAGCATGGTGGAGGTCATGGCTCGGGATTAAATGGCTGCTTCAGGAACAACTTCACCAATCTTTACTGATGATGTGACTTGTGATGGTCGCAGCAGAATGAATTCAGAGGTCTACAGAAACATTTTGTCTGCCAATGTACAGAGAATTGCGTCCAAACTAATCTGGAGGAACAAGACAATGACCCAAAACACTGCCTGACACAGCAAAGGACTTCATCGGGGGAAGACGTGGAAGGTTTTAGACTGGCCAAGTCAAACAGTGGGACCTTAACCCAACGGAGCAGAAAGCCCCCGAAACAATCGACAACTGAAAGAGGCTGCAGTAAAAGCCTGGAACAGCAGTTTGGTGATGTCGGTGGGTCATTGCTGTTATTGCTAGCAAGGGTTACACAACCAAAAACTTAATGTTATTTTTCTCTGAGTTAATTTAAGACTATCTGTTCTGAAACTTTTGCTCACTCGAAAAGTGTGTTTCATACACCTAGACGTAAATACCAGGAAATAAAAGCTGAGTCTCATGTTCATCTTTTGCTCTTAAACTGAAATGTCTTCAGCGTACAACAAAAAACAAAGGAAAATGGCCTTGTGTTCCAGAAGTGTTGGAGTTGAACTGTGTGTACTATCGGGTGTAGCTTCATTCATTCATTTCCTAAACAATCTTTTCTTGTTCTTGTAAAATACGAATACAAAATGCACCATCGGTGAGTTTGTGCCAAAGGACGTGGCGATTATCTACAGCAAGTGCACTTGAGGATATTTCACAGTTCAAAACATTGCCTCGCTTCTGACCAAACAAAAGCAAAAAGAAAAACAAAACACAGGCTTGTGAACAATACAGGTGCTGACTGGCTGTTACAGTCTGGTTAGGCTCAGTTCTCAAGGCCGAGGACGGAACAACGTGAGGGGGCTGCTGACCGTGAAGTCTGTGACAGCGCGATTCTCTTTTTCTGTCTGTTCATTCTGCTTTCTCTTTGCCGTCATCCACCGGCTTCACCGGCTCCGGGTCGTCCAGCAGGGCCTGTCGTCTCTCCCGCTCCTTCACCAGCTGCACGCCGCAGTAGGTCACAAATAACACGGAGAGGGTGGACAGAGGGAAACCTGGGAGAGGAGGAAGTGAGGGTGGAAAGAGGAGAAGAAAGCATGACTTTAGAATGAATACAGTTTTCTTTGTGATGTTCAGCTGGAGATAAACCTGTCGACAACCTCTACGTTGCCTCTGTTGTTAACATTTTACTCTACGTGAAAGAAAGCAACAAAGAGGATGTTCGGTCGTGTGATATCAGGAGGGCGTCTTCATGTCTGAGTTTTCTCTCTTTGATTAGACCTGAAAGAAAAGCCATCGTTTGATTTTCTGTAATACACCCTCGTTGTTCCCCACCTTTGAAAATGAGTCGTCTGCCCACCAGTTTGGCAAACTCCAAACTGTTCAGGGAGAGAACGTTGTAGAGGACAATGGCCCAGAAGTTGGCAGCGTTGAACACACCCCGGATCCTGCGTGACATGGCTTCACCCATCGCACCCTGGGTACAGTAAACACAAACACATTAAAGGGTCAGTAGGTAAATATAGCCCTTAACTGTCACTACATCCTGACAGTAGTACATGAGACAGATAATCAGTGAAAAAAAAATCATGTTCCTCTGACGCCTCCTAGTGCTCCTAATGGCATTTGGAAGAATCAACCGCACCTGGATGAAAACAACCAATCAGAGCCGAGGAGGAGTGAGAGTAAAAGTTTGTCATCGCTGTTCTGTTCACTTGTCTTGGTGGTGTCAAAACACGATGTGAGTTGCGCACACGTGAAGAGGTCAGCCATCTTGAACAACCAACTACGGCTACACCACTTGGACGACCCACATACACTGACCGACTCCGAGGCGATTCCTGAGAAAACGCAAGACAATAACTTGTGACTACTACGACTCGTTAAAATAATGTTGAAATAAGGTCAATCCAACGACTAACCACGCAGCCGGATTTACAAGTCACACGTCTTGACATACTTATTTCTACATCTCATTTTGTGGACATGATATCTCAAGAAAGCCTTGAGGGATTTTTTTTAAGGCACAAATGTCCATTTCACCTAAAAGATGAATTGATTGGCTTTTGGTGGTCCCAGGTCAAAGGTCAAGGTCACTGTGACCTTGTCCGTCCCATTCTCATGAACATGGTATCTCAAAAACACCTTAAGGGAACTTCTTCAAATTTGGCACAAATGTCCATTTCAACTAAAAGATGAACTGATTAGATTTTTGTGGTCAAAGGTCAAGGTCACTGTAACCTCGTCCATCTCATTCTCGTGAACATGATATCTCCAGAACACCTTTAGGGAAATTCTTCAAATTTGGCACAAACTTTCACCTGGACTCAGCAATGAATTAACTAGATTTTGGTGGTCACAGGTAAAATGTCAAGATCACTATGACCTTGTCCGTCTCATTCTCATGAACATGATATCTCCTTAAATTTGGTACAAACATCCACTTGGACTTGGTCATGGTGACCTTGTGTCTGTCCCATTCTCATGAACACAATATCTGCAGAACATCTTGAGGAACTTAACTCAAGAATTCATATGCTCAATATGAATTCTTGAGGTATGATGTCTCTATTGTTTCTACTATTTTTTCCTCATTAAAGTTTTTTTTTTGAGGAGTTTTTCCTTATCCGCCGTGAGGGTCCAGGGACAGAGGGATGTCGAATGCTGGTCAAAGGTCAAGGTCACTGTGACACTGCATTTTTCTTATTGCGTATGCAATATCTCAAGAAGGCCTTAAGGGAATTTTCTAAAATTTGGCGCAAACATCAACTCGGTGGTTAAAGGTCAAGGTCACTGTGAGCTCACAAAACATGTTTTTGGCCATGACTCAATAACTAATCGCTAAGTATGACAAAAATTCACACGAATGTCTGACAGGATATCATCATGAAGTGATGGTATTTATATCCAAAAGGTCAACTTGACTGTGACATCATAATTCATTCATTTCTGTAACCACTTATCCTCTTGAGGGTCACACAGGAGGGCGGGGGCGGAGCCTATCCCAGCTGACATTGGGCGAGAGGCAGGGTTCACCCTGGACAGGTCACCAGACTATCACAGGGCTGACACATAGAGACAGACAACCATTCACACTCACATTCACACCTACGGACAATTTAGAGTCACCAGTTAACCTGCATGTCTTTGGACTGTGGGAGGAAGCTGGAGCACCTGGAGAAAACCCACGCTGACATGGGGAGAACATACAAACTCTGCACAGGAGGGCTCCCCCACCCTGTGTTCAAACCCTCTTGCTGTGAGGTGACAATGCTAACCACTGCACCACCATGCCACCAATTGGCCATTATTCAGCATCATAATTCCAATAATTCCATATATTGATTGTGGATTAAAAGAGTTGATTTTTTTTATTTTTGATGTTTCTCACCTCTACGGTAGAAAATGGTGGAATGGAGAAGAACTTGGCCACCCACAGCTCAAAGTTGAGGCCAAAGCAGTTGAAAAAGGACCAGATGTAAACCAGCTCACAAGGGCCGAGCCACAGGGTGGTGATGGCGAAGGTGCAGAAGGTTGCCAGGAGCTCCTTGAAGATTTTGTCGTGATTCCCACCGATATAGTCATACACATACCTGCAAAATTACAACAAATTTAATTTGATGACAACTCAAAATCGGCCGGTGTACACTGAATAGATTCTGTCAGTTAAACACGTACTTGCACAGCCAGTCGTTGATGCCTCTGTCAAAGTGCCTAAAAAAGACAGACATTTTCCATGTAAACATTTTTTTACACAATTTCAAGGTTTAACACAGTCAACAAAGAAACTACACAATGACTTCTTAACATGACACACAACTAGTGCAGGTCACACGTACGTCTCAGCGAAGACGTAGAGCATGGTGATACATTTGGGAGGCTGAGGCGGATCCAGGTGGTCCAGTGTAGACACAGTGTTAATGACACCAAACATCATGGCTGATTTCACCCAGTCATACACCAGGTTGAAATAAGCCAGACCAGCTGTAAAGGTACACATGGAAACAAAGCAAGTATGAGTCTCTCTCAACAATATTCTTAAATTTGTTCTTGAGAAAAGTCCTAAGAAAAGACTACGTCAGATTTGTTACCTATTTTTGTAATGATAAATCCCTGTGTCCTTGTCAATTGAAAGCATGTGCCAGTTTTATCCTAATTAAGTGGGATTTATACTTGTGCGGCAGACCCTACGCACGCTGCCTGCACCGTTGTGAGCATTTATACTTGTGTGGTGGTGTGTCTGTGTCACTCTGCAGTTACACCTCCAAAACACTTGTTGGCTGCAGTGTTTCTGTGAAGTGCTGTAAAGTTTAGTTTATTCAAAACACACATTAAACACACATTAAACACACATTAAACATGACTTGATAGCAACAATTTCAAACACAAGAACACAAATCAGCTTCACTATAACTCGCAGCATTCACAGACAAACACTTGTCTTTATCTGGACACATTTTCCCCACAAATACAACATGCTAATGTTTTTAGCACAAGCCTAAGGTATTGTAAATTGTTTAAATTAGCCTAGCGGCCAGTGGACTTTTCCTCTTCTCATATGAAGCCAGGGACAACAGCAACATTTAACAAAGGTAACGTTATGAAATCTGGCTTCATTAAAGCTCACAAGGTTCACTGACAAAACAACTGTCTTATACTAAACACGTTTTCCAAACAAATACAACATGCTAACGTTATTAGCACAAGCCTATGGCATTTTACATTGTATAAATTAGCCTAGTGACGAGCAGAGATTTCATGCTGTGTCTGACTTATCAGTGTCATTTCTGTTTGTCATTGATGCTGCTCTGTCTGCCTTAGGCTTTCCACGTAGACGCCTGGAAGAGACTTTCTGCATAGGCCTAAGAAAGGCAGAGAGCCTCCAGAACACAGCCATACTATCAAATATAATACTGCAAATGGAAATAAAGTTTTCTTTGACTTAAGTGTTCCTGACTGAAAAAACATCGGTGGATGTCGGAGTGTTCGTCAAAACTGCGTAAGTGGATTTTAGGAGGAAATTTCTTCCTAAGATCAGTTGATGAAATAGGCGCCACTAATGCTAGTTGTTGAGAAATATGAATGTATAAACTTCTCCTAGAGGCGTAGATTTTAACGTTTAATAAAGCACTTGGAGTAAAGCTGATGCATAGAGACAATCTGAGATATTGGCCCTAAGTAAATACTGGATCTGTCAGAGTATCTGTCTCACCCAGACACCAGTCAGAAAGCCTGGTAACCAGCCTCATGTCACTGGGGATCGTCAAGATGTAGAGGTAGTGGAAGATGACGTCCACCATCAGAATAACTCCCAGATGCAACAAGGCCTTAGTGGTGATGTTCCACATCTCCCTGTCCTTACGGGTCAGCTGCATGTTGTTCACCTGTGGAATTAAAAACAAGCCATCATTGTTTTGTTGTCATATGACCATCCCAGCATCTCAGCAGATGTTTGAGCCCCAGATTATTTTATTTAAAAATCAAAACTCAAAAGACAGCATTTCGAGTATAAAACTCAAATGTGGGGACAGTCATTTCAATCAAAGTGTGCATACGCCCAAAATCTTTGTTTTCTGTCACTACCCATGGATTTAACGGAGTTATGTAACCACGTGGCATTATGTGGGGGCATTACATGTGCGCTTGTGAGTGATGGCTAAATAACTACTGTCAAATTTCATATATGCAGCTCAATTTTCACTTGAACTAATTTCTCACCACTTTCGGTTGAGTGATAAATCCTCACCTGGACGTGAAACCTGTCGAAGGTCATGATGGGTCCAAAGAAGAAGAAGGGGAGGTAGAAGTTGTATCTCAGCAGGTCAGAGAATGTGTAGTTGCCGTCCTTCTTCTCACAGTTCTCTAAAGCGAAGCTCATACCGCGAATGATGCTGAAGCCGCAGCCTCCATAGAACAGGATGTCTTGCAGGTCAAAAGAGCCGGTCACCAAGGCTTCCTGAAGAAGAGCTCAGAGTTATTCTTATTCTTCAGACATCGTCATTGTGCATGTGGACATTATCTTTAGACTACCCAATGTTTGGCTCAAATGCTGTTGATTGGAACAAGCACTTTGCAGCAATATATTTGCACCTTGCTCTCAATTATATGTAACTATTGTCATCATTATTGTTACAAGTCGAGAAGTAGATGTAGAGGAACATGCATATAAGAGAGAGGGAATTGGCTTTACGTTAACGTTTATGTCGCTAATGTTAGCTAGAGCCTCAGATCACAGTGTGTCCTCGACCTCACTCCCCGCCACTACAGACCACCTCACTGGGTGGTGAGCTGGCAGCAGCTCCAGTGACAGGCCGCCAGTCAGCAGCCACAGCAACACGGAGCAAACCCCAGCTCAGAGGGGCCAAACAGCCCAAACTCAAACAGCAAACTTTCTGTTGCTGCCATTACACAGGTTAGACCTTGGTGCTGCCACTGGCCACCAGCCTGCAGTGACACCCAGTGCTAGGGGGTCTGCACTGGCAGAATCTGAGCAGCTACAGCCGCCAATCAAAGGTCTGTCTCTGAGCTGCTAAAGCTTTCCTCCTGTAGAAGCAGTCAACAGCGGCGAGGAGCGAGGCAGAGGGACTGTGGGGGGGCTAGCTAGCTAATTCTTATCTCATTTGTAGTCTGACAAAGGAAGGATTGAGTGGATAAACTGCAGCTCTACAATGAAACAGGATTAAATGAATGGAAAATACTGTAGCCTTTTTTACACAGAGATTGCACTACAAAGTCCCTTCTTTATGCTGCCGTTACATCTTTACACAGAACCAAACGACGGCAGCATCATGGCGCTCCAGAGTATGATTTCAGATAGCATGCAATACAATGGCAAAACATAGCAATAATCATTTCCCGTCTGTTATATGGCAGTTGATCTCATCCTCTGCTTGGAGGGTAAGGAGCTCCTGGACCTCATTGTTTTCCCAGTTTGGAGACATTTTCAGCTGTGTTCTTCTGTTTTGAGTTAGCCGCTAACTGCTATTAGCTGCTTTTTAAATCTCCCACAGTGGATCGCATGATAACACGTCATCAAAAAGTCATACCCCTGCCCCTGCCGGCTGTCCATTTTAACAGACGCCGATTCAGGGCTTGTACTGCCTCCACTATGAGGTCAAAGGCGAGACAACTCTGTCTCCCCATTCCACGACCGTATCTTTTATACAGAACAGTAAGGCAGCATAACGGCATGGTAGTCTTGCCTTGACAATACATTCTCACTCTGACCTCGTCACATATTGATGTCATGGACTTTCCACGTCCACATACAACGTGCAAGGTACCCTTGGTGCATTGGTTGTTGACGTTCTGGGACCGTGTCAAGTTCTCTTCTTTCAAGATACACTTTAAGTTTTCACAGGAAATTTAACGTTTACATACAGTCTCTTTCAAAATATACGCACTACGTCGGTACAACACAGCGAATTGACTTTTTTTCCCTTCAACAACAAACACATGGTTAGGTTTAGGAAAAAAGAACAGGGTTTGGCTTTAGAATCCTACGGGATGCGAACGCTGCTCTCTCAGGTGACAGTTGGTGTTTGTTGGACCCATCCATCCCCCTGCCTGCCCCACTCAGACTTTCACCAGGCTTAACTTTCGCCCTTGACCCGCCACGTTTCCACCTGACACCACCAGGTGCCGTTAAACTATAACAGCAACCAAACCGCGTATCGTGCTGACGTTATAGGACACCTTTTTTCGTTGGTTTCTGATGCCGCAAGTCACTGCCCAATCGTGGATTTCAACAACTTCAGAGTGAGACTGTGCTCGCCTTGAACAGGCAGTGTAAAAGTGGCTATTGGTACTACGTAATATGCCCATGGTGGCGGTCTGGTGGGAGGGGCTTCGGCTGCAGGAGGAGATTGCATCTTCAAATCTTGCCTACCCCAACTTTAACAGAAGATACGTTTCCTCCAAATTCAGCATTTGTTTATCTGAGGCACGGAAGAGCATGTCTGCGGACCCGAGGTTTGAGCCACCCACTCACCTGCCAGGAGTTATAGGGCTCCAACTTGATGGAGGCCAGCGTGGTAAGGCCGGCCACAAAGCACAACCATTTCATCTTGACCAGGGCGACGCTGTAGAGTATGATGCAGTGAGACAGAACCAGAGCCATGAAGGTCCAGCCCATCGTGATCAGGACTGCCAAACCACCGTACACAGCAAAGATCAAGGATCTGTGCTGTGGGTAAAGAGGGACCAGCGTCAGTGTGACGTCACGACGGGATTTATTTAACTCGTCATGATTTTAATGCAACACACATGATGAGAGGTGTTAGTACAAGGACACTGTTGCACCTACAATGATGGATATATATAGGATGGAAGGAGTTAACTGTGGGGTGAAACAAAAAAAATCTGTCCATGCATGAATGACTGAAATGAAACACGTGACAAATGTTATTAAAATTGACAAGTTTATTAATGTTACCTTACATCCATCTATACCAATCTTCATTGTAAGCATGGAACAAGACAGAAAACACGTTTAAAACATATTTAACGGTTGTAAATATGTCAAAAGATTTCACAGGAAATAACCATTGGTAGATTTAACAGACAGCATCACAGTCAAACAGTATGCAACTCATGCTCATGCATCAAGTCAATAATGTGTTGGACCTTGGGGTACAAATATGTGGTATGACTAATTATATTTTGCTAAGTACAATAGAATTGAAGTACTTGTACAACCCAAGGCTTGCTGTTCACATCATGTAGCTTAGCATTTAATATGTTTATGCCACATATGAAATTTAATCTTGTGTTTGGCCTTGATTAGAGCAAAGCTTGTGTTCAAACCCAACCAAACACACACATATGTATTATATACATACACATAGTAACAGACATATTACAGTGCTGTAGTTTAAGAACGATCACACACATGCACGCACCTTTGGCACTAGCAGGGTGAATATCTTGGCAAAGATAACGTGACCGGTGAGAGCAAAAAGGATATGATTGCGGAATGTAGTGAACCACATTATCCATTCGAAGTCCGCAACATCCTGTGGTGAAGGAAGATGCATTATTAAACATGACTCTCTTCAGTCCGATCATAAAACACAATGAGATGTTCAAGGGGATGATTACGGAAGCTCTGAGAGGCAAGTGAGAAAAAAACAATGCTGATCCATTTTCTAAAACTGATCTAAATTGTTTTCTCTCCTGTGTTTACGACTTAAGAACAAGAGGAAAAAAGGTTTTGCCAGGTTAATCTTTCCAAGTGACTTTTTTTCATCTGTGAAAACAGGTAAAAAAAAAAAAGTTTTGGCAGCTGAATTTTGTTGTTGTTGTTGTTGTCAGGATCTTTTTCAAAGAGTTTGTTGTTGTAATACTTGTTTTGGCCACAAGAGGCTGAAGTGCACCACTGCCCTAAGTTCTATAGCGAGGTGCAGGAAGGAGACTTAAAATCTAAAAGCATTTTAGCACTCATCTTCTGTTGTCTCAACGTCAATGGGTTTTTGGTTTAATGCCTGAATAGAAGGTCTGTCGTCAACACAAGCTCAAGAGACTTGAATTTTTTGTTCTTTAACATAAAAAACGTCAATATCCAAACCCATCCCAAGGGGACCAGGGCGACACTAACTTCTGCATCTACCCCTGCAGCACTCTATTAGATGACAAACCAATCATGTTTTCTTCCTAGTGAGTTTTAATTTCAGGTGCATATATTGTTTGAAAGCAAGTCATGTAACATTACTCTCATGTCTTACTTTAGGCAAGCAATGTATTTTAATCTGTGCTAATCTGCCGTTAGCATTAGCTATAGTGATGTTAGCCTTTAGCCCGCTAGCTGGCAAGTGAAAAACATTGGTAGTGGTGCACTTCAGCCTTTTGTAACCAAAATCAATATCACAACAATAAACATTTAGAAAAATGATCCAGACAAAAAAAAATTCACCTGCCATTTTTTTTTCATCTGTTCTTGACAGATTAAAAAAGCAACTAAGAAATATGATCCTGGCAAAACTTTGTTTCCTACGGTGCCCCTAATGTCCCAAAAGATGATATTTTTTATTTTGTTTGCACAACTTCATGAAGATAATAACTTGTTCACACACTATATTAACTTGTGTGCACAAGCTTTAAAAAAAAAAAAAAGACCATATTGAAAAAAAAAAGAGAATAAAGTCATAATGTTACAAGAATAAAGCAGTAACTTCAAGGAAAAATAATAATATTACAAAAATAAAGTCGTAAATTTAGGAGAATAAAGTTGTAATACTACAAAAATAAACTTAATAATATAATTTACGAGTTTACTCACATAATATTACGGCTTTTTTTACTCAAAACTTTAGGAGTTAAATTGTGTAAAATTACGACTTCTGTCCTTAAATTTATGAATTTAATCTTGTAATATTACAACTGTATTCACAAAATCTAAGTTTGTTTTATATATTTATCTTTCTAATATGGCCCTATTCCTCCCTTGTATATTTCACACATTCTTAAGTCGAAACCACAGGGAAACAAAAAACAGATTAAATTAGATTTAGAAAATGGATCACCATATTTTTTTCCCCGTTTGCCTCTCAGAGCTTCCGTAGTTATATAAGCAACCTACCATTTTCCTGCCAAAGTAATGCCATCCTGGTTTCACACTTTCTTTAAAGGCCCTTCTGTTTACATTGTCTGAATAAAGAAGAAGAACAGAGGATATTCACCAAAAAAAATGCAGTGTTTAATGATTTAAATTATTATTTCTATGTAACACTGAGCATTGTTAAATAAGCATTTTGAGAAAAGGGTCCTGCAGGACTCACAATTCAACCAGCTTTGGTGTTATTGTTGGATTATTCACAGTGAATTTAAGGTGTGAGAGCACATTCAGTCCATTTGATAACATCAAATATTACATAATGTACCCAACGAAAGCTTTCTATTTTTGAAGCTGACACTCATTCGGTCATAATCTTGTTGAAGGATAAACATCAGTTCTCCTCACAACCTGAGTGAAACGCTAACACAATAAGGATAAAAATAACAATAAAAAAAAACAAGTGTCATAATAATCCAAATCATGGCAGTAATGTTGACATGTTCCGTACATGGCAGAAAATGCGGCTGGCACGCGCCCCCGCAGCAGCTCCTCCAGCTTTGCCTGATTACACTAATGGACATGAAAAAGGATATCAAAATGTGAGGGTCAGGCAGGGAAAGCCTCTTACTTCTGGGAACACGGCCAAGCTTCTATTACGGGCGTACAGTGCTACTGTAGCATGCAGACCTGAGCAGGATAAACGCACACAGACTGAGCAGCCCAAAAATGACCATTTCAAGACAACCAGGAAGAAGAAGAAGAAGAATCAAGGCGGCATGACAGTGCCGTGGCCGATCTGACTGCACAGACTGTGACAGACAGTACCATTCACCAGATCACACTCAGTCCATTCAGACCAGTGTGTGAAGAAGATAGCATTTTACTGTCTGAATACATGCAGATATTTGTCCCTATTTCAGGATGAAAGGTTTGGGATACGTTGACTCGGTGTAATCGAGTCTTAGTCTAAAATATCTCCATCGGGAAAATAATTAGAAAGCAAGTGGAGCATCTTTAAATTGTCTTCATATTAATAGAAGCATGCAGGAATTCCTTAAGGGAGGGGAGTGGGTCTCTTTTGGACAGCTAAATTAACTTTACTCTAATGACAAAGTCCCTTCATTACACAGTAAGTGATTTTTCAAAGTGTTAAAAAAACATGAATGGTCTTTAGTGAACGTCAGTGAACTCATCTCTTCTTGACACTCCTTGTCGTGCACTCACCACTTGAAGCTTCAAATATCCAACTGCCTGCCCATATCAAGGCCCCGGCGAGTACAGCTGTGTAGAGATACAGCTCATATCTGGGGAGGGCAGCCTTGATCCCCATGGTGACTCTGTACACTGGAAACCTAGCGGGTTGAAAAGAAGCCAGCCGCGCAGCATTAGACAAGACTGAAGGAAAACGGTATGAAGAAAATAAACACATCTGAAACCAGCAATGAGTGACAGTGGAAGTGCGAGCAAAGGGTTAACAGGACTCCTGCAGCTGCGGTCAAGTTAGATTTAGGACTTTTTTATGCACGGGATAAAATTTAAGACCAACAAACACAAGCAAACAAAACACACAAAACAGATTCATTACAGAGAAACTTAACACATTCAGTCAGCTCAGAGTCTGTCTGTGGTTTAAAACTCATCATGGCACTCGGCATGAAGGACTTCTTAAATACATTTTTGGTTGCCAGAGGGACTCTATAGCGCCACCCAGAGCTCAAGAGTTCAAACTGGCTAAAGAGAGGGTGTGAGCTATCTTCCAAGATACGCCTCACTTTCTTCCTCGTCCTTTCTGTAAAGAGTTGGGTCAGTGGCTTCTGTGGCTGGCCAACTATTTCACTTGCCAGTGTCACAATCCTACAGAGATTCTTCTTAACCGTACAGTTAAGGTGACCGTACCAGGCAGGAAGGTGGAAAGTTAAAACACTCCCAACCATAGTTTTGTACACTAATTCTAAGATCTGCTGACTAACAACACGGCTACTGAGTTTCCTAAGAAGATAAAGTCGCTGTGAGCATCTGTTGGAAATATACCCAGTATCTCCAGGGAGACTCACATGGGAGTCCAGAGCCGTACCAAAGTATTAAAAAATTTTATACAGTTTAACTGAAATTGAAGAAAAAAGACACCAGGTTCTGAGGGTTATGGACAAATTTGCACAAATGTTGTGTAGCAAAGACAAGAGTAGAGCAGAACTGGGAAATATCTTCCATTTGTTGGTAGGTTTTTGTGTTTCTCTGCACGTGGGATTCATCTGTCTCGATTCCCATCATGCCAAATTTGACAAACTTTTGCATAAAATGCACTCAGCCTCATCTGCATTGCCTTGTCCCAGTTTCAGCCATGCCAAGAAGTCTTTGTTAAACAGCCAATTTTCATTGAATTTGCACTTCCTCATGGAGTCCAGGGTACAGAAACAGCTGAAGGTGTAGCTTTTGCTTAAATATTTGGGGGACACTTATGAAAGAGGGAGTTTTGGGATCCTCCGCCAGAAAATTTTGAGCATCGAGTTCTTCATTTCCTCCATTCTGGTGATTTTTTATGCATCAATTTGTGCTTTTTCTGTCTCAGTTTACCCAGCTGGCACCGGACGTCAATATGACGTCAGAAAGACGTTGGACTCTTGTGTTGGACAGATGTTAAATCTTGGTTGGAATAAAAACCAAGGTTGATTGTATTTTAAACGTGAATTGACTTTAGATTTTCACGTTGTGTGGACGTTGACATTATACGTTTTGCAGATGTTGGGTTTTGTTCTTCATACCTTACGACTAAATGTTGTCATTCTACGTCCAGATGACGTTGGCATGAGACGTATGGAAGACGTTGGAGATTGGGTATTTAACAACACATCTGTCTTCAGTGCTCTACGTCAAACTGGCGTCGGCGTTAGACATTTTCCTGACGTTGAATTTGGTCACCTGACGTCCCAACTTAATTGCAACCAGATTTCCACGTCTAAAGCCTGATTTACGCTTCACTATATGCGACAGAAACAGACTTGTTGCGTAAACATAAAACAAAAACGCAGGTGGTCTCTGGTTACCATGGAGACAACTGAAAACGTTCGAATTTGACATGGTGTGGACGTTGACAGTATAAGTTTTGCAGACGATGGGTTTTGTTCTTCATACCTCACGACTAAATGTTGTTATTCTACGTCTAGATGACGTTGGCATGAGATGTTTGGAAGACGTTGGAGATCGGCTCCTGAACAACACAACTTCAAAACCAACAAATTATCAATGTCATCTGTCGTCAGTGCTCTACGTCAAATTGGCGTTGGTATTAGACATTTTCCTGACATTGAATTTTGGTCGCCTGATGTCCCAACTTAAATTCAACCAGATATCAGCGAAATAAAGGCTTTAATTGGTTTTAAAAGGTTTTAAATCAATATTTTAAAAGTCTTAAAAATGCTCAGATATAGTGAGTTGGATTCTTTTAAATTGTTTTTTCTGACTTTACATTTTAAAATCTCAAACTAATTGCTAACATCTATGTTTTTGTTTTTTTTTTAATAACGAAATCTACGCCTGCGGTGACAGTTAGCTAGCAGACAGCAGATCTTCTGCTCTGGAAACAAATTTAAGTGTTGTTGGCTTTGCTATCCTGATCTACGTGACGTTAATACAAGACTCATTCTGTACTTTTTTTTTTTTTTTAAACATCGACGTGAACAATTAGTTTTAGACTTTAAAATGTAAAGTCAGAAAAAACAATCCTACTTGCCATGTCTGAGCATTTTTAAGACTTTTAAAATATTGACTTTTAAAACCAATTAACATTCATTTTAAGACAGATCTGCAGAGAAATCCTGGTTAATCGAGGTTTACTGTACCAAGTGTCTTTGATTGTTTTGAGGGAAATTTTGTTGAGACGTCAGTATGAAAGCATGCACCTTAACAGCGTTGTTTTAGAAATACTGGCTGGGCTTAACACTAAAATTTTGACTAATAAGACGCCAGGACACACAAGGTTTTGAGGTATACACCACTACTGCATTACTGACTGTTGACATAGTGATCTGCACCATTCATATAGATTCCCCTTTGCAGTATAGCCCTGTGGACAAACAGTCTAGTACCTGTCCTTAAATAAAATGTACACACTGTAATAACCTGTGCCAACACACATCGAAACAGGTCCTTCATGACACATACAGACCGAGGTGTTTTAAGGAGGTGACATTTTACTAATAAGCCTTTAGGATCGACAGGGCAGTGACTTAAATAGTACTGCAGAGCTCTGGCTCCTCGGAATCAGCATCGTCAGCTGCGCAACCCTACCTCTCCTTCCTATTATAGCTCTTGCAGTTGGTGTGGTGTACGGCGGGGCAGCTGCAGTGCTATGTGATCTGAGAGGCGCTGGGGACTCACTTCACAGAATAATTAGCACTGACTGGAATGACCAAGAATGGTGCATCGGAGTGGGAAAACACACAGGCAGTTACTTTCGAGCGGAGAATTACGCACTGGTACCTGGTTGGGTGTGTGTGAGCGTGTGCGCCAGGCTCGTGTCGCGCACTTTGAGTTGAAGTTAAAGGAGTTGAACTAAGAAGTCCTGCCCGTGCCAAGATGTTACCATGGCTGAAGCAGGACCCCAGCAAAGCGTCCTGCATACAAATACAGCTTTACTGTTTCACTGCTCCATGCACAACACACAGGCCTGTGGCATTGATTTTTATTGCTTTCTCTTTTCTATAAAAATAAAAAAAGACTTGTTTTTACTAACCTTGTATCCGCTTCACCCTGTCAAGGTGAGGGCAGCAGTGTTTACAGCCCGACTCTTCAATAGAGAGAATGAATAAAAGAAAAGGGGGTGGCGGTGGTTACAGCAGCTTTTCTAATTCATCCGTCTTGTGGGGGCTTGCCGCTGCCGCTGCCTGCGATCACCAGCCTCGGCCAGTCAGGATGTTGCGGACTCAACGAAAGGAGGAGGAGGAGGGGGAGGAAGAGGTGGGGTGGGGGGATATATTTATCCTTCACTACTGCACCGCAGTGAGGGGTGGTCCACAGTGAGCCCATCAGACCTTACTGGAGCGCAGAAGCACTGTAAGACATAAAATGAGGAAGGAAAGCAGTTTGCGCGAGTCAATAGCAGCATCTAGGGGAGACCGGGGCTGGCTTGCACACTTTTATCTCTCTGCTTTATTTCTCAGGATATAATTAATGTTACACCCAGGAGCTAATTAAAGGTTAAGGTCTCAACCATGAATAAATATGTCTTAATGTGCAAAGATGTTTGTGATTGAAATCAGGATGTGCATTTGTGCTGAATGTTAAAATACTATACTTACAAAAAATAAACAAAAAGCACATTTAATTCAAACAAGAACCATAAAACAAACATTTAATAGAATATCTGCCCATTTTCAAAATCAAACAATATGTTTAAGCAATTCATCAGAAAGATTATTAAATTACTTTTGCACTGAAGATTCAAAATGGTAATAAAAAATAACAATATATTGTTTTTAATATTTCAAAGTAGTTTTAACCCCTAAAAATACAGTTACAGCTGTTGATTTTACAGTTGGTTTGCACGTGTCCACCAGTTGTAGTGCAACCAGCCCCGCTCACATTTGACCCAACTTTGTGATGATATTATGTTAGCCAGCTACAATCTGTCACCACAGACTTTCAAATCTTATATCAGAATGTAGATGATTCATTTGTATATTGACTAGAAGTAACATATTCCCAATATCAATATCTCCCAGGTTGCTAAAGTGACCTGGCCCAGCATCAGCCTGAACCTGGCACAATGGAAGAAATAAGTAGAGCCATGTCCAGCTGCCCAAATCAGTCGAGTCTTGGAGTAAATGACGCCCCAAGATCGGCCCAAATAAACTGTCCCGATTCCAGCTGTCGACGCTGCCATCACTGTGCTGTTATCAAAAATGACCTGGCCCAGCATCAGCCCAAACTTGGCACAATGAAAGAAATAAGTCAGGCTGCTTCCTTTTGCCCAACTTGGCTTGGACTTGAGATGATTGATGCCCCAGGACTGGGCCAAATAAACTGGGCCAGCCCTGGTTGGCGACACTGCCATCACTGGTCTGAGATCAAAAATGACCTGGCCCAGCATCAGCCCAAACTTGGCACGCTGGAAGAAATTCGTCGAGCCATGTCCAGTTGCCCAAATTGGCCGAGTCTCGGAATGAATGACGCCCCAGAATCAGACCAAATAAACTGTCTCAATTCTGGCTGTCAACACTGGTATCACTGGGCCGTCATCAAAAAATACATGGCCCAGCAGCAGCCCAAACTTGGCACAATGGAGGAAATAAGTCAGGACACATCAAGTTGCCCGGCTTGGCTGAGACTTGGAATGAATGATGCCCCACAAACGAGCCTAATAAACTGCAATCATTGCCATCAAAAATGACCTAGCCAAGCGTCACCCCAAACTTGCAATGCTGAAAGAACTAAGTCAGGCAGTCTCCAGTTGCCCAACTCGACCGAGTCGTGGAATAAATGGCGCCCCAGAATCCAGCCAAATACACTGGGCTTATTCCGGCTGTTGACACTGGCATCACTGGGCTGGTATCAAAAATGACTTGGCCAACCGTCAGCCCAAACTCAACATGCCAGAAGAGCTAAGTCAGGCTGCGTCCAGTTGCCCAACTCCACTGAATCTTGGAATAAATGACATCCCAGAATCAAACCAAATAAACTTGGCCAATCCGGCTGCAAACATTGCCATCACTGGGACAGTTTTAAGTTTTTCTCCACAGACAACTTTTTTACTCGATGCTTTAAAACTGAAATATTACCCTGACCAAAAAAGTTAGTAGATGAGTGCAGGGGAAGAAAGCTTTTTTAATGTTTCATTTTTGTTTCTGGGACCTTCAAATGGCCAGGAAAAAAAACGGTGTGCCAACCAAGCGGCAACCTCTGAGGCTGAAATGAGGCCAATGCAGAGGTACCAAAAACTGCAGTTCCTCTAATGGCCACTTGAGGCTGGCTCTAATTTTAAAAATGTTGTCCCCGTGCCAAAGGGCTGGCCTGATCATAGCTAATATAAATCACATGCAGCAAACTCATATGACTGAATATACACTCACCGGCCACTTTATTAGGTACACCTGTTAAACTGCTCGTTAACACAGATAGCTAATCAGCCAATCACGTGGCAACAACTCAATGAATTTAGTCATGTAGACATGATGAAGACGAGCTGCTGAAGTTCAAACTGAGCATCAGAATGATGAAGAAAGGTGATTGAAGTAACTTTGAACGTGGCATGGATGTTGGTGCCAGGCGGGCTGGGGGCCATCTCTAGGGTTTACAGAAGATGGTCCCAAAAAGAGACAATATCCAGTGTTGATGCCAGAGGTCAGAGGTCAGAGGAGAATGGCCAGACTGGTTCAAGATGATAGAAAGGCAATAGGAAGTCAAATAAGCACTGGTTCCAACCATGGTGTGCAGAAGACCATCTCTGAAGCAACAACACGTCCAACCTTGAAGCAGATGGGCTACAGCAGCAGAAGACCACACCAGGTGCCACTCCTGTCAGCTAACAACAGGAAACTGAGGCTACAGTTCACACAGGCTCACCAAAACTGGACAATAGAAGATTGGAAAAACCACATTCAGATGGTAGGCTCAGAATTTGGAAGCATGGATCCATCCTGCCTTGTATCAACGCTTCAGGCTGCTGCTGCTGGTGTCATGGTGTGGGGGAGATTTTCTTAGTACCAACTGAGCATGGTTTAAACACCACAGCCTACCTGAGTATTGTTGCTGACCGTGTCCATCCCTTTATGACCACAGTGTACCCATCTTCTGATGGCTACTTCCTGCAGGATAACGCACCATGTCACAAAGCTCAGATCATCTCAAACATGACGATGAGTTCACTGTACTCCAATGGCCTCCACAGTCACCAGATCTCAGTCCAATAGAGCACCTTTGGGATGTGGTGGAACGGGAGATTCTCATCATGGATGTGCAGCTGACAAATCTGCAGCAACTTTGTGATGTCATCATGTCAATATGGAACAAAATTTCTGAGGAATGTTTCCAGCACCTTGTTGAATCTATGACAGCAAGAATAAAAAAAGGGGGTCCAACCTGGTACTAGCAAGGTGTACCTAATAAAGTGGCTGGTGAGTGTAGTTGCAAGCAGTGCACTTTGCAGGGTGTCCTCGAAGCATTTTCCTTGCGTCGACACTCGGTGGCGCTCTCGGCTTGTTAACATCAGCCACACACAGGCACAGAACACACACTAAGGGTTTTGGATAAACGTCAACTATTTGGTAGGATTAGACGGGCTGCTGTTCGCCCAGGAGCACGTTAACGCCAGGCTTCGCCATATTCCGCCACACAAAGTGCATCATGTCTGAATGTATTGTTTTCATGCTGATAATAAAGAGCTCTAATTTGTTGCGTGAGAGCGGCAGTAATTACAGAGGAAAGGGAGGCTTGAGAGAGTCGCGTCCAGCCAGCTGCATGGGTTGAGCAATGTAGTGCGGCGAGACTGCCTGCCTGAGAGAATCCATCACAGAAACAAACCGCCCCCTCCCACTCCGAGTGCCCCCGCTTCAGATGCAACTCAAAATACATAAAGCCTCCATGTTGCACGGGGAATGTAGGGCCAGCAGATATGAACTGTTTGCTTAAAAGTGAACTTTAACGCTCAATAACTTCGGTTCGACACACGTTTTTGGACATCAACGATCCGACGGGCTTCCTTGTGTTTTCAGCGTTGTTCCAGACACGGCCTCACATTTTGGATGATCGGAGCTTCACAGCTAGCTTACTCGCTAACCCAAGCTAACTTCGGCTAGTTAGCAATTCCCTTGTTTTTGTGTTTATTCTTTATAGCCGCATACGCTGTCGGGTGTTGCTGTCTAAATACGTGTCCGCAGCGATGATATTTTGCCATAAATGAGAGCCATTCACTGGCCTCCATTCACCACCGTGCTAGCTGGCTGGCTACCACCGCTGCCACAACACTTCGCCCCGGACGGCTGCCTGGCTTTGTGGGCTGGCTGGTCACCCTCGTCTTAAACAGCTAGCTAGCAGTAGCTAGCAAAGGAAGCAAGGGCGCTAGTACGAATAACATTGTGGGAAACAAAACAGGAATAACCACCCGTCTAAATGGACCACATGTCCATAATAACCCAAGTTTCCAACCCGAAGGAGGAGGAAATAATATCCTTTAACCAGGAAAAAGGTAAGGGAAGCTCAATTCATGCTAGCGAACTAATGCTAGCTGGCTAACTACTTTTCTCAACTGACGTTAGCATTTAGCTCGCGGCTGCTATCTGCTCTAGTAGTTGCAGACACTGGTTGCCTGTTTGTGTAACTCGTGTGAAACCTGCAAACATAACTAGCGTTAGTTAACAAACTCTGAACAAGCAACAAGTTTATGAGAGTGGCCTCGTCCCGGAGAAGTTATTGAACCAGCTTAACGCCTGTTTGTTGCGCGTTTAACACGAAGAGCGCTCCAGTGTCAGGACGTGTGGCTTTATCTCATTAACGTTAATTCAAGTTAACACATGTATTGTGAAGACGTAGCTGTCCACACCAAGTTAAGCCCAGTGGTGCCAGGTCTTAGCTTCTAAATATGTGGATATTCACTTTTCCTTTCGTGTTCTGGCTACACATGAGGACTGAGTGATCTGATAGTAGGTGATTCACTCTATGAATCATGACCTCAAGGAGCTAAAAAGTTCATGGTGGTTTGCTTTGTGGGTTAGCAAGACGTCTTTTGGGATGAAGACAGATGCAGACAGAGGGCAACCACATGCTGTCAGAGACCCATTCTTGAGAATTGGGACAAATCACGTCCTACCAGAAAAAGAAAACCTCTAAAAGTTACCTATCAACACCTTAATGTCATTTCTGGGGTGAAACATTATTTTAAAGGACCTACACAAATGAAACAATGTTATTGTTAAAATATTTCGACCTGCTTTTATTTTTTTAAACTTCTAAACTTGCCTTGTGTCAGAAAACACCCTCATCCCAGATGGGTTTGCAACAGTATGTGATTTTCACAGTAAGATAACCGACTCAGAAAATATCACAATACCACAGTATTACAGACTTTCTTTTATTATCAGACAGAGTAACTCTTAAAGGAATGAAAACAGACGATTTATTGGTGGTTGAACAAATGTTTTATTACTATAACTGAAACTTGAAACCATTTCTTTAATGGAAGTATGTGTGAAAAGTCTGTCTTTAGAAAATAACCAAAATAAAGGGGACATTCAACATTCAGTTGCATTTTTTCCCCAATATCATAGATAAGCAGAGGTACACAGTGTGATAACCATCAACTTTTATATCACAGTATACCCTGAAACCAGTATGTCTCTGCAACCATCATCCCACTCACAACTGTGTTAAAAGCCTTAAAAATCTAAAATTAAAAGTACATACTAACATCAGTGTTAAATGTACTGCTATAATCATCTTTTCTTTAAAATATATTTTTTCTCAAAATGGTCCTGTAAAGGTGGGTCCCAGATTTATTGTCAACTCTGTTAGATTTCTACTAAAACATCATTTAATCAGGCACAAAAGGGGTTAGCTATAGTCTAAGGACTCCTGTCTCACTTCCTGATTTTCAAAAAGGCAGGACAGCTGCTCAAGTACTGGTAAGCTTTCTGCTTTTTGATAGATTTATTAAATAATATTGGTGTCAGGTGTGTCTCAACCATAACTAAAACAAAATAAATCAAAAACAAAGCAAGAATTATGATTTTAAAATGAATATTTTGAGTAATATTAATATAACTCTTAGCAACTTTGAAAAATAAAAATAGCTACTCGCTACAGCTGCTGTGAAATTAAAGATATACCTTCTTGTCAAGAAGTCAGCTCTGTCAGTTTTTACCTCTGTTTCAAGAAAAAATTAAATCACTGGGGCTTTGATCTTTTAATATGTATTTTCCCAGCCTAACTGAAGAAATAACACCAAAATCCACTAAAAGGTTTTGTGCTAGTTTTCAGTAATGAGTGCTGGACTGAGTGATCTGCTAGTAGGTGATTCACCATATGAATCACGACCTCAAGAAGCCAAGAAGTTCATAGTGGTTTGGTTTGCGGGTTAGCAAGATGTTTTTTGGGACGACACAAACGTGCATACAGAGAAGAAGCATGTGCTGTCAGTAACGCTGGATATACAATGTGTAGTGCCAGGGTGTCAGACTCATTTTAGGTCATGGGTCACATACAGCCCAACTTAATCTCAAGTGGGCCGTAATACTGGCATCGCCACACCAGACTAAAGAGGAAGCTACTGAGGAAGCAGGTTAAGTTATCTCCTGCCTTACAAACCATTTACAAATATAACGTTTTGACAGTGCCTTAGCAATAAGGGTTAGACCCATATTGTTTGAAGCTTGAAGTCAGATACAGATTCTTTTGTGATGAAGCTGCTGACTGACAGTATTCTACACAGTAAACTCTTTGGTGGGCCTGTCTGTATGTTTGACAGTCCTGGTGCAGTGAATTAGAACATCATTTTCCTTTAGACACGAAGCTTTGATGTGACAAAGCCGTCACAGGATGCACTGATTTACATTGCTGTCTGATTATCTCCTTTGGTCCATGTTGTAAACAGTGAAGCTGTCTTATCTCTGATGAACACTGTCCTGTGTATTTTCTGTGTTGTGTGTTGCCATTACCAGATAAATGTTAACTTTGGTATTTTTCAAGCTGGGCCTTATTATCCGTGTTTTTGTGTCTGAGTAACTTATTGGAATGATTTTTAAAATCGGTCCAGTATTGAGTAAGAGGGCCGACTTAACAGGCCACAATGCAACCACTCATGGTGTTTGTGCACCATGAATTTATGCCCACTAAAGGTGCTTGTTTTTGCCACTGACAGGCTCGATTATTGATTTTAGTGTTTGACAACATCATGGAAAGGATCACTACAGAGACAGACCTTTTTTGTTAAACAGTAAGATCCTTTTTTGTTTTACCAGAAACAGCCTTAAATTACTCAGTACTTTTACATGCACGCAGTAGTCAAGCTAAGCTCATAGCTCGGCTAATCAGTGAAGTTGGACTCCTTGTCTTGTCTGAGTATACATGCAGAAGAGAAAATCAAATTTCTGACCAAGTACATCTGACTCCGCCTCGATAGGCGGCGCTGTGTCCTTTTTAATATAGTGCGTATTGAACTAGTTCCTGTTGACCTGAAGAGGAATGATAAATTAAATAAAGCCGCGTTTCTCGTTTTCCTACCATCCATAAACTTCAAAATGTTTAGCTCCTTTAGCTGTCGGAGCATGAAGTTAGTTTCCTCGTCCGTCCGTCCAGAAGTGCGTCTTCTGCTTCTCGGTCGCCATGGTGTTTGTTTGTTTTTCCGGGAGTGAACTGCTGCTACGTCATCTCCTTCTTCTTCGGGGTGAAAGGCCGCGAAAGAAAAAGCAGTGCATGTGCAGAATGCCAAGTCCCACTCTAGTCGGACTAAGTGGATACATGCAGCAATAGTTCGATTTTTTTTAATCGAATTATCTAGGTGTGTTAGTCGAGCTACGGATAGTCCAATTTCAGTCGGACTAAGCTGTTTACATGCATTTAAAAGTCCGGTTTCAGTCGGACTAAGCCAATGATTCAATTTTCTCAAGCTGCATGTAAACACACTATCGCCAAACCCACCAAACTCCATTTAGAGAAACAGTCATTTTAGCCTGTATAGAGGCAGCGTGTTTTCACAACTAAATGGGTAAATTAAAAGTTAATTTCACTTTGTTTAACAACAAGGTCATGCTGTGAGGATCCTTTCCATATTGATATCAGACACTTCTGACAATCTGAACCTGTCAGTGACAAAACGTTTCGCCACTGCTCGCTGCGGCGCTCTCTCTCAAGACTGAACCAGTTTCACAAATTGTTGTTCCCTTTAGTCACTCAGACACAGAAACACATGACAATAGGTTGACAAATGCCAAATGTATCCTTTAAGAAGGTGTTTCTCCATCTTTATCTCCAGTAGAAATGTATTCTTATCGTAGCTACAGCTGTTGTTTTGATTTTTAGTTAACAGTCACCTACATAAATGGGGATCTCGAGGTCAAAATGGCCCCTCGTGCCTTCATTTTCACTTACACTCCCTCTGTCAGCACTCTTTATTTATTTCTCCACTCACACTTAAGCAGGTTCTGCAGTGGAGGTCAGATCTCTCCTTCAAGATCATAGCTGCTAATGTCCATTCATTCCCATTCCCGGGGGCTACCCTGACACTTCCCGGGTCACGCAGGCCCATGGGACATATATCAGTATCACATCTCAAACCTCGCATGTCAGACCATTAGTAATGTGAGAACTTAAGTCTTTCATGCACAACAATGCATCGTCCTCTGAGGGTACAAAGGTATCGCTCAGTAGCCACTATGGATGATATGTGACTTCAACATATGTGTGCGTCATGTGAGATATCATTGCATGTGTGTTGGAGAATAAAGGCAGGGGCTGACCCGTGCTATACGGCAGCAAAAATGCCTATTCCATTGCAGCAATACACACTTAATAACAGCTTGATATGATGCCTCAGTAAAGATATCAGGATATTGTTTTGTTTGAAAGCTATCAGAAGATATTTTTATGGTTTGCATGTTATAAGTCACAGATTGATGCTTGAAGGTTGCGTCGTTGTGCTGGGAAAAGTGACGGCGAAGTCATTTAGGGTCACCGTGTATGAGTAATGCTGATATGATGAGTTTATGAAGTGGTTATTGATAGGAAAATTCATCTGGTGATACAGGCTTCCACATTTGTGGAAAACCTGGAAAAGTCATGGAACTTCACAGTCTCATTTTCTAGGCCTGGAAAAGTCGTGGAGTCAGTCCCTCCAGGATCTCGCGGCAAAAACCTTTGAATTTGCGGCCCAAAACTCTTGAATTTTGTCAAAAATTCAAGGGTTTTTTTTTTTAATTACTGCCTCCAAAGAGCAAGTCATGTAATGGCTTGCTATAATAATCATAGTGTATATTTCAAAAACAGCTGCAAATGTTTCAGTTCTCTTCTTAAGTTTTATTGAATTGGTTTCAAAACATGGACTCCAATAATGTTTTCAAAAAGTCCTGAGTGAATATTGTAGCTCTCAAAGCAGACAATGTGACTGTAAAACAACATGTAAGCTACATCGTCTGTAAACATAACATTTGAATCAATTCAGCACATATTGTATGCATTTAAACAAAGTGACTATTCTTATGTCAATACAGAGCCTTTCTCCATACTGCAGTTACATTAGCACCATTTGATGACGCGTCTGATGACATTTCAAATGACTTCGAATGTGCGACGACTTCCAGTCAGCTGGAAAAGGTGGAAAAATCTCGGGACTTTTGAAAAATTGCAGGCCCCCGCAAATATTGTGGACTTTCGTTGAATTTGCGTTAATTATGGTGTTGGCAAGATTGCGATTTTCTGGAGGGATTGTGGAGTTAGTACAAATCATTGAAAGTTTTGGAAAAGTCATGGAATTTTGTTGTCTGTAATTAAATTAATTGCTACAGTAATCTTTTGGGAATAACCTTCCACATAAATGACTCAACAGCAAATTTATTTCTTGTAAGTTTGATTTGATATTTATTTTAAACATGTAAAAAAGACATGAACATACAAACTCACAGACAGACAGAAAGAAAGTAATATTTACAGACAATGAAAGGCATATTTAAAAGCAATTGTCAGTGTATAGTTACTTTGATGTACACATCCAAAAAGGAGTGGGAAGAAGTATACACTTATTAAATCCCACCCCTTCTCCTTAAGTCGTTGAGTGATAATGAAACAGTTTTCCTTATATAGATAAACCTACACCTTAGACCTTTCTAAATGTACAATTTTTATAACCAGTAACTTTGCAGTACAAAATAACCCATGTAAATATATATAAGATATATAGATTTAGTTTTACAAGGATTTTAAAAGTCTGGTTTCAGTCAGACTAACACAATAAATCAATTTTCTCTGATGTCATGTTAACGTACTGAGTGAGCATGCTTTTCCTAAGTGAACATTTTATTATGGCTCCTTGTAAAGTCATGGAAAAGTCTTGAAAATGTTGTCCATGGGAATGTGTGGGAACCCTGGGTAATGGTTAAAATTGAATTAAATGAAAGGTTAAAGTAACTCAGTAAAAATACCAGACAGTGCATGACGGGAAAGGGATCCTTCCTCTGTTGCTCTTCTTGAAGTTTCCTCCATTTTTTCCCTGCTTAAGCTTTTCCTTATCTGAGCGAGTGTCCAGGTCAGAGAGTGTTGTATGCTGTCCAGGTCGTGAAGCCCCCTGAGGCATATTTGTGATATTGGGCTATATAAATAAACTGACTTCACTTGCAGGCTATGGCTTGATTAATAAAAACTAGTCTTTGCTTTATTTCTTTGTAAAAAAAAGAACTTTTCCTTTTAGCTGTTGTTCAGAGAAGTAAGCGAGTATAAGGCATCATTTTGGGCTCATGATGTGGATTTGTCTTTATTTATAGACTACATGATCAATTGGAAAGTTGAGTCGTCCTTGTTAAGGATACACAGAAGGTCATAGAACTTTAACCAAGAGCAAATGTCAGTAAATTAATCTTTAAATGTTTCATTCAGCAATAACAAATTAGCACATTTGAATCAGAGACAACAGGCTTCCTTGTGGAGTCGTTTTAATGCAGTACATTCTGGTAGCATTTAGTACTATCTCATTTTTTTACCAACAGTGCAGTTTGAGCAGCACTACACACTCACACAGAGGGAATTAACAGTTGTGCAAAATCACACTTAATAATGGCCTGAGTAATTAGAGTTGTCTGTTCTGCAGGAAACAGATGAGTTAAAGGACAAAGAAAAGCAGCGATGTTGCTGTTTGTTTTCCTGTTTCTCCCATTTTTTTCTTGAGAATGAGTCACACAGAAATCTTCCCTCAGGGCTAAGTCAAATCTTACCATCATTATAGAAATGTTATGGCCATGTCCTTTCTTCCATTTGTCCTGGACATTGTGAAAACAGGTTTGAAAGTGAGGGGCACAGCTGTGATATTTAAAAGGAATTTTTCTTGCGTTTAACAAGTAGAATCTTTTTTATCCACTCTGTCACAGTCAGAGTACAAAGCAGGGTTATTAGCTTTATTTCTTAGCTTTATCTTTTAGCTTTATATGTTTATTACACAGTCAACCAGTGTTTCGCTTCTCCCTTATGTATCGCAAATCACTGTATGTGTAGACCATCCCAGCAGCTGTCCTAGAGGAATTTGACAGGTAGTCTGCCATTGCTTGAACAGGCTCCAAACTGTCTGGACAGAAATTGACCACCTTTGCTCTCAGTGTTCCTCTACTGGCTGTCTTTCGACATGTGCCTGCCTTTCACACTGGTTTGGCTGCCAAGCAGCAGCCTAAATATAGCTGCCCTGTTGGCCAGGGCACCGCTGACCTCGAGGCCAAGTATAACTACTTGCAAAGATGACAATGATGACATTTTTTTTCTTCCTCATTCTCGCAGTCATACAGGCCTTTAAAAGAAGATAAGCAGGGCTGTCATCTTAGTGAGTCTCTTTTGGTCTCCTTGGGGTTTGTGAGGGTGTCGATGAAGGGGTGTATCAACTATTTTAAAGTAGCCGCTCCACTCAGATGTTTGCACTAGGGCCTTAATGCATTTATGAGATTCGTAAGGTATCTCTAACACGATCCTTCACTGTCACGATTAATACTCCTCTATAGTCATGGAACCAACAGTGTTTCTAAGGACTGACTTATATGCTGTGGTGTCTCTTTGTCTTAAGATACCACTGCATTGTAGGGGTGTAAATAACCAGTTTCATCGTGATACGATATTATATCGATTCTTTGGACAATGATATTTGCCGATATTACAAAGCGATTTCGATTTGATGCAATTTAGAGGCCCAATCATCTGCCCATTCAACACAGTCTGTCACAGAAGACACCTTTCTGTTTTACTTTTGGCCATAAAAGCTAAAAACAACACTTAAATAATAAGTGCAGTAAAATACACTTTGAAGTGCCTCCACCAACGCACATAAAACAGCACATGGGATAAGTTATCTTCAGGTTTTCCTGCTAGAGAGTCCTTTCTTAAAGAAATCTGTTCATCTTTTTCATAAAACTCAGGTGTATCTGTCTTAAAGCCCTGAAGGCAAACTTATCCCAACAGCCATGAAACATTGATTAACAACAAGATCATTTAACAAAAGGTATCAAATTCAGCTCAATAATAATAACTGTCAAAGTTCAGAGAAATACAATTGTTTTTTGCTAGTCACACATTATTAGCTTAAGCATGTTTACATTGCATAAATTAGCCTAGCAGCTAGCGGACTATTCCTCTGCTCATAGCTCCACAAATTGTAACATGTCACGTTACTATTTCTGTCACAATTTTTCTTAGCTGAATTTCAGCCTGCACGCATGTTTTTTCAGCTGAACATTGTTGAAACAGAGCAGCTAATGTTGCTGTAGTGAGAAGTTAACTGAGTGAGATGCCCCTTCAGGCAGGTACTTCCTGTTTTGTCTCATAACGGCATTGTTAAAACACAGCGTGTGCTCTGTCTGTTGATCCTATTTTCTCCATCATCGAAAATATTTCCACACTGCTCTATATTTCTCAGTAAATAACGTTGCCCTCATCGCCTTTGTCTTGGCTGCTTACTAGGGCTGGGCGATATAATGACTATGTACTATATATCCTGGCTTCATACGAGCAGAGGAAATCGCCGCTATTCACTACGTTAATTTATACAATGTAAAATGCCATAGGCTTGTGCTAATACTGTTAGCATGTCATATTTGTTTGGAAAACGTGTTTAGTACAAGACAGTTGTTTTGTCGGTGAACCTTGTGAGTCGTGATGGAGCCAAATTTTATAATGTTACCTTTGTTTATTCTTGGTGTCGTCCCTGGCTTCATATGAGTAGAGAAAAGTACAGCAGCCGCTAATTTATACAGTGTAAAATACCATAGGCTCGTGCTAATAACATTAGCATGTTTGTCAACCCAGATCGATTGCTTACAGCATGCAGAATGGGAGTAATTAATCCTCTGTGTTTGACTAGGCTAACCTTTACACAAAGCTGCGTTAACAATCACAAACTCACTCAAGAGTGTAGGACGTGACATATACTTCCTGATCTAGAGAGAAAGAGGTGGCGTTTCATGGTCAGAGCCCCACTGGAGATTGTTGTCACACCTACTGATGGATGATTTAAATTGTGTTTGTATGCGGACAGTCTTGTGCTGGGTATACTGAACCTAAAGGACATAACAGCCAAGAGGAAGAAATTGTTGTTGGGGAATAAATGGTTAATGTTTTTTTGGTAATAAAACCTTGGACTTGGACTGGTAACTTTATTAACTAAACCCAGTGCACCCTCTCATCAGTGAATAACCACTCTCCCATTGACTCCAGGTGAGTGATGTGTGTGTATGAGGCTCAGTTCTGCTCTGTGCATGACTCAGTAGTCCTTGGGTGTTTTCTGAGGGTCTTTGTGCAGGAATCAATACAGCAGCCGCGTGTAGTGATGAGTCACAGGAAGCTGGCGACTGCCTCCCTGTCCCAGTTTTACAGTAACACAAAGCTGACATGACAAGGCGAAGTCCAGTTTAGTAGATTAAATCGTGTGTGGTCCTGATTAGGTTGATTTTTAGATTTAAACTGAGCGTACTGTGGCAGATATGATCAGCTAAAGCCCGGGCATTGTAGAGAATTGGGTGGTTGTTGCTGTGTTGTATAAAAGTTTTCCAGTGGGTCAGATGGTGGCCTTTAAACTCTGGAAACATTGGGCAGCAGCAGGAATTTCTTATGCATCCGGTTTTATTGTTTTAAATATAGCACTTGCAGTGTGCCCCTTTGCTTTTGGACACTAAGAAGATGTGATAGGCTTTTCCTGTGGGATTTCTTTTGCTCACATTACTTGGATTTACGAAAGTGGCGTCAGTTTCACTTTGCAGTTAATTTGGCTCACTTTATTATTCTTTATTTAACCTTAAACCTTTCGCTACACATGTCAGAGTTGGAGACAGTGTAAATGAATTGCAGAAACAGCTAATTCTACCTTTTATTAAATAAAATCTTCATCATGAACCATCAGTCTTAAGTAATTAATTATAATAAAATAAACTATAATACATAACAGAAAAACAATAACATTAGTAAAAGCCAGATACAGTCGTACTACTTCATTATCATTGCTTGACTGAGTAATTGCATGCGTTTAAAACAGTCACTGAATGTTTTAATGTTGTTCCCTTGTTGATTGATGCATATTAGAGATGCACTGATCTTTCGGCTGATGACTGTAATCGGCCAATTTTGAGCTTGATTGGTTATGACTGTCGACCGGCTGGTCAGTCTCAGATATAGCCATGTTTCAGCCATGTTGCACATGGTTTAAAGCTACTTTGTAAAGCGAACCAGCAGACTTGGGGACACTAACCAGCCAAATTATCTGCAGAGGTCTCCTCCTCTCCAGAACAAACGGACCAGCTGATTAAAATCAGTAGAACACGTTAAAAATCTGTGTTTTTACAGTGCTATTTGGCTCGTAGCGAGGGGCTTCTAATTATGGTGGCTGGTGCAAAACGCAAAGGGCCTTCTCTAGAGCCAGTCTTTTTTGGGTTTGTCCGTTTTGGGCTACTGTAGAAACATGGCGGTGAAATATGGCAGACTCTGTAGATGAGGACTTGCTCCCTACAGATATATATAAATGGGCTCACTCCAAGGGCACATGCACACCATGATAGTCCGCGGGACTCGGCTCGATTGGGCGGGGAATGCCAAAAAATTTCCTACCTTCATTTGGTTCGGTTCACTTTCACACTGCACTTCTTAAAAGCGGACCAAACCGCCTGGACAACGTCACGCAGTTACAACAGCTGCTCGTTTGGGGGCGGTATTGCCCGAAACGACCAGTGACCAGGAAGACATAAAGCATGAGGAAGAAGAAAACCCAGCTCATTGATTGACCAGGACCGAAAATGGAAATCCATCCCCTTCAGTCATGGACCTTAATATATTGCTGTCGCAGTTTTTTTACTTTGATGTGACACTGATCCACTGACCGATTAAATCCGTGTGCTGCCATCTTCTCGCTAAACAATTTAAAATCTACCTCTCCCGGTTTGCACTGTCAGCTTTGTTTTTTTTCCTACCCAAAATGCACTGCGCTCTGCGTCACTTCCTCTCCTTTGTTCACTTCCTCTCTTTGGTTCGCTGGATAGTCCATTGCATTTCCCACTGCAAGCGAACCGCACCAAGGTTCACTTGCAGGTGAATCCTGGTGTGGTTCAACCCCCAGTTTTCAAGCGGACCAAGGATTGCTTGTTTGGTCTGCACCAGAGTTAGAATGAGCGTTCACACCACTCCAAACTATCCGTGGATGCGGACCAATAGCGCCAGTGTGAATGCGTCCTAAGTTAACGAAAATGCAACGATACACTAAAACCTGGGTCCTCAACAGGGGGTCCGCAACTCATAGGGGGTCCTGAGAGATCCTGCAAGGGGGCTGCCAAATAGTTGTGTGATAATTTAAATCTATTGATAATTTACAGTGCACAACATTAATTATTTAACATTAAAACATGAAGTATATGAATCTGCCAATAATTACTATTATTATAGCTCATGCATCATAAAAAGGTTCAGTTATAAGCAGCATTATAAGCTGCTCCTCACATTACTGTACGCCAAATTTAATATGCCACTCAATATTATCAATATATTGTAGGACATCTTGGGGCTGGACGATATGACCTCAAATCAATATCAAGATTAGTTCAACATTTTACCTCAATTAATGAACAATTTGGTTTTTTTTGCCCTCATAGGACACTAACAAGTTTTGATTTTTAAAAGAAACGAAGGAAACACACACAGATGAAGTATGTTTGGTTATTTATTGAATATTTTCGAACAATTGAAATCAAAGCACACATCACTTGAAATGAAAATACCTTTCAAAAAAGGTCACAATTTAGTTTGAATGTAAAAAGCAAGTGTCCTGATAATGTAGAAAATAAATAACTTGCATTTCTTGCAAACAAAATAAATTAATTTAAATATTGTCATGTGAAAATTGAATAATGAATAACTCGCATCCTATTTTTTTGTAGCCATTTACTGTTCATATTTGGTACATGATCGTGCTCCAAGTGCTGAAACAGATCAGTGGTTTTACCTTTGGTCGCTAACATGGTTCGCCCGCAGTGTTTACATTTGATTTCTTTCTGTTCGGTGCCGTCTTCACGAAGCCAAAATGTGTCCAAACCACAGGCACGACATTTCTCTTTGGTACAAGCTGCTCAAGTTGCTCAGTTGGCTCGGTGTTTGGACGGGGCGGAGTCACGTGACTGCACAAGCAGTAGTATGTTTTTCAGGGGACAGTACATGAACACACGCAGTGGGGGAAGTATTAACAGAATTTAAAAAGAAAAAAATCTTCGAAATTACCAACATGGGCAAGATAACATCGGTTAGAGGTTCTGAATGTTGGTTTTGATTCATTTCCAGGCTGAGGGGATCACTGCTCTGTTTATCTTTTAGCGAAGGAGTCTTTGTCCTGGAAAACATCGACGACCCCCGCACTAAAGAACACACGCTTATTATATTCCATCTCTGCCACTATATCCTAAATCCTACACACTGGACCTTTAAATGTTCTTGTGGTGAAGGAGCTTGAGTCACTGATAAGATAAAGTCTAAATACTCAGCACAGTGTGCCGCGGCTCTAAAGGCAGTAATTAATGTGACTGGAAGCCAGTGATGGAAAACAGAGAGTTCGGGGAAGGCAAAGTGTTTCATGTAGTCGTGACATGCTGTTCGTCTGTCAGTGTCTGACAGCTCTCCTGCACTGATGAGTATTTTTAACCGTGGAATATGGAATAGATGTAATCTTCTTAAAACAATGGTGTGGAAACTCCGCATTATGTCGTAGCACGACATGATCCGAGGCTCTGGCTGCTTTTGTTGCCACGAGATAATATGATATGCAGGAATGTGATGCTGGAAAAACACTTGACAAAGCTGGATTGATGTAAAAATAGTTGTGGTATTTGTGAGGGTTGTCTACAGTTTGTTGTTGTGTACAAGTCATTTGATGTGTTTTGTTCTGGCACCGTGTTTCCTTTGACAAATGTCTGTTGGGTATTTGTTTAAGGTCAGCAGCACAAAGTGGCACAACATCAAGATGCCAAAAGACATGACATAATGCTATTTGCTCTTCTCTGGTCTTCAGTTGCAAAAGCATTCTGGTTGTGTGAGCCGAGGGGTGAGGAGGAGGGGTACTAATGGGTGGAGAGGAATGCAGCCTTGTATAGGCTCTGCGGGGTCTGAGGGCCTCCCACCTCCTCCCAACCCCTCCTCGTCTCTTGTGCATGTCCAGGCTGCTTCAGTCACTCACCTGCCAGCTGAAACATGGGAGGGAAATGTAAGCAAGCTTTCAAAATGGAGACTCCTGGGCCAATCAGGCGAAGGGATCCATGGCAGGGCAAAAAGGAGGAGGGAGGAGCGTGCAGCTTCCAACTTGTCACTATTAATAAAAGCTTGGTGTCTGATTTAGGCCCTGCTCCGTAGTCCTGGAATGAGAGACGATTTGCAATCAGAGCAGAGCGCGCTCTGAACTGTCGCTATGTGTGACTGATGAAGTCACCCCGGCCAGCCAAGTTATTTTCTGATCAGTGGTTCTGCCAGGCCGGGTCAACGAAACCAACGCTAATGCCAGTTAATCACACTGTCAAGGTCTCACCTATTGTTGTGATTCAGCGCAGCTCACACCACCGTGGCCACTTAGGACGATTGTAATGAACATATAACAGTTTGTTCGCAGTTATTCCAGCAGCGTCCGCAGCCCAGCATGCAAATAACCAAACGTAAATGCTTCCCAGCTTCAGCCTGCTCCATTTTTATGACAGAACATCGATTTGCATATCCACTTGTTCACCCTCCGCTCTCCCACTCCCTCCTGTTGTTTTGACAGCGTCCCAGTCGAACAGCAGCCTAAAGAAGCAGAGGAGCCGGAGCATCTTCAGCACATTCTTCTGCTGCTTCCGCAACTACAATGTGGACCCGCCAGCCACCAACACCAACACCAGCTCCCTGCCTCCACCTGTTGAGGAGAATGGATCGCCTCCCAAGGTGCTGCTCCACCAAACACATGCAATCTGTTTTTTTTCTTTATCTTTGTGCACCTTTTTGTTTTTTCTTGTTTGTGTTCTCCTTCCTACCCCTCACCCTGTTTTTGTATGTGTGTGTCTATCTCTCCTGTGTTGTAGTCTGACCAGGTCGAGGTCATCCCTGTCCCTAGTGTATGTATTGCCTTTTTTTGTTCTTTTCCTTTGCATGCAGGCTGAGTGGGCTGGTGCTGGCACATCCTGTCTGTGTGGGCTCCAGTGCTCCTCAGAGAGCTTTTGCTCTGCTACCGTACTGCGGTTCATTTTCAGCCGATCGTAGCACTGGCTGCGCGGAAGGTGTATATGCACCTATGGGTTTAAATGGTGCCTCAGTGCCTGATCTGCATGAGTGACACTCGGTGGTTTGTATGCTTTCAGAAATACTGTGACACTAACTGTCTAACAAGTTCAGTGTAAAACTGTTTGTATTAATGGCCTCAGGTGCTTCCATGCAAGACCTAAATCCATGTATTCTGCTGCTTAGCTGTGCAGTTGAATTAAATAATGAGAGTTAAGCTTCACAGTAGTTCCTCGTCTTTAGGTTTGCTTCTTCAACTAAAGGGTGAAACTAATAAATCCAGTCACTTAAGAAAGGAACTACATGTGATCTGGTGGTACTGGTTCAATCACACATCAGTGACTGTATGAAGCTCAACTCTTAAAGGGAAAGTCCACCCATAAATCAAAAATACATATTTGATTGTTAAAGAAAAAGTTGTCAAGTGTTGGAGATATCGGCCGTAGAGATGTCTGCCTTCTCTCCAGTGTAATGAAACTTGATGGCACTTGTCTTGTGGTGCTCAAAGTGCCAAAAAATACATAAACAAAAACTCAACAGCAATGTCTCTTTTATGAAATCGTGACTTGGTTTCAAGGGCTACCCCCTGAAAGCCGAACGTTTGAATCATCAGTCAAAGATCCCTCAGACCCACAGTCAGTGTGCAGAGTATGTGTAGGGACATTTTGGACCCCAGATTTTGCTGCGGAGTGAGCGCTCTTCACTTTGACACTGCTCTTTGGTTCAGACAGCTGCGGACACAGAGGCACCTGCCCGCAGGAAGAGAGGCTTTGCCCCATAAGGCTCTGAAATAACATCATCTTCTGCCTTCTGTTTAGAAGCGGTAAATTCAATATGGTATAGTCTCTGGCTTGTGTTTGATATCTGGTGCTGGCAAATAATGTCGCACCTTTTTGATCTGTTGCTAGGGCAGTTAGCTTGTTTACAGTATCACATGAATGTCAGAAAAAAAACAGGAGTATATATTCGTATATTTGAAATATTCGTATTGAACAGCCTCATTACAGCCTCTACACCATGAGGTTAATAAAAAGGTAAGCGCCTGGATTTTGACGGTATTAATAATCATACTGTCAGGATTTCTAAATATGATGTTGAGTTTTTCAAATGTGTTTTTTTGGCGCTTAAAGCTCCGCAAGCCGAGTGCCAGCTAGTTCCATTATACTGGAAAGAAGGCAGACATTTTTACGGCCGATATCTCCAACACTTGGCAGCTCGCACCAAAACAATCTAGACTGATAAACATCACCACATGTCAGAGGACAAATATATGCATCTCATTCAGGGGGGACTGTCCCTTTAAGATCCATCCTAACTGAATGGATGTTTAATACAGCACTGTTTTCTTGCACTGAGGCGTAGTTCCCACATGACTTCATCCTTTCATGTTCACACATGAATTTGGAGTTGATTGGAGTTTTTAAAGAAAAGGTTTATGTTTGAGTAATTTCAATGAAACTGAAAGCAGCTAACCTTTGCATGGCCTTTGTTTTGTTGATTTAAAACTGAAGGGTTTTTAAAGGTATACTGTGCAGAATTCTTACTGTTTGGAAACGTGCTCACCGGTGAAAGTGAAAGTAAAAGCCAACCTGAGATTCACTCTCATTCGGCATTCAACCTCGCTATATTTGCAGTTGTTTGGTGATGTGTCTCTTGCATGTCTGCTGCTGACGGTCTGGCACCTGGTCGCTCCCTCTTTATAAAGCCCCGTCCTTGCCTGACTGCAGCGTGGTTGCATGTTGCAACGTCCCAAACCCAGAAAATGGAAAATCCAGGCAGAGAGTAGAGTCTACAGATAAATACATCGCCACACATTGAGAGTGAGTCCTGAGTGGTGATTAAGGGCGCATTCACACCATGATAGTCCGGGGGACTCGGTTTGATTGGGCAGGGAATGCCGTAAAATTTCACACTGCACTTTTTAAAGTGGACCAAACCGCCTAGACAACGTCACGCAGTTACAACAGCTGCTCCACTCCAAACAAACTGAACTATCCGTGGAAGCAGACCAGGGCGCGTTTAAAGCGGATCAAATAGCGGCAGTGTGAATGCGCCCTAAAAGGGATTACTTCTGTTTGAGTCTATACGTTGTGTTTTAGGAAAATCCTGCATAGTATACCTTTAAGGCAGTGTTACTGTCTCTGAGTAGGTGGCTGTAGCAGGGGAATATCCGGTATTAAGAATCCCGTAGGGTGTCATTTTTAAGAAATGGGTCCGTTAATCGCATCATTTCAGACATGGCTTTATCTCAGCTGCATTATCACCCGTAGAGATGCTCTTCCTAACATGGTGTTGGCTTCTGTGCTCAGCCTTGCACATTAATTTATGCAAAGTATACGTCTTCTATCACTCTGTCTCTGTCACTTTCCATGTATCTGACCCTGTATGCCTCATTTTCCCCCACAGCCACCAGCCAAATACCTCCTACCAGAGATGATAATATCTGACTATGGCAAAAAGTGCGTGGTGATTGACTTGGATGAAACGCTCGTCCACAGCTCATTCAAGGTAAATACAGGCCAAAGTTAAAACTGAGGTCTACTGTTGATGTTGTTCACAGTCGTCAGCTGTCAGTGAGTGTGAGCTGGCTACGGCCGTCTGTGTAACAAAGGTACAGTCACCAGTTGGCTTTGTCATCTCAATCTTTGCTTGAAAAATGCAAATCAGATACAGAAACAAAATCAGACCTTTCACTACCCTAAACATGAGTGCATTTATACATGCAGTAATACATGCTATATATCTGATGTTATCTTTGTCAGCCAATAACCTGCAGGAAGTCAAAGCTGTGTTGAATCCATTAAAACACTGAGTAAACAAAGCGAGGAGAGGAGCAGGTGGTGGAGGATGATCAGGGGCAATATTACAGTCCTGACTGAGTGTTTAAATAAAAGCAGGGATGTTATAGGAAAGTGTGAAGCCTGGCTGGTGTTTGCAACCAGCTGCAGTCACATCTAGCCACAATTTACTCTTAAAGGGTTTGGATTTTTTGAAGTGGGGTTGTATGGAGTACTTATTTTATAATGAGCATGTTACCTACAGTAGATGTCAGCTGGCACAACCATAGTTTGGAGAAGCACATTGGAGAGCCACCACGGGCCGCAGCTAAACGTATTTTAGCCACATAAAAACTCAATATCAGTTTAAGTGTACGCTATATTTAGAGTATTTTCACTGTTTTATCTGCTGTCACATAGGCCTTTGTGACAGCGAACTGAAGCCGCTATCTATGCTTTCTTTAAGGCCACCAGACTCCTTTGACAAAAAGTTATTTTACCCAGCAGAACATGGGAGCTGCTGGTCTACCTCTGCCTCAATCGGCTAGTTTGTTTGTTATTGTGTAAAGGATTCTGGTGGCTTTTAAGAGAGCATAGATAAGTGTTTTAGTTCCCCACGAGAATTGGCTGCGTGGCATGAAGGTAAAGCATTGAAAATATTTGAAACATATCGTACACTTGAACTCATATTGATTTTTTTTTAGGTGTATAAAATACATTTTGCGGCTGTCCCCACCCACAGCAGTACATTTCTTAGGTTCCATGGCGTTACTCCTGACTGCTGAACTGGGGACGAACCAATGGACATCATCCCCTTTTACACTTGAATTTCGTGACATTATGCCGCGTCACCCTTCCTTATAAACGGTACAATTGTAGAATGGGGGGATGGTGTTGTCTTGCCTTTAAGCCGACAGCAGAGGTAGTTACAGCACCAAAATGCTGCCTGTGTAAAAGGGACAGCCGACAGGACGGTTGTGATGTTATGTGTGTGCCCCACCATGGAACATTTAAAAGTGGCTGTTAGCAGTTAGCAGCTAAGTCAAAGAAGAAGAAAAGCAGCCGTAAATGTCTGCAATTTGGGAAAACAGTGAGGTCCAGGAGCTCCTGTAGTAGTAATAATAATACACTGGATTTATATAGTGCTTTTCAGGATACTCAAAGATACTTCACAGTGAGCAACAACATTAATCAAAAATAATAATAACCCATAGGGATGTAGGGAGGGAGAGAGGTTATAGGCAGTTTTGAAAAGATGTGTTTTGAGGGTTTTCTTGAAGGCGGAGAGAGACGGGGAGTCTCTGCTGTCTTTAAGGAGTGAGTTCCAGAGGGTGGGAGCAGAAGACGAGATCAGCTGCCATATAACAGAGACAGTACATGATTGTTATTGTCATGTTATGCCGTTGTTCTTTAGAAAGCGCTGACGAGACGTATGTTGTATGTCACACTAAAAGTCAACGAGGTAGTAGTAAATGTCACGCCTCTTTTCCTGGCGCAGCATGATGCCGACATCGTTAAGCTCTATGTAGAAATGCAGGACAGAAGGAACTTTGCAGCGGCCCTATAGCATGATCTCTACCCCACTGTAGGTGACACACTGACTGTGGGTAACTACCTCATACAACCCCACTTCAAAAAATCCAAACTGTCCCTTTTAAGCTTGAACAAGCATTGCCACATATAGAAAGTTGTCTAAAGTGCAGCAGTAGTAACCTGCAGTGGCTGTTTTTGTCACAGTCCAGAACATGATGTGTGCAGACCTCATTCTGCTCCTCTTCCTGTTTATCCCTCTTCGTACTCTCTGTCCAGAGCCTGTCTGAGGGCGACCACCTCGCTGCCTGTGGAGTTAGATCATTAGTGAGTTTGCAGAAGGAGGGAGGACAACAAGGAGGATTTGTTTTGGGAAAAAAGAGACTGATAATTTTCTTCTTCCTCCCAGAGATTGACTTTCTGTGTATTGCAGAGTTTTAGTGCTCCTCGCAGGACCTCTGCTGATCACTTGTGGTACTGCGCCAACAGTTTGGATGACTCTGATATGCTGTTGTGTTTCCTCTCACAGCCCATCAGCAATGCAGATTTTATTGTTCCAGTGGAGATTGATGGTACCGTTCATCAGGTATTGTACACACACAACAAAAAGACATTTCTTTGTTAAGTTTCCTTTTGTTTATCAGAAGCACGAGTTCCACTTTGTTCCTGTGTGAAGATCCTGGAGAGAATGGCTGTGATCCAGTTCAAGTAATCCAGGATAGGCTGTGTGTATCCTGGTTGGCCTATTCATGATTACTTGCACTGGGTGGCAGCCGCTGGGCGAAGAGAGGGGGAGGAGGAGGAGGAGGAGGAGGAGGAGGGCATCTAAACTGTGAGTGATGATGATGTCTTATAGAGAGGGCGGTCACCAAGATGGAGATTGTTGATAATGCAAGGAATAAGGAGCAGGAATTTTTCTGAAGCAAATACCACAACATGTAACCTCAGAACAGGGCTGCACGACACTGGGAAAAAATGACATCAAGCTTTTTTTCTCTGTGATTTATATTGTGGTTTAAAAACAAAACAGGAATTTTCTCTAGATCATTTGAACAGCTCTATTTGGAAATACTAAATTATTGGAAATAATAATAATAATAATAATAATAATAATAATAATAATCCCAGTGTGTCCCTCAGTAGACCTTAATAGTCCCGGTATGACCAAAATGAGAGCTGCATCCTCATACTCAGTGTAAAGTCAAACATGTTCTGCATGGACAGGATTACGAGGCGCAGCTGGGGGGAGGAAGGGGTCCGGTTCGGGGTCCTCAGAATTGCATCTCTACTTTTCACAGATGATGTGGTTCTGTTGGCTTCATCACACCGTGACCTCCAGCATGCACTGTGGCGGTTTGCAGCCGAGTGTTAATGTCACACTATACCCCCAATTTGGATAGATGAAGTTAATGTTGGAAAAGGGCAGTTATCTTTAAAGGGTAAGGCTTGTTGTAACTGCGTGACGCTGTCCAGGCAGTTTGGTCCGCTTTAAAAAGTGCAGTGTGAAAGTGAATCGAACCAAATCAAACCGAGTCCCCCGGACTGTCCTGGTGTGGATGCGCCCTTAGTCGTTCATGTGTCTGACATTCATGTTACATCCTGTATTTTGTTTTCCTCTTACTCTGCCTAAACCCTGTGTTGTGTCTTGCAGGTGTATGTGCTTAAACGACCCCATGTGGACGAGTTTCTTCAAAAGATGGGAGAGCTATTTGAATGTGTGCTCTTTACAGCCAGTCTTGCCAAGGTGTGTTTAAACCTGGAGACATTTTCTGCACTTGTGTGTGTTTCGGTTCCAAGTCAGTGACCATGGAACAACATTTTCTGTTTCCTTGTTCTGGTATTTTTCATCTGCTCTCGCTGTCTGACTTTTCACACTTCCTCTGCTTCACTCTCCGCCTGCGTCTTTTCCATCTTAGCCAATAATACATGGGTAAGTTTTATGAACGAGACAGAGACATAACTATATTAGGGGCCTGATGTTTCAGTAGTTATTGGATGCTCCTCGTGCTGCGTTAAAAGCTAGGTGTCAGTAGTGCTTGTTGTGTCATAGTGTCGTTTTTCCCGAGGCATTTTTCCTGTCAGGTAAACACAGCTGTAACCAGCTTTGCTTCCTTTTATATTTAAAGTGTAGCATTTGCAAGTTGTTCTGTTAGTGCTTTAGTTGAGGCATATGACCAGAAGGATTTGCATCTTAATGTGTTTACACAACCTGCTGTAATGTTTAAATAATTATGTGCATTTTCCATACATGTACAGCTGTGAAATTCAGTGTAATGTTTGTTTTTGTAGCAGTCTGACATGTTGTTTGTGTGTTTGTTTGACTTGAACAGTATGCAGACCCTGTGGCAGACCTGCTGGACCAGTGGGGTGTGTTTCGAGCGCGACTCTTTAGAGAATCCTGCGTTTTTCACAGAGGGAACTATGTCAAAGACCTCAGCCGGCTGGGACGAGAGCTCAGCAACGTCATCATTGTTGACAATTCACCCGCCTCTTACATTTTCCACCCAGAAAATGCTGTGAGTTCCTAAAGCACTGATATATTTGTGACAGTGACAGTTGATATTAAATGAATCTGTATTGTGCTTTTTCTAACATGACTTCATGAATCTAAAGAACAGTGCAGTCATTCTAATGGCAAGAAGGGAAACATGACACTTGCATTAAAGGGACAGTTTACATTTTTTGGAGTGGAGTTGTATGAGCTCCTTATCTATAGTCAGTGTAAAAAGACCCGTTTTCACTAAGCAGTCTGGTTCAGTTCAGTTTGCATTTTACTTCAGTTTCCACTGTGAAAAGTTGTGGATGGTACCAATAGAAGCGTTCCTTAGTGTCCCCATGTTTGGTCCCCCCTCTGTTGGGGTACCTAGCACACAGATCTGGTACTAAAAGGTGGAGCTGTGAACACTGCAGTCTGATTGGTCAGTAGAGGACGGTCACTCTGCTCAGGGCTGAGTTGTGTCTGGTTTTGAGGCTCATGTAACCACTGTTCATACTGTGGAGAGTTTTATTAGTAAACTGGAACTATAAAATGAAAGGATGTTTTGCTGCCTCTCACAGCAGCTGGAGTCGGAGAAAAAATTACTTCATTCACTGAGCCGACTGCCGGCAACTTTTAAGGTGGAACGTTAACTTGTAATGTTACTCAATGCATGAGTTGATGACGTGAATCCATCAGCACACCTTAAATTTCACTGTGACAACTTTGACCATCACTTTAGTTTTTATATGACAGACACTTTTAGTAATGAGTGGATCTTCAAGTGTTTAAAAATATATATTAATTTTGACCAGATCATGTGAACGGCAGTTATCTAATCTTTAGTTGGAAAAAAAAAAAGCATTGTGGAGTATTGTTCCTGTGGGCTACAGCAGTACTAAACCCCTGAGCTTGCCTGAGAAGGACTAAATGCACAAAGCTGCTATTTTTAAGTATCCCATGGAGAGAGACTCTCACTGCAGCCTGTTCTATTTTGCTCTGAAAATGTGGGCGTGCAGCCTCGTTCTGTGGACGATAAACCAGGTGCAGACTTCCATCTGTGTCACCGCTGATGAGGAAATACAGCGAGTGCTGGACGGAGCAGTGAGTGACAACAACAACTGGTGGAAACGCTAGGGTCTAGGTACCATGTCTGAAGGGTTACTGTTGTTTCCAAAGGTACCATACCGAAAGTGTTTGGTGGAAACTGGGCTTAACCTACAGTAGATGGCGGTCAGCATGCCCCTGCTAACGCCACAGATGCTAAATAATGTACTGCTGTCGACGGGGGCAGCAGCAAAACATATTTTAGTCACCAAAAAAAAAAAATCAGTGTCAGTTTAAGTGTACTTGATATTAGAGTATTTTCGCAGCTTTATTTACTGCCAGACAGCCCTTTCTGACTTGGAACTGAAGCTGTTTTCTCGCTCTCTTCAAAACTCCTGGACTACATTGGTTTTAAACTCTGGGCTGATAACACTGGCTCTGGATAGGGACATTCATGTTTTCACATCTGCTACTCCAACTGCACTAACTGATCGAGGCCAGCAGCTCCTGTGTTCTGGAGTCACGCTTTTAAACATTGCGTATGCACAAAACGAGGCCTGAGGGAGGCGTACGCCGCTTCACCCGAGAAAGCTGTGATGTATAAAAACAGACTCGATGGGAGAAACTAGTACGCGGCTTGGGCTGCATTTTCCTGACCCAACCCGACCCGAGCCCGGCCCGAACCCCACAGCCTTTCTGATTTTTAAGTGTGGATCCGCCCCGAGCCTGACAGTTTGTTACCTGACATAGTTATTGTTACCATGGTTACGGCTTGTCTGTTTACAGTGATCACATATGGACAGTGTGTAAATGACCATCAAAAGGCTGCTGTTACTCACAGTCAAACACGCCGCACGCACAGCAGCGCAGCACACACTCAGTTGGAGCGGAGCCTGTGTTACGTTCAGGCGTTGTCACGTAAATAACAAATTCCAGCACTTGAATAGGCCATAGCACAACACAGCAGCATGTCAAGTGGGCCAAGTCTGAGAAAAATTTCGGATTTGTTATCGACCCGTTGGCTTCTGACAGATCCTGACGGGCTGGGTTGGGTATCCACATTCTGGGAGAAACTTTGACACATGCTAATGTACATTTTGGAGATGAGAAATTGGCACTGAAATGTAGAAAATGTAGAATTTTTTTGGCGCGTGCCATTTTTGGCTTTTGGCGTACATACATTTTTAGTCTAGATCCTATACATTGTTTTAGAAATAAGACCCGTGCGCTGTGAAATTACTGGTCAAAGGAGTCTGCCTTTGAGGTGAGCACAGATAATGGCTCGAGTTCCCTGTCGGAAAGCAAGTTAAATAAGAAGAAAACATTTAAAATATAGCGTACACTTAGTCTGATATTGATTTTTGTAGGTGGCTAGAATACATTTTGTTCCTGCCTCCGTCCCCAGCAGTACATTGCTTAGCTTTTGTGTCAGTACCCCTGTCTGCTTCTCCAAAATGGAGGCATACTATCCACTGTAGGTACTACACAGACTATGGATAGATACCTCATGCAGCCCCACTTCAAAAAATCTGAACTATCCCTTTAATGTTTTGTACTCTGGTAGATCAAGTTACACAGAGAGTCAGTCACTATTTAAAGAATACTGTTGTTTGGGGTTCTCTGTCCATGTTTGAGTGCGGTGTTAATCTGGTCGGTAGCTTGTGTTAAAGTAAAAGCTAACTACGGGTTGTTTGTCCGTCTCCGAAGGTCCCTGTCCAATCCTGGTTTGACGATATGAATGACACAGAGCTCCTGGACCTGCTGCCTTTCTTTGAGGGACTCAGCAAAGAAGAAGAGGTTTACGGAGTCCTGCAGAATCTGAGAGGCAGGTAGCAGGACACACCACAGCGCCGCCTGTGCTCTCCATCCTCCTCTCTCTTGATCTCTGCCCCTTCCTACCGCCACATCTCTCAGACTCAGGCAGATCCTCCCACACGCGCCCCTCTTGTCTCTGCCCCAAGGGGACGCCTTGGAGTCTCACTGTGGAAACCTTCATGTTATCCCCGTCTCCGCTTTCATCTCCTGGTGAACGGCTGCCTTCTGAGTGCCATCAGAAAATTAAAAACAAACAAAAAAATAAAACACTAAATATCCCAGGAGCACTGTGTTTCACAAAAACCACGCCAGAAAGCGTTCAGAGCGTCCTAAGTTAATAATACTGGGGACAAAATGCTAAGAGGAATGACTGGTCTTTATTTTCAAACCAACAAAGTTTTACTATTCGGTGAAGTGCTTATTTTAAAACCAAAAAAAAAAGGTTTTGTCCGAAATTTCTTTTGTGGTACCACACAAAAGTCTGAAATGATTTTGTCCTCGTATTGTTGCTATGCAGGCAGTTTCTGGTGGTAGAAAGGACTGTGATTCTCTTTTCTTACTGAATGAAGTGCCTTGTGTGAATGTTGTTTATATGGGAAGATATTTTGTACATGGCATATTTCCGGAGTACTTCAGTCTTTTCACACACAATATGCTTTAAAGTGGACACAGAAGTATCTTGATATAAAAGTTTTACTTTTTTTGATTATCAAACGCTGGGTAAATGTCTCCATAGTTTTCTTTTTTTTCTTCTCTCCCGGTATGCTTGTGCCATTATATAGATGTGACTTTGTTTCTTTCTGCTTTCATTATACGTAGATATAGTTAATTTTGTTTTAGGCGAAAGAGTACGTTTGCAATTGTGAACTTTACGCCCCATCTGCAAGTACAGTAGTTCTTTGATAGTTTGATCTGAAAGCTCAGACAAATTGTGCCATTTATTTTCTGTCTTTGCCCCCTTTATCTCATTTTATTATTATTTGCCAAATAAGAAAATTATTTTTTAACAGGCTTCATATCTTTAACAGGGGTTGAGCTATAACTGTTAAACCTTTAGTAGTAAGTATAGCATTGTAGGTTTTATTCTTTTGAAAAATAGTTGTATGTTTTTAATGTTATGAGGTCCTCGTTTGTCATGTCGTGCTTATCATGTGGCTAGCTGTTAGCCCAGCTTTTTTCTTTTTTGTTTTTTGTCTTTTATTTGGGCACATGAGCGGTGCAGCTTCACCCGTACGCCTCTTCTTAACTGGACGCGATGCCAAAGAGTGAACATCAAATTGTTTTAGTGTTTTGCCATGAAGAAGTCCTGATTTGCTCAGTGTGTCAGCAGCAGGCTGAGCGACATGTTGCTTGGTTCAAACAACACTCGCCCTGGCTCTGTTTAGGCAAAGACTTGCGCACCCTAGGGATGTCAGCGTTAATTTGTTAGCTGTCAAGAATATTCTTGGCCAGTTATGCATTTCAGTCTGTAGCTTAAACAGCTGCGTGAACATGCAGAAACATAGTTCTCGCTGCCCACTCTCCATTCTCCACTGGTTAGCTAGCCGCTCTGCACTGTGCACTGCCCGGGTTGGGTGGGAGCTAACGTTAGCTAGCTGCGCCACTCATTCAGCAATTACTGCTAGTAACACCGTTCTGACCCAACAGCGTTTTTCTGCCCACTTTCTGGTCTCCCCCAGGTCGCATCAGTGAGTAATCTGCTCAATTTTAAGCTGGAGACCCCATTTGGCATCACTGTTAGCTCTGTTAGCACTGTTAGGAGTGTCAGCACACCTGGTGTTGCTAGTGCTAACAATGCTATGCAGCTCAAACTGACGCCACTTGCTCACCGGAACTTGGGGGAAGACCGGAGGGTGACTTAACGCGTCTCACAGTAATGGCCCCCACCTCCTGGATGGCTCACAAGCGGTAGTTGCACATGAGCAACGCTGCTAGCTAACGTAGCTCACACCCGACTTGGGTGGTGCACAGTGTGGAGCGGCCCAGGCTAGCTTACCAGTGGAGATCAGAGGGTGGGCAGTGGGTGCTGTGTTTTAGCATGTTAACGTTGCTAGCCGGCTGTCCGTCAGCAAAGCCAACAGGAAATAAAATAAAGGGCAAAGCATGAAAATTTCTTCACCTCTGAATGGATAGCACTTTGAAATGCGGCGCTGAAGCTCACACAGTCAATGGAGCGCCAGACTAAAAAAGAAAGGTGTCTTGTATTTCATGATATTTTGCATTGTTTACTACAAAATTAACTGGTTAGTTACCAGTTAATGGGCTGTCAAAAGAAAAATGAAGTTAAACTGACATCCTTAGTGCATCTCCAAACTCAGCAACAGCAAGTCGTTGTTTTGGCTCCCTGAATGTTGATGTCACTTGTAGTATATCTGAATACATTGAAAGTTTGCTCGCCGTATGTTAGGAAGAGGTGTTAGGCTGCATTCACACCAAATCCAGCGATGTGGCGATGAGCAGCAGGGTTGTGTGGCGATGTGGGAGTCAGGAGGCCCCGTGATGCGACATTATCACGATACTTGTGTCACAATACACCGTTACTGTGATTTTAAACGTTATGCGATAATGAGATAGATGGCGTTTTATTTCAAATTTTCAACTGGAATTATATCCCCAGAGGAAAAATGTGTTGGAATTATCTAACACGTTAAAGTTTTTAGTCTGTTCATCTCACTCAGCTATCTTACTTTTTTTTTTTTTTTTTGCAGCAAAATGATTGTAGTAGGCCGCCAAATGATTTATATGCGATATTAATGATTAAAAGACAATGAAAAAGACACTTGTTTTGATACGATACTGCCACGCAAAATATCGCACCACTATGCTGTATTAATTTTGTCACACCCCCAGTGGGAATGTCACTTAAACGTCACTTGTAGAGGGTGGAGAGAATCACGTCAGCAACTGAGTATTTGTCTTCGCTACGTTTTTTTATGGCGGCTTAAAAGATTGATTCAACTCCTTGTGGTTATCGTCACTCAGTCCTTCCAGGATTTCGTGCTGTTTTTCAGAAAACAAAAAAAATTGTGATTCCTGTTGCGATGTTTACAGCTGTAGTACACATGAGCTGTTAATACCAACTTTATCTCTTTTATTCACTATAATTTTTAACGATGGAAAAGGCACAACTTGTTCCAGTGAACTGCGGGCGTCTCTCTGGTCTGAGAGCGTGACATCTGGTTGCGTTTCTCCAAAAATTGAATCCGCTTCAACTTTTCGCCGCAGGCCGCTGTGGTTTTCTTCTCCAGTCGCCACACCGCTACTGCTTAGACACACTACCCTCATTGAAGTGAACGGGAGGAGTGATTTGGTGTGAAGGCAGCCTCATGGGATGATCTTTCTCCATAATTGTACACAGTTGCAAAGGTATACCTTTTGTTGTTTCAAACAGGCTGGGATCTCACAGCAGATGGGTCGAGTGCCATGTTTTTATTTTTTCATGAGGTTAGTGTCTTTAGGGAATATAGGATAGTGTCGGATCGAGTCTGGACGGAGTTAAAGGCCCACCACTCTCTCCTGCTCTGGTCCAGCGCCGGTGCAAAACCAGTGGAGACCTTGTGTGGCGTTTACCCCCCCCGGATTCTTTTTAACTGCTCTTCACCTCAGTGCCTACGTTTGAGAGGAGCCACGCAAACCGAATGCTGCAACATGAGCTACCATGGCAATAACCTTTTTTGCGGGGAGTGTTTGGTTTGGGTGTCTAGAGCACTTGTTAAGGCTGGCCTGGTTCTCACAGTGACTTTTAGTGTTCATATGAACCTTCAAACATTTGTTTTTTTCATATAATTTGATCCGAAAACCGGACATACACACATGATTTAGTCCGTCAGTCATTTAGATTTTTTTTTGTTTTTTTTCAAAATGAAAATACTGAAACAACTTGAATGTTGCGCGGTCTATCTCCGCAACAACAGCCAAACAACCCTGTACAGTGAACTACATTGCCATAGTTATCAGCTTGTGTTGTGGATGAAAAGGAGGACGCCTTCCAAACCTACAGATGGGTGCTCAGTCCTGGCTCATCCAGACAGCCTCCAGATGTTAGGGGCCAGCTCTAAATGGAACACTACTGGGGCACTGCATAAGGACTGTGAAGAACCTCACCATGGCATTGATGCCTTACTGCCTGTGGAGGCACAAAGCAATGTTTCTTCATTAATTCCAACGTTACATCTTCACGTTTTAGCATCGTCTCATTAGTATTTTCTTACGGAGCGTGAGGAAGGTGCATGTATGTACTAGACCAGTGGTTCCCAACCTTTTCTTTAACCCCCACACCCCTTCATCAACACCATCCATCAGGTCCCAAATGTGTTCAGCAACTGGATATTATTAAACACAGTGTTTTTTCCATACAGTTTCTTTTACGTGATTGTAACAGTGTTTTTTCAGCTGTCAATGTTTAGGTTAGTTTGGTCAAGTGCTGGATGTTTGGCTATGTAACCATTACTTTTAGCCAGAGGTGTGGACTCGAGTCACAAATCTGATGACTTGAGACTCAATAGAATCAAAAAAGACTCACAACTTGACTTAGACTAACACCTTTTTCCATGCTCATGCTGGTTTGGTTTGGTTTTACTCGGCACGTCGGCGCAGCAGAGATTTACATCTCAGTTACAGCAGGGCTGCCTGTTGAAGGTGTGTCTTTAACTGATGATATTTTAAAGCAGCGAGCTGATCCACGCCTAAAAAGTCTCGTTATTTTGCTGCAAGCACAGCAGGTAGAACAAGTTTACCTTTTGGAGGTGAGCTGTTTGCAGAGGCGTAGTAAGTGCCCGTTGTTTGCAGCTCTTCATCGAACATCTCACTGTGGCTGTTTCTGATTTTACTCTTCCTCCCTGCGCTATCAGTAGACTTGTTTTTATTAAGGAAAAGTCGCTAACAAAGTTCTGCTAATTCAGTGATAAATACATTCAATTTCCTATAGATCCTTTTGTTATGTATAAGCTTTTATTTTGAAGCTGCAAAATAAGGAAATGTTGGGTTTTCATCAGCAGTAACACGACTCCTCTACAGCTGGTAGCGAACATAAACATTAAAATAAAGCAGATATCTAAAGTAAGAACAGGACGCTGGAGAGAAACTAAACTCCAAACCACAGAGATTCAATAAAAAGCTACGAAAATACTGTTGACTTTGAAAAACGCCTTTCTCTATGGTGTCCTGCACAGGCAGATATGAGTTGAGTCTCGCAACACTTCGAGGGGGAGAAGGCAGGTCATCAGGGATTGGCTGTGGTTGGTGAAACATCACCAGTACCTGCTTGGAGGCACATGCAAACACTTTTGGCGTGGCTTAGTGCGTCCTAACTGGTAATGGACAGACAAGTCGGTGCAGCGTGGTTTGACTAGGTGCTGCCAAAAGCAGTTATGGAAACAGATTATTTAACACCAGTGACTTTTGATTTCGCTCGGAATCGAGTCTTTTGACTTGAAAATACTTCACACCTTCCACCAAGCCCAAAGTAAAATTGAAAGTGTACCATGAAACCATTCATTTCCCTTTATTTTTGAATTCAGTTAATGCTAGCTCTTTTCATTTCCAGTGTCGACCCTTAATTCCCCAGATCCACTTTGTTTGAACCAGTCAGACAGAATCCATACGAGTCGCAAGAGAGAACCATGAAGAGCTGATGTCATGTTACTGAGAGGCAGCTGGAAAAAAATGATACTCAAGATAAAGTTGTTTGCGTACAGAAACCATGTAGTCGTCAACAAAAAAATGAATTGCAGTATATAAAGGGTGTGGGTCAAAAATTAAAGACAGAATCAACAGCGTCCAACAAAATAGTTTCAACAAATAAATACAAATTTTTAAAAAGCAATTATTATTTTTGTACATTTATTATAACTCTGTTGTTAAAATGTTCCTTTGGTGAAGAGCGTGTTCTGACTTCTGTAGGACTTTGGACTTGTCTTGACTTGTGACTTGCAAAGCTACAACTTGGTCCCACCTACTTTTTTTTAGCTAACTAGTCGAACTGTTTATTATTTTAAGCTACTTTTTAAGCATGTACACATCTCTTTAAGCTGTTCAGAGTTCTCTGCTCGCTAAATACTGTTCTCCTACTCTCGTATGCAGAACGTTGTTTTCAAGTTACAGCAGACTCAATATATGGATATGTATGTATTTTAAAATTTTCTTAAAAAATTATTTAAATCTTTTTAATTAGTTGAGCAACATCACCATATTTTCATGTACTAAGGCCCTCAGGAAGTGTGCTAACCTCTCCAGAGCACTTGCTATATCAGTAGTGATGGTCAAATGAAGCCTCGTGAAGCATTTTCTTTATTTTCTGAGCCTTTACTTCTAGATGGTGTTTTTGGTTTAAAGCAAGAGGCTCAAAGAACGGCAATTCAGTGTGCTTTCAGTCGTCAGTTGAACAAAAAGCGCCATCTAGTGGGCTCAGAAAAAAAAAAAGCTTCATGAGGCTTCATTTGGCCGTCACTATGCATCAGCCAAACGATGTGAAAGATCTGGGTAATTTTATACCCTGCAAGTTTTCATAGGAACGAACAGGGCCCCGACTCCAACGCTGTGTCGGCTTCCCTCTATACATCCATGCATGTGCCCCCTGGTAACCGCAGACATACCCCCTACAGGGTACAGCCACGCCTGGTTGGGAATCACTGGACTAGAGCATATATGGCGAGGCTGAGGTGGTGCCATCAAGGGATCGTACGCTCCAACAGTTGCTCTGTTGCTTGGTTTATGGGTCATGGTGTTTTATTAAAAAGACCTACACTACTACTTCATAATTTCCAACATATTTTTTTTTACTGCTGCTCCTACAGGCGTCTTGAAATCTTTCTTTTGCATAAGCATTTGTGTTGGCGGCGAGCATTCAGCTCCTGACGATGGTTTCAGTGCAATGTCCTTTTTTATAAGAAGCATTTGGTCGACTCTTCTGAACCTCTCAATGATTACCTTTCTCTGAAAATGTCGTTTGTATCATTGTGATATTTTTCTACCTACCTTTTGTCAGTATTTGGTTTGAGAAGTTAGCGTATTACCTAATGTATCCAGCTTTCGTTCTCCACATCCTTTCAGATCTGTAACGTCCCTCTCTTGCCTTTCGGTAAGAATTCTCAGTCAGGTCTCGTCTTTCCGATCAGGGGTCGTGTGTGTGTGTGTGTGCGTGTGTGTGTGTGTGTGTGTGTGTGTGTGTGCGTGTGCTTCCTTACAGTTTGTGTATCACCTCACTCATAATCACACATTCATCATTTTGTATTGATTTAACACCAAAGTTCTTCAACACTTGAGTCACTGCTCTTTTTTTTTTTTTTTTTTGGTGAGGTCGTTCACTTTTTTTTTTTTTTTTTTTTTTTTTTAAACCACTTGTCGGTTCGTGTTGGTTTACTTTGAGTGTCGGCAGCGTGTTGTCCTCCTGAGCATCAATTTTCTTTCTGTCTATAATAAAAGGCTTCATTGAAACGATTTTGTCATGACTTTTTTTTTGGTTTGTTTTCCTTTTTCCTTAAATACAAACGTATGACGTGGTTCATGACTTAAGGCCAAAGATCATCACTTCAATTTGGTGCGATTGAGGTTTCCACTGTGTGTTCCTGACGTGGTCGAATAACTCAAGAAGTCATGAGAGCGAATGTTACTGTGTTCTGTTAGTTCACTGTAAAATAAACTTTCGTTTTGCCTTTAATTTCCTTCCAGCCATGTCACAATAAAGCACATTTTTATGGAGGAATGTTGCTTGTCTTCTGTCAACAGACTAAGCTTATCGGTCGCTTACAAAAAATGGCGGTTGGATCAACTAACTTTTAGGTACTTGAAATATAACTGTGGTGTTTTTCAACCTGGACCCGATTTTATCATGTTTTTGTGTCTAAGTGATCAAAGGGAACAACAGTTTAAAGTTGATCCAGTATTGAGCGAAACAGGCTCCAATGTTACGTCCACTTAGTGTTTGTATTTGCCACTGACAGGCTCAGATTGTTGCTCTACGTGTCTGACAACATTATAGTAAGGATCCCTACAGAGATAGACCTTCTTGTTAAAGAGTAAGATCGTTTTTGTTTAATCGGAAAGAGCACCAAAATCATTCAACTCCATTTAAATAAACAGTAATTTTATCATTGTGAAACACACTTTATGCAAAGTCAACAGAAACGTGACAAAAGCCGTCTTTGTTTCAATCTCCACTGCTCCAACAATCACCAACTCTGGTGTGGTTCAAATAAACATTTAATTTTCCAGTTAGCTGTGAGAATGTGCTGCCTCTTTACACGCTAAAATGACTGTTTATTTAAATGGAGTGTGGTGGGTTTGGAGATAGAGGTTTCAGGGCTGTTTCTGGTTAAATACAGAGGATCCTACTCAACAAAAAGGTCTATCTCTGTAGGGATCCTTTCCATAGACCCTTTCAAGGCCGACATCACACTAACGTCATTTTATTAACTGGAGGTGAAGCTGCCTCTCCCACCACAGGACTGTAGGCTACATAGGAGTCATAAAATGTGGTCTTGTTGTGTTATTGGGAGCCAGAATAGAAGGAGTCATGGCTCAAAACCAGCCGCCACTGCCCGTCAACAAAAACAAAGATGGTTAAATGTGATCAGACCAAAGGACTGGACGGAGGCCATCATCAAAAATGCTCACATGTGCAGCGCACACTTCATATCAGGTTAGGGACAAAGTATTTCCTGTTGTAGGGATGAAGAACGTTATGTGTATTAAGGGTTATCATGTCCACCTCATCAGAAACTGGGGAGCTATTAAGAGGAAGATTGGATTTCTCTGGAACGCTAACTTTTTAGCACATTAGCTAACGTTAGCTTCCATAGCAAAACAAACAAGATTGGCTTCCTGTGACATCATCCATCCACTGAGTGAGAGCATACGGGTCGGCCAGTCTGGTCCCGTTGGTCAGTGTTTACTTCTTCAAGTAAAACTGGCGGTCCCGGAGAGTGAGTGACCTGACATGGTGCGTTGGTAAATTCAGTCTGACGCTCTACACTAAAATGAGAGCCCTGTTGGTGGAAGAAACGGACCCTTATATTTCTACATGAATTGACCAACGGTTAAGTTAATCACACGTTGACTCCGCTCGGCGCTCTGCTGCTCTGAGAGCGCGGCGCTCTGGATAACCGAACGGCACATTCAGGCAGCGCTCCAAATTTCCGAACAGTCCAGTTTGTACCAGAGTGCACTCTGACACTCAGAATGAGTATTTCTGAATGCACCACTCACATCATCTTCCTCCATTGTCTAAAACCAGCCAACAGAACTTGCTAGCTAGCGCTAGCTAATGTCTGTGGAGACTTGTTTTGCCTCCAGCTAAGCCCCACCCACTAAAAAACATCATACTGTTAGCTAACAGTAAAAGGGCCTATAATGTTATTTGACACTTTAACATTCGGAGGCACTTTTAGTGGATGTAAACAGTGCACAAACGCCCCAAGTGCTTACATCGCAGCCTGTTTCGTGGCTGCCAGCTGCAGCGCACTCTCTCAGTACCGCACCAGTTTCAGAAACTGTTCCCATTCGTCACGTAGACACAAAACATGAAAACAGCATCCAGGTTGAAAAACAAGCTGTAAACAGCAAACTGACACTGTTTACTTTGATATGGTGAGCCTGTTAGCTTAGCGTGTTTACACATTCAGCAGGTATGAAGCAACGTTAGCATCAACGTGCCGTCATGTTCCTGTGCACCTGATAAATGTTAATATTTACTCTGCTTTTAGCTCTGCATCTCTGCAGCTGCTAAATGCTCCACTTTGTTCACTAGTTAGACTCTAACGGTGTCAAACACTTAATTTCCTTAATTTTGGTGATTTTTTTTTCACTAATTTTCACCTCTCTGCGTCAGTTTATGTCGTAAATGTCGGTAATTGTCAAAATAAAAGTGCTCTGCTACTAAAATGTTTTTATCGTCGGACACGTGGCCCCTGAGTCGCCCCTGAAGCCTACGCCTGTGAGAAGCCCGCTTTTACTTTTGGTAATTTAAATATATTTTAATACCAATACTTTTGTACTTTTAGGGACTGTTCTTTATTTCATCAGCTCGGGTGTGACTTTGTATTTTTCTATTATTATTATTTTATTCTGACCCTCCCTGAAGCTACAAATAAAAAACAGAAACCTCTTTCCAGTGCGTTAAAATGGTTTGACATGCCCCAGAACACGTTGGTGCCATTAAACCGATGAGCTGTGCGTTCACGTGCGTCACCTCCCCGACTTCCTCCTGACTGTTGGACTGACGCTCTGTGTACCGAAGGCGTGTCCGTCCAAAGGTCACCAGGTTGATGGTTTTATTCCGTGGAAAGTGGCTCAGCCTCACACAGCTCTCCGTCTTTTCCTGTTCTCACAGAGGAACCTGGTTTTGCTTCTGTTTGTCTGCGATGCTCCGAGCAGCTGAAACAGCCGGAGGATCTGAGAGCAGCTGGAGGCGTTGACAGTCTTTAAATGTAAAGTCAAAACACATTCAGCCAGGCTTTAGATTAAAAAGGTTTATATGCATTAATTTAATTATTTTATTCACTTACTTTAATATAGTTGTTTTTTAATTAATTTTATTTGCTCATTTTAACTGTTATGTATTATTATTTTGAAACTTTTTAGTCTAGCTTTTATTATTGTTATCATTATTATTATTGAGTTCAAACATGTTTTTATCTATTATCAGTTTAGTATTATATATAGTATATATTTTAAATTGATTTATTATATTTTATTATTATATATTTTTTATTTATTAGTATTGTTTAATTTTATTTATTTACATTCATTATTATTATTATTATTATTATTGTTAGTAGTAGTAGTAGTATTATAGCTTTTAAATACTCGGTTGTATTATTTTTATGTTTTGTATTTTTAATCTTTTCTCAAGTTTCAGGTTGAGCTTTTATTTAATAATTTCCTTCTTCTTCGACCTTTTGAATATATTGTATTATTTTTATTGTTATGTCTTTTTAATCTTTACTATACTTTACTATAGCTTTTATTTTAATATAATAATAATAATTATCATTATTATTATTACTATTATTTTTTAGCATTAATTTTTTATTTAAAGAATTTCAAAGTTTTTAGTTTTATTAATAATTTAAATAATTTTGCTTTTAAAAAATTATTTTATTCACTGTTTTGTCCTTTTAATCCGTTTATCTAGTTCTTTAATTTTATGTCATTCTGTTGTATTAATATTTCTGTTATTATAGCTTTTAAATCAGTTTCATTACAACTTCATCATTTTTATTGTCTCACCTGCACTGGTCTAAAATTCTGAAATTGTTTTTGTCTTACTGGTCGTATCTCATTTTCAGTCACCTGTGAAGCAGCAGGCTGCTATTGTTAGCTTTGTTATTCAGATTCATCTTACATGACGACAGATTCACAGCTCATCCACGTGGCCTCTTCAGATCAGTGAAACACAGTTAAGTTCAAAGATGCTGAAAAGGAAACATTCAGACAGGTGTTCATGTTTAAAACTTTTATCTTCACCTTCATTTACAAAAAGATAAAGTCATGATGATGTCACATGAAAAACAATCGCACTGGATGACTAAAATGAGCGATGAAGACAAAGCTTCTCACTTTGGCTTATGTTTCTCCAGAGTTCATAAAATATGTGGATAAAAAGATTTAAATAGACGACACATTAACTGACCAGAAATGAGGGACATGAATGATGTGCCATCGCAAACTGAACGTCGTATAACACTAGTGCAACTCGTACAAACCGACTGAAACAGTTTGTCCCTGTGATGTGACTCATACGCAGCATTAGAAAGTCAAACAACCCTGGTGTGTATGTAGAGCGTGTGCATGCATAAACCCACTCCCAGTACAACTCGATTCCAGCTGCAGACGGAGTTCTTTAGTTTGTCGTCCCTTGAGAAGAATTTGGTCTTTATCTGACTTTTAAAGGGACAGTTCACCCAAAAAAATAAAGATACATATGTTCCCTCTTAACCTGTAGTGCGCTGAGTGTTGGAGATATCAGCTGTAGCCCAGACACACCAAACCAACTTTAGAGAACTAGACGAAGGCCCCCATTTCTCAGTCAAAAAGCTGCACATGAACACACCGCAGAGACAACAACCAACAGTCAACCAGCTCGTACGTTCTGCGCCTGCATGAGAGGAAACAACTGTCCACACCAGCAGTCGTCTGTATTCGTCATTCAAAAAGGGGAACTTGAAGACTGTCATGAAATTCTGAGGTTTCTGATCAGATCGATGGACGACAGGTGCAGCTGAGCAAAAGCAATCTTTAACACCCAGCGCTATGATGTTCTGCCGCTCCGTCTGTGCCCAGAGTATGCTCTGTGATGCGAGACTGTGGAGCAACTTGTTTAAGTGGAGAGTGATCTGACTGCCTGCGGGAGCAACCACGTAACTGTCCTAGTTAAAAAATAACTGCCTGCGTGGACAGTGAGGTCGTGGTGACAGAAATGCTACTCTTGCTGCTGTAATTTAGCAGCAGATCTGGCGTATCTGCCGGCTACAGCAACTGTCAAATAGTGTGCAGACTCTTCCTGTTTGACGCACCGCAGGTGTACGCCGGTGTGCTAATGGTGGACCCACTCGCGGATATGTTGGTTACTGCTGGGCCACACTGCCTGCATGAGCAACATATGTGCATCGCAAAACCTTTTGTTTTTCATTCCGGCGCTTGTGAGGACAGTTAGAGCAGTCACACTGCCCACGTGAGCAGCGCTGCTCCGGCGTGGTGCTGCTGCTGCTCGGTTGCAGAACGTCTAAAACAGTGGTTCCAGATTCCTCCTTAGTCATTAGTTCAAGGTCCACACAGTTTAATTCACTCAGCGTCATACTTTAGTTTGGTCATGTCGTCGAACTATGTTGCTGTCTCTGTCAAGTACCTGTCTGTTATTCACTCACTCTACAGCAGGAAACAGCACTTCAAAATAAAAACTCTGTGCTGGAATTCTACTGTACTTAAAAAAGTGTATTTTTTACAAACTTGACATGTTGACATGAGTCACTTGCCGTCCACTCAGAATGGACCTGTGACCCACTTTTGGACTGCGACCCACCGATTGGGAACCACTGATCTAGAAAATAGGAGGCTTGCCATTTGTTTCCACATGACGTGCACGCTTTTTAGCAAAAATATACTAAAAATGAACTTCTGATAATCAGATTGACATTATATCCCCTTTCGGTACAGTTTTAATGACCATATCTATAGAAATATTTCTTTTTGACTCAACACTTCCTGTTCTTGTTTCAAAATAAAAGCCCTCTGACAACGTTTCTGTCGACAGAATCCCTTCATTTGTTGACACAAGGCTGTTATATTGTGAAAGATTGTCATGGCGGCTTGCACGGCTCCATAAATGAGCAAAGTGCTTGCTTTTAATTGTGGGAATACTGTAGTTAAAACAGCAGGCAGCTCTGCAGCAGCAACGCTGTCTGTGTGAACACTGCACTCGCAGTTAATCGAGGTAGCCGTCAAGCACTGCTCATGCAGGCAGCGTGGCCCGGGCGTTAGAGTGAACGCAATGTCAGGCTGAAGACGGAATCGAATGCAACAAGTCAACAGTTCTGTCTAAAATCGCGCAGCCACGAGCTGAGTGCCAGACATCTCTACGGCCGACATCTCCAACACTTGGCAACTCACACCAAAACAACCTCGACTGATAAATAACACTACAGGTGAGAGGTCAAATATGTGAACTGTCCCTTTAAAAGGCTGTTTGAACTAATCATGAACTAAAACTACAGAGCAAAAAAAACAATTAAAAACATCTGAGCGTGTGATGGAGGTCCTTGTGTCCTTTAGAGGCGCATGGCAGTCGTCGACGTCTCACTAAGCATCGAGGACCATGATGTGTACGAAGAGTCCAGCTGAGGGGAGGACGTCTCCGTTCTTACTGAGCAGAGGGACATGTCTGTATCCTGTGTGGGAGCACAAAGTGGTCGCAGTCAGTGATTAGAAAAAAATATGAAGAGCTCTTTGTGTGCTGCAGAGAGTGAATTCAGTTCTCTATGCTCGACCAGAGGCGGGATAGATCTCGTCTCTGTTCATTTATGAAGTGTGAAAACAAGGAACTATCAGTGGTTTGACATCATCAAGTAACAGCCAGGACAAAACAAAGAGGGGAAGTTTTGCAATGTGCCTGTTGCTGAACTTACCCATCTTCAAGCTGCTGAATGGAAGCGTGTACTGCCCGACAAACTCGTTATCAGACGTGGAGTCGTAGTCCTCGACAGCGAAGCGCACCAGTGCCAGGTCTGGTACATACACGTCAAACTGGAAGTTTTCATTCCATGTTGGGTTAAAACCTTCAACAGAAGAGAAGAAGGACGCCATCAGTGACTTGATGCATCGTTCATGTCTTTGACCTGCTCCTTGTGCTTCACAGGCTCCCCTTGTTTCCCAGAATGCATTTCAAAACAACCCCCGGAGGGCACGATTAGTTGTATGCAGCTGTTTGTTTTAAGAGACAGAGTCACAGTGAAGGCAGAGCAGGACTCTCTCCCAGTAAACAGGAAGTAACAGTCTTAAGGTGGATTTATACTTGTGCGGCAGACCCTACGCACGTGGCCTACGCCGTTGTGAGTATTTATACTTGTGCGGTGGTGTGTCTGTGTCACTCTGCAGTTACACCTCCAAAACACTAGTTAGCAGCAGAGTTTCTGTGAAGTGATGTAAAGTTTAGTTGATTCAAAACACACATTAAACACACATTAAACACACACTAAACACACATTAAACACACACTAAACACACATTAAACACACATTAAACATGGCTTAATAGAGACAGTTTCAAACACAAGTACACAAATCAGCTTCACTATAACTGGCAGCATTCACAGACAAACACTTGTCTTTATCTGGACACATTTTCCCCACAAATACAACATGCTAATGTTTTTAGCACAAGCCTATGGCATTTTACATTGTATACATTAGCCTAGCAGCTAGCGATCTTTTCCTCTACTCATATGAAGCCAGGGACAACAGCAACATTTAACAAAGGTAACGTTACAGAATCCAGCTCCATTACAGCTCACAAGGTTCACTGACAAAACAACAGTTTTACACTTAACACATTTTCCAAACAAATACAACATGCTAACGTTATTAGCACAAGCCTATGGCATTTTACATTGTATAAATTAGTAGTAAGTATAGTTGTAGTAGTATAAATTGTAGTTTCATTTTTGGGGAGGTGCTCGTCAGGCTAATATGCTGTAGGCACAGCGTTGAATCGAGGCATAAGTATAAATCCCGCTTCACTATCATAGACTCTATAAAACTGACTCCCACTCTGGAACATGAGTGGATGAAGAGAACTGGATAAAAGTGGTCTCTCCTAGGAAAGTTGCTGAGTGGCGCATGAAGCCAAAAAAGCTCTTTTTCTGTGGTATAAAATGACCTGACTCTAGCCAAGTCGGCTACTTCTGGTTTTGCGCTAAGCTAACTTATTGATTAAATCATGTAAATTTGTGCTGCTCTATTAGACTTTCAAATATTATTGGAATCAAATCCCACTAGAGAAATAAGTCATTTCACAGGGTTCATGATGCTCAAAAAAACACGTATCCACTGACGTGTCCATACTGATGTTTAGCTTTAATTTTAGACGCTGGAAAAATGTCAAACAGAACTGTAACTGTAATAAAGGTAAAAATGTTGCTTTGGCTACATGCAGCTAATTATATGAATAAAAAAAGCCAAAAATGTGAGAAATATTCCAACAGTTCAAAATAAATGCAAATATATCACCAATATCTGCTCTTTGTAGACGGCAGTGACAAACAGAAGCTCAGTACAAAACAAGACAAATCATGTGTATAGTCTTTGAGAGGAAAGGTACCGTTGTTTTCCACATGATTGGTCTCTCTCTTGGCAACATCTCCCGGCACTCCGAAAACCTGCACCTTAACCAGCGGGTCCACGATGGAGGACTTCTTCTTGTTCACTTTGGGGAGCTGCTGGGCTGAGATCACCTGTCGACAGGTGGAGATACATCATGTCAGATAGGAAAACGATCATCATGATACAGCGTTTAAGATTCAATATATTTGACATATTGTGACACTGTAAGGATTTATTCTACATTTAGAGGTAGAGTTATCATCCCGCAGTTGTGCACCTCTGCACAACGATCGAGTTTCTCTTACAGTTTACATCCATGTCTGAAAACATGCACGCTTCACACACAGAAGAGCTATACAGTCAGCACAGTTTCAAGGTAGACACCTAAGATTAGTATCCTTCTGTTACCGAGATATGACGTTGAGTAAAGGCCAGAAAAGTTATTTATGTGAAACATTATGACGTCACAGTGAAGTTGACCTTTGACCTTTTGCGTCATGTCATTATTTTATCCTGTCTGACATTTGTGTCTTGTATCATAATTAGCGTACAAATTCTTGAGTTATGCCCAAAAACATATTTTGTGAGGTCACACTGACCTTTGACCACCAAATCCAATCAATTCATCGGCGAGTCCAAGTGGACGTTTGTGCCAAATTCCCTCAAGCTGTTCTTGTGATATAGAATTTACAAAAATGAAACAGATGAGGTCACAGACTTGACCTTTGATCCTTAACGCCAAAATCTTATCAGTTTATCCTCGAGTCCAAGTTAACGTTTGTGCCACATTTAAAGACAGAAATCTAAATCATTGAAAGAAATCTACAGCAGGAAACAGCACTTCAAAATAAAAGCTCTGAGCCAGAAATTCACTGTGCTTAAAAATCCCTGGGCAGCAGTACATCAGCGACGCCCTTTTCTACACTGTAGCTCAACAAAAACATCAGGTAGATGACGCAAGTGTGCTCAGGTACGGTACATTACAGGTTGCTGGTTGCATTCTAGGTCATAAACCCCGCCCCCTCCATGTTAGCTGATGGGACATGGTACAAACTAAAGTTCACGTCACAAAGTTAGTTTCCATCGTTTAAGGCAGTTCGTATCACGCTGATGTTTGTTCAAGTGTTCGTCCTTCAGATAAGTTTTCAGTTTTTATTTGATATTTGGTACTTTAAAAAAGGGGGCGTGGCATCATGATTGACAGCAATGTGTGCCAGTTGGCTTCTCTGTGATTGATTGGACGGTTGTTTGGGCGGGAACCCGACAACGCAGAGATCACCACTGCCGGATTCTAGCTCCAAATGACGTTACCAACGCAAGATGGCAGCTGTATCCGGGATATTTTAGCTTCATTTTTGTACCGTGAGAGGACGTGGAGACGCATCGTCCATCTTTACATACAGACTACGGGTACGACTCAAAATGAACCACTGCCGCCAACTATCAATCAAAGATCAATACAGTACCACAAAACAACAGGATAATCAAGTGTATGGATATTTTCTCGCTCCTCTGCGTGTGTGTTCTCACAGTGGAACACTCACCATGATGTGAAGCGACTTTGGCTTCAGCCAGTCTCCTCGGGTCAGGGTGATGGGGTCAAAGTCTGTGTTTGCGTCTCTCATGTAGGCCGGCTTCAGAATGTAGCCGCTCTTTCCGTTAACCAGGAATCTGCCCTGGTTAATGTCCATTTCCTTACAGGTCGTCTGGAAGTTTAAGGCCACTGAAAAGGAAATAATAAGATAATGTAGGGACAATAATGAATCAAAGATAAGCGTCTGTCTCTCTTTGGTTAAATCCAGACCGGAGTGTCGATGTCAGAGTTTATATTACGTACCGATTTGGCAGCCGGCGTTCCACAGAGGCACGGGGTCGTAGTTGGAGGAGTCGGTCCTACTGCCGGCTGGATAGATGCGGCTCAGCTTTTCCACGTTATGACAAACGTAGGCTGTAGCTGCAGAGAACAAGACGGACAGAAGAACAGAGTTATCCACCAATATTCTATCATCACACAGAAGGGTGCTGAACTTCGTACATTACGTGCACTATATTCTGACGAAGTGCTGGCGTCAAAATGCTTTGTGGGAAAAGAAATGACAGGAAATAAAAGGAGATGTTTACGTATTGGTTTCCAGGTCAGAACTGTTTCAGAACTTAAAGGGAACTTTTGGACCCTTTTTGTGTTTGGAAACAGTGATGATGTATTTTGGGGGCGGGGCCAAACTGGTGGCAGAAAGGCGCAGTCCTGGTGTCACTGTGAGTGCCAAATAAAATGTAAAAAAAACTAGAACGTTTCGATTGCAATGGCCCGTTTATTCGTTAGTTTAAGATCTACGTGTAGCAGGATAAAAAAGTTTCGCCTCCACTTAATCAGAATCTGGATTTTTAGGCTAATCACTGCTGCTCGGTGCTCAGCAGAGGAGTGTGTGTTCGCTTTATGCGAATTACTTAATTATTTACATGGTGAAAGATAAATCATCCTAAGACAAAATCACGTTTGTCAAGATTTGGCTTATTGTCCTTGGTTAGTAGTCGTGGAGATGTCCCCATGTAACCTAACTTAATGTACTTTCCAAGTTGCTAGCGCGCTAACTAGCTAATGCTGTCTGTTTATTAACACCTCGATCATAACAAAGTACATTAACTTTCACCACTGCTCACGTTAGAAAGGCCACCGCAAGAAAACCTATAATGTGTTCCCAGGCTGGGAAAGTGAAAGGCAACCTTATATTAGCAATGTAGCTAACATAGCTAGCGTGCTACCTATGGCTTATCACTGAGTAATAGAAACAAAAGATCCATTGTCTGTTTATTAATCTAAACAATATTCTGTTCTCATCAAGGAGTTAATAAACATCGTCTGTTACTTCCACATTAAATTATAGTTTATGGGGACGTCTCCACAAGTTTTAACCGAGGACAATAAGACTAATCTGTGCTTAACAAATGTGAGTTTTTACAGTTCCTTATGGCGATGAATTATCTTTCATCACGTCAGTAATTCTGTTCGTGTAACCCAAACACACATTCCTCTACTGAGCGTCCGGCAGAGATTATAGCCTGAATATTGAGGTTACAATTAACTGGAGACAAAACTTTATTTTCTACTACTATAAAAATGAAGGTTATCTTATTCTGTATTCCTGTCCTGACATCCAACGGCACAAGAAGACATTTTTATTGTCAACTGTGTCTCTCCGCTGTTTTTCTGTCACGCAACTGCTGTGACGTCACTGTTTTGAACATGACAATGAGTTCACTGTACTCCAATGGCCTCCACAGTCACCAGATCTCAGTCCAATAGAGCACCTTTGGGATGTGGTGGAACGGTAGATTCTCATCATGGATGTACAGCTGACAAATCTGCAGCAACTGTGTGATGTCATCATGTCAACATGGACCAAAATCTCTGAGGAATGTTTCCAGCATCTTGTTGAATCTGTGACAGCAAGAATTAAAAAGAGGGTCCAACCTGGTACTAGCAAGGTGTACCTAATAAAGTGGCTGGTGACAGTATCTATCTGTCTTGTTGCCACTCTGCTCAGGTGTGCTGCTGCACACAGGTGAAGGGGGCGTGGCCTTTAGGAACAAAGGAGCAGGGAATTGTTTGGGGAGGGTTTTTTGATTTTGTTAGCAGAGAAAGTGAAGTCACGCTGCCGTGGAGAAAAACCTCACGGTGTTCCCGACCGAGGGCAGAATATAACCAGGGTGTGTGGAGGACTGTGAAGATGACCGGATTGTTTCTTTTCCTGATTCCACCCCGGTGAGTTCGATTCCCTTTTTAAACATATACTTTTCTTTATTGCACTGCATTGCTTTTTCCTGGTTTCTATTTTTGCATTTTGAAGAGTGGACGTTGAACATTTCGCTCCTGTTTGGAAACTTTCTTAAAGGAAGAGTTAGACAAAGGGGATTATTATTATTAAAGTGGACGTTCCCACAATTACCTTTTTTAACTTTGATTTCAGTGTTTTCATTTGCGGAGGGGGATTACAGCTGAATAAATTGTGTTTGAGCCTTATTTAAGTTTCCTTTTAGTGCTTTCTTTTCTTTTAAAAAGGGAATTAAAGGCAGTCGTCTAATTTGCTAACCCTCCTTTAAGTTAAAGTCTCTGTACCTTTTGAATTTAACTCATAACTCGGCTTTAAAGGTAAGCTGATTGTTTATGTTCCACGGCTGCAGGGGACTCCCTAAAAACTTAGGATATAAGGATAAATCTATACTGAAATCTTCCTCACCCGACTCCTCTGCCAGCTCCATGGCCTTACTCTCCTTGAAGGACGACATCTCGTAGAAGCTCAGGTTTTGTCGCGCGTCCTCAAAGCCGTGGAAGTGGACGCTCTTACAGTAGACCACCATGTCAGACAGCTCCTTCGCTAGCTTCAGCTTCTTTTTCTCCTGCGCAGTGAATAGAAAGTATGAAAGCAGTGTCCAGGGAGATCATTTATTTCCTCTCCTTTGATGTGACCTGACCTTTTTTTTCTTTGCCTCCTGCTGTTCAGCCTCATCTTCGTCATTTGACTCTTCCTCCTCCGTCACGTCCACGTCGTCGTCATCATCTGCTGCCTCGGCAGCGAAGCTGGCCTCCAGTTTGTTTAACCTCTTCCCTTTGATGAGGAACTTCCCCTTCAGCTCCTGCAGGTAAACACACACACATCTGAGACTGAATGTTTTCAGAAGACAAGAATGAAATGTGCCAACAGGTACGAGTGGATACAAACCTCGGGAGATGGAAAGTTGGTGGGCATGCCGTCCCCCAGGGGGGAAGTGACGAGTGCACTGCCCAGGATGTTGCTCATGTGGCGGGCCATGACTTCCTGCTGCTCCACGCTGCAGTGGTTCTCCAAGGAGAGGATGACTGGGTAATCGGACGTCTGAGGACGAACAGAGACTAGAGTTACCATCTTGCGGCCGTATGCCTCCATAAACTGGTCAATTTACAATAAACAGTTTATATCCATGTCGAGTCCAAGTGGACGTTTGTGCCAAATTTAGGGAAAATCACTCAAGATGTTCCTGAGATTTGTGTTCACAAGAATGGGACAGACGCAAGTTCAAAGTGACCTTGACCTTCAACCACCAAATTCTTATCAGTTCTACACTGAATCTAAATGGACGTTTGTGCCAAATTTGAGGAAACTTACCTTCAAGGCGTTACATTTCATTTTTGTCCTTTGAAAGCATTCACGAGATTTGCGTTTATGAGAATGAGACATACGTGCAGTCAGAGTGACCTTTAACCACCATATTCTAATCAATTCTTTGTTCAGTCTAAGTGGACGTTTTTGCCAAATTAAAGGAAATTTCCTCAAGGTTTTCTTGAGATATTGTGTTCATAAGAATGACATGAATGCAAGGTCACAGTGACCTTGACCTTTAACCACCAATTTCTAATCAGTTCCTTGAGTCCAAGTTGACGTTTGTGCCAAATTTGAGGAAACTCATTACACTTTTGTCCTTTAAAAGCATTCATGAGATCTGCGTTCACAAGAATGAGATGGACACAAGGTGACCTTGACCATTAACCATCAAATTCAAATCAATTCTTCAATACATCTAAGGGGACATTTTTGCCAAATATGAGGATATTCCCTTCAGACTTTCTTGAAGTTTGCATTCATAAGAATGAGACTGATGTGAGGTCAAAGTGACCTTGACCTTTAACCACCAAATTCTGATAAATTCTTTATTGAGTCTAAGTGGGCGTTTTTGCCAAATTTAAGGAAAATCACTCAAGGCATTCCTGAGATTTGCATTCACAAGTATGAGACAGACGTAAAGTCAAAGTGACCTTGACCTTTAACCACCAAACTTGAGTCAATTCTAGGTTGAATCTAAGTGGATGTTTGTGCTTAATTTGAGGAAATTTACTCAAGGCACTCCTGAGGTTTGCATTCATGAGAACGACACACCAAATTCTTATCAGTTCATCCTTGAGTCCAAGTTGACGTTTGTGCCAAATTTGAGGGAACCCCCTCAAGGTGTTACATTTCACTTTTGTCCTTTTAAAAGCATTCATGAGATCTGCATTCACAAGAATGAGATGGACACAAGGTGACCTTGACCTTTAACCATCAAATTCTGATCAAATCTTCATTGAGTCTACGTGGACGTTTTTGCCACATTTGAATAAATTCACTCAAGGCGTTCTTGAGATTTGCATTCATAAGAATGACATGGATGCAAGGTCACAGTGACCTTTGCCTCTAACCACCAAATCATAATAAATTATTTTTTTTCTATGTGGATGTTTGTGCCAAATTTGAGGAAATTCCCTCAAGGCATTCCTGAGATATGTGTTCATGAGAATGAGACAGGTCAGGTCAGACAAGGTCTGAATCTAATGACTATATCCTTGACTTGATGTGAGGAAATCTGAGGAAATTCCTTGAATCCTTTCTTGAGATATCACGTTCACGAGAATGGGACAGATGGACTGACAAACAACCTTAAAAAAAACTTAATGCCTGCAGCCATGGCTATAGCCGGTGAGGATGCACACAGAGTGTTAATGGATATACCAGGATAGTAAACACACCTTGAAAGCGTACTCCTTGATGGCTGCGATGACGTCTTTGAAGAGGATCTTGGAGGTGAGTGTGTATCCGTGGTAGATCTCTGGCTCATCATCATCTCCGTCCCAGCAGTCCAGCTCCACACAGCGGCAGCCCTTCAGCAGAGCCCTGAGACAGTCACAGCCATATCAGTGACCAAAATAAAAACCACGATGTGAAGCAGCTTGAGGATTTTAAATTCCAGACCTGAGGGGCAGATTCTCACAGGCGGGATAAAAGCTGTTACCTGACGTAGGCCTCCGTGCTGCTGGGCCCTTTGAGCTGATCCTCCATGAGGTAGGTGTTGTGCGAGGAGGAGATGAAGTAGTGGTTGAGGGGATGGCTCATGTCCTGGTACACGTCTCTGTGATCTGGATTGAGGACCAAGGCCTCTGGACTGTGCATGTACATGAGGAAGCCATCTTTGGACAACAGCTTCTGCTGCTTGGCTGAAAAAACACAAAGACACAACATAACAACAGTGACGAGGGAGCCGGTCATGACTTTTACATATGAAAATACCTAAAAGCAACTAGACCGATGTTAAATCATTTGTTGAGTTGTGTAGTTACATTATCCAAAACATTTTTAACAATATAAAACCCAGAGGAATCTGTCATTTTAATTAAGGACACAGTCTGTGTCATTTGTTCGCCATCGCCTGTCAGTGTGAAGCGTTCATAAACTGACTTTCATCCAGTTTTAAGCCACATTTATAAAATACAATGGTTGTTTTTAATCATTTATTTCAGTTGGATGAAGGGTTTAAGTTATCAGAAGTCTAGATTTTAAGTTATCAGAGAAACAAGTTAGGCAAACGTTAGCGACAGCTCAGCCCCAGCCCTTGAAGTGCTGAACAGCATCGGAGAAACACTGATTTTTAACATGAAACTGCTTTATTCTTTATTTTTAACAGTTAAAATCAACTAGACCATTTGCTTTGAAGAGGTAGAGTACTCTGCGGATAATTCGGCTCCTGGTTCAAACCTCCCGAACGTCTGAATCTTAAGTTATCAGAGAAACAAGTTGAGCGAGCTTTAGCGGCAGCTCGACTCCAGCCCATACAGTGCCGAACAGCATTGGAAAAAAAAAGATTTTTAACATGAAACTGCTTTATTTTAAGTTTTTACCAGTTTCAATCGCCAGGTCTGTTTGTTTTGGAGAGGAAGAGAACTCTGTGGATAATTCGGCTCCCGGTACAAACCTCCTGAACGTCTGGATTTTAAGTTATCAGAGAAAAAAGGTGAGCACACATTGGCAGGTGCTGGGCTAACAGCCCCTCCACGACAAGCCGAACAGTATCAGAGGAACACTGATTTTTAACATGAAACTGCTTTATTCTTTGTTTTTGCTGGTTTAAATCAACTGGACCATTTGCTTTGAAGAGGAAATGATATCTGCGGATGATTCGGCTCCCGGTACAAACCTACTGAACGTCTGGATCTTAAGTTTTAAGAGAAACAAGTTGAGCAAATGTTAGCGACAGCTCAGCTCCAGTACCAAAGTGCATTGAAGAAACACTGATTTTTAATGTGAAACTACTTCATTCAGTGTTTTTACTAGTTAAATCACCAGGTCTGTTTGTTCTGGAGTGACCTCTGTGGATGATTCGGCTCCTGGTATAAACCTCCCAAACGTCTAGATTTTAAGTTTTCAGAGAAACAAGTTAGGCAAACGTTAGCTGCAGCTCAGCTCCAGCCCTTGCAGTGCTGAACAGCTCTGGAGAAACACTGATTTTTAACATGAAACTGCTTCATTCGCTGTTTTTACTAGAATAAATTACCTGGTCTGTTTTCTTTAGAGAGGAAATGACCTTTGCAGATAATTTGGCTCCTGCTATAAACCTCCTGAACACTTGGATCCTAAATTATCAGAGGAATAAGATGAGCACACATTAGCAGTCGCTGGGCTAACGGCCGCTCCGTGACAAGCTGAACAGCATCAGAGAAACACTGATTTTTAATGTGAAACTGCTTCATTTGGCATTTCTACAAGTTTAAATCACAGAGTCTGTTTGTTTTGGAGAAGAAGAGACCTCTGCGGATAATTCGGCTCCCGGCATTGCTCTGTCTTTTGTTATTATTTTGATTAAAGGACTCTCAGCAGCTGAAAATTACATATTGTACATTTTAGAGGATCTAATTTCCCCTGTGCTAATATCATACTGAAATCCAAGTTAAAAGACCCCTGCAGAAAAGTCTGTTTGAATCAGCTGATTTATGTTCTGCACCTCTATTAAACAGGTCTGACAAACCTGACACATACCTGTATGTAAAACGTTCATGTAATACATCACTCATATTTACAGGCACTAAATTTGAAATTACAGGCACTATTGCATGTCATTTAAGTTTATCTTGTATGTTCATAATGATAGCTGTCATCAAAAGGCCTGTTTAACTGGTTCGCTGGCTTCTCAGAATTATATTTGACTTGGAAAATCGCAAAAGTTGAACACTTGTCATCAGGTCTTTTTTTTCTGCTCACGTGCTATATGTGTTTGTTCTTTGAAAGACGCCTCTGTTTCATCTAAAACTGTTCATCACAGCAGAAACTGTAGGGCTGCCCCCTCATAGTTGGCCAAACGTTAGTAAAGGTCGTTAGTGGGAAAGATTTCATTAGTCGCTTAGTTGCAGGAAAAAAAACTCTATCAGGAGCTGCACCTTGTCAAAATAAATCCAAACCTATATGACTGGACCATGTGGGAGTTTACTTTGAAAGGACAGACACAGGAAGTGTCCACGCTCAGCAGTCAGACAGGAGTCAGGTTAATCTCCAGGGCTGGTACCTGCGGTTATTCCACAGGCTAGTTAATAACATGTGGGGCAGGAAATCCAAAGTGTGGGATCATTTTGAGAAGGTGAAGGACCAACCCAAGGTGATATGTAAACTCATCTTCATTGGTCCACTACAAACATGACGTATCATGTGAAACATGGAAGTAGCTACATGCCCATTAGCCCACAGCGTCATTAACAGGCGGCTCGCTCAGTGTGTGACGTGCACTTGTAGATAAAATATAGGCCTATATTAATGAAGGTTCATTAGTACGGTTTGTATTTCTCTGTAATGTAGCACAGTGTTAACAATGTTACTGAGACTATTCTTTCTCACACCTTCAACTCAAACCACCAAAATATATCATTTCATCATTACATTAATATCATAAACATGAGGGACACTAGTCGACTAATGGCCCTAAATGACGACTATTGGTCAGGTAGGAAAACTCTGAGTCGGGGGCAGCCCTAGAAACTGAACACTAAACAACACTCTGGAGTTCAGAGGCATTATTAGGCGTTTTATATTTAAAACTTCTGACAGTTAGACTAGCTGTTTCCCCCTGCTTCAAATCTTTATGCTAAGCTAAGCTAAAGTAGCACCTCCTGGATCTAGCTCCATATGCTACATACATGAAATTGGAATCAATTTTCTCCTCCAACCCACAGACCTGTTTTTATTTATTTACTCATTTATTTAACAACGCTGTATGCAACATTCAGAGCATATCTACGATTCAGAGTCTGAACCAGGATTGCCTGCACACGGCTCTCTACATGGAGGAGGCTAAGTCGGTGGCTAGCAGCTAACGGTGCTAACAGCGCGAACAGTGTTAACACCGCCACGGTGCTGAAAAGGCTAACACTGATAACTTGGGGGGAACTGGAGGGTGGGTGTTAAGCTTCGCCACCGCCATTGTTCTGCCACTGAGGGTCAAGACAAGGCTTGGGTGGTGTCGTGGTATTAAGGTAAACCAGGGTACTTAAAAATCCTGATGCTATCATTTCAAAAATACAGGTGCTCCTCTTTCTATTAAACTCTCTGTACGTAGTGTAAAGCACACGCCACCAGAGCGCCGCACACCATGACCGTCACATACCGTATAACCTGGTGAAATTTCAGGAAGGTATGAAGGTGCTGAAAATTAGATACCACCCAAGTGTGGTCGGGACAGTGTTGTCAGTGGTAATAATTCATGAGTGCAGTGTATACAGGGACTGACATGCAGCACATTCACACGCTGCTGGACTGGCCACCATAACAACGAACAAAGAAGCTCAGATTACATCACACCCAGAGGGAGCGTAACTTCATTCTCTGCTCAGGAAGCTGTTACTCCACTGTATCTCTACAGAGCAAACAGGTGTCTGCTGCCATATTAACGCTCTGAGTGTTGCATACAGCACCTTAAACAGGGACACAGCACATGAATAAGCATTGCTGTATTTTATCTGTGAAGCTCAAACTCTTATTGGCCAAATGTTTCCATTTTTTAGTTTTAGCTGATATGATGGTCATATTATGGACGCATAGAGATGGACAAGTGAAGCTTTCTTAAATAACAAAAATCCGTGATGAGCAGTTTTGAAAAAAAAAAACCACTGATATGTAACGTGAAACTGCTTTTTTTGTGTTTTTACCCGTTAAAATCACCTGGTCTGTTTTTGTTTTGGAGAGGAAAAGACCTCTGAGGATAATTCGGCTCCCTGTGAAAACCTCCTGAACGTTTGGATCTTAAGTTATCAGATAAAAAGGCAAACACATTAGCATGTGGTGAGCAAGTTACTTATCTCCAGTGAGCCAAACAGCACAGGAGAAACACTGGTTTGTAACTGCTTTAGTCAGTGTTTTTACTGGTTTAAATCACCTGGTCTGTTTGCGTTGGAGAGGAAGAGACCTCTGTGGATAATTCGGCTTCCTGTAAAAACCTCCTGAACAATGAACACTGAAGGAATTCTAACCGGGAGAAGTTTTAGCTGGCTGCAATCTGCAGTCCTCACTGCTAGGTGCCACTAAGGAGGCATACACATCCCGCGTCTTTAAAAGTGTGTAGGCCTATCGTCTGTGGGACAGATGTAAAGCTCTGGGCAGCCCTGCACTAACATGATCAAATGTTCCGTGTTAATCAGACTGAATATTTACAGAAGAACGGAAAGATATCTGTCGGCTGTGATTGGTTGGTCCTCGTCACATGACACGCAAAAGCTGAACTCGGTTGAACTTGCTTGGGAACACGTGCATGCTGCTCTGGCATTTGAGTGCGACTGCCACATGTCTACATTAAAAACAATGACTTTGAGGGCGCAAAAAACGTGACATGTGTACGGCCCCTAAGTCCCCCTAAATCTTACACATTGAGCCTAGTACATAGCTAGAATAAAGTATTCAGAGCGCCCCTGCTGGGTGTCAGTCTTATAGTTACTGTGAAACAATCACTTGACATCCCATCAGCACCATGGTAAAGAAAGAGAACCAGCAGAGCTGCGACACTGACAGACCACAATTAAGCAACGCTGCTGCACCACACTATGGAGCAACAACTGGGTTGGAACTTTTTTTGTCCACCTGACACTGTGGCTGGTGGATTCCAACATCTAGCAGTCACTCAACAGATTACCTTTTTTTGGCTGGTAAATAAAACAAATCTCGCAGCCACGGCACATTTTACCAGCACTGGCTGCCGGCTGGTGCTAATTTCCGACCCCGACTCACCTGAGACAAACTCCATTATTTCAGATGTGACACTGACCTTTTTCATCTGGCTCGTGCTTCTGGATTATGTTGCGTGCGTCCGCCAGCGTGGCTTTCTCTCTCTGTTCTTTCATCAGGAAGTCCACCAGGTTCTGAGGACTCATGAAGCCCGATGTTTTAGCATACTCCCCGTAGATCACGTTGACTTCCTCCCGAGTGGTCAACAGGTCGTAGAAATGTTTAATCTCCTCTCCGGACAGGTATCCAGATTTGGATGTGTCACATTTCTGCATGACGGAAATGTCATAGAAAAGTTGGTCAACACTTGAACATATCATTAAAGGGACAGTTCACCTTAAATCAAAACAGCTGTGGGGCTGTTTATCAGTCTAGATTGTTTTGGTGTTGGAGATATCGGCTGATATAATGTTTATACTGACGACGTTAATGTTTAAATCTCACAAGCCTCTCATCCATGAGTAGATGCACTCTTCCTTCTGCGTAGTGACACAGTTGGTGGGTGTAGTTTGGTAGACTAGAAAATAGTTCCTACATGAACCTGCTCACGACAAGGTCTGTGGATTATTTTGAGTAACCAGGTCATGATTTCTGGAAAGAGACATTGATGTTTGACAGCAGGAACCCAGAAAAAAGGCTTCTCTGTTACGTGGTTATGTTGTTGTGGCCTTATGTCATATTTCAAAAATAATAGTAGTAATAGTTTTAGTAAAAAAATAGTAAAAGATAAATGTTTTGAGTTTTTTTCTTCCACCATTTGTGGTGGCCCCTGTGGATGATGAAGCCCTTAGCATTAGCTTACTGCCTATGCCACGGGCCGGCACTGCGTTAGCTAGCGCAGTGGTGCTAGGTGAGCTAGCAGGAGATACACGCTTCCTTCTGTGCATTTATACGGTTAGTGGGTGTAGTCTGGTAGAAAGAAAATAGTTCCTACACTAAACCACTCACACCAAAACAATCTACACTGGTAAATAACACTGCATGTCCCTTTAAAAAGTCTTGTTAGTATTTTGATGATAGTAAATATCTTGTTTTCATTTTTCCTCTGGCTTAAAAAGGCTTTCTTGTGCTTAAATCACACACTAACATTGATTTTTGTCGTAGCTCCTGAGGGTATCTTTTTATGGTTTTGTTATTTCACTATGAAACTGTGCGGGCATCACCTTGAAGAGCATCTCTGTGTATTCGTCATCCACCTCGACGTTGATCAGACGCAGGAAGTTCTTGAGCTCTGACTTGCTCATCTTATCATCCTGGTTCTTGTCTGCTTTCGCCAGACAGCTGAAGATCCAACTGAAAAGTTTGTGATGTAAGGAGGAGATACAACAACATATTTACGTCTGCATACTCTAACTGGCCGTGACTCTTATCACACGGGCACAGCGTGCGGCAGGAGCTCCTAAACCACTGACACATCTCCACAGTCTGACCTCCACCGCCATGATAAGGATACTGCTCCGTCTTCTGCTGCGTGCTGAGGTTGTTTAGTCTGGAGACCATCTTCTGCAGGCTGTTGACCCACTGCTTGGCCTCCTCCTCCGAGCTGGCGATGAGGTCCAGGGTCTTGCGGTGGCCCTTGAACATGATGGAGAAGCAGCGGCTCTCCACCTGCGCCTCTGTGTTCTTCTTCAGACCCTCTGAGTGACGGCCCAATCGCACCGCTGAGATGTCATAGAGCGAGACTGAAGACAGGGGAAGAGTTGCAAATGTTATTTTGCACTTATAGTCAGGCACGTGCACAGACAGACCCCAGGTGGCGCTCAAGCACCTGACCTTTGCCCTCTGTCTAAATAAGTGCCCCTTTTGCAAGACATGTTTTATTCTATTTAATAGTTTTATATTTCAGTTTGTGAATTGTGTGTGTGTTGTGTGCCTGACAGCTGCATCTGAGCCCCTGCCCCTCTTCAAGTTCCCTCATGCAGAGCAGTGTCACATCTCCCTGACCTGCCTTCATGGACAGCCAGGTCACGACAGTGTTTGCCCTGTGCCTTGACGTTGTTCGTTACTGTTGTGTAATTGAACCACTATTAAAACATCTCAATACAGCCAGTCTAATTTAGGCAGCAACCCACTGTTAAGCTTAAGCTTAAGCTTAAGCTTAAGTTAGCCTGGTGTATAATCACACCGTCTTCCTCCAACTCTCTGCCAGATTCAGGTTCACCAACTGCCCGAGAAAAACACACAATTGCTTCCCAACTTCAATGAGACTTTTTAAACCAAAACTCAATTTTAAATACAGTTTATGTCTCCCACGCTGCGTCTCTGATAATTAATTTAAACAAAAATGACATGCAGTTTAGAGTGGCCCCGTGAAAAGAGCGCAGAGGAGGAGAGGAGGAGTCCGGAGCTGCACATGTCTGTTTTCTTGCTTGTTTAGGAGATAATTATAAGAACTAGTGGCTGACTATTTCAAAGAGAAATGAGGAGAGGATAACGCACTTAGCCTGATCGTTGCAACTGAACATCGGCCTGCTTTGTAGTTTGGAGGGGAGACTAGTTGGTTTATCATTGTCATTATTCAGAGAACGGCGTTTTTGAATTTTGTGTAAAGCTGGACAGCTGCACCGGACCGTCGTGGTGAAGAAGGAGCTGAGCTGGATTTACTGGTCCATCTACGTCCCAACCCTCACCTATGGTCAGTAGTGACCGAAAGAATGAGATCTTGGATACAAGTCTTGCTTATTACTGTGCACAAATGTACTGTTTGTACTTAGGCTTCAAGAAACCCTCTGGTGCTGGTAAACAGGAACCTCCCAGCAGGGTGCACTTTGCTTTAGCACAATGTTTTTCCTGCACCAGCACATAGCAGCTATGCTCTTTTTTTCTACTGGAGTACCTGCCATGGAAAATGTCTGCTTCCAGTCCATCGCTCCCTGACACAGAGCTCAGACAATACGTTGTTGTGCTAAACAAAAAAAAGTTGTTCTTTTGTACTTTTGGTTTCTCCAGGCGTCACAGACCAGCCTGCTTGGTAAACACAAAGCTGCTGTTTGCAGTTTACTGACGTCACATTACAAGCTTCCTGTGCTGGGCCGAACTGAACTACATGAAGTAAACTAGTAGTTTAACTACATCTCGCAGTAGCTTGCTGTCGGTTCAGCTACATTCATATTAGCATAGTGACTCAAGTAGTTAGATTACTTTTGTCATTGTCTGTGTAGTTAAAGGTCCAGTGTGCAGTGCTTAGAGGCTTCTAGCTTCTTCAGTGTGTCAAGCACGCAGGAAAACTATGGAGCCAGTGTTTAGTTTGTCCTTTCCAGAGTGCCCCGGGCTTTGAAGCCAAATTTTTGTAGCAGACAAACAGGGTAATTACAACTTCTGAGTTCGTCACGTGAGGCCGTTGGGCCCAAAAAGACTTTTCCCACTGTGAAACACACGTCTGTAAATCAGTGGATGTTTTTAAGCATCACAGCTCTGCTAAATGACTCATTTTACTCTCAGAATTGAATCCATTCAGTCTGAAAACATTTGTAAAGTCTAGAAGAGCTGCACAATTAAATCGTTTTATCCCCATATAAGTTAGCAGGGCGCTAAACTGGGAGTGGCCGGCTCAGCCAGTGGAAGTCTCTGGTGCAGCTGCTCTGTGGGCCCAGTGATGCAGACGCTTGCTGATCATCAGCATCATTTTATAGCTGCGGAGTATTGTGGGTAATGTTTTTGGCTTCATGCGACACTGACATCGTTCGCAGGAATGAACAGGTGCTGCTCTGTACGTACATGTAAATGTCTCAATATAAACGAGACACAAAGTGTGACATGTCCACCACAGCATAAAATTAAACACAACACTGCCATGATATATTAGTAGAGTCATAATAAATGTAACCAAAGTGCTGTTACAATAAATGCAAATTAAGTGCTGTTGCAATAAAGTTAAGTACAGTCATAATAAAGTTAAATTAAGAACTAGAAATAAGGTCAAATACTGTTTATAATAGAGTTAAAGTACTGTTATTATACAGTTAAATAAATGTAAATAAAGTAACATCACAATAAATTAAAGCACTGTAGTACTAAGTTAAATAAAGTACTGTTATCATATATTTAAAATAAAGTACTCTTAAAATACAGTTAAATAAAGTACTGTTATAATAAAAGTAAATAAAGTATTATTATAATAAGTCTAAATAAGTACTGTCAATAAATTTAAATACAGCACTGTTATAATAAAGTTAAAGTACCGTCACAATGAATTTAAATAAAGTAGTGTAATAATCAAATTAAATAAAGTACTGTTATTATACAGTTAAAGAACTGTCATAGGTTAAATTAAGTGTTGTTACAATAAATTTAAATAAAGTACTGTTATCATATATTTAAAATAAAGTACTCTTAAAATACAGTTAAATAAAGTGCTGTTATAATAAAAGTAAATAAAGTATTGTCATAATCAAGTTAAAGTAGTTATAATGAATGTAAATAGATATTATTTTAATAATTTTTAGTGAAGTATAATTATAATAAGTCTCCATAAGTACCGTCACAATAAATGTAAACAAAGTAGTGTCACAATAAAGTTAAAGTACTGTTATCATATATTTAAAATAAAGTTAAATAAAGTAATATTATAATAAATAAAGTGCTGTCATGATACAGTGAACAGACTGTTACAATGAAGTTAAATAAGTGCTGTTATAATACGTTTAATTTAAGTATTGTTATAATGAAATAAATCAAAGCAGGACCTTTTATTTTGAAGCACGCAGCTCGTCTGAAGTGTTGATGTGTTTCCTGTGAACTATCCTCATGTTTACATTTGATGTTCATGATATCGTCAGCTCATAAATCCAAAGTAACACAAGCTGCGATACATCGAATATAATCGATGAATCACCCACCCTGATTTAAAACCCTTTGCTGCCGTCTCCTGAGTCACTGATACACACCTGCTGGATGCACCTTTAAGGTTTAATGTCCTCACACGGCACCATAAATACAGAGCTAACAGTATCAGACTGTGACTACATGAGAACAGTTTATGGGTGTAATCCAAGCTGTATAACCAGAGCTGCTCCAAACACTCCTGCACACACACTGTATGAAACACTATCTTGATAGACACACCCACAAAACATATCAGTGCTATCACTGTGTGTAAAGGACTCTGTGACCAGGCCCTGAAGGAGGACACACACCCATCTGACCTGAGAGGAGCTGGATATAAGTCCTACGTAAAGAAGAGGGGTGATGTGTGTGTCTGTCACCCACAGCTCATACAGGTGTGTGCAGGAGTTTGTCCAGCGAGTCTCACACACATGAAGGTGGGAAGCTGTGACACCAGCACTCACAGGTCTGGCTGGACTTGAAGATTTTCTTGGACTCTCTCCAGACGGTCTTGCAGTCCTCCATGAGCCTGAAGTAACGCGTCCTCTTCCAGGACGGGGACCGGACCTTGAGGAGGTCTCCCCCCTGCAGGAGGAACTGGAGGTCCGGATCACCCTCCATACCTGTGGAGCCAAACAGCAGAGGATCAGTCACACACACATTTACACACTCCATATGTCAGCTGCTCTGCTCTCATGTCGTCACACTCTGCAGGGAAAGACTGAACGTCCAGAACAAAAAGCAGAAGCTGATTCAAAGTTGACAGCTGTGCAGGTTCAGATCTGTGAGTCCAGATCACACTGTGCTCCACACATCTGCTCCTGCGGCTGCAGCACAGCCTACCTAGGATCTCCTCGGTCATCTCTATCACCTCCTGGCTCCTCACAAACCGCCGTATCTCCTCAGATCTGCTGCGTTTGGGTTCACTTCGGAAACAGTCCATGGTGCGCGCGGAGCCGAGACGCGTCCACACTGACTGGACTGTGTTCACTGGGCGCTGGGACCGACCAGTGTGTCTGAGGGCGTGGACCTGCCCCACTCAAAGTTCACTCTCATCTCTGTCTGGACTCGTTTCAGGCAGTCAGCTGACAGCCGGTCAAATACCTCGCGGCACTAATGTGCGGTAACGTTACGCGGAGGTGGGTTTGTGCGTGATATATTGACGTCATTCGACGGAATATTTCCGGACTTGACCAAATTTCAAGACACTCAAAGAGTCTGTAACAACCAGGCAGTGAAGCCCGTGAGACTCGCTTTCCACACGCTCTCACACCGCACGTCCACGGGCGGGTTATGAGACAACAGGTCCCTGGGCACATACACGGAAAAGGCCCCCCCACCTCTACCGCACAGCAGCAGGACACAGCCTGATTTTGTATTTATAATTATGTGGTTATTTTGTAGGGCTGCCCCCCGACTGAGAATTTTCCTAGTCGACCAATAGTCATCATTTAGGTCCATCAGTGGACTAGTGTCCCTCATGTTTGTGATCTGAATGTAATGATGAAATGATATATTTTGGTGGTTTGAGTTGAAGGTGTGAGAAAGAATAGTCTCAGTAACATTGTTAACACTGTGCTACATTACAGAGAAATACAAACCGTACTAATGAACCTTCATTAATACAGGCCTATATTTTATCTACAAGTGCACGTCACACACTGAGCGAGCCGCCTGTTAATGACGCTGTGGGCTAATGGGCATGTAGCTACTTCCATGTTTCACATGATACGTCATGTTTGTAGTGGACCAATGAAGATGAGTTTACATATCACCTTGGGTTGGTCCTTCACCTTCTCAAAATGATCCCACACTTTGGATTTCCTGCCCCACATGTTATTAACTAGCCTGTGGAATAACCACAGGTACCAGCCCTGGAGATTAACCTGACTCCTGTCTGACTGCTGAGCGTGGCCACTTCCTGTGTCTGTCCTTTCAGATTAAAGTCCCACATGGTCCAGTCATATAGGTTTTGATTTATTTTGACAAGGTGCAGCTCCTGATAGAGTTTCACATCTGCTGACCAATGAAATCTTGCCGACTAATGACCTTTCTGGTTGACTATCGTTTGGTCGGCTATCAGGGGGCAGCCCTGGTAATTATGTGGTTATTTTGCATCTTTTTAAGATCATTTTATGTGTGTGTGTGTTTTGCCATTTGTGGTCAACACATTCTCACTCCGACCTCATCACACATCGATGTTTAGTCATGGACTTTCCACGTCCAGATATAATGTGAAATGTACCCTGGGTGTGTTGGTTGTTGACGATCTGGGACACCGTGTCAAGTTCAGCCTGTTACATGCATTGCCTGTTTTCACAGGAAATTTAACGTTTACATACTTTCAAAATAAACTCACTACATCCGTACAACACTGCAAATTGGCGTTTCTTTTTCCTTCAACAACAAACACATGTGGTTGGGTTTAGTTAAAGACAACTAGGTTTGGCTTTACAAGCTTATGGGAAGCACCAGTTTCCTAGGTGAAAGACAGTTGTTGTTGAGTGTAGCCCTTTGGCCAAGATGTTACACAAGGCTACCAAAATACAAAAAACAAAACAAAATGAAAAAAACAAACAAACAAAAAAAAACGGGGTCTACAGTTTAAAAGACTTCTTTACTTTGAACAAATCAACAAGAAATTATTTTAACTTGATTCTTTACAAGAATGTAACGATCATCATTGTGTGATCACTGTTTGAACCCTCTGTCCTCATGTGAGGACATCACATTTTGGGTTTACTTGACCTTATACTTCATTCTGCTTAACTTAGACCTGTTGTCCTCGTTCGTGGACACTTTTTTGCGCCACCTAGTGGCAGTAAGAGCACAATACACTAATCCATGTAAAAACAAGATGGCTGCCATCTCTGCCAAGTCAGTCTGCAGCTGATCCTGAGACAAAAGTGGACAAGGTCCAAAACCTGATCACATGTTATGGCCGAAACTTGTTTAGTTATGATTAATAATGTTTGTAGTTTGATATGGCAACAAATTTGACCAATTTTAGCAACAGGAACAAGCTAACAGGTTGTTTATTAGGAAGTACTCACTTGAAGACACTGGGACTTTATTGTTGTCTCGTTTGTTGTCTCGTTTAAGGACATTGGGACTTTATTGTTGTCTCGTTAATTGTCTCGTTTAAGGTCATTGGGACTCTATTGTTGTCTCGTTTGAGGACATTGGGACTTTATTGTTGTCTCGTTTAAGGACATTGGGACTTTATTGTCTCATTTAAGGACATTGGGACTTTATAGTTGTCTTGTTAATTGTCTCGTTTAAGGACATTGGGACTTAATTATCGTTGACAATGTTTAGTTTTTTATTCTTATCAGGTCCTACTGATCCCAGATATCTAGGAGAAATTTAAAATGCACACCAAACAAAAGTTCAGGTCTCAGCAGGAGATAAAAGGACATGCAATTTTTAAAAGCACTTGTGGCAGCAGTGACATGTTTCCATATAGACCAACACTGTTGCAGCAGGACATGTTGTTATTATTATTATTATTATTAGCAGCAGCAGAGAGGAGTTCACTGCTTACATGAGTTTGTATGAATCATCCATTGTTTTAACTGATTACTGAAAGATAAATGTTTAGTTCTCTGATATGAACTGGAGTTACACTCCACTCTCCTGAACCTCTGACCGGCCAGGCTGAGCGGCTAAAAGCACTTTATGAACACCTTAAATTAGCTGTAAACACTGCAGGTGTTGTGAAGTGAGGGCGACACAGAAATCATGTTCTCTGTAAACTAAATTCCTGGTCCATCACTCCCGTCATCCTCTGTCATTTCCATCAGTCTTTTATGTAGAGCCTCCTGTGTTTTTCATGTATCTGCTGGTCTCACAGCCTCACAGTGAAAGACACAAACAGTCTAAATGGCATCGTTAAGGAGTGCAATCAACAAATCCTCCAGAAACATGTAGTTTAGCTTCTTCTGGACAACAATCAGGGCGTCGTTACATTTCACCTGCTTGTAAAACCAACCAGTATTCAACATATTTTCCTCCCTCTGCTATTTGTCTTTTAAATGCTCTTTAAATCTTAGTTTTTATTGTTTATTTAAATCTCTTTTATGATAACACGTCTATGAACTTTTATCATGTATAGATTCCGTTATTCCACTGAACTCCTTGGCAGATTTCTAAATCTGTTTTTTATTTTATTGCTCATTTATTAATGTGTTCGACATGTTACTGTATGTTGTGTTGTAGTGTGTGTGAGGCAACCTGATGGAACAAATTGCCCCTGCAGGGATTATTAAAGTTGTCTGGATCTGAGATGTATGGATGATGCCAGCGTCACTACACAGGATTGGACACGTATGGAACAATGCACATGTAATGAGAGCGAGGAGCAGACTGGCTGAATGTGGAACAGCTGAAGGGGATTGTTGAAACTGCTTTTTATGATCTGTGTTGTGAGAGGGCTGATGTTCTCAGGGTGTACCTGCATTGTGTGCACTAACAGGAAGTGAGAATGAGGAGGTGAATGTGATGGTTTTACTGGTCCGGCCCACCTGAGATCAAACTGGGCTGCATGTGGCCCATGAGTCAACACGAGTGTAACACCCCTGCACTACATGAAGTCTATTTACTGTAAAATAAAACATGTAAAGCGTTCAGTCTTCTCATTGTTGACTCGCTGGCGCCATCTTGTGGTGGCACCGCGGCGCTGTGGAGCGCTGTGATTTAACCTGACTCCTTTAAAAACATGTCAACAAACACACTGAATGCGGAGAAGAGACAAATGTGGGTCTGTTCATCACCTTTAGAGAACAGTGTTTGCGTTTTGCTCTCTGCTCCACTGAAGGCTGTGCGCTGTTTTGGTTTGGCAACACTTGCTTGTGTTTGCAGCAAGTTGAAACTAGGCTGGAGACATGGAGCCACACCTTTTGGCAAGGTGTAAACCAACCTTTAAATAATCTACAGGTTCAGTTCAGTAAGTCGATTTGGTTCAATACAGTAAATACATGTGAGGAAAAGTGTGACTGCGCAAACCTCTCCAGTTTCTCACCTGCTTTTCGGTGTGAGGATTATTAATTAAATGTTGGAACAACTTCCAAAAAGTTCATAACGCGCTTTAATTTGCACTGTTAAATGTTTAAAAAGTGTCCTACCGTTGCTTTTCTTTTCAATCCCATTGGTTTCCATCCTCTCTGACTCGTATCTGTGTTTTTACGCAGTAAAATCTTCCTTGTCCTCGTTTCACTTGACGCGCAGTTTCACTTCAAGCTGCTCCGTCTTTCCATGTGCGCTCTCAGACAAGAAGACAGCGAGTTTAGGATTGTTGCACCGAGTGTAAAGACAAAACACCCAAAAGGCGGCGACACAGGTGGGTTTCTCCTGGCAGCCTGAACAGTGTCAGCACTCCTGCAGGGCTCCAACACCGGTTTGACAAGCCTGCACTGCTGATGTCACAACAGAGCAGGTTACACCTCAGCACCAGCTGCTGCCACCAGGCACTGCGCTGGGTAACATGACATCCTGACCTCTCAGCCAGTGTTTTAAACATGCAACAGCATCAGCTGGTCTCTGCACCTTTAGCCAAAATGACAGACTTTATTCTTTGCTTTTCACAGCCCTGCTCCTCGGAGGAAACTCTAGCTGTGGGTAAACAGGGAGGGGACGCTCACCTGAGAAGCACTCATAAGCCTCAGCATACTGTAATCAGGTTTTAAAATTAATATTTATCCAGTGTGGAATTTTCCCTATCACTTCATGTCTTTAAAGCAGCTTTAGTATTTTCATGTGGACACCTGTTGCTCATTTAAACACAAGGTAAACATGACCAAGCCTGAATAGCAGGGTTGGCTGGCCGCTCGGCCGCATAGTTGACAAATGAGTTGGAGCAAATATTGGTGACACTGAATGGGACAGATGAAGTTTTCCTGCTCTCCTTTTCATGTGCAGCTTAGCCTTGGCAGGATAATAGCACTGCAGCCGCTGGGGCCGCGGGGGCTCTTGTGGCTCTCAGCACTTCCCTTTCAGGCCTGGCTTACCCTCAGCGCACTGTCAGCATCAGGATGAGTGAGCTTTAACGCAGTAGCGCGGGGGGGGGGCAGAGCTTCCGGGCAAGGGACGACCACTTCCAAAAAACTACACGAGGTTGAGGGAAACACGCAGGAGTGCAGCGTGGTCTGTGGACGCATGTGTGAGGACGTCACATGTAGGAGTTTTTATAAGACAACATGCATCTTTATTTTGGTTTCATATGTCATACACGTAGCTACACACCTTCATCTGGAAGCTTCTCTGCTTCGTTGGAGCCAGTTTGGCTCAAGTGCTTTGCTCAAGGGCATCTTTAAGTCACGGGCGTATTACGAGACAATATGGGCCCCTGGGCACAGATATGCAAAGAGCCCCGCCACCTCTACGACACAGGAGTGAGACACATGGACTTTGTGTCTCCTTGTAGCTCTTTGTGCCTTTTCCTAGTTGTTTGTGTCTCTTTGTGATCATTTGTAGTCGTTTTGTGTCTGTGGTCATTTTGCGTCTTCCTGTAGTTGTGTCTTTTTGCAGTCGTTTGGGGCTCCTTAGTAACTGTGCCTCACAGAGGTGATTTTCTGTCACTTTGTGGTTGTTTTGCATGTTTTTGTAGTTATTTTGTGTCTTTTTGTAGTTTTCCTACCTCTATTTGCAGTCATTGTGTGTCTCTTTGCGGTCCTTTTGTGCCTCCTTGTTGTTGTTTTGTGTCTTTTTGTAGTTGTTTTGGTCTCATTGAAGTAACTGTGTGCCTCACTGTGATTATTTTGTGTCTCTTTGAGGTAATTCTACGTCTCGTTTTGGTGATTTTGTGTGTCTCTGTGGTTGTTTTTCCTGTTTTTGTACTTACTTTGTGTCTTTTTGTAGTTTCTCTGCCTCTATTTGCAGCCATTGTTTGTCTCTTTGCAGTCAGTTTGTGTCTCCTTGTGGTTGTTTTGTGGCTCTTTGTACTCATTTTTCATGCCTTTGTGGTTGTTTTGACCATTTCTGTAGTTATTTTGTGTCTCTTTGTAGCTTCTCTGCATCTTTTTGTGGTCATTTTGTGCCTCTTTGTTGTTTTGTGTCTTATAGGTCTCTTTAAAGTTAGTGTGTGCCTTATTGAGGACATTTTGCGTGTCTTCGTAGTTGTTTGTGTGTCTTTGCCCATTTTTCGTAGTTATTTAGTGACTTTCTGCAGTTCCTTTGCGTCTCTCTGTGGTCATTCTGAGCCCGTTTAGACCTGGTATAAACAACCATTTTGGGTGATCTGATCACAAGTAGGCAGCGCTCATCACTCAGACCACTTGCTGAGGTGGTCTTGGACACATTTGACCACAGATCTTTTGTAGTGTAAACACCAATGAGTCCTGATGCGTCTCCGATAGGGATTACATCATCACTGCAGGACATGATTGTTTTGGTGACAGTGCACCAACAGTGATGTGTCTCAGCTGTCTTCTCTAACTTGTGCACAAAATGCATGTTTATACCAGGTCTAATCAGGCTGGCTGAGTCTCTTCTCGGTCAGTACGTGTTCATTTTGGTGACATTTTGAAGGTGAGGGCCCGGGGGCCCACTGACACTTTGGGCCCCTGCATGGGCCAATAATCCAACCATGTTTGAAGTACCTGACGAGGCTTAATTTTGTCTATCTTGTCCTTTCCTTTTAGTCATTTAGGCTCAAAATAAAATAAAAAATGAAATAAAAACATATATTTTGATCATAAAATAAAAGAAATAAGGCAAGACAGCAATACAGAGCAATGAAACACAAGACATCATAAAGGATTTAAGGTCAAACTAATTACAAAATGATTCACAATTAAAAAATGATCATTAAAAAAAGAAAAAGGGTTGACAGGAGGTGCAAAGATTAAAAAAAGGAAATTAAAGTGATTTAAAATTGAGTTTAAAAATAAGTTTGCAGTCACTGCAGGGTGGAGTAGGCACTGTAAAAAAAGTGTTCAGAGTCGGGCGGTGTGACATCATCTGGGAGGTTATGCCCGAGATATATTTGGGCACTGAGCCACAGAGCGAGGTGCAAAACTGAAACGAACACAGTAAAAAAACTCAAGCATTAGCCATCCCCCGGCCAGCTGCACGGCCCAACCAGTCCGTGTGCTTATGTAAAAAATATCAAGCCCAGGAAGTGTTTTTGCAGCAAAGGTATGCCATGAATGCACTACACACAACTTTAAGAGAAAATGGTACGTGACTTCTCTCGTTGATCAAGTCTATGTCTGTTGAACAAGCGACAACAGGCCCCACTGTTTCCTCACATACCACCGATACCATCCATAGCTCTGCTGCTTTTCCTCAAAACATCCTCATGTCTCAGGGCACTGTGTCACTGACACAGATTATGCAATTCCTGGGTCACCAGAGGATATAGCTCAGAGAGGAAGTGACATGGCGAACAATAAATACAAAGACAGCATATAAACAACTTTCTAATATCTGTCAGAGATACTTAAAAAAAAAAATCACACTGAGGCATGGACATGGCGTCTGTTGAGTTTTTCATGACACCTCTTGGCATGTCCTAAATTCCAACATGGAGATTTAAAGATTAAAGTAGCCTGTAAATAAATCTCAGACATGCCGGGACGTGACCAAGCAGTCAAGTACTGCAATAAAATAAAAATCTGTGCTTTTCTTGAACATTTCCGTTTTATGCTACTTTATTTTTCTGCTCTGCTGGAGCGAAATGTTGTCGTTTTTTCTCCACTACATTCACCATTTCCTCCATGGGGTGTCTGGGCCCAGCCTAAAGCGGGATTTATACTCGTGCGTCAGCTCGATGCAGAGCCTACACTGTAGCCCACACAATGTGGCCTACGCCACTGTGAGCATTTATAATTGTGCACGGTGGTGTCTGTGTCACTCTGCAGTTACACCTCTAAAACACGAGTCAGCGGTGTTGTTTCTGTGAAGTGCTGTAAAGTTTAGTTGATTCAAAACACACATTAAACACACATAAAACATGGCTTAATAGAGACAGTTTCAAACACAAGTACACAAATCAGCTTCACTATAACTGGCAGCATTCACAGACAAACACTTGTCTTTATCTGGACACATTTTCCCCACAAATACAACATGCTAATGTTATTAGCACAAGCCTATGGCATTTTACATTGTATAAATTAGCCTAGCAGCTAGCGGACTTCTCTCTTCTCATATAAAACCAGGGACAACAGCAACATTTATCAAAGGTAACGTTACAAAATTCAGCTCCATTACAGCTCACAAGGTTCACTGACAAAACAACTGTCTTATACTAAACACATTTTCCAAACAAATACAACATGCTAACAGTATTAGCACAAGCCTATGGCATTTTACATTGTATAAATTAGCCTAGCAGCTAGCAGAGATTTCCTCTGCTCATATGAAGCCAGGATAAATCACACACAAGACTTAAAATGCTATTTTTGTGGAGGCTTTATTGTCTTCACAATTTATTGTTTCTTATCTGTGAAATTAAAGTAAATAAAAGCTTTGTTTCCACTGAGGGAAATGGTTTCAGCTTACAGAAATAGTCAGGAGGCGTAGGCTCTTCATCGACGCAGAGCCTACTCTGTCGGTACGGCCTTGATTTGACCCAGAAGTATAAATCCTGCATTAGAGATAAGGTGAGGGGCACAGATATCTGGAGAGAGCTCAGACTAGAGCTACTTCTCCTTTGCGTTGAAAGGGGTCAGTTGAAGTGGTTTGGGCATCTGATCAGGATCCTCCTGGGCGCCTCCCATTAAGGAGTGTTCAGGGCACGTCTCACTGGTAGGAGGCCCCGGGGGCAGACCCAGAACACACTGGAGGGATTGTATATCTCATCTGGCCTGGGAACGCTTGGGAGTCTCCCAGGAGGAGCTGGAAAGCGTTGCTGGGGAGAGAGACGTCTGGGGCGCTTTGCTTGGCCCGCTGCTGTCTTAAGGGCCTTCCTCAGCTTGGAGCCTGTGATCCCGAGAGACTTCAGGAACCTTTTCCTTCTTTCTCTCAAAGGCAGACTCCGTTACCTCTTCCCACAGGACAGTCAACTCCGCCACGATGACAGCTGTAGAAGCGGTAGACCAGAACACGATACCTGGCCGTAGGGAGGTTGCGGTGATCTCTTGAGGAAACTTCAACTGGCTGTCGAGATCAGCTCTCATGTTCCACTTGCCTCCAGGGGACGGAAGAGACTACACCCTCATGCAGCCAAAAAAAATCACTGAAATAAATAGGAGAGTTCACACACTTCCTCCCTCCTTGGTCACCTGCCCATCTATGCAGTCGTACACTCACCTCATCAGCTGAGTAGATGGATAGGCTACTGAGGAGGAAGTGGGGCTACTCTCCTATAGCCCAGCTGCTTTTTGACTGACAGGACAACATACTTTAAACTGCCAGAAAGAGAGGTGGATATATCCTGTACACACTCCACTACACCACTGGTTGTATGCTGTACAGCCTGGGTCTTTAACAGGGGCTCTGGGACCCCTAGTGGGTCCTCAGAGTTACTGTAAGGGGGCCACCAAAGTATTGTGTGATAAGTTTTTATACTTTTTTTTTTCTCTTTAAAATGTCTGAAAATACATATTAACACGAATATATAATGTGTACGATTTTCATGTGGGAACATCAAGGAACACCACTGACCACTGGGTGAGTTTCATGGCTTTGAAAACCAACGTTTAAGGTGGTTTTAGGACAGATTTACACATGGCCATAGACAGCATTGTTAAGCCAGGCAGGGGAAAGACAAATTCTCTCAAATTGTCAGAGAAGGAGCAATCGTCAAGATTTTGGTCTTAACCACTCTATTTCATCATAAACAACCAGGAATGGGGCTCAAAGTGCAAAATACTGGACTGCTCCTTTAACATGAGTCTAACTCAACATTTGTTGTGTTACAGTTTCAGAATAATAAAGACAGTTGGAGAACACTTGGATAGAAAACAGGATGTATGAGGTTTTTTCCCAAATGATGTACAGATGATTAGGCTTAATATTATCTGACATGGCTTGAAAAACAGTGCATATGGCTGCCATAAATGGGGACAAATCTCCCTGGGGAGCATTGCCCCAGACAGGGGTGTAGGTTTCATCCCAACATTGGTGAGGAAACATAAAAAGTGGGAGGCTTTGGGGGTCCTCACAAAATTCACACCAAAATTCAGGTGATATTTAACAGTTCAAAATACCGAAATAGGCTGATATAATGCAGGAAGGTTCTCAGGCATGTGTTGCTTTCAAATATTGATTCTCATGTAGATCAGCTTTTCTCGTTCAGTGTCATCTCTGCTGAGTCAACACACATGGAGACAGTTTACTTTTCCCTCCTCCTTTGTGTCTGTTGTTTGTGGAGGTAACCTGTTTAAATCTGCATGTGGCATCAATGAGACATTAATTCATCTTCTTTATTTATAAACCCCTGGACTTCAATGTCTCAGCAAGATTTCTGCTCATGTTCAAAACTTTCTGCACATTCAAATCGTGTCCTACATATCTGTGTTCTCTGAGAAGAGATTGAAGTTATTACATTTTGAGGAAAAACAGCTGTAACATTGCAAAGACAAGACAAGTGTAAATTTAAATAGGCTATGATAAAGTGTAATTTAATGAGAATCAATTCATAATATTTCAAGAAAAAAAATCGACCTGCTCTTTATTCTGCTGTGCATGATGTTACTGCTCTGCTGATGTCGTTTCCCCTGCAGACTGTCTGACACGTTGTTTTGGACGCCCTCTGAATGAGGCAAAGTTTAAGCGACGGTGCGCTGCTCTTTATCAGAGATGAAAAACCGAAACCCTTTTGATCAGATATAATACAGGATTGTCCTGTGTTGAAAATAAAGTGCACTGTCCCATACTGAATCAACACAAGCTGCAATTTGTCCTGTATTCTTGTGCACACAAAGGTTGAATTAACATAATGCAAACAGGTTTTCTCAAATATTGGTAGGGATTATTCTGTTCTCCGAAAATACCAGCAGGGACATGTGCCTACCAGTTTAGCACTCTGCTAAACTTAATGGGAGTAAAATGATGTAATCTCGTGATTCTTCTAGACTTTACAGATGTTATCAGACTGAATGGATTAAATCCTGATATTTAAAGCAAACATTTAGCGGGGGTTGTGATGCTCAAAAAAATGTATCCAGCAATTTACAGACGTGTTTTTCACAATGTCAGTCTATGGGAAAAAGTCTTTTTGGGTCCAACAGCCTGACATGACGCACCCAGAAGTTGTGATCCCACTGTTTGTCCACCACAAAAATTTGGCTTCCTGTGGGTGTGGTGAGTCCTCTTCTACGGAGTCCGCCATTTTGATTCTACAGTAGCCTGGAAAGGACAAACTGAACACTGGCTTTGAAAAGGGTCATTCACATTTTCACGTGTGCATCAGCCACTGTAGTTTTCCAACATGTGTGGGGGAAGCTTCAGTCTTTCTCAATCTGCAACCTCACTGTAGAAGCCTCTAAGCGCTGCACACTGGACCTTTAACTACACAGACAATGGCAAAAGTAATCTGACTACTTGAGTCAGTAAACTGCAAACAGCAGGTTTGTGTTTACCAAGCAGGCTGGTCTGTGACGCCTGGAGAAACCAAAAGTACAAAAGAACTCCTTTTTTTTGTTTAGCACAACAACATATTGTCTGAGCTCTGTGTCAGGGAGCGATGGACTGGAGGCAGTGCCGTGTGCAGACATTTTGCAAGGCAGATACTCATGTGGAAAAAAAGAGCATCCCATACAATGTGCTGGTGCAGGAAAAATCAATTGTGCACACGCAAAGTGCACCCTGCCGAGAGGTTTCTATCTGCCAGCGCCAGAGGGTTTCTTGAGGCCGCAGTAGCCTGACGTGCACCTCCCCATAAATGAACAACATGTTGCAGCGACGCAGACTTCCTGTTTATTTCTGTAAACTGAAACCATTTCCTTCAATGGAAACAAAGCTTTTATTTACTTAAATAAACTTAAACAATAAATTGTGAAGACAATAAAGCAGAAATAGCAGAAGTCTTGTGTGTGATTTATCCTGGCTTCATATGAGCAGAGGCTAGGCTAATTTATACAATACAAAATGCCATAGGCTTGTGCTAATAACGTTAGCACGTCATATTTGTTTGGAAAGCATGTTCAGTATAAGACAGTTGTTTTGTCCGAGAACCTTGTGAGTTATAATGGAGCCGAATGTTGTAATGTTACCTTTGTTAAATGTTGCTGTTGTCCCTGGCTTCATATGAGAAGAGGAAAAGTTCACTAGCCAGTAGGCTAATTTATACAATGTAAAATGCCATAGGCTTGTGCTAATAACATTAGCATGTTGTATTTGTGGGGAAAATGTGTCCAGATAAAGACAAGTGTTTGTCTGTGAATGCTGCGAGTTATAGTGAAGCTGATTTGTGTACTTGTGTTCGCAATTAAGCCATGTTTAACGTGTGTTTAATATGTGTTTAATGTGTGTTTTGAATCAACTAAACTTTACAGCACTTCACAGAAACCAAGTATAAATGCTCACATCGGTGTAGGCTACCTGCATAGGCTATAGCGTAGGGTCTGTCGCACAAATATAAATTTTTCTTAAGTACATACAGTACATTTGTGCACAGTAAAGAGCAGGGGAAATGTTTGTCCAGCTTTACACAAAATTGACATTGAAAATCACATGAAGGACTTGGGAGTTGTAATTCCACTGTCTGGCCCCTACGAAAATTTATTTCAAGGCCTGCTGCACTTCCTGGGGGTCTGTCTTACACTCAGACACCCTTTGGTCTGGGCTGAGCCCCCCTGTGTTTACAATGTCTGGGTCCACCCCTGCTGTGGTCCCTTTAGTAGTTTGAATGCAGGACATTTACTGGTACACAGTTAACTTCCAGTGTAGACCTGGTATTTCTACTTTTATTTAAGTAAACGCTAAGAATACTTCTCTCTCCTTTTCTTGTGGTATTTCTTATGCCATTGAGATTTTGCTGTACACGACCAAAGGAAACAAAAAAACAGGAGGGCAAAAATAAAGTATAAAAGGCACACACTTATTATTACAGGCGTTAGCGCCCTCTACAGGATGTACCCTGCACAGTTTTACCGGTGTCGAGTGTAGCTGTTGTTGAAGTCTAAAATATGTCAACTAATCGCCATGTTATGGTCCATAAACTAAACATCAGTAACTTATTACTTTTACTCTCCTTCGTGTGTTTTTTTTTTTGTTTCGAAGTTTTCGGGTTTTACAAGCAGCCTCTGCCACACTCAAGATGGCGCCGTCTCTGTTCCGCCTGCTGCTTCCGTACGTAAATCGATGCGTCAGTCGTGCGTGAAGTTGTGTTGACAGAAGCGGTAGGAGTTGTCAGCGGAACAGCAGCAGCAGCCAGCATCATCGGAGCCGAATGGAGTAATCACAAAGATATTATTCCAGACAGCGTCTCTGTTACGATTTAGAAACACTGTTTACACCGTTCAAACTTCGACACCATGGCAGACGACCAGTCCTCCCAATCCTGGTCCATCGACAGGGATGACTACGAACTCAATGAGGTGATAGGTGAGTAGCTTAGCATGCTAATGCTAGCACCCTAGCCTCCCCTGTCTGCACAGCGTTGCCCGCTGCTGCTGCCAGCTAACTAGCATAGCATGTCTGTAGCTAACAGAAGGCCAGTTACAAGCCGTAGCTACATGACAGGAAGGCTAACAGCTCTGCAGAGTTTCCCTCTAGCTAGGCCAAATTAATTAATTAGGTTTCGGCTAGTTGGCGAGCTAAAGTGAGGTGGCTCCTGAGCAAGACGGCAAGAAGCGAAACGGCTAGCTAGCGCAAGTTAGCCTCCAGTGCGTGAAGGTTCGTCAGTTGTTGGAGAGGGTGGTGCTCTTTTGCAGAAGGTATGACACGGATTATAATGAGCCATTCATACTTTACTTTAGTCCAGGTAACGTGACTGATGACTGAAGTGGGTTGTAGATTGGAGAGACATTAATAAACTTACTTTTAATTTATCTAAAACAGCCAGTCGTGTAATTGGATCAAACTATGCTCCAGGTTCAAAACCAAAGCTTCATCTCAGTAAAACTAACATGTAAGGGACTGTTCTTTACTTATCACAGGAAGAGCTTTGGCTGGGGTGTGACTAATTCTTTACAAAATTTTTATTTATGTATTTATTTATTCTTATTTTGACTGTCCCTGAGGCTACAAATATTTTTCCTAGGGCTGCACGATTATGACCAAAATGATAGTCACAATTAGTTTGATCAACATTAAGATCATGATTATTTCACATGATTATTCATCGGCTTTAGCGACAAAATATCTTCACATTTTCATTGCTCTTTCATATTTAAATGCACAGTGCACTGCTTTCACTTAATGTTGTGCTACATTCCTGCTAATGTACCAATTTTTGCATCAAAATAAGACTTAAAATTAAGTTCTTCTTCACCTGAATTCTCCGATGAACATATAACATTTTTTTTTTCTTTTTATACATCGGTCACGATTAACAGTACATTAGCACTGTTTTTCTGATGGGCCTTCATGCATTCATCGCACTGCAGATTGTGATGTTTTTTCACGTGATTTAACAAGTTAGCTGTGTTGTTTTGCAGGGCAGACACAAGTCTCATGCGTTCTTTGCATGTGATTTGTTCTTTCCTAATTTCAAAATACTTTGAAACATGACTGATGATGGATGATTTTCTATTGCTCATCTGCAGTGGCAACATTCAAGAAAGTGTATGACAGGCTGCGGCTGCAGAGTGCACACGTAGTGGCATGACAGCTCTTCAAAAGTGAAGGCTGGCTGTTAAGAAATTGCTTTATTTCTTGAGTTTTTTATGAGCGCAACATGCATTTTAAACATCAGTATCGCAGTCGGTCATGTTCATTTAGTCTTGCAAAGCCAAAATAATGATCGTGAATAATATTTGAGCAACTGTCCAGGCTTAATTTATCCTCAGGCCTTCCTGAGGGACTGGTGAAAAATGCATGACCCTCCCTCCACCGTAAATTGGTTATTAGATTTTTAAAAGTTGCTTAGATGTTTGAAAGTTAAAACCTAGAAGTTGAGAGTTGAAAAAAGCCTTGTCATTTCACTCTTGTTGTGCATGCTGGTTAGTTTGTGCAGGTGGTTAATTTTTGGCCAAATTTTAAATGAGACGTAGAATAAAGTGATTTTGACAGAAGCGTTCGTTGCACATAATGTGTCCAAGAACTGTCGTAAATTTTGCTGTGATATGATGTAGTTATGGTGTTTTTAAAGAAAACATGCTGTATGTTTTCTTTAAAAATCTGTGGTATAATAAGTACAAAATACAACCATTTAACTTTGAATGCCATCCCCCATGCCAGAATAAAAAACATAAGTCCCTCCACAGTGCTTAACAATTATGTGACATCTCTCCCCCTTTTTGCACACCCCCTCCTCCCTCATAAGTAATGAACAGTCCCTTAATAAAGCAGGTAGAAGAAGACAAACCTATGGAGTTACCGTAGAAAATCAATTACCATGGAGCACACACATACAGATTGTGGTGTCTAAAATGGGAAACATTTTGTCTGTAATAAGGAGATGTGCAAAATATCTGACGTCAAACTGTCAACATCAATTCAAGCTTTGGTTTTGTCTTGCCTGGATTATAATCGAGCAGTCTGGTCCACCACCTTATTAGGCAATATGAGAATATAGCAACTGGTCCAGAATGAAGCGGCACGTGTCGCTCTTCCTTTTGGATTGAAAACAAATGTCACTAAAACGCATGGTTTGGTTTGAAGTGAAAAACAGATTGCTGTACTCACTGATGGTTTTCATTAGGACATGCCAAAACAGCAAAGACTCCATTTATTTTAATATAAAACTGTCCTTCAGTACAGATACACACAGTTTTATTTAACAAGGCATGCAGCTGGAGGTTGTTTTACTTAACCTAAAATCTAAAACCACATCACTTTAACGTACAGTATTATACAGAGTAATGCAAGAGTGGAATTAATTTGTATTTAATATATTTCCAGCGCAGCTATTCACATGAAGTGTAGACCAGGCATTCATATTAACTAGACATAACATTTCAATCCACAAAACAGTGACATGCGATAAAGTGGAATAACACAGGAAAAAGTATTGAACACACCAGCTGAAATGTATTTAATACTTGGCGGAGAGCCTTCTGTTTGCAGTGCCAGCTTTAAAGATGCTTCCTGTATGCAGAAATTAATCTCTCTCAGTGTTCAGATGGGACTTTGGTCCATTCCTCCTCACAGTCTTCTGGTGCTGCTGGTGAATCTTGATCTTCAGCTGCTTCCACAAATGTTCCATCATGTCTAAGTTCCGACACCTTTGTTTACTTCCTCTGACACCAGCTGAGAGTCTCTTTGCAGCATGTTTTGGATCGTGGTCCTGTTGAAAGGTCCACCTGCGTCTCATCCTCACCGTCCTGGTGGATGGCAACATCCAGAGTCTTCTCAGGAAATTCCCCGTACATGGCTCCATTCATCTTCCCTTTGATAATTTGGATTCTGCTGCTACCATGAAAAGAGAAACAGCCCTGTACCATGATGCCCCCACCTCCGAACTTCACTGTAGATGTGGTATTGTTGAGGTCAGATGCAGAGTTATATCTCCTCCAAACAGGGCACATCGTATTGTTGCCCAAAAGCTGCATGGCTTCCTTTTTGAAAACCTGCACCTGCCCATACCTGTAAAGCTCAGTACCAGAACTGACCTGTTGTCGTCATTATGTCTAAGTCAAAGCCGCACCGGCCTGCAACCTGCGCCTGTGACTAAACACACACAGGCTACAGTCACTCACATTGAGCTGAGTTCTCCATTTCTGATTTGCAAACCCAGCTGAGGAAAAGTCTCTTTGACTGGCTGTGCTTGAGGCGGGGATGGCAAAAAATTTCCCGCGCAGTCACTGCCAGGTTAGGAAACATTTTAGCATGCTCCTTCCACTGCCATAAACCCTTGAAAGGATCCTCCTTGGGTGTCTTGAACTCCATGTATGCTGCCACCTCATCCTTGGGCTGCAAAGTTTCATGGCTGGAGTGACAAATGTGACAACGGGGTCAAAGATCTCAAAATATTACACATATATAACACATCTTTTTCAACATATATTTTTGTTGTCATTGCTTGTTATCCGTGCCTGTACCCGTGAATTTATATTTATATTTCCATATCTTGATTCGTTACACAGCTTTTTGCTGGTTACCTGTAAGGTACCCGCGAGTGCCCGACCTTGCATTTGGAGAATCCTGTAGATATCTGGGAGGACATAGTGTGTTTGGCTGAGCCCTCTCTGCAGACAGAAGATGTTTGGAGGAGAAATGGCTCTGCACTTGACCTTAAACATACCACAGGAAGATTAATGAAGCCATGCACCAGGAGTTTAATTGCTTAAGAAGACACTTTACTAATTAATGAGTATTTCTTGATGTGTAAATATTTCCAGGGCATTCTGTTGTTTGTTAAATGATGATATTTATCTGTTAGATCTTGATAGATTCAGTTGGAGCCGGTTTATTTTCTTTGTGTTGTATGTAACATACGTCAACTGTTATTGTTTCACTTACAGTAGAAGTGCATTATGATGTGTCATGTTAGTGTATGGTGGTGTTTGTAGTTTTAATGACCAGAGCCCAGGAAGAACATCAGCTGCAATGCAGAAGTTAATGGGGAAGTCATTAAACAAACAGACTTTGAGATAGATAGATAGATAGATAGATAGATAGATAGATAGATAGCCGCGCATGTGCAGACCGTGCATGCAGCCTGATGCAGTTGAACACCCCTTGAATGTCTATATTTATTCAACACACAGTGCACATAACTGTACACACTTCTTATGTTTATCCTTATTCTTGTCTTTACTTTATCAATGTACATATTGTAAAACCATTATAGCATAATTTCTATTTTACATTTTACAGACCCAACACAGTGAAGATTTATAATTTAAGTACTAGTGCTAACGTTGTAACATGAGGCATTTTTTTATTTCTATCTTATAGTATTTTATTACCTTATATTTACATCCTTCTATTTCATACTCTTATTCTTACCTCTTATGTTTCTCTATTCTTTACATCGGAGCGACTGTAATGAATCACAACTTCCCCTCAGGGATCAATTAAGTGTTTCTGATTCTAATTCAGATATATAGGTACTTTATTAATCCTGAGGGACATGGATGCACCCAGTATCTTCTTACACAATGCATACAAAAACACAGATACACAGAGGGACAGAGAATATAAGTGTAAGAATAAAAACATAAAAGTAAAAACACACAGCAGTGAAATGACTACGACAGAGTTGGACTGATTCATGCTACATATTTAAGTTATGTATAATGCTGTAAATGACCATAGTCCCTAATCTTAGAATCTAGTTTCTACTCAGATTTATCACCTCCTCACTTTACACACAGATGATTCGTTTGAGCTGTCATATTCTGAACGCTGTCTCTGGTTTTAATCTTAATGTTGTTCCTCAGGGAGCGGAGCCACTGCAGTTGTCCAGGCAGCGTACTGCAAGCCAAGGAAGGAGAAGGTGGCCATCAAACGCATCAACCTGGAAAAGTGTCAAACTAGCATGGATGAGCTGCTGGTAAGGAACTGTAGCGCCGTGAGGGCCAGTATCTGCAGTCCAGATGTTGTTGACGTCAGAGTGTGGGGAGTGGCGTGGGCTGGTGCGGTCAGATCAGTCAAGGACAGATCAGAAGTTTGAACCACTGAGTGCTAACCCTGGGTGAAATACATAAAGACACGCTGTAAATGTGGATGAATAATATGTTTCTGAGCAACAGTGAAATATGTCCGTGCCACATTATTTTACTTTTGAATGTTGATGTTCAAATGTGGCACAGCACTCAGATGAGACGAGAGTAAAGTCAGTTTCCGACACACGTCATTGCTCTGTTACAAAGCTCATTACCACCAAGTTATCAGCTGGAATCTCCTGTGACTCAGCAGTAATCAGTGGGTTCTTCATTTTACAGTGGAAAGATGATAAAAAACAAGTTATGATGAATTTGCAGGATTTTGCCGTTTTGCACTTTCGTCACCCGTGAAACTGCATATAAGGAAAATCAGTTGCTGTTTTTTAGGTTAGAATTTTTGTGATTGACCCATTCAGTCGGCTGACACATCAAACTTTGGCTAACACTGCAGGGGTGGGTGATATTGATAAAGTCTCACCAGCGTGTATCTGATTTTGTAGTACAATTTGGGTTGCACATTCATTCATTTTCCATGGGGGGGTGGAGCCTAACTTAGCTGACATTGGGCGAGAGGCGAGGTACACCCTGGACAGGACGCCAGACTATCACAGGGCTGACATATAGAGACAGACAACCATTCACACTCCCATTCACACCTATGGACAATTAATACTCAGCCCTGCCTTTTTCAGGGTTCCCATGGTCATGAAAAACCTGGAAAAGTCATGGAGTTTCAAAATCTAGTTATGGAAGTCATGGAATGTTTTTGTGTTATGAAAATTTTTTCACATAAAGTAACATAACGGCAAAATTTATTTTTTCTACCTGTCGATGTAACGTAGCTAAAATATAGGCTGCCCCCTAACAGTCGACCAAACGTTTGTCAACCAGAAAGGTCATTAGTGGGAAAGATTTCATTAGTCGCTTAGTTGCAGTAAAAAAAAAGACTATTAGGAGCTGTGCCTTGTCAAAATATATCCAAACCTCTATGACCGGATCATGTGGGAATTTAATTTGAAAGGACAGACAAGAAGTGTCCACGCTCAGCAGTCAGACAGGAGTCAGGTTAATTTCCAGGGCTGGTACCTGCGGTTATTCCACAGGCTAGTTAAAAACATGTGGGGTAGGAAATCCAAAGTGTGGGATCATTTTGAGAAGGTGAAGGACCAACCCAAGGTGATATGTAAACTCATCTTCATTGGTCCACTACAAACATGACGTATCATGTGAAACATGGAAGTAGCTACATGCCCATTAGCCCACAGCGTCATTAACAGGCGGCTCGCTCAGTGTGTGACGTGCACTTGGAGATAAAATATAGGCCTATATTAATGAAGGTTCATTAGTACAGTTTTGTATTACAGTACATTTACATTACATATTACATTTCTTTAACATTTTTGAGATGGGTGAGATGAGTGTACCACATTGTGAATGGTCTTGGAAGTGTTATCATGGGTCCTTGAAAAGTCATCGAATAGTTTTGGAATTGTGTCTATGAAAATGTGTGGGAACCCTGAATCAAGTACACGTTGGTATTGGTATCACTTTAAGGGTCCTGGTGTTAGTACAGGTACCACCTCTGCTCCCTGTGTGACCTTGTATCCCGTATTTCCTTCTCCGTGCAGAAAGAGATCCAGGCCATGAGCCAGTGCCACCACCCGAACATCGTGTCTTATTATACCTCCTTTGTGGTGAAGGATGAGCTGTGGCTGGTCATGAAGCTGCTCAGTGGTGGTAAGTGCGCTCATGTTTGAACAAACTCTGCGTCTGACTTGACTTGGCGTCCTCTTATCTTCACCTCCACTTCAACTTGACTTTCTTTGTCCTTACTTTTTTTCCTTGGGGAAGACTGGGCTTGAATTTTGACTGTATCTTTCGACAAAGTAAGGGCTGTACCTGACTCAGAATTATGGCAGCCGAATCAGAATCGTCCAATTTCTCCACATTTGGCCCAAACATTCACTTATACTTAACGTAAGGTCACGGTCACTGTGACCTTGTCTGTGTTGTTTGTGAATGCAGTATCTCAACAACACCATGAGGGAATTTCTTCAGTTGTAGCATAAATTTCTTGGACTCAGTGATGAACTGATTGGATTTTGTTTGTCAAAGGTCAAGGTCGATGTGACCTTGCATCTGTCTCATTCTCGTGAATATGGTATCGCAAGAACACCTTAAGGACATTTCTTCAAATTTGACACAAACGTAACCTAACAAGACATGAAATTCATACGCTAATTCTGACAAACCTTCACACAAATGTCTAACAGTATAAAATAATTAAGTGGTGACATTTTATGCCCAAAAGGTCAAAGGTCAACTTCACTGTGACATCATAATGTTCTGCATGAAACACTTTTATGGCCATTACTCAACGTCATATCTCAGGAACAGAAGGGGAGACATTTGGTCAGATACTGAATTGGTGACTCTAATCTTGAAACTGTGGTGATTGTGTAGATCTTCTGTAAGTGAAGCGTCCATGTTTTTAGACATAGACGTAAGACAAACTTAACTACTGCACGGAGACATAAAACCGTGGGCTGGTAATTCTAGTTTTTTTTGCATGTTGTTTCATTCTGTTTTAACTCTGTATTTATGCACAGTTACAGATACAGATTAGGCTATACAAATATTATTAGTAGGCTCAGTGAGCCCACGGTCATGAAATTCCTGGAGAAGTTTGAAATAAGAAAAAGCTGTTTTCCAGGCCTAGAAATGTTTTGGAATTGACAGAACGTTTTGGGAAAGTTTTGGATATACATTGTTTTAAGTATTGTTTAAATAATAATAATAATGCTATAAACCTCATTTATGTGGCACATTTCATACAAGAAATATAGCACAAACTGCTTTACAATAAGGACAGTATAAGCACTGAGTGCTTCACGTGAAAACAGACATAATGGACATAAAACAAACAAGGCAATTCAATATAAAAGGGCATTTAAAACAGTTTAAAATGTGGATTAGCTGACTCATATGATCATAGAGTTGTAAAACTATGAATCATAAAATCAAGTAAGATTTTAAAAGAGTTGCAGCAGCGCCAAGTGTAAACAGAAATAGTTTCAGACCTGTATGAGAAAAGTCAGAGCGAGTTGAAGTGAACAGATTCGTTTTGAGTGTTCTTTTAAAAATATTTAGGGAGCTAGCTTCCCTGATATCTATAGGTAGTATGTTCCATAGCTTTGAGGCGTCATCGACAAAGGATACATCACCGATCTTCTTCTTCGTGTTGCTGGGAACCTCCGATAAACCAGCAGCAGATGGTCACAGTGTTCTTGGAGGCAGATAGTTAAGTAGTAATAGTTGAAGTCCCTGTAAAGCAAAAATGAATATGTGTAATGAGTTTGTCTGCCACAGAAGAATGTGTTATTAAGCACCCAGCCAAATTTGAATGATTAAAAAAGTCACCAAGTATTTAAAATTATGTTTCAGGGGCGTGTCTACTGAATGTGATGAAGACACGCCCACTCGCTGGAAAGCTGCAGCTTCTTCTAATTGTGGCACAACAGTGGATGCTCCATCTAGCAGCTTTACTGGACTTGTACAGTCAGACATGTTTGAGCCACCACAACCAGAATCAAATTGGGAGCTAGAGGACACTGACCTGCTTCAGCGGCTCTGGT